>OY998140.1:5679293-6279293 GCA_963921915.1 Hyposoter dolosus
TTTTTTGAAAAAACTAAATGAAGTTTCTTCGGTGTTACATAAAAGTGTATGCAAAGTTTCAAGAGGCTTCACCATTTAGAAATCGAAATAATTTATGTTGAAAATCCGGTCTCAAGACCCGATGGGGTCTAAAAGACCCAGAGGATTAACTGGTGCCTACAACCTGTCCAACTTATTGTATATAATCCAATTGCGAATAAACGCCAATATAAAAATCGTCCTTTCGACTACTTTTTACAATCGCCAGAAAAAATAAAAGAAATCTCAAGAAATTGTAATGTAAGATCGATCAAAACAAAAAATTACCCTCCGTTGGATTTTCTGGATGCGTCACTCGACCCAGACGTTCTAAACCATCCGTCGATAAAACACTCGATTGAAATCTTCATAATTCTCAATCCAAACGAATCAACACGTTCGCCGCAAATTATTGCAAAGTGCACCAAGAAAAAAAAACGGAAAAATTGATGGAGCTGCAAATTCGCCTCATTCGAAAATTCAAGGACACTCCAAAGTTTCTCTTCTCAGAGGGTCATTTTTATTTAAGGACGTTGTATGGCAAAGATAAAATCTAAATTTTTGTTTTCAGTTTTTCTCACATTCAAAATTTGGTTTGCGAGTCCAAGTTCATTAAAAAAAGTCGTTACAAATTGACTAAAGAACAACGTACTCTAAATTCAAAATTTTCTGAGGTAATCTGTATTTGTTATATAACAAACAAAATTTCGAAAAAATTTTACGACCGATTTTTTTGAAAAATTAAACAAAGCTTCTTCGATGTTACAGAAAAGTGTGTGCAAAGTTTTAAGAGGCTTCATCATTTAGAAATCGAAATATTAAATATTTCCAAAAGGTCCTTGTGCGAAAAATGATCAAATTTTTTTTTCTATTGATCATAAAAACGAACTTGCGATCGATTTTTAATTTTTTTGAACTTCTCCCTTCCTAAAATTTACGGTGGAATGATTTTTTATGAAAAAAAAACATTGACGACCATTTTTCGAAAAAGAATCTTTTGTAAAAAAATTTCCCCAGAGTTTTTCCATGTAGCGATCGTTTTCTATAGTTTTTTCACACTTCGTCGTTATCGGGCTGTCGTGTGGCTCCATCTAAGACGCCGATAGCGATGGCGCATAGAGTGACGCGTTCGGGTCGTGTTTCCTGCGGTGGTGAGGTCGCGTCTCGCGTCGGGGTTAACGTTAGGGGTTGCTCGTCAAGAGAGAGAGAGAGAGTGACCCCCCCAACCCACGAAGCCTTGTCCACGAAAATCCAGCGGTTAATTGGTTCTTGTTCGCGCATTGGTAGCGGCGGCGGCGAGACGAGTCTCGAAAAAGGTCTCGTGTCGCCCTCGCGAAATCGCAGACAATTTCTGTCTCAAAAAATTCGAGTACGCAGAAAATAATTCGGGAATGGTGATTGTTGAAGCGAGTGCCGGTGACGAGCGATGATGCGCAATTCCCGATGGAATCAGACACCAATGAGAGCGATGAGTCCTCGTCCCAGCTAGGACCTGCCAAAAAAATGTAAGTCTTCGCCCTTTAAATTATCAATTTTCATCAATTTTCAATAAAAATTCACAAAATCAAAATATTTTTCGCGCAATTATATTTTTTAACGTTGAGAATATGAGGAAAAAAAAATATTCAGTGGTCGTAATTCTCCATGAGATTATTTGGCGGGCTTCAAGGCGCAGACTCCGGATGCGTTTGTTTTTTATCGATAGTAGCGGCGACGAAGTACGTGAAAACCACGTGTCGACGCGAGCAGCGCAGAGCCCTGCAATATTTACCATGAATTTTTCATTTTTTTTATTTTTATTCGTCAAAAATCATTTTTTTTTTTTTTTCGAATACCGCGAGGCACGAATGATGCTCGAACGTATGTTTATTGTGCAATCTTTGCACAACTTTTGAGAAGCGAGAAATTTTCTTCGTTTTGGAAATTCGAAGCCGCGTGGGATGTGAGAAAATATTTGTTTCGTCGTCGTGACTAAAAAGGAAAGGAATTTTTTCCTTCGCGGAAATCGTATGATTTCGGGTTTCGTATTTGGAGAACAAAAATGGGGAAAAATTCTGGAATACTCTCCATTGATTCTACTTTGAGGTTTGCAAGTTGTTAGAGCAGTTTGATTTTTTTTTGTAAACAAAAACAAGATTCAATTTATATTTTCAATTTAATTTTTATTTTTTATTTTTTATTCAATCTTTATTTTCAAAAAACAAGATTTTCGAAATAAAAGCTGTCGCTTGGGTCAGATTGACCCAGTACGCACTTACAGGAGGTGTGAACTCGAAGGGTTGAGGTTTCCAAATTGTTATAGCAGCGGAATTTATTTTATTTCAAAATAAAACGTTTTAAAAAACAAGATTTCCGAAAAAAATGGTCGCTCGGGTCAAAAAGACCCGCAGAGGCTCCAATCCACGAAGCTATTCGCATCGTCAACTTGTATTTTACAGAAAATGATGCACGAAGATTTAAGAAACTTGCACAAAACAGAAATTCGTAAAAAAAAGTCAACGAAAATATTGAAATTTCAATCGGTCGAGATTTAAAAAAAAAAATTTCTCTCATCGCATGCAGGCATGCATATCCGACTCTTTTAATTTATATAAAAATCAGATAATGATCGTTTATTCTCCTTCGGAAAAAAATCAAAAGTCCCGAACGAATTTTGAAAAATAAACGTTGATCGCGTAAACTTGAAATATGGAAGAACAATTACGTACACGCCAATCTAGTTGATGACGTTGAGAGACTCTTTTGAAACGGTTTTATCGAATTTATTGCACGAGTCTATGGTTTCGAGGGGATAACAGCAGCAGGGTTCATCGGCCAGTCACCTTTATACGCCCGGTTTCTGTCCACTGCTGTTGTAATGACGTTATCGATCTAGAGGGAGCACCGCAGCCGCTCCAACTATAGCTCTTATCTATTTAAATCTGAGGCTAATGTATACAGAACCTCATTGTGTATATTATGAAAAATAAATGATGTTGAACAGAAACGTCATTCCTGTTAAAATTGCATGTCACACAAATTTGATATAATTTAACGAACGCTGAATTTTTTATCGATTCGTTTATCGATAAACTAATTGATCGGTAATTCCTCAATGGATGCGAAGATTCTTATGCTTTTTAAATAATTCATTGGAATTGATAAAAATTGTGAAACGAAATTGCACCGTTTGTTCATTTTTTATCCATTAATTTGATAATTAATCGACTCGTTCCAATTTTTCTGGTAAATTCAATTTTCAAATAGCAAAGAATATTGTTCCATTGACGTGAAACGAAATTGCACAGTTCTCCAATGTCCAGATCCTCGGAATACGAAAAATTAATGTTTTATTCATTATTTCGATAATTAATCGACCTGTTCCAATTTTTCTGGTAAATTCAATTTTCAAATAGAAAAGAATACTGTTCCATTGACCTAAAACGAAATTGCACCGTTTTCCAATGTCCAGATCATCGGAATACGAAAAATAAATTTTTTATTAATTATTTTAATAATTAATCGACCCGTTCGAATTTTTCCAGTAAATTCAATTTTCAAATAGCAAAGAAACGAAATTGCACCGTTTTCCAATGTCCAGATTCTCGAAATACGAAAAACAAATTTTTTATTAATTATTTTAATAATTAATCGCCTCGTTGCAATTTTTCTAGTAGATTCAATTTTCAAATAGCAAAGAATCCTGTTCCATTGACGTGAAAGAAAATTGCACCGTTTTCCAATGTCCAGATCCTCGGAATACGAAAAATAAATTTTTCTTAATTATTTT
Organism: Hyposoter dolosus; assembly: GCA_963921915.1. Classification (NCBI taxonomy): domain Eukaryota; kingdom Metazoa; phylum Arthropoda; class Insecta; order Hymenoptera; family Ichneumonidae; genus Hyposoter; species Hyposoter dolosus. The sequence goes on from OY998140.1 coordinate 5,683,081, forward strand.
AATAATTAATCGCCTCGTTGCAATTTATATAGTAAATTCAATTTTCAAATAGCAAAGAATCCTGTTTCATTATCGTTGACCAATTCTGTATGAAAATGTTCTCCTCTGCTATAAAAAAATCATAATTTTTCCGTCCTTTTAATAATTTCGAGAGTCGAATCATCAGAATTTTGTTATATAACGAGATCGTAACCGCGAGTCCCGTGCACATTGTCACATGCTGGTTGTTTGATCAATATCCAACTGCGGCAACCGGCAACAAAATACGATCAATAATTAATAGCTCAGAGAGAAGGTCCGATACGACGCGAGGTTTTTCCGGAGAGATGATGAGAAATAGTGAAACATTTCCTGATTGCTTTTGCCTTCATGAGGCATTTCCACCCCCGCACATATTTACAGACCGACAAGTTTTTGTTATTAATATAAATAGAACGGAGAAACCTAAGAGCATGCGCTCGTGCACGCGCGCGGCTCGTGCGACCTCCCTAACATCGACGTACGGGGTCGCGGCCTTTGAAGATTCTGAACGCGGGCTCGGAGCATCCACCTCTCGGTCGGGTTGTCCCTCGGAGAAAAATCCTTCGTTTTCTGCTTCGTGGCCCGCGATCCTGACGTTTGGAAGAAACGATCAAATGAATCTTGAGAAAAATAAACGTCAGATATTGGCAAACGTCTGGGTAATGGAAAAAAAAGACACTGAAGTTCCGAACGTTGGAATGCAACGAAAAATATTTATTTTCATCGATCGCGATTAATTTTCAAAATTATTCAAATTTTTCGAGCACATGAAGTTTCCGGGTCGCGAAACCCGAGTGTTTCGTCATGTTGGCCGAGGAAAGGAAGTATTTTGTTGCATTTCAACGATGCAAACTTGAACCTCGTTGAAAAAAAGTCGTTTTGTCTTCTTCTTAGACACACATGGGTCTGGGGCGTCCTATCGTTTTTTCACTGTACTTGGATTCGTTAAAAAAATGGGAAAAAATTCAGGAAAGTAGTTTTGGATCTATGGAAAGAGAGGCTGCACTGGATGATGGATAAAAATCATTTTTCATTATTGTTATTTAATGATAATCGATACGAAAAACGAAAAATTGACGCCATTCGCTGAATGGGCCTCTCAGACCCATGTGTGTCTACAAAGGATCATTTAAACAAAACCGACAGACAAAATCATTCATACGATCAACGTGCCTCCGCATAAAATTGGATTTCTCAGTGTCTATCATTATGCATGTGGATTCTCTTCGTGCGAATAAGGCCAAGTTTAAGGACGTTGTATTCTAAATTTTCTATTCACAGAATTCCTTCAAATTTGCACTACACACAGAAAATACTGATATCTAATAGCTCGCGCAATTTTAAGAGCTTTCACCATGTAGAAATCGAGATATTTATTTATAAAAATCACAATTTTCAGTAGTTTCTCATAAGAGCTTGTGTTAAAAGTTTCAATTTTCAACATTTAATATTTCGATTTCTAAATGGTGAAGCCTCTTAAAACTTTGCATACCGATGCAATGTAACATTCGATGTAACATCGAAGAAGCTTTATTTAGTTTTTCAAGAAAATCGCTCGTAAAATTTTTTCGAAATGTTGTTTATTATATAACAAATACAGATTACCTCGGACAATCTTGGATTTAGAGTACGTTGTTCTTTAGTCAATTAGTAACAACTTTTTTTAATGAACTTGGGCTCGCAAACCATTTTGTATGTAAGAAAAACTGAAAACAAATATTTAGATTTGACCGTCGACATGCAACGTCCTTAAATCTATATTTTTCAATATTCCGAATGACTTTTACTGATTTTAATGAATAAAAGAACTCAAAATCCAAGTGTCGAGATAACCGAATGAAACATATCGCTGGACTAATAAAAGATGGTATCAGTGTCGCGATAGAGAGAGAGAGAGAGAGAGAGAGAGACAGAGAGAGAGAGAGTGAGTTGGTCGTGTGTCGAAAACAGACCAACACGCAGCTCCATTCTATCGATCTTCCACCCGTACTCGGCTCCGCTACGTGTATATAGCGAGAGAGAGAGAGAGAGAGAGAGAGAGTGAGAGAGAGTATGGACCCCGCCTGTTGTGAAGCCTCTTAACGCGTGAAGGGTGCCCCCTCCACCGCAGCTTCCCAACAGCGTCAGAGCTTTTGACAGAGACATAGCAGACAAGCAACCCTTCTCCTTCTATTCGTTCGGATATGAAGGCTATCAAGGGCTCTTTCTCATCCTTCATCTTTCCTGCCACGATCACCCACGCAACTTCCTTTCCTATCACATTCCTCTCTCTCTCTCTCTCTCTCTCTCTCTCTCTCTCTTTATTATTATTTTATTTTATTTTTTATTATTTTTTATTGTTGCCAGTGTACGACGTCTTCGTCTTTCACAGTACTAGGGTTTTCTGGTAGCGCTGCAGCGCTCCTTTTATGTAGAACAACGTAGCGAAATATGCGACAGCGTCTTGACGCTGTCGCATATTTCGCCAATTAATTTCAGAGCAGTTCGAGAAGAATTTGCACCTCCACTCGTTTTTAGCAAAAATCATGGCGTTGTCAAGTTTTTAGAAAATTTGTACTTTGAAAAAAAAAAAAATTATATTTCAACCCCGAAGCTGAGGCTCCATGACGCGTTTTCGTAGATCTAGCGATTCTGGGTGATGAAGAAAGTCTCCCTGCGTGTCCTCGTGAAAACTTCTAGGCGATTGCGTTTCTGGAAAACTTTTTACCCATCATTTTCGGAAAAAAATAAATAAATAAATTTTCGATCCCGAAGCTGAGGCTCCATGACGCGTTTTCGTAGATCTAATGATTCTTAGTGATGGAGAAAATCTCCCTGCGTGCCCTCGTGAAGAGTTCAAGTCGATTGCGGTTCTGGAAAATTTTTTACCCACGATATTTGGAAAAAAATAAATAAAAAAAGTTTCAATCCCGAAGCTGAGGCTCCATGACGCGTTTTCATAAATCTAGCGATTATGGGTGATGGAGAAAGTCTCCCTGCGTGTCCTCGTGAAGAGTTTTAGTCGATTGCGTTTCTGGAAATTTTTTTACCCACTATTTTCGGAAAAACGAAATAAAAATTGTTTCAATCCCGAAGCTGAGGCTCCCAGACACGTTTTCGTAGATCTGGCAATTCTGCGTGATGCAGAAAGTCTCCCTGCGTGTCCTCGTGAAGAGTTCTAGTCGATTGCGTTTCTGGAAAATTTTTTACCGACCATTTTCGGAAAAAAGAAATAGAAATTGTTTCAATCCCGAAGCTGAGGCTCCATGACGTGTTTTCGTAGATCTGGCGATTCCTCGTGAAGAGTTCTAGTCGATTGCTCTTCTGGATAAATTTTTACCCACCATTTTTGGAAAAAAGAAATAAAAATTGTTTCAATCCCGAAGCTGAGGCTCCATGACGCGTTTTCACAGATCTGGCGATTCCTCGTGAAGAGTTCTAGTCGATTGCTCTTCTGGATAAATTTTTATCCAGCATTTTTGAAAAAAAATTAATAAAAAGTTTCAACCCCGTGATGCCAAAGCCGAATGACTCGTTTTCGTAGATCTGGCAATTCCCAGTGATGGAGAAAGTCTCCCTGCGTGTCCTCGTGAAGAGTTCTAGTCGATTGCGTTTTTGGAAAAATTTTTACCCACCATTTTTGGAAAAAAGAAATAAAAATTGTTTCAATCCCGAAGCTGAGGCTCCATGACGCGTTTTCACAGATCTGGCGATTCCTCGTGAAGAGTTCTAGTCGATTGCTCTTCTGGATAAATTTTTATCCAGCATTTTTGAAAAAAAATTAATAAAAAGTTTCAACCCCGTGATGCTAAAGCCGAATGACGTGTTTTCGTAAATCTGGCAATTCCCAATGATGGAGGAAGTCTCCCTGCGTGTCCTCGTGAAGAGTTCTAATCAATCGCGTTCCCGGATAAATTTTTATCCACCATTTTCGAAAAAAATAAATCAAAAAAGTTCCAATCCCGAAGCTGAGGCTCCATGACGTGTTTTCGTAGATCTGGCGATTCCTCGTGAAGAGTTCTAGTCGATTGCTCTTCTGGATAAATTTTTATCCAGCATTTTTGAAAAAAAATTAATAAAAAGTTTCAACCCCGTGATGCCGAAGCCGAATGACGCGTTTTCATAAATCTAGCGATTATGGGTGATGGAGAGAGTCTCCCTGCGTGTCCTCGTGAAGAGTTCTAGTCGATTGCGTTTCTGGAAAATTTTTTACCGACCATTTTCGGAAAAAAGAAATAAAAATAGTTTCAATCCCGAAGCTGAAGCTCCATGACGCGTTTTCGCAGATCTGGCAGTTCCCAGCGATGGAGGAAGTCTCCCTGCGTGTCCTCGTGAAGAGTTCTAGTCGATTGCGTTTCTGGAAAATATTTTACCCACCATTTTTGGAAAAAAGAAATAAAAATTGTTTCAATCCCGAAGCTGAGGCTCCATGACGCGTTTTCACAGATCTGGCGATTCCTCGTGAAGAGTTCTAGTCGATTGCTCTTCTGGATAAATTTTTATCCAGCATTTTTGAAAAAAAATTAATAAAAAGTTTCAACCCCGTGATGCCAAAGCCGAATGACGCGTTTTCGTAAATCTGGCAATTCCCAATGATGGAGGAAGTCTCCCTGCGTGTCCTCGTGAAGAGTTCTAATCAATCGCGTTCCCGGATAAATTTTTATCCACCATTTTCGAAAAAAATAAATAAAAAAAGTTCCAATCCCGAAGCTGAGGCCCCATGACGCGTTTTCGTAGATCTGGCAATTCTGCGTGATGCAGAAAGTCTCCCTGCGTGTCCTCGTGAAGAGTTCTAGTCGATTGCGCTTCTGGAAAATTTTTTACCGACCATTTTCGGAAAAAAGAAATAGAAATTGTTTCAATCCCGAAGCTGAGGCTCCATGACGTGTTTTCGTAGATCTGGCGATTCCTCGTGAAGAGTTCTAGTCGATTGCTCTTCTGGATAAATTTTTACCCACCATTTTTGGAAAAAAGAAATAAAAATTGTTTCAATCCCGAAGCTGAGGCTCCATGACGCGTTTTCACAGATCTGGCGATTCCTCGTGAAGAGTTCTAGTCGATTGCTCTTCTGGATAAATTTTTATCCAGCATTTTTGAAAAAAAATTAATAAAAAGTTTCAACCCCGTGATGCTAAAGCCGAATGACGTGTTTTCGTAAATCTGGCAATTCCCAATGATGGAGGAAGTCTCCCTGCGTGTCCTCGTGAAGAGTTCTAATCAATCGCGTTCCCGGATAAATTTTTATCCACCATTTTCGAAAAAAATAAATCAAAAAAGTTCCAATCCCGAAGCTGAGGCCCCATGACGCGTTTTCGTAGATCTGGCAATTCTGCGTGATGCAGAAAGTCTCCCTGCGTGTCCTCGTGAAGAGTTCTAGTCGATTGCGTTTCTGGAAAATTTTTTACCGACCATTTTCGGAAAAAAGAAATAAAAATTGTTTCAATCCCGAAGCTGAGGCTCCATGACGTGTTTTCGTAGATCTGGCGATTCCTCGTGAAGAGTTCTAGTCGATTGCTCTTCTGGATAAATTTTTATCCAGCATTTTTGAAAAAAAATTAATAAAAAGTTTCAACCCCGTGATGCCGAAGCCGAATGACGCGTTTTCATAAATCTAGCGATTATGGGTGATGGAGAGAGTCTCCCTGCGTGTCCTCGTGAAGAGTTCTAGTCGATTGCGTTTCTGGAAAATTTTTTACCGACCATTTTCGGAAAAAAGAAATAAAAATAGTTTCAATCCCGAAGCTGAAGCTCCATGACGCGTTTTCGCAGATCTGGCAGTTCCCAGCGATGGAGGAAGTCTCCCTGCGTGTCCTCGTGAAGAGTTCTAGTCGATTGCGTTTCTGGAAAATATTTTACCCACCATTTTTGGAAAAAAGAAATAAAAATTGTTTCAATCCCGAAGCTGAGGCTCCATGACGCGTTTTCACAGATCTGGCGATTCCTCGTGAAGAGTTCTAGTCGATTGCTCTTCTGGATAAATTTTTATCCAGCATTTTTGAAAAAAAATTAATAAAAAGTTTCAACCCCGTGATGCTAAAGCCGAATGACGTGTTTTCGTAAATCTGGCAATTCCCAATGATGGAGGAAGTCTCCCTGCGTGTCCTCGTGAAGAGTTCTAATCAATCGCGTTCCCGGATAAATTTTTATCCACCATTTTCGAAAAAAATAAATCAAAAAAGTTCCAATCCCGAAGCTGAGGCCCCATGACGCGTTTTCGTAGATCTGGCAATTCTGCGTGATGCAGAAAGTCTCCCTGCGTGTCCTCGTGAAGAGTTCTAGTCGATTGCGTTTCTGGAAAATTTTTTACCGACCATTTTCGGAAAAAAGAAATAAAAATTGTTTCAATCCCGAAGCTGAGGCTCCATGACGTGTTTTCGTAGATCTGGCGATTCCTCGTGAAGAGTTCTAGTCGATTGCTCTTCTGGATAAATTTTTATCCAGCATTTTTGAAAAAAAATTAATAAAAAGTTTCAACCCCGTGATGCCGAAGCCGAATGACGCGTTTTCGTAAATCTAGCGATGATGGGTGATGGAGAAAGTCTCCCTGCGTGTCCTCATGAAGAGTTCTAGTCGATTGCGTTTCTGGAAAATTTTTTACCCACCATTTTTGGAAAAAAGAAATAAAAGTTGTTTCAATCCCGAAGCTGAGGCTCCCAGATACGTTTTCGTGGATCTGGCAATTCTGCGTGATGCAGAAAGTCTCCCTGCGTGTCCTCGTGAAGAGTTCTAGTCGATCGCGTTCCCGGATAAATTTTTATCTACCATTTTCGAAAAAAATAAATCAAAAAAGTTCCAATCCCGAAGCTGAGGCCCCATGACGCGTTTTCGTAGATCTGGCAATTCTGCGTGATGCAGAAAGTCTCCCTGCGTGTCCTCGTGAAGAGTTCTAGTCGATTGCGTTTCTGGAAAATTTTTTACCGACCATTTTCGGAAAAAAGAAATAGAAATTGTTTCAATCCCGAAGCTGAGGCTCCATGACGCGTTTTCACAGATCTGGCGATTCCTCGTGAAGAGTTCTAGTCGATTGCTCTTCTGGATAAATTTTTATCCAGCATTTTTGAAAAAAAATTAATAAAAAGTTTCAACCCCGTGATGCCAAAGCCGAATGACGCGTTTTCGTAAATCTGGCAATTCCCAATGATGGAGGAAGTCTCCCTGCGTGTCCTCGTGAAGAGTTCTACTCAATCGCGTTCCCGGATAAATTTTTATCCACCATTTTCGAAAAAAATAAATCAAAAAAGTTCCAATCCCGAAGCTGAGGCTCCATGACTCGGTTTCGTAGATCTGGCAATTCCCAGTGATGGAGAAAGTCTCCCTGCGTGTCCTCGTGAAGAGTTCTAGTCGATTGCGTTTCTGGAAAAATTTTTACCCACCATTTTTGGAAAAAAGAAATAAAAATTGTTTCAATCCCGAAGCTGAGGCTCCATGACGCGTTTTCACAGATCTGGCGATTCCTCGTGAAGAGTTCTAGTCGATTGCTCTTCTGGATAAATTTTTATCCAGCATTTTTGAAAAAAAATTAATAAAAAGTTTCAACCCCGTGATGCCGAAGCCGAATGACGCGTTTTCATAAATCTAGCGATTATGGGTGATGGAGAGAGTCTCCCTGCGTGTCCTCGTGAAGAGTTCTAGTCGATCGCGTTCCCGGATAAATTTTTATCTACCATTTTCGAAAAAAATAAATCAAAAAAGTTCCAATCCCGAAGCTGAGGCCCCATGACGCGTTTTCGTAGATCTGGCAATTCTGCGTGATGCAGAAAGTCTCCCTGCGTGTCCTCGTGAAGAGTTCTAGTCGATTGCGTTTCTGGAAAATTTTTTACCGACCATTTTCGGAAAAAAGAAATAAAAATAGTTTCAATCCCGAAGCTGAAGCTCCATGACGCGTTTTCGCAGATCTGGCGATTCCTCGTGAAGAGTTCTAGTCGATTGCTCTTCTGGATAAATTTTTATCCAGCATTTTTGAAAAAAAATTAATAAAAAGTTTCAACCCCGTGATGCCAAAGCCGAATGACGCGTTTTCGTAAATCTGGCAATTCCCAATGATGGAGGAAGTCTCCCTGCGTGACCTCGTGAAGAGTTCTAATCAATCGCGTTCCCGGATAAATTTTTACCCACCATTTTTGGAAAAAAGAAATAAAAATTGTTTCAATCCCGAAGCTGAGGCCCCATGACGCGTTTTCGTAGATCTGGCGATTCCTCGTGAAGAGTTCTAGTCGATTGCTCTTCTGGATAAATTTTTACCCACCATTTTTGGAAAAAAATTAATAAAAAGTTTCAACCCCGTGATGCCGAAGCCGAATGACGCGTTTTAATAAATCTAGCGATTATGGGTGATGGAGAGAGTCTCCCTGCGTGTCCTCGTGAAGAGTTCTAGTCGATTGCGTTTCTGGAAAATTTTTTATCCACCATTTTCGGAAAAAAGAAATAAAAAAAGTTTCAATCCCGAAGCTGAGGCTCCATGACGCGTTTTCACAGATCTGGCGATTCCTCGTGAAGAGTTCTAGTCGATTGCTCTTCTGGATAAATTTTTACCCACCATTTTTGGAAAAAAGAAATAAAAATTGTTTCAATCCCGAAGCTGAGGCTCCATGACGCGTTTTCACAGATCTGGCGATTCCTCGTGAAGAGTTCTAGTCGATTGCTCTTCTGGATAAATTTTTATCCAGCATTTTTGAAAAAAAATTAATAAAAAGTTTCAACCCCGTGATGCCAAAGCCGAATGACGCGTTTTCGTAAATCTGGCAATTCCCAATGATGGAGGAAGTCTCCCTGCGTGACCTCGTGAAGAGTTCTAATCAATCGCGTTCCCGGATAAATTTTTACCCACCATTTTTGGAAAAAAGAAATAAAAATTGTTTCAATCCCGAAGCTGAGGCCCCATGACGCGTTTTCGTAGATCTGGCGATTCCTCGTGAAGAGTTCTAGTCGATTGCTCTTCTGGATAAATTTTTACCCACCATTTTTGGAAAAAAATTAATAAAAAGTTTCAACCCCGTGATGCCGAAGCCGAATGACGCGTTTTAATAAATCTAGCGATTATGGGTGATGGAGAGAGTCTCCCTGCGTGTCCTCGTGAAGAGTTCTAGTCGATTGCGTTTCTGGAAAATTTTTTACCCACCATTTTTGGAAAAAAGAAATAAAAATTGTTTCAATCCCGAAGCTGAGGCTCCATGACGCGTTTTCACAGATCTGGCGATTCCTCGTGAAGAGTTCTAGTCGATTGCTCTTCTGGATAAATTTTTACCCACCATTTTTGGAAAAAAGAAATAAAAATTGTTTCAATCCCGAAGCTGAGGCTCCATGACGCGTTTTCACAGATCTGGCGATTCCTCGTGAAGAGTTCTAGTCGATTGCTCTTCTGGATAAATTTTTATCCAGCATTTTTGAAAAAAAATTAATAAAAAGTTTCAACCCCGTGATGCCGAAGCCGAATGACGCGTTTTCGTAAATCTAGCGATGATGGGTGATGGAGAAAGTCTCCCTGCGTGTCCTCATGAAGAGTTCTAGTCGATTGCGTTTCTGGAAAATTTTTTACCCACCATTTTTGGAAAAAAGAAATAAAAGTTGTTTCAATCCCGAAGCTGAGGCTCCCAGATACGTTTTCGTGGATCTGGCAATTCTGCGTGATGCAGAAAGTCTCCCTGCGTGTCCTCGTGAAGAGTTCTAGTCGATTGCGTTTCTGGAAAATTTTTTACCCACCATTTTTGGAGAAAAGAAATAAAAACTGTTTCAATCCCGAAGCTGAGGCTCCATGACGCGTTTTCACAGATCTGGCGATTCCTCGTGAAGAGTTCTAGTCGATTGCTCTTCTGGATAAATTTTTATCCAGCATTTTTGAAAAAAAATTAATAAAAAGTTTCAACCCCGTGATGCCAAAGCCGAATGACGCGTTTTCGTAAATCTGGCAATTCCCAATGATGGAGGAAGTCTCCCTGCGTGTCCTCGTGAAGAGTTCTAATCAATCGCGTTCCCGGATAAATTTTTACCCACCATTTTTGGAAAAAAGAAATAAAAATTGTTTCAATCCCGAAGCTGAGGCCCCATGACGCGTTTTCGTAGATCTGGCGATTCCTCGTGAAGAGTTCTAGTCGATTGCTCTTCTGGATAAATTTTTACCCACCATTTTTGGAAAAAAGAAATAAAAATTGTTTCAATCCCGAAGCTGAAGCTCCATGACGCGTTTTCGCAGATCTGGCAGTTCCCAGCGATGGAGGAAGTCTCCCTGCGTGTCCTCGTGAAGAGTTCTAGTCGATTGCGTTTCTGGAAAATTTTTTACCCACCATTTTTGGAAAAAAGAAATAAAAATTGTTTCAATCCCGAAGCTGAGGCTCCATGACGCGTTTTCACAGATCTGGCGATTCCTCGTGAAGAGTTCTAGTCGATTGCTCTTCTGGATAAATTTTTATCCAGCATTTTTGAAAAAAATCAATAAAAAGTTTCAACCCCGTGATGCCAAAGCCGAATGACGCGTTTTCGTAAATCTGGCAATTCCCAATGATGGAGGAAGTCTCCCTGCGTGTCCTCGTGAAGAGTTCTAATCAATCGCGTTCCCGGATAAATTTTTATCCACCATTTTCGGAAAAAATAAATTAAAAAAGTTTCAATCCCGAAGCTGAGGCTCCATAACGCGTTTTCGTAGATCTGGCAATTTCCAGTGATGGAGAAAGTCTCCCTGCGTGTCCTCGTGAAGAGTTCTAATCAATCGCGTTCCCGGATAAATTTTTACCCACCATTTTTGGAAAAAAGAAATAAAAATTGTTTCAATCCCGAAGCTGAGGCCCCATGACGCGTTTTCGTAGATCTGGCGATTCCTCGTGAAGAGTTCTAGTCGATTGCTCTTCTGGATAAATTTTTACCCACCATTTTTGGAAAAAAGAAATAAAAATTGTTTCAATCCCGAAGCTGAGGCTCCATGACGCGTTTTCACAGATCTGGCGATTCCTCGTGAAGAGTTCTAGTCGATTGCTCTTCTGGATAAATTTTTATCCAGCATTTTTGAAAAAAATCAATAAAAAGTTTCAACCCCGTGATGCCAAAGCCGAATGACGCGTTTTCGTAAATCTGGCAATTCCCAATGATGGAGGAAGTCTCCCTGCGTGTCCTCGTGAAGAGTTCTAATCAATCGCGTTCCCGGATAAATTTTTATCCACCATTTTCGGAAAAAATAAATTAAAAAAGTTTCAATCCCGAAGCTGAGGCTCCATAACGCGTTTTCGTAGATCTGGCAATTTCCAGTGATGGAGAAAGTCTCCCTGCGTGTCCTCGTGAAGAGTTCTAGTCGATTGCGTTTCTGGAAAAATTTTTACCCACCATTTTTGGAAAAAAGAAATAAAAATTGTTTCAATCCCGAAGCTGAGGCTCCATGACGCGTTTTCACAGATCTGGCGATTCCTCGTGAAGAGTTCTAGTCGATTGCTCTTCTGGATAAATTTTTATCCAGCATTTTTGAAAAAAAATTAATAAAAAGTTTCAACCCCGTGATGCCGAAGCCGAATGACGCGTTTTAATAAATCTAGCGATTATGGGTGATGGAGAGAGTCTCCCTGCGTGTCCTCGTGAAGAGTTCTAGTCGATTGCGTTTCTGGAAAATTTTTTATCCACCATTTTCGGAAAAAAGAAATTAAAAAAGTTTCAATCCCGAAGCTGAGGCTCCCAGATACGTTTTCGCAGATCTGGCAGTTCCCAGCGATGGAGGAAGTCTCCCTGCGTGTCCTCGTGAAGAGTTCTAGTCGATTGCGTTTCTGGAAAATTTTTTACCCACCATTTTTGGAGAAAAGAAATAAAAACTGTTTCAATCCCGAAGCTGAGGCTCCATGACGCGTTTTCACAGATCTGGCGATTCCTCGTGAAGAGTTCTAGTCGATTGCTCTTCTGGATAAATTTTTATCCAGCATTTTTGAAAAAAAATTAATAAAAAGTTTCAACCCCGTGATGCCAAAGCCGAATGACGCGTTTTCGTAAATCTGGCAATTCCCAATGATGGAGGAAGTCTCCCTGCGTGTCCTCGTGAAGAGTTCTAATCAATCGCGTTCCCGGATAAATTTTTACCCACCATTTTTGGAAAAAAGAAATAAAAATTGTTTCAATCCCGAAGCTGAGGCCCCATGACGCGTTTTCGTAGATCTGGCGATTCCTCGTGAAGAGTTCTAGTCGATTGCTCTTCTGGATAAATTTTTACCCACCATTTTTGGAAAAAAGAAATAAAAATTGTTTCAATCCCGAAGCTGAGGCTCCATGACGCGTTTTCACAGATCTGGCGATTCCTCGTGAAGAGTTCTAGTCGATTGCTCTTCTGGATAAATTTTTATCCAGCATTTTTGAAAAAAATCAATAAAAAGTTTCAACCCCGTGATGCCAAAGCCGAATGACGCGTTTTCGTAAATCTGGCAATTCCCAATGATGGAGGAAGTCTCCCTGCGTGTCCTCGTGAAGAGTTCTAATCAATCGCGTTCCCGGATAAATTTTTACCCACCATTTTTGGAAAAAAGAAATAAAAATTGTTTCAATCCCGAAGCTGAGGCCCCATGACGCGTTTTCGTAGATCTGGCGATTCCTCGTGAAGAGTTCTAGTCGATTGCTCTTCTGGATAAATTTTTACCCACCATTTTTGGAAAAAAGAAATAAAAATTGTTTCAATCCCGAAGCTGAGGCTCCATGACGCGTTTTCACAGATCTGGCGATTCCTCGTGAAGAGTTCTAGTCGATTGCTCTTCTGGATAAATTTTTATCCAGCATTTTTGAAAAAAATCAATAAAAAGTTTCAACCCCGTGATGCCAAAGCCGAATGACGCGTTTTCGTAAATCTGGCAATTCCCAATGATGGAGGAAGTCTCCCTGCGTGTCCTCGTGAAGAGTTCTAATCAATCGCGTTCCCGGATAAATTTTTATCCACCATTTTCGGAAAAAATAAATTAAAAAAGTTTCAATCCCGAAGCTGAGGCTCCATAACGCGTTTTCGTAGATCTGGCAATTTCCAGTGATGGAGAAAGTCTCCCTGCGTGTCCTCGTGAAGAGTTCTAGTCGATTGCGTTTCTGGAAAAATTTTTACCCACCATTTTTGGAAAAAAGAAATAAAAATTGTTTCAATCCCGAAGCTGAGGCTCCATGACGTATTTTCGTAGATCTGGCGATTCCTCGTGAAGAGTTCTAGTCGATTGCGTTTCTGGAAAATTTTTTACCCACCATTTTTGGAAAAAAGAAATAAAAATTGTTTCAATCCCGAAGCTGAGGCTCCATGACGCGTTTTCGTAGATCTGGCAATTCCCAGTGATGGAGAGAGTCTCCCTGCGTGTCCTCGTGAAGAGTTCTCGTCGATTGCGTTTCTGGAAAAATTTTTACCCACCATTTTTGGAAAAAAGAAATAAAAATTGTTTCAATCCCGAAGCTGAGGCTCCATGACGCGTTTTCGTAGATCTGGCAATTCCCAGTGATGGAGAGAGTCTCCCTGCGTGTCCTCGTGAAGAGTTCTAGTCAATCGCGTTTGCGGATAAATTTTTATCCACCATTTTCGGAAAAAATAAATAACAAATGTTTCAATCCCGAAGCTGAGGCTCCATGACGCGTTTTCGTAGATCTGGCGATTCTGCGTGATGGAGACAGTCTCCCTGCGTGTCCTCGTGAAGAGTTCTAGTCGATTGCGTTTCTGGAAAATTTTTTATCCACCATTTTCGGAAAAAAGAAATAAAAAAAGTTTCAATCCCGAAGCTGAGGCTCCCTCACACGTTTTCGTAGATCTGGCAATTCCCAGTGATGGAGAGAGTCTCCCTGCGTGCCCTCGTGAAGAGTTCTAGTCAATCGCGATCCCGGATAAATTCTTATCCACCATTTTAGGAAAAAAGAAATAAAAACAGTTTCAGAAATAAAAATTAGGGGAATTAGGGGATAGATTAGGGGATAGGGGACCATCTCTTTTCATTGTTATTTTTATATAAATAAAAAATAAAACGTATTTTTTTTTTACTATTATTTTATTTTATCATATTATTTAATTATTATTTTGCGTGATTATTTATTTGATTATTTTTTATCTTTTTGCGATGTAAGCGAATTATTGTAGAGAGAGAAATGAATCGTCACTGTTTTACATGTAATTATTGCCCTTTAGCAAGCTTGGGCATAAAATCAATCATCATCATCATCATCTCTCTCTCTCTCTCTCTCTCTCGCTCCCCTCGCCAGTTTCTTCTTTTCCTTCAACTGTCAAACGATCCATCCTATTCTCTGATAAAAGTTCATCAGATCATCTCGATTTTCTACTCCCTCATCCCACTCGACTGCCCATTTGGTTGGCTTCTTCGAGCTCTATATATGCGCGATGTAAAGAACTCTGTACGGAGAGCTAATGCCATAAATCGATCGCCAACAAACAAGCCCCGGCTGCTATGTCCATGCGCGATATCCAACGTGTTGGATTCGGTCATTATGTGAAACCTCGTTCCGATTGTTTTCATGAGAGGAAAAGAACCAACCAGACAGTTTGTAGGAAAAAATGAATAGATTGTGAGGAACTTTGATCGATTGGGAACGATAGCCATCGCTTAATTGACAAGAGTTTATTAATTTTTGTGTCTTTTTGTTAAAATTCCGATTTTCTGTTTTTCGGAAATTCTGTTTTGCCTTGAGCAGAGCTCCATCATTCTTATTCAAAACATGATCAGGACCATAAACCCATATTTTTTAAGAACCTAGACGCAAAATCGCTCCAAAAATTGTAATCATTTTTGAAATTGAAAAAATAATCAATAGAAAAAGTATTTTTTATTGGAACTCAACGTTGCGAACGTCAGTGCGTCATCAATTTTTCTTTTATCTTAAAAATCCTGATTTCCTGGTTTTCACAAATTTTGAAATTCTGTTTTTTCTTGAGCAGAGCTCCATGATTCTTATTCAATATTTCGTCAGAACAATAAAAACATCTTTTTTCAGGATCCAAACACAAAATCATTACGAAAATTGTATTGGTTTTTGAAAATGAACAAACAGTTAATAGAAAACGAATTTTTCGTTGAATCCCGACATCGAGAATTTGAGTGTCAGGCAAGAAAGTACGAGATCATGAACTCAGATTGTCCTGTTCGTATATAAAGAGAAGAGGATAAGGATTAGTCTGTAAAAATTTGGATGCCATATCCGACGACGTAGCAATGTCGTATCCCGCACACTATTGCCATAAAAGTCTCGGATCCTTCGAGTTTTATACACGTCTAGTCCGTAAATCCGGCGATCCCGAATAAACACAGATATACAAGTGCCCAAAAGACATGTATATCGCTGCAGCAACAGCAGAGAGTGTGTTTCGTCATTCCCTTTTCTTTCTACCCCTTTGGAGCGGCTGTGCTAGCCGTATCAACCGTGACCTTGTCCCGCGAGAGCACAAGGGGTGGTAGTACGAAGCGTACTTCGTACTAGCCTCTTGCCACCCTCTTCCTCTTTATCCTTTTCTTCCTCCCTCCGGAGATATATGCCCTTGCTCCCTCTATTGAACTTGTATTGCGGTTCCTTCTCTGTATAGCGTTTCTTTCTCGCGGCCTCGAGATAAATTCGCGAGTGATGTGGATGCTGAAAAGAAAATTTTGTTGGAAAAGATGGATATTTAGTTCGATACGTTCGACTAAACGTTTTTTTTTTGAATAATCTCAAAAATTGTGTCATCGCAGCAAGAAATATTGTAGAAAGTCTCTTCGGAAGCTTCCAATCGTAAATTTTATTGACAATTCCGTTAGAAACGAAATATATTGCCAAAATAACGAAATATTTTGTTGGAAAAGATCGATATTTTGTTCAGTACGTTCGACTAAACGTTTTTTTTGAATAATCCCAAAAATGGTGTCATCGCAGCAAGAAATATTGTAGAAAGTCTCTTCGGAGGCTTATTTTTGTCGTTCCAATCGTTAATTTTACTGACAATTCCGTTAGAAACGAAATATACTGCCAAAATGACGAAAACATTTTGAAATTATCCAAAAATATTTAGTTTACCGTGTTCAACAAAATTTCGACGATTTTTTACAAAATTTCATTTCCAGTCTACGTGTAGTGTACGCGGTTCAAGAGCAATGACGAAGACAGAGCGGTACGAGAATGAAATGACTCTTGCCCAGTGACAAGCCTACCAAATTTTAGTATTCATGAGCATCAGAACAGAAGAAAAGCATCAGAGCAAGAGCGAGCTATTCAGGCACCCAAAGAGCAAAAGGTTATATGCACAAATATCCTCTTTGCAAAGGTAAACGATCATCGGAGTCTTTTTAGACGTGCATAAGTATTTTTTCCTCTTGGCTGTTTCGTGGAGCTGCATTTTCCACGTGAAAATGTTGGAGCATATGATTTCGTCTGCTCATGTGGCACAAGGTCAGGCGACCTTGACCTTTGGCAAAGGAAATGAAAAACAAAAATTCAAGACCTGGATTCTCCTTGCAAAACTTTTCATGTTTCTTGTTCTATTTTTCTCGAGTTTGTGCAAGATTAATGTGGATAGTTTCTTTTTGCATTGTTGATGCGAAATTTTCATAGGGTCGAGAGCAGCTTTATCGTGGGGTTGACACGTTTGACGAGGTGACAAGTGCTTCACGATTTTTACAATCTTCTTCGTATTTGCTGGTTTGCATGGAAATAATTGATTGCATTGTTGGAATGCAACGAAATTATATTTTTCTTGACGAAAGATCGTTTTTTATATGCAGAATGTAATCCTGACGATAAAATACAATGTCGGCTCGAAAAATTTGGATGATTTTGAAAATTTCACAAATTATCGATAAACATCTTGAGCATCTTGAGGAAGCAATTTGCAAATTTCAATTTGCAGCGTTTTTTGTATTTGCATTTAAATTATATAATTTCGAAAAATTTTCTAGAAAGGAAAAGGGGAAGTACGGACTTACACACAATATCTTACAAAATCGTGTAAAAAAGTGCGACTTTTTTTGAAAATTTCAAAATGCAGTAGAATTCGTATTTTTCTAGCAATTCCAACAAAATTCTTAGAGAACGAAGAGCTTGTATGGATTAACATCTGTGCGAAAGGGGAGCTCTGTAGCTCAAACCGTTTTCGAGTTATGAACGTTTGAATTTTTCAATGCCAGAACATACACACACACACACACACATCCGGACATTTTTTCTAGAAATGATTTTTCGATGTTTTGGGACATTTTAAGCACATTGACACTGGAAAAAAAAATTTCATCGTCACATAGTGTCCTGCTCTATGAGGAAGCAAAATTGACTTTTTGTAACTCAATAATAAAAACTTTTGTTAAGCTTGACGTTTATTGTTTGGAGGAAATTTGTTTTCAATGAGCTCCGCGGAATGAAGCGAATTTTCGATTTCACATTTTTCCACCGTTCGGTATACACGGTTTTCCAGTTTTTCTCTGCTGCTTCGCGATGAATTTGATTCCCTTTGAGTTGGGTCTCAACGAACCATAAGACTTCCAAGTGACTTGGCTCATATCCGCTCGACTCACCGAGACTATTATGTATTCGTAAAATATTTCCGTTCTCCTGTGAGCTCTCGAATGCGAAGAAAAGTTGAAACGATGTCTCTGGGAGGACAAGAAACTGCTCACGGACATTGACAAGGAATTGTTTTGCTGAGAATGTTTAGTAAAGAAAGTTCGTGCTGACCGTTGGGAACATAAAAATTCATCCTTTAAAGCTCCGCAACCTAATTGAAAATTCTCTCCGAATATTGCAAAATAGTCTCGGCGCAATAAGAATCAATTTTTATTAGAGAACGAGAATATCTATTTGTCTTTGGTGCGCGGGGACAGCGAACTCGATATTTCCGGAGCTCGGATATCCCACACGTCGTTTCGTCTCATTGCTCTCTTTATCGTCGCGACCCTTTATATTTATAGCGTACCTACGACATGTCTGTATTGCAAGAAATAACGTCGTGTCGTTCTGAATTCGCATATTGAAGGTTCGCCTTGGAGACGAGCGATAATTGAGCGAAAAAGTATTTACAAAAGTCAATAATTTTATAAAATTTACCCTTCGAGTCCACACTGGGTCGTTTTGACCCCAACAATTTTCTGTCACCGATTGTCTCCCATTTAATTATCGTTGTCGTCAAAAAATTAACAAAATAAATAAAATAAATAAAATAAATAAAATAAATAAAATAAATAAAATAAATAAAATAAATAAAATAAATAAAATAAATAAAATAAATAAAATAAATAAAATAAATAAAATAAATAAAATAAATAAAATAAATCATAATTATTAATAAAAAATGCATATTTACCGGAATACGACGATCTGGAAAACGCCTAGGGTCAGATTGACCCAATATGCACTAATGGGAGATGTGCACTCGAAGGGTTAAGCTCCATAAGTTCAAATTATTTCGAAACCCGATTCTAATGACGGCTAATCCACGATGATGGAAGAAAAACATGCAGCAATTAATTGCACGTCAAAAAAGTCAATTATTTCGATGCAAATCTGAAATTATAACGGAAGCTCGAATCTAGAACAGCGAGCGATCAATAACACGTGTATAAAAATATAATTACTGTAACGGAAATGTGATTGTGTACAAAGTGCATATATATAGCCTTTTCAGATATGCGTAGAAAAATCAACAATTTATAGTTGGCTAACTATATTTCGAATGCGTTTTGTGCACGCGATCGTAAAACTTGACACGGTGGAAACAACGTTGCAAATTTTCAGCGCTGTAACGGTTAATCTAACGGACCGCTGATGATCCTACACCAGCTATAACGACCAAACATATCCATATGGAACGTACACACCCATATATGTTTATCATCTGTCTTTTTCCGAAAGTCTCCGAGATGCATGTAATGGTATAGAAAATACTGGCTGACACGGTGACAGAATTATATCGAAACGAACGAAAAATGTCAAAATTGGACAAAAAATGTCGAAATTTAACGAAAAAAGTTCAAATTTAGCGAAAATTAAGTGGAAAATGTCAAAATTGGGCGAAAAATGGCAAAGTTTGATGAAAAATGTCAAAATTGGGAAAACAAACCAAAATTTGTCGAAAAAAGTAAAATTTTCCACTATTTTTAAAAGAATTTCCAAATTTTATCATTCAATCCAATTTATTTGTAGAATTTTCAAATTTTCCGCTATTTTTTAAAGAATTTCCAAATTTTATTATTTCCTTTAATTTATCTTTTATAAATTTTCAAAATTCAACCGATTATTTTCAAAAGAAAAGAAAAGAACATTTTCAAAGAATACAAATTAAAAATTACTATGCATTTGCCAAAATCCCTTAAAAGGGGGACATGGTATCAAGAAACTACGATGCCGCACTAACTTTTAATATTATTTCCCCTTCGCGTTACAGAGAATCGCGATGTGTGCGAAAACTTGAACAAGACGAAACGCCATCTTCCAGGCCATTAAGCAATACCTCGTGTGTATGTGTGTGTGCGTGTGTGTGTGTCAGGATCGAGAGGAGCCATCGCTCTAGAACAGTCAACATACTAAATTCGGCAAGTTTCGCCATCGCGCAAATAACCATCATCAGCAGGTACACCAACGAGCTCGTCACTAATTATTTGCTATTTAGTAAATCGCTCGATTAAGATATTTCGAGGATCTATATAAACAGACACCCTGCTGCGGGCTTTAATTCACTTTCGCTTACATAATACACATGCACGAGTTAGCAACAGTTTGTTTACAATCTTCATAAAATAGCATTTTGGCATTAAATTTTCATTTTCTTCGAGAAATAAATTTAACAAAAAAAAAACGTCTCCACAAAAAAAAAAAACAAAAAAATGCATATTTACCGAATTGTTTGGCATTTAATTTTCGTTTTCGTATATAAAAAGAAAATCTAGGGTCATAAAATATGGACTCCACAAAAAACAAACAAAAATGCATATTTGCAAAAGTGCAACGATATTCGAAAAACGCTCTGGGTCAGATTGACCCAATATGCTAAGGAGGTGTGCACTCGATGCGTTAAACGAAGAAATTGAATTGAAATGAAAATAACAAGCGAAGCATAAAGCAGAACTTTGCGATGCACTCAAAGTGCATCGCAAACGCACGTAGTTGAAAAAAGTTGCACAACCGAGAGTTCGCGAACGTAGTACGAACGTGGATGGTCAGTTTTAACCGATGACGATGATCGGAGCTTACGTGAGGATTAGGTAACTCGTGTCGAGAATGCGCTTTCCAATGCAAAAGCAAAAGCTCGCCAGTCAGATCATAGTGCAAGTTGCAAGCGGACTTGAAAATCGGAATTTCGATAAAATTTGAAAAAAAAAAAAAGAAAAACGTGAGAATGAGAAAGACAACGTTGTCCGATGAGAAACTCCCCAAAAACGGAATTATCAAGTTTTTCGAATCACTCGACTTTGCGAAAAATGAGAAATCTTCTTGCAGCCTCGATGGGCCCAAGACAAATTATTTTCTGATTAACGAACCTGTGCTCCGAAATTTGCTCCGTGGAATTCCTCAGGAGGATAATCCTGTGGATCTTGTTTGTACGATCAACCGACTGTTGTTTTATTATACACTCGTCAAATGGATACATTTCGAACTTTGCTGGTACATAGGAGATGGCCCTTGCTCAATAGTTGATTGAATAAGTCTCCGAGCATTTGGAGAAGCGTGAAGGAAAAAAAAACTCAACGATTAAGGACGTTGTGTGGCGACGCTCAAATCTAAATTTTTATTTTTCGTTTTTTTTACATACAAAATGGTTTGGGAGCCAAAGTTCATTAAACAAAAGTTGTTACAAATTGACTAAAGAACAACATACTCTAAATTCAAAATTTTACGAGGTAATCTGTATTTGTTATGTAATAAACAAAATTTCGAAAAAATTTTACGATCGATTTTTTTGAAAAACTAGACAAAGCTTCTTCGATGTTACAGAAAAGTGTGTGCAAAGTTTTAAGAGGCTTCACCATTTAGAAATCGAAATATTTAATGTTGAAAATTGCTACTTTTAACACACGCTCTTGTGAGAAACTACTAAAAATTGTGATTTTTATAAATTAATATCTCGACTTCTACATGGTGAAAGCTCTTAAAATTGCTCGAGCTCTTTGTGTGGTGCAAATTTGAAGGAATTCTATCGATAAAAAATTTCGAATGCAACGTCCAACACTGGAAATGAAATTTTGTTAAAAATATTTTTGGTTAATTTCAAAATTTTCGTTATGTTGGCAGTATATTTGGTTTCTAACGGAATTGTCCGCAAAATTTACGATTGGAACGACAAAAATTAGTTTCCGAAGAGACTTTGTAAAATATTTCTTGCTGCCAATGACACAATTTTTGGGATTAATAAAAAAAACGTTTAGTCGAACGTATCGAACAAAATGTCGATATTTTTCAACAAAATTTTGTTTTCAATGAAGGTACGTAGAAGATTTTGTTTTTCCAGCGAAAATGGTCTTTTTATTTGCTCAACAAATTCGATCGATATTCTTCCAAGAAAATTACAGAAACAAGAATAATTGAGAAATTAATCGATTGCAGTTCGTTTGGCCACTAAAGAATCAGCTCGACGAGTGAACCACGAAAAAGAAAAAGATTCTAAAAAATATATGTCGAAAAAAGTAGAACATGTGCGATTCGTCAGTTTCGAGCACTCTCGTCTTGGCGTCGTGTGGCTGCTCCGAACGATAAAGAAATACATCGGACGAATGGGTCTAAGCGAGAAAGGGTATTCGATAAAGAAAACAGGAAACGAAGCTTTTTCTTCAACCGGAAAACTACGAGACGAAAAAAAATCGTAGAGATACGCGCGGAGAAAAAATTTTTAGATTCCGAAGAATAAAAAAGATTCGAGTCGACGAAAATTGGAAGGAATTCGAAACTGTGAATTTTCAATCAGCACTGACACGATACGAGGGACATGACTATTTACCAAAACGTTCTCACACACGAGAGTGTTGAGCAATGGTGCTCGATATTTCAAAATAGTCACGATAGGATGTGAAAAAATTTTTAGTAATTTTTAGGAAAAAATTTAGTAAAAATAAAACTTAATCAACGATTAACTCGCTCTTTTGTCTTCTCAAGTTTATCAAGAACAGACGCTCCACTTGCTGGCTTCCTCCATGACAATGGAACATCTTCAAAGGTTGACAAAACTTAATGTTCAAACTTTGCTCATGATTCGAAGCCATAACGGATGCTCGAGTAAGAGGAAATTAAGAAATAGGACAACGAGAGAGAGAGAGGCAGTCGCACTCTCAACGCCTCGGAAGATTCTATTTCGGATCATCCGGCTCTTTACGAGTCAACAGGATTTTTTTTTTTTTCTCGGTAAAGCTCTGCCTCTTTCCTGTCGGTTCATATTAATTTTTGCTCAGCCCTGCCTCTTTTTCAGTCACTTCTCAAGCACATGCAAATTTACATTGAAAAAGAAAGCCCCCTCGTGACTTGGAAATTTCCACATTTTATCATCATCGTACAGCAGTCGTCGTCCCCCCGCTCGTCGTGTCAAGAATTCTGCGCAGGGATGTAAGTTCTGAAAGATCCAGGAGAGCCAGCTCGGAGCAAGGGACAACTTACAGGAAACATTAATGACTCTTAGAATTTCTGAGAAAGCGCAATGTCCGAATAATTGACATCATGTTGAATGTTTGTCTATAATGTTTGTCTAAATGTCGTAAATATCGTATATAAACTTTCCGACAGCTCTCGCGTTGTCGTGACGTTCACTTGACATGCTCAGAACTATCAAGAGAGAATGTGTACTTCTTGGAGAATATCAAGATGACAAATAACTGAGAAACAAAAGGGCACAACGAGCTTCACCTGCTCGCGTGCCAAATACTTCTAAAACGCCCTTTTCCCCACATTTTCTTGCTTGATGTACTGAATTTGCTAAGAGGATATTCAGACAAGATTGGACCGCGAGCGATGCCACAGGAAAGCGTATGTCACGTGAGAGACGCTCAGGTACACAAGAAACTCGTGTACACAACATACACGCTTAAAAGCATAGGAAAATTTGAAATTTGAAATGACCCGCGGAGGGTGCATTCGGAGCCTCTGATCGCATTATTTTT
The DNA here is from genome assembly GCA_963921915.1 of Hyposoter dolosus. Taxonomy (NCBI): domain Eukaryota; kingdom Metazoa; phylum Arthropoda; class Insecta; order Hymenoptera; family Ichneumonidae; genus Hyposoter; species Hyposoter dolosus. The sequence goes on from OY998140.1 coordinate 5,706,111, forward strand.
GTTCAAACAAATCTAATTTAAAAAAAAAGAAAAAATACACTTTGTTTCGATGAGAGCAGGCAGTTTGAATTTGGGAGCTTTGTTTTTGTGCACGTGCAGTGACGAAATCTCGGTAGGAGATCGAGGAAACGAGTCACCACATTTTTCGTTTACTCCTGCAGAGCTTACTCGCACGAGCCACGTGCGAGCCATACATAACGTTGAGTTTCGTTTAAATATATCCCAAGCCCTCTCATCATGGGTGATTCTCCAGAAAGCCAACGCACTCTCCATCCTCATGGGCTCGAGCGTTTTTGTAACTTCGGGACGCATCTATATATCCAGATTTATTTTTTTATTTTGTAACACTCATTGCTCCGGTCTCCCGAAACGCATCATTCTATTTTGTCAAATAAATACGCGATACCGAGGCCTCGAGCTCCGAAAAAATTCAATAAAATAAAATAAAATTAAATAAAATTAAATAAAATTAAAAAAATTAAACCAAATAAAATAAAATAAAATAAAATAAAATAAAATAAAATAAAATTGAATAAAATTAATTTAAATGAAATAAAATTAAACAAAATTGAATAAAATTAATTTAAATTAAATTAAATTATCGGAGAAAGTAAATTATTCTCTAAACGTGTCATAGGTCGATTCAAGGTTCCAAAAATCTCAAGAATCATTCCCTCCGATGATGTGTCGTGTCACAAGGTAAAAAACTTGAGCCACATTTTTGCTGACGTGTTCAGCAAATAGATAACCCCTAAATAAAAAGTTCGCCTGCTCGCTCGAAAAAATGATAACCTCGATCGACGACTGAGGTAATCGATGACCCGGCTCCGGAGAACTCCTGTGGACACGTCTCGAAATAGATATCAAGAGACTATAAAGAAACCAGTACGTTTTGGCGACATTTGGTAGTCAATCGGAATGCTTGATCGCTGAGTGTGCCATGTGGTCTCCTGCCTAAACGTGCCTACGACCATAAACATTCATATACCGAACATATAGTGAAAATCGATGAAAAGCAGTAATCCACGAAACCCAAGCATTAGATTATTCATCGTATTGGCTTGACGGAATTCTCCTTCGCATACGAATTTTCTGTTCCAATCCACTTGTTACGACGTTAGACACCAACGACATTTATAAACAGGCACGTTTCTAGCGTGACTACTTGCAGTTCCAACTGCATCATCATTTTGTATCGGAAGCCATTCGAATGTTACTTGACCGTTGGCAAGCTAATAATTCTCTAAATTCATTAAAATTTCGACTATTTTTAGAAATTCAAAAAAAAAGAAAAAATATAGATTAAAAAATATTTAAAATTCATGCCAAAGATTTGGGAAAAATCGTCTTGAATGTTGGTTTGAAAATAAAACATCCACCGATAGATATGCAGCCACATGCATTTCCATATATTCAAATAGATAAAAATAAGAATTAATAATCATTAAAATTTCGACAATTTTTAGAGATTTAGAGAAAGAAAAAATAAAAAATAAAAATATATTCAAAAATATTAAAAATCCATACGAAAGATTTGGGAAAAATCGTCTTGAACGTTGGTTTGAAAATAAAACATCCACCGAGAGATATGCAGCCACATGCATTTCCATATATTCGAATAGATAAAAATAAGAATTAATAATCATTAAAATTTCGAGAATTTTTAGAGATTTAGAGAAAGAAAAAATAAAAAATAAAAATATATTCAAAAATATTAAAAATCCATACGAAAGATTTGGGAAAAATCGTCTTGAATGTTGATTTGAAAATAAAACATCCACCGAGAGATATATGCAGCCACATGCATTTCCATATATTCGAATAAATAAACTTATGAAATCTCGCCCCATCCATACAAGGAATCCATTTGTACAGACACGTACGCGCGTATTATGAATCCATTCGTGGGCTCCGAGGGTATTGCTATCTTTAAATCGATGGTTCAAGGCCGCTGCGGATGCAGGGACATCTACATGAAAAATGCAACGACCGCATCGTGCTGGACCTCGGGAAAGATGAAGACAGGAAAAAGGAGCTGGTCGCGTAAACTCATTAATAATGGGAAACCTTTTCGAAGGAGCGAAGCCTCGATCCAAACACGAGACATATTTCCAACGTGTGAAAAAATTTCGTCGTTGGAATGAAATGAAATTCTTGAATATTTGATCAGGACAATAAAACAAATTTTTTCTTAGAATGCAAAGGGAAAATCGGTATGAAATTTATCATGTTTTTTTTAAAATTGAACCAACAATTAATGGAAAAAGTATTTTTTGTTGGATTTTTCGTTTTTTTTCTCAAAATTCTGATTTTCAGTTTTTCAGAAAGTCTGTTCTTTCTCGGTCCATGATTCTTATTCAAAATTTCATCAGGACGATAAAACGTTTTTTATGAATATACGCAGACGGTACAGTTAACTGTACGTTTTTTTTTCCTTTTTTTTTTTGTTTTTTTCTTCAAGAGGGTGAGAAAGTGTTGGTGAAACGAGAAAATTTCGAGGTCAGAAGAAAAGCGATGTGTTTGCAAGAAAGCGATATGAGAGATGTATCGCACTGGTTGGCTGGCTTGACGTGAATGTTCGTACATAGAAAAATGTGAGCACGTTTTCCCTGCCGAATCGATTATTCTCTGTATTATTTATTTATCGAGGTTTTTCCCCTTTTTTTTCTCATTGTTTATTTTCTGGACGTCGACGACCGTGAAACCTGAGCTTTCTTCGTTTTTTCCTTTATTCATAGAACACGTTAATGAATGCACATTCTTAACGCATACAATTTCCCTCGAAGTTACTTTGTTATTCAGCAAGTCCAAGAGAAGCAAATCGCTGATTTATTAGTGCTGCTCCAAGATCGTTCTCGTGTCTCGAGGTTCATTAAAAATCGATAGCCAGCGAGCAATTGAATTCTGTTTCAACTTAACACGAGCAATCGACGGCAGAGTCTACACCAATTATTTCCTGTAGTTTGATGGCGCGAGAGTGAGCGAAGCTTCGCCCGGATGCTCCGAAAGTTAAGCCTGCAACGGTTATTATTTTTGTTTTTATTTATTTATGTATTGCTTTATTATTTCTTTATTAATTATTAATTTATTATTTATTGTTATTATAATTATTGGTGAAATTTTTTTTTACCAATTCCGGTAACCTCTGGGGTCTGAATGACCCGAATTTTGAAAAATTCATATCTCCGGTAAAATTTGACGAAAAGGGTTCGACTTGGGCTCGTTCTTTTCGTTTTTTAATGCAGGATCACGTGAGCCTGGGGCAGTTTTGCTTGCAGTCGAAAAATGAGTCAAAAATGCGGTAAAACGATAAAAAACGAGGGAACGAAGGGAGAAAGCGATATTTAAAGTCGTCTGGGGTCGTTTTTGACCCCAGGTTACCGTTCTAGGGTTAATCGTACCCGAAAATCGAGATTCTAACCAAAAGGCAATTCTTCTGACCTCGTTGCCACGATACTCGATGAATTTTCAACGATGTTTGAATACTCTCTCTCTCTCTCTCTCTCTCTCTCTCTCTCTCTCTCTCTCTCTCTCTCTCTCTCTCTCTCTCTCTCTCGCGGAACGTTGACAACAACGTTGAAGCAGGACTCTGTGTTTTCTCTACGTGTCCTGCATGTGTGCAGATTGCTCCAGGCGAGTACCGAACTATATATCTGCCTTTTTCACCAAAGGCATCGACCCGAGGGTTGTGTCGATTATACAGGAAAAGGAAGAAGGTCCAAACTAAGGACGACACTTTGATGCCTTTCCAGTGCAAAGTACACCAGCAACGCTCGAGTCCAACGAAAAATACTTTTCTACAAAATACTTTTTTTTGGATTATAAAAAAAATATCGTTTTATTGTCCTGACGAAATTTTCAATAAAAATCGTGGAGCTCTGCTCAAGAAAAAACAGAATCTTTAAATTTCTGCAAAACAGAAAATCACAAAAATTTATGACACCGACGAAAAATACGTTTTTCTATTAACTGTTTGTTCAATTTCAAAAATCATGACAATTTTCGTACCGCTATTAGATCTGGATCCTTAAAAATAATCGTTTTATTGTCCTGGCTGAATATTCAATGAGAATCGTGAGCTCTGCTCATAAAAAAACGGAATTTCCGAATTTCTGAAAAACAGAAAATCAGAATTTCAACAAAACAAAAATATAAAAACACAAAAATTGATGACACGACGTTTCGAGTCCAATGAAAATTTCTTTTTCTATTCGTTGTTTGTTCAATTTAAAAAATCATGACAATTTTTGTACCGATTTCGTCTTTGGATCCCAAACAAAAAATTGTTTTATTGTTTAAATCAATTTTCCAGAAAACTATTATCACCATCATTGTTAGTTTTCTAATTACGTAGACCGGATTGTTAACGTTAAAAACAAAAAATTGAAAGATTAAAAAATAATTGAAAAATCCAGAATAGTAAATTCTCATTAATTCTCAGTTTCGAAGAATAAAGATTTCGTTGTGTAACATTACATATATACCACAAAGTCCCACTGCTGTAGTGATTCAGAAAACGATGCCAAATTGGTCTACAGCATCAGTTTCGATGACATAGCAAGAAGACGATCGCGGGACGAGTCAGGATATGAAATCCATTCGTTCTCGGGCTTGCAGCCCTGAAGGAAAGCCCATGCAGCATCAGGATGCCAGTTCGCGAGCTTGCTTCGCGAAATTGCGGACGTGCTTGTACTCGGAGATATTCGCCTGTATCGAATCACCGAAACGCGATATTTCTGGCTTCGAAATCCGCGTACACAGAGATAAATCGTAAGATTCCATAACATTCCCTTATCCCTCGTATAATTAAGGACGTTGTATGGGCGACGGTCAAATCTAAATTTTTCTTTTCAGTTTTTCTTACATGCAAAATGGCTTGCGAGCCCAAGTTGATTAAAAAAAGTTGTTACTAATTGACTAAAGAACAACGTACTCTAAATCCAAGATCGTCCGAGGTAATCTGTATTTTTTATATAATAAAAAAATTTTCGAAAAAATTTTACGAGCGATTTTTTTGAAAAACTAAATAAAACTTCTTCGATGTTACACAAAAGTGTATGCAAAGTTTTAAGAGGCTTCACCATTTAGAAATGGAAATATTAAATGTTGAAAATTGCAACTTTTAACACACGCTCTTATGAGAAACTAATGAAAATTGTGATTTTTATAAATAAATATCTCGACTTGTATACGGTGAAGCCTCTTAAAATTCTTCGAGCTATTAAAAGTCACTGTTCTCTTTGGTGCAAATTCAAAGGAATTCTATCGATAGAAAATTTAGCATGCAACGTCCTTAAATAAAATGAAATGCAAAGAAGGTCGTGCAGGAACGAGGGAAAAAAATGAACAATTTTTTTTCACTGGGACCAAAAAATTCGTTAACATTCGTCGTTCGATCTATTTCCAAGCGTCACACTCACAAACTACACGAATCCTAACAGATAAGAATTTCCTATCTAAACGCATAGCTGTCGAAATTGTTGGAATTTTTTCGTTGCATCCTGATACTCTGTACAAAAGACAAACCGACCGCAGCGAGATAGGAGAGATGGAATTACGACGCTTCGCTACATATCGTTTCATTCTTTTCCATGTCCCTTGGGTCGTCTTCCGGCTTGTTGCGATATCACTGTACATGTGAAAATCGTATATAAAAGTGTATATTTGAACTCGTGCGAAAGAATCGTCACGACCTACTTGTTCGTTGTGTCGAGCGGTGGCGGGGAAACGGAGGTTTCGGAACTTGGAATACTCCAAATTTTTGTCATGAATATATACGTTGATCGCATATATATGAAGCTCGGAGGAATCGAGATTTCCGTCGGGAATTTCGCGACACGAAGCATCTCGCGTGATTCGATTGGAAAATTTTATTTGGCCATTGATTTTCGATTTATAAATATTTCTATAAAAATAATTTGAGTTTTTTGTGAAAAAAATGAAAAAAGCTCAACTGGTGATAAATGGACCGAGTGCTTGGGCAAAAATCTTTGGGCAATCGAAAATTCCTCGCTGTCGACGAATAAACAAAAAAAAAACTTAATAATTTTTTCTCGTTGACGTAAAAACCTCGAATAAACATATGACTGAAAATTCCCAGAGACCGATGACCAGCGTGATGACAACAACTTTCGAAATGAAACATATTTCCTGAAAAAAAGCTCCGGGAACCGGAAACGAAAGCCATTATTTGGTGGTGCCAAGAATTTTATGCTCTGGGCTGCTGCTGCTTCCGAGACCTTAAGCAATATTCTCTCGAAACTTTAAGACTATCGTGTAGAAAATTAAGTTTCTCAAAAATGACGAGAATGGAGATTTGTTTCTATAAATAAATCACGTGCTGCAAAATTCTATAAATATATAAATATTTCCTATGTTTTTTTAACCCTCTGTAGACACATTACAATTAACGCTCCTCCCTAGACACACATGGGTCTGGGAGCGTCCTATCGCTTTTTTAGTGTACTTGGACGCGTTTAAAAAATCGGAAAAAATTCAGGAAAGTAGCTTTGGATCTATAGAAAGAGAGGCTGCACTGGGTGATGGATAAAAATTCTTTTGTATCAACGTTATTCAATGATAATCGATACGAAAAACAAAAAATTCACGCTATTCGCTAAATGGGTCTCCCAGACCCATGTGTGTCTACGGAGGGTTAAATACAAGATTTTCAAAAAAAAATTGTCCCTCGGGTCAATGAGACCCATATGATCCGGATATGATTTTTTACTGTACTTGGACTCGTTTAAAAAATGGGAAAAAATTCAGGAAAGTAGCTTTGGATCTATAGAAAGAGAGGCTGCACTGGGTGATGGATAAAAATTCTTTTTTATATTTGTTATTTAATGGTAATCGATACGAAGAACGAGAAATTCGAGACATTCGCTGAATGGGCACCCCAGACCCATATGTGTCTACGGAGAGTTAATAAGTGCTGAAAACAAAAATGGTGAGATAATTGCGAGTTGATATAGCGAGGAGAAAAAAAAAGCTTTGAAGAATCACGAGCATGTCTCTCATTCTCTCTGCTTCTCCAATTCTCCTGTCTCTCTCATTCGGTTTTACGTACGACCAGAGCGAAGCCTTTAAAAATAGGTAAATGTGTCACGTACATTTACAACAAACGCGTAAATCCTCATATATACGTTGCGACAGAGAGCAAGGGTTAGAGGGAACACGACCCCTTCGAACTCTGAAGCAGTAACAAAACTTATATCGTACGAAGCGGATGTATCCCCGCAAGGAACGACGAATTTCTACGTTTCTAGATTTTCTGTATATACGCGACGACAACTCGTTCTGATACTTTGCGCCGAACCACGCGTTTTTTCCATAATTCGACTATCACCGAGTCTTCGGGTCACCGAGCTTTCGACAAACAACACTCGTACAGTTATAGTTGCGCCGGAAAAAACGATACGCACTGAGTAATGTTACCAATTTTTACGTCAACTCGTCATGCCGATGGGATAAAAGTTACAAAAGGTAAATATATATATAAATCGTTCAACTTTAGCTGCTTAAGGACGTTGAATGCAAAATTTTCTATCGATAGAATTCCTTCAAATTTGCACCACACAAAGAGAAAAGAGATTTCTAATAGCTCGCGGAATTTTAAGAGGTTCCACCATGTAGAAGTCGAGATATTAATTTATAAAAATCACAATTTTCACTAGTTTCTCATAAGATGGTGTGTTAAAAGTTGCAATTTTCAACATTAAATATTTCCATTTCTAAATGGTGAAGCCTCTTAAAACTTTGCACACACTTTTATGTAACATCGAAGAAGCTTTATTTAGTTTTTCAAAAAAATCGCTCGTAAAATTTTTTCGAAAATTTTGTTTATTATACAACAAATACAGATTACCTCGGAAAATCTTGGATTTAGAGTACGTTGTTCTTTCGTCAATTTGTAACAACTTTTTATAATGAATTTGGGCTCGCAAACCATTTTGTACGTAAGAAAAACTGAAAATAAAAATTTAGATTTTTGACCGTCGCCATAGAACGTCCTTAAGTCCGAAATAGCAATAATAAAATTAAAAATCTAATCAGCGCCTCTTCGCAGAGTCAAAAAGTAGCAAAAAATGAAAAATAAGGGAAAAACTCGATATTCAGTGATTTTGTGACTAAGAAATTATAAAAAGTGAGAGAGACGGACACAGAGTAGCAGGTTGGAGGGTGAAGTATATGCAGCGATTCTCGAGAGAAGAGGGAGGGGGGTTGCACGCCGTCGACTCGAGGGACGACGAAGAGAGAGGGGATCACGAGGGATGGCGTCAGAGCGGCCCCGCCAACTATCGTTTGGTCCTTCGGTCGTGCAGTAGTCAGTCGGCTGGCAGACTTTGCACGAGCAACAACTTATCCGTGACTGGACGCCTCCCACGAGGCGTCGGTTTACGAAATAGTGTGTGTGTGTGTGTTTAAGAAAAAAAAAAAACAAAAAAAAAAACAAACAAACAAAACGATAGAAAAAAAAGCGTGAAGACGAATCGTCAAAAAATTTGACAGTGTCAAAAGCAGCAAGAGACAAAAAGTGCAAGGAATACTCGCCTCCGTTGATCTCTTAATTTTATTTTCTAATCGCAAAACCAAGAAACAGTTCGGTAAAGAAAAATAAAAAATAAAAATTGAATTTTCAAATTTTTGAGAAAATCGAGTCTCCCGGAGGATTGAGTTTTTCTCCTCCGCGCTACGACTCACTCCAAAGAGCATTTACAACAGCTGCTGGTCGGGATCGAATAAAAAGGGCAAGAGCAAAAGTTTAAACGGGAAAAACGCTTCATTTTGGTCTCGATAGTGAATCGGAGCTGCAGCGATATCCCGAGGAGGGATTATCGCGCGCCTCGATCATTCGTCTCCTCGATATTTATTTTCTCATTAAAATCCCCAGCCTCCCATTCTCGAGTCTCAAGATTTTTTCCTCGTCATAGAAAACGTGGGTGCGTGTGTGTGTGTGTGTGTGTGTGTTTTTTTTTTCTGAACGACTTCGGAGCGACGATACTCGCGAGTACATAAAATAAAAATATCGAAACGACTGTACGGATCGTGCGATACTCGGTCATTGATCGAACAACTCAAAATAAAAAACGCAGACGCGACTATCGGTCTCGCAATAAAACAGGAAAGCCAGAGGCCTACGTCGAGCTCGAACAGTGACAGTAGTTTATATTTTTTATCGGAAAATTGAAAAATTAGCGATTTCGAAAAATCGAATTTTCAGTGAAAAAATTTTTTTAAACAAATTTGTAAAAAAAAATTTAGAAAAAATTCGTCAAAATTGTTGATTAATTGGAGAAAAAAAATTCTGGACTGTTTTCGAAGCCTTCGGGACGCAACGTAAGGTCTTTGCTCATAGAACAAAGGGAAGCAACGCTCGGTTCAAGAAAAGTACGCTGTACCGAGCACCCAACCACAACAGAGTTTACAGTCGACGGAGAGACGGAGAGACGGAGAGAAAAAGGAGAAATAATAAAAAAAAAAGAGAAGCAGGAGGTGGAGGAATAAAAAGAAAATCTTGAGCGTCTGAACGAGACCTGTTGTTGGCCGCGCAGACGGAAACAGGTTCGATACAGTGTCCATGACGAAGGGGAACTCGTTTTCTATCCACAAAGTTGAAACGTGAATCTCGACGTAAATTTAAACCAGACGATAAATCGTTATCCATTTCGACTGTAAATTTTATTCAAAATCTCGAAAACGAGCATTTTGTTTTTTGAGATTCAGGCAACGAGGAATAATCGTGGAAGAAAGTGTTTGCTAAATTCGAAAGAAACTTTGTGTCTGTGTGAACGTGTTGAAAACTTGGGAAAAGTCGTTTTTAAAAGTGGATAAAATTGCGCCTATTATGCGGAAAGTTAGCGAGATACTCAAGACTCGAGCGATCAGCTGACTAACCGAGCTGTTCGGTGAACGCTCTGACGCCCGGATAACTATAAATGCTCACGGTGAAAGAACCGACAAGTCCAAGGATCCCAAGCGTCATCCTACTTGCTCGGTCATGACGTTCAGCACGTCTTTCCACACCGAAAAATCCCAATTCACCAACGAATCGGCTAATCGGTAATTTTCATCAAATTTTTTATTTTTCTTTATATTTTTTATTGTATAAATAAAAAACTAGAGAAAGTAAAGAGCAAGTACGGACTTGCACACAATATCTGGAAAAATTTGCAAAAATTAGAGCGGTTGGACGATTTTTCAAAAAATTCAGATTTTCGTAAAATTCGAAAAATCATCAAATTTAAACCGTTCAATCGATATTTTCCAAATTCAATACCAACCTTCCCATTATGATACTCTATTTATAAAAAAAAAATTAGTAATAAATCTTTGAATTTGCGCAAGTTAGAGCGTCGACATCCTTTTTTTGAAAATTTCAAAATGCCGTATAATTCGTATTTTTCTAGTGATTCCAATAAAATTCTCAGAGAACGAAGAGCTTGTATGGATTAACATCTGTGCAAAAGGGGAGCTCTGTAGCTCAAACCGTTCTCGAGTTATGAACGTTTGAATTTTACAGTGCCAGAACATACACACACACACACACACATCCGAACATTTTTTTTAGAAATGATTTTTCGATGTTTTGGAACATTTTAAGCACATTAAAATTAAAAACTGGAAAAAAAAAAATTTCATCGTCACATAGTGTCTTCTGTGAGGAAGCAAAAACAGAAAAAGGACAAAAATTGATGACACTGAAGTTTGTAACGTTGGGATGAAAAAAATGTATTTCTATTAATTGTTTGTTCAATTATCGATTTTGGGTTTGGATGCTAAAAAAAGATCGTTTTATTGTCCTGATTAAATATTGAATAAGAATCGTGAGCTTGTCTCAAGAAAAACTGAATTTCGTTGCATTCCAACGATGAAAACTGCAACATCGTTAAAACGGAGTTCCGAGAGGTGTTACGCAGTATATTCCCGACTGGAATATATTTGATTCTGTTTCACAACGGAGAGAAAAGATGAAGCGAGCAAGGGTGTGATTTTTGGGAGAAAAATATTTGCTCGATATCGAGGCCATTCGTATTATCTAAACTGTTTGCAGTGACGCCCCAGACTCTCACGAATCCTCCTCGTAGCCAGAACTTGTAACTCGAACTGGAGCAGAACTCGTTCTTTGGCAAAACGCGAAAACAATATGCAAACGTCCGTTTTTATCGCGAAGCAAACTTTATATCGAAAATATTCTTCCCACTTTTTACGTTGAGTATATGTAAAGTTATCAACAAGTCATATTGTCTTGTTTCGACAAAATCGTGTTTTTTCTTGAGCAGAGCATAAAACGACCTTTTTTTAGGATTCAAAGAAAAAATCGGTACGAAAATTGTGCTGGTTTTTAAAATTTCACAAACAATTAATAGAAAAACGTATTTTTCGTCTGTTTCATCAATTTTTGGGATTTTCTGTTTTGCAGAAATTTTGAAATTCTGTTTTTTCTTGAGCAGAGCTCCATGATTTTTATTGAAAATTTGCCCACGCCCATACAACGATATTTTTTTAGAATCCAAAGAGAAAATCGGTACGAAAATTGTCATGATTTTTTTAAATTTCACAAACAATTGATAGAAAAATTAATTTTTCGTCTGTGTTATTAATTTTTGTGGTTTTCTGTTTTGCAGAAATTTAGAAATTCTGTTTTTTCTTGAGCAGAGCTCCATGATGTTTATTGAAAATTTTATCAGAACAATAAAACGATATTTTTTTAGAATCCAAAGAAAAAATCAGTTGGAAAATTGTCATGATTTTTTAAATTTCACAAACAATTAATGCAAAAACGTATTTTTCATTGTTACGAGGAAAAAAGAAAACACTCGCGTATTATGGAGGCGAAACGACTGCGTGAACATTCTCCATGCGTTGGCGATGACAAAAAAAAATATCGATTCGTTAAACGCACAAAATTATTCCTCGGACCTTACACATTGTGCATGGATACAAGCGGAAATGGGACCTCGGTCACGACCCATAAAAAAAAAAAACGAAAAAAAAAAAATAAAAGTCATTTATACAGGAGAAAAGCTGCAATGCCAACGTCATGGCCCTACACACAGAAATATTTATTTACTGCATGGACGAGACAATAGAAAAATGTGTAATAATAGTTGAAAAAAAAAGTGGCTTCCGTCAGCGACACTGTTTCGTCCAATTATCCGTTATCTCTTTATCGATCGTGTTGTGACTCGTGATCTCCAGCACGACGACGGTCACGTCGGTCATTTCCTGCTGACCATAAACAAAAAAGAAAAGAAAAAAAAACATACGCACGCACTAATAATTAAACTGCAGGTACAAAGTTTAAAAAATACGATTCACGTAATGTGGACGTTTGGACAGAGCCCGCTTTTGTGTTTATTGAAGTAACGTTTTGCACGAGTGTGCGACATGACGTCCGCGCCGTAGTGTATTTCGAGTTTTCGCGTGCTCGCATTTAATTATCGTTTTATTAGGTAGATGCAGGTGTCTCTGACAAATCGCTTCCGTCTGCACCAAAATCCACCGTATTCCAAAAATGGAATAAAAAAGTGAAAAAAAAAAAAAAAAAAAAAAAAAAAAAAAATTTTTTCGATCCAAAGAGAAAATCGGTACGAAAATTGTCATGATTTTTAAAATTGAACAAACAATAGAAAAAGTATTTTTCATTGAACTCGAAATTGCAAACGTCATCAATTTTTCCGTTATTTTCTCGTATTTCTCGAAATTTTAATTTTCTGTTTTCCAGAAATTCTGGAAATTCACATTTTCCTGTGCATTGCCCAAATTAATTAAAATCCCGTTAATTCCCAAGATTTTTCCATCAGCATTTTCCTTTATTTTCTACGTGAAAATTGTTTCACCCGATTTTCTTCAAATCCTCAAATTCCCCAGCGAAATCATCAACTCCACAGTTTCGAGTACGTGTTTTTTGCAAATAATAAAAAAGGACCGACATGCAGTCCCAAAAGCTGTGTCTGCTCGAAGTAGATTTAGGCATAATTGTAAACCGTTCGATGGTACATGCATCGATTCAAACAATGAGATTTGTGTATCGCCGTGAAAAAGAGATAATTGGACCAACGGGTGGACGAATTTTTATTTGTTTTCATGTACGAGCTTTCGAAATGCATGGCTTTAATGGGCTGGCTTTTCCGAAGCGATGAAAAGAGAGGGAGATACACTCGTAGTATCGATTGCTGGACGATCCACTCGGGAACAGCGAATTTCGCGAGTAAATATATATGAAAATTTACGCTGCATGCTACGAGACCAAAAAACAGAATCATTTATTTTCACGAGATAGCAATAATGGGATCAACATTATTGAGAGAGAACGACAAAATACAGATTCGCAATAATCGACCAAACGCAAATGCGTTACGTTCGATTTCCTGCATTATTTTTGTCCTCCGAGTCCTTTTTACCATAAAAATGACCTTAAAAAAAAAACACACGAAACAAAAAACACAATCAGTGACGTCCACATCAATTGAGATCGACCGTGCGTTGCATTTTTCTTGCCCGGTGGCCTTTTGCACGTCCAACTCTGTCGTTAAACAGTGTGTGCATAAAAAAAAAAAAAAAAAAAAAATAAAATAAAAATAAAAATAAAAATAATTTAAAAAACACGGACGGAAAAAAAAATGCGGAAGGTAATGGTACCAAGTGTACTGACTTGGATAGCTCCACGAGAGGCTCTCGCGTTCTGTCTCATATTGCAGCTCCGTACCAACTATATAATTCGACCTTAATATTACCGTCGCAAATATGTCCGTGTGTGTGTGTGTGTGTGTGTTCGGAGGCAGTAATATTTGATATATATGAATATCTGGGTGTGCGATTTGAGTCGATTGAGGTATATAAATAGAAAACAAGGAAGGTCGGACGTCAAATGAAAAATTCGAGCAAACTTTTTAACATGGAGATGGCGGGAGCGCGATTTGATTCGCCCTTTTATGTATAATCGCGATTTGACACGCGAAATGATATCCGCAACGGAGATACGTCGATCCAGTGTATTAGGCAGTCAGATCGAGCAGGAAGAAGATGCGAGATTGGGGGAGCGGAACGTCGACCACGGTCGTGGTTCGGTGAATTGGGATTTAACCATAGAACGGTAACCTGGGGTCGCAAACGACCCCAGGCTACTTAAAATCCCTTTTTCCCTTCGTTCTCTCGTTTTTTTATCGTTTTACCGCATTTTTGACTAATTTTTTGAATTTAAGCTAAATTGCCCCAGGTTCATGTGATCCTGCATTGAATAACGAAAAGAATGAGCCCTGGTTGAATTTTTTTCGTTAAATTTTAGCGGAGATATGAATTTTTCAAAATTGGGGTCATTCAGACCCCTGGTTACTCGAGTAGGCAAAAAATAAGGTTACCTTTCTAGGGTTAATTTTGATGGGAGAAAAAAATGGGTCTGCTTCGGGGAATGAGGAAAATTTGTAAAACTTATTGAAATTCATTCATTTTTATCAGGCTGGCCGGACGAACCCCTTGGGAATGAAAAAGCAAACATTTTCCGTCTATTTTTGAAGGGAAATATCATTTTTCAAATTATTAATGGAACAGAATTTGTACAACTGCGATGGACGTTGTTTGCTACACACTTTATCGACAAGCCTTCCAACTTCATTGTTCAATATTCTGCCTTCGCTGATGGTTAAGAGACACGATTCTATTGTATGCGGCGTTTATTTTTTGTCGAGAGGAAAGAATCGATATATTTTTTCCATTGGAATCTTTAGAACTCCGGATCGAAATTGTATGGATGAATAAATTCTTGAAATTTCAAGTCACGCGTCGAATGAATAAAGAAAAAATGCAATTTTAAGTTTGAAAATATTTCATCAAGTAAAAATTTCGTTTGCTAGATGAAAATGTCGAAAACGTAGAAATCACGCAGTTACCACAAACGCGAAGAATATATTTTTTATTCATTATTTTCATAATTAATGGACTCGTTGTTTTTTTTTTTTTTTTTTTTTTTTCGAGTAAATTCAGTTTTTTAATGAGGAAAAGACTCTCTCATTATCGTTGACAAATACTGTATCAACATTTGGTGGCTGGCTATGAAAAATAATGAGTTTACGTTGCATTCGAACGATGCGAACTTGAGAGTCGTATTAATTGTTGGCATGGTCAAGCTCCATGCAAAAACTGGTGTCCTCCAAAAAAAGGGAAAGACGAAGTGGTTTCTTTGCAACAGTTTGCCAAGATAAACATTAAAACTCGAGGTTTCGTATTCATGAGACTCAAGGGCTTTTGTTTATTTTTCTTTAGCACGTTTTTGTTAATGTTAATACGAGATGTTTGCATTCGAATCGAAAGTGACAACTGGCATATCGAGAGAGGAATCTTCTATTCGGATTCGTTGGCGAAATGCCAGGACTCATTAAAAAGTCATCAGCAATAGCAAACAAAAGCATGACGTTTTTACACGTCCTAGCAGGCACATGTGCTGCTGAATATCGATAGAAATGCGAGTCTACCAACAGCATGCAGTTCCCCAACATGACACTGAAGTTTTCAAAATTCAGGTCCAACGAAAAATACTTTTTCTATTCATTTTTTATTCGATTTTTAAAAATCATGACAATTTTCGGATCGTTTTTGTCGTTGGATGATGAAACAAGATGCACGATCCTGAAATTTTGCTCTACGAGGAACTGTATTTTTTATTTTGCCTTCCTTATAGAGGAAGCTTTGGGCATCGTGCATCTTGAGCATCTTGATGAAGCAATTTGCAGCATTTTTTGTATTTGCATGTAAATCGTAGAATTTCAAAAACTTTTCTAGCAAGTAAAGTGGAAGTTTGGACGTATACACAATATCTTGCAAAATTTGCAGAAATTAGAGCGGTTGGACGATTTTTCAAAAAACTCAGATTTTCGTTAAATTCGAAAAATCATGAAATTTAAACCGTTCAACCGATATTTCCCAAATTCAACACCAAACTTCCTATTATGATACTCTATTTATAAAAAAAAAAATTAGTAATAAATTTGAAAATTTGCGCAAGTTAGAGCGTCGACACCCTTTTTTTGAAAATTTCAAAATGCCGTAGAATTTGTATTTTTCTAGCAATTCCAATAAAATTCTGAGAGAATGAAGAGCTTGTATGGATTAACATCTGTGCAAAACGGGAGCCCTGTAGCTCAAACCGTTCTCGAGTTATGAACGTTTGAATTTTACAGTGTCAGAACATGGAAACACACAAACACCGGAACATTTTTTCTAGACATGATTTTTCGATGTTTTGGGACATTTTAAGCACATTGAGATTAAAAACTGAAAAAAAAAATTCACCGTCACATAGCTTCCTCTATGAGGAAGCGAAAAGATGGTTTTATCGTCCTGACTAAATATTGAATACGAATCGTGAGCTGTGCTCAAGAAAAAACATAATTTCGTTGCATTCCAACGATGCAAACTGTCTGCTGCAGTACCGTGTTCTCTCTTTAATATCTAAATCGAAAAGGTCGCACAACTAATATATGTATCGCCGCGCAGGAGCGGTTGTGGTCATTGTCGACGAGACGTTAGGGGCCGACGTTTACTCGCGGTTAGGATGGTCATTGGGCCAATTCAGAGCAACATCCGTCCCCAAAGCACATGTGCTCGCGAACATGATTCCCTGCATCAAGTCCGTCACACAGCAGCTATAATCTCAATATTTTATTGAATCTGGAGATCTGTTCAAGAAAAATGACAATTTCGTTGGATTCCAATGACGCAAACTCCACCACCGTAGACGAGACATATTTTCCCCTTTATTTTCGGCGTCTATACGATTTCTATCCCTTTTCGCACTTGAGACGTTGTAAGCTATACAAAATTTGGCGAGTCAGTTATTGCTACCCCTAGAGCAAAAAGGACAAAAAGGAAAATATCCTTTTGTACATTAACCCTATTCGGGTAAGCTGGGGTCATAATGACCCGAATTTTGAAAAATTTATATTTCCAGTAAAATTCAAGTCAAAAGATGAGTCAAAAATGCGGTAAAATGATAAAAAACAGGAGAGCAAAGAGGCAAAGAGATTTAAAGTCGCTTGGGGTCGTTTTGACCCCAGGTTACCGTTCTAGGGTTGATTGATAAGCACAGCAGGAGATGGGGACAGTGGTGATGAGAAGATGATACGCGGGCGTTACGTTTGTACGTAGAGTTGATAAGATTGAGGGAAGGAGAGACGACGAGCGATGGGATAGAGAGCAAAGCCGAGGTTGGATTCAAGGTTGCGTGGAAAGAAACCCGCGACGGCTCAAGAGCTATTTCGTTCTCGAATCTTCTGTTACTTTTGTGCTGAGATGTCGTCGCGCACGGCTAAGAGATCTTTCGCTACACAGCCACGTTCTACGGTTATCGACCTCACTCGCAACCTCGCTCAACAAAGACATATGTATATGACGACGCTTACAGGGTCAGTTAACTTGCTTATTGCGTTAGCAACTCTCTTCTCTCCTTTCTATAGCCCACGTGTGTGTGTGTGCGTGCACACACACACTTGGGCGTTAGATATTTATATTGTGGGTGTATCATGCCGAAAAGCTAACCCGCATACTACGTAATGATTCAACGCCTCCGCACAATGAATCATAGAGTTCGAGTGACGAAAAATTAAAAAAAAAAATCAATCATGAATCCAACCGGCCACTCGAAGTCGATAAAAATAATTGTTGAAGTTTGAATCGTTAGAATGCAACGAAATTCTATTTTTTCGGTGACCCTTAATGGTCACAGGGGGTTAATTTTACCTCAGTCACTTTTGACCGACGATACGTAATAGAAATTTTGAAAAAATGGGAATTATGACGGTCTCTATCGGTAGTTTGAACCTTCTAGTAGGGAGCCTCATCGTTATTATTTGAAAGGACCAGTTAGTTCAGTTTTGGAAGCCGTAGGAAGCGGCTGGTGTAAAACCTGGGGTATACTTTTTGAAACGGTCGCTGATTTAACCAGTCCCACCTGGAAGCATGCTATTTCAGAGTTATGAAACGATACTTTTTTTTTTTAATTGAAAATTACAGTTTCTGCATTATTTTTTGTAAAAAAAAGTCATTTTTGCAGAATTTGTTTTTCGACATTTTTTTAATGTTAAAAATTGCACGAATTTAATGCAATCATCATGGTCGTTACTCAAGCGTTGAAAATTTGTTGTTGTATTTTTATTTTTATGTTTTTTTACGATTTTTCAACTATTTATCGCCTTCCAAAGTGAATGGGGTCGACAACACCCCCAATGAATATTACGTTAGAATCTGGAGGGTTGACTATTAAGGGTTAGATATTTAATTAGGACAATGAAACAACCTGTTTTGAGGAGCCAAAGGGAGAATCGGTACGAAAATTGTCATGGTTTTTGAAATCGAACAAAGAATTAATAGAAAAAGATGAAAATTGAAGGATCAATTGGAGGAATGATGAAATTTTGAAAATTTCGATTTTCATTCGGTATTTCTAGTATGGAGATAAAGTAATGTCGTGGATAGCGAAGGAAATTTAACGCGTCGGGACGATCGGAAATTGTGATGGAAATTGATCGTTTCGCCAAAATTCAATTCTCCCTTGCCGATACACCTCCAGGCGATGCAATTCACACGCCGCGTTATACCAGGGCACGGAGAAAAAAGGGTCCTCCCAACTCGATATTCCTCCCCGAAAAGTGAATTAGGAAATGTGAACAATGGACAATTCGCAATATTGGCAATATACTGCGATGGAACTGATGCAATAAATCTTTATGATTTCTGATAAGTCAGGCTCGATAAATTTGATGAAACGTCATTAACGCTCAGTAGACACACATGGGTCTGAGGTGCCCATTTAGCAAATGGTATGAATTTCTTGTGTTTGGTATCGATAATCATTAAGGACCTCCAGGAGATCGTCTACAGGAGCAGTGTCAATCAATATTTTTGAAAATAAAAAATGCCGATGTAAAGTCAAAAGCTACGACTACATTTACTTCCCTTTACATATGTTGCTCAAACGAAATGCCTTTTCAGAAAAAAATCTCAAAGAAAACCATTTTTTTGGCATCGCAATCAGGTATAACCCTTTAAGACAAAACGAACCGGGATTTGTGATGGACCAGTTTCATGAATATACTCCGAATGTACTTTTCATACACCTCATGTAGTCCAAGTTGTTCGCGAGTATTTCAGCGAACGTTTTTGTGCTCCACTTTCTCATTCAGCTCGCCGGAACGCGATAATATTCTCCGTGCTCTCGTAACGACTCTTTTTTTTTACCATCTCAACACACACAAGTAAAAAAAAAACAATCGTAAAGAAAAAACGAAAAACAATGAAATGGGAGGGATT
This sequence comes from Hyposoter dolosus, assembly GCA_963921915.1. Taxonomy (NCBI): domain Eukaryota; kingdom Metazoa; phylum Arthropoda; class Insecta; order Hymenoptera; family Ichneumonidae; genus Hyposoter; species Hyposoter dolosus. Next base: position 5,725,416 of record OY998140.1, read on the forward strand.
TGCGGACTAGCGAGTGAAAACACATTTCTCAACGTCGTTTGGACAAACAATTATTTCGTATATTCTCATATGTTAGATTAGAAAGAGAGAAAAAAAAAAAAACAGAAAAAACTTCGACCCATGTGTGCACATGGATCAATATTTGCACTTGTACGTACGAATATAATTGGATGTATGAACATACGTTGTTGTGAGCACATGTTCCATGACTGCAGGCAAATGGTTCATATACGCACATAATTAAAAACACGTGTGATACATGCTACGTTTACTCAATTAAACGCAAACGCTCGGATCGTTGCGCAACGTCTAGAGCTCATTAAATTGTTTAACCAACGGGCAGGACCTGTTTTGGTACGAATTGGCATGCGGATGAGGAAATACGCAATACCATGGCAAAGACTGGTATGCAACGGATATCGGTTGGATTTTGATGAGAATACTTTTCCCTCGTTAAACACTCGGCATAATTATTCAATATCAATTACCGTTCGATGTTTATGCTTCATGTTGACGTTTTATCAAAGAGATTATAAACTTGGTTGGTCAGGGAATCTTAACCCTAGAACCTTCGTTCTTCCGTTATTTATCGTTTTACCGCATTTTTGACTAATTTTTTGAATTCAGGCAAAATTGCCCCAAGCCTCGTGATCCTGCATTAAAAAACGAAAAGAATGAGCCCAAGTTGAACCCTTTTCGTTTAATTTTATCGGTGATATGAATTTTTTAAAATTGGGCTCGCATTTAGACCCCGGGTTACCGGAATAGAAAAAAAATATAAGTTCTAGGGTTAATGTCGAAGTTCGCATCATTGGAATGCAACGAAACCTCATTATTTTATTTAGCAGAGGACCAAATTTTCATGCAGTCTTCATCAACGATGATGGGACAGTCTTTGCCATTCAGAAGCTAAATTTATTAGAAAAATTGCAACGAGTGCATTAATTATCAAAACAATGAATAAAAAATCCATTTTTCGTTGTATTCCAACGATGGAAACTTCAGGATCATGCCGATAGGCAGTTTTTCGGAATTTCCAACCAACACCAAGACCCCACAGTCTCGTTGCTTTGATATCTCTGCGATTCCGTGTGAAAATCGTTAACTAGCTCGAGGGGGAGTTATCGCACTCGCCTTTCCGTCAACAAATGTTAGCGGTACTCGTGACCGCGAGCTAGAACCTTTTCTCTATCGCGTACACACTCTTCCATCCTTCTGATGCATGGCATTGTTGGCCTTGGCGCTTTCTAAATTGGATCTAGGACGCGAGTCTATCAGTACCGCTGCAGCGAAAAGCCCACCAATGTGTGCAGCTCTTTCGCATGCATGCGGATTACACGCTGCACACTCCTAGACACAACCAATTGCATATCTGCGCATTGCTTTATAAATGCATGTAAAATTTAAGGCACACGAAACGGGTTGCATGCGAAGAATTGTTAACCCTTTTCATAGAGACGTAGCTACTCCAGGCAAAAATCAAGTTTTCTGGCATCTGCGTAAATTCATCGTTTGTTTCCTAAGCATCACCAGAACTATCCAATACTTTTGTCACAATAATTCATATAATTAATAATATTAATAATTAAAAATAATAATAATTAGTACTATCGATAATAATTAATAACAATTATTATTATTAATAATAATCAATAATAATTAATAGTTAGTTAGTTTCCCCCTCTACAATCATAATAATAATTAATAATAATACTTAATGATAATTATTATTGTTTGTAAGAATTAATAAAATTTATTATTAATGATAATAATTGACAATAAATATTAATAATAATAAATAATAAATTGGCTGCTATAGCCAAAATTCAGCTGTATCTACTTTCTAAACAGACGGTTAACCAACCGTGGGATTACTCTCGTTTAAGTGGACAGAACCAATTATCAAAATCCATAACATATTTTTTATAATGTTAAATGATGAAATTTGGTAAACACAATGGTTATTATAGAAATTTTCATCAAATCGAACACGAATAGGTATACATTAAAACCATTGGAGCGTATTTATCGCTTTGTCATTAAATTCAAACGTTTTTACTTCATAGCAGTCGACAATATACAAATGTTTACATGCAGTAAACAAAAAAAGTGTACGGAGTGCTCAAGATCGTAAATTATCCGGTTACCTATTTTGTATATTTGTAAAAAAAATCATTTAGATCCTCGAAATCATGAGAAATGGGCGGGAACGAGAAAAATAGAAAGAGATAAAAAAAATAATTAACGAAGCAATTGCATTGGCACGACCGCTAAACGCGATCTATCGAATCAAATTGTCCTGTTTCTTGCCTCGGTGTTGGGACGAATGCCCCACAATGAAAGAATCACAAACGACGATTCGATACGACTTTAACGATTCAATGTCGTGCCCCTCCAAAGTTTAACCCATTAACGGACCATCCCGATCTATTTATAGGATCATCAGAACAAAGTGGCCTGTACGTCTGTATTCGCTATTACACAAGACTGTTCAAGTTAGTCATGCACTTGGGAGACAACGAATAAAATGCTTAACCTCGTATTCGGTTTTTTCTTCATCAGTCAGTCAGGACAATAAAACGATATTTTTTTGAAGTTGGTACGATGTTTGGAAGGATGGTTTTTGAAGTGGAACAAACAATTAATAGAAAATGTATTTTTCGATGGAGCCCAAGTTGCAAACATTCAGTGTCATCAATTTTTCTGTTTTTTTTTTTTCTTGAAATTCTCATTTATTTTTTTTTTCAGAAATTCTGTTTTTTTTTCTAGAGCAGAATTCATGATTCTTATTCAATATTTATCCAGGAGAATAAAGAGATCTTTTTTTAGGATCCAAAGAGAAAATCGATACGAAAATTGTCACGGTTTTTGAAATTCAACAAATAATTAATGAAAAAGTATTTTAAGCTGCAGTGAAAATATTGTCGATTTTATTAATAAATCGCATCCCCAGGTACTCTTGTCCCACGCGACACTCATCAGTTCCATTCGATGCATGATTACTGCATACGAAAAATTTCCTTCAAGCATGAAAACAAAAAAAAAACAAAAAAAACGTCGGTACAATTTGTTCACCATCGAAACTCGAATTAAACGAATCCCGGTGGAGCTAGCTCGAGAGAAAAAGCTTTCATCGCGCGAGGCTGGAAGCTCAAGGATCGCGTGTTCTCTAGTGCCTCGGAAACTCACTAATTGGAGGCGAAATATATCGCGAAAGTGAAGGAAAAAAAAGCTCATTCCTTGATGCTTTAACATCGAATTCTCCAGGGCACACCCCCGCAATAAAATGCGGAAGAAACCCAAGCGAAGAGTCTTTCATGCACTGCAAATTGCTCACAGTCTCGAGTTGCATTCTCAGCAGCGTTGCTATCCAGAACGTTCAAAGGTCAAGGTGTTTTTTTTTTTTTTTTCCCCCTCGTAAAAGTAAATGTAGCTGAATTTTTTTATCCAACGTGTAATTCAATTTTTACATTTCCCGTTTTAATTTCCGCAGCTCCCAGACGGCTCGGAGTAAGTTGAATGTATTAAATATTTGAGTGCGCGTTTCTCAGTGAAAAGGAATCGCGCCCCGAGCACAAAGTGGCAACAAACTATTCGTAATTGAAAATGAAAAAAAAAAAAAAAAAAACAATTCAATGAATTTTCACAAAATGACAGAATAATTGAGTTATTCGGCAAATTTGTAAAATATCAATGCTGTAACAAAATGAACAAAGAGTTAAGAATATATTTCACATAATTTAGAACGCGGGCAAACGACCTTAAACGCTGTTTCGCTCGAAGCGTGACGTCCGCGAGCGATAAAAAGACGAGTGGATCGTTTTCTTAACTTAATCGCGTCCCTAGACTCACAATTATGTACATTACAAAAAATGATGTTGACGAAATTCTTTTATTTCTTTGGCAAAGCCTCTTTATTCGTGCTGTGATTGGTTTTTTTTGGAAATCTCGAATTTGTAGTCCCGCTGTTCAGTTTGAAAGTTGCGGCTGTCGGTTTGACAGTTGCGTGTATACAGGTGCGGTTATATGTTCCTATCAGAAGAAAAAAAAATTTTCCGTAAAATTTACGTACGAAAAATTATAATGGAGCTAAAAAATGTTGTGGCGGCGCCAACTTTGAAAAAAATTGAGCCATGGTTTTCACTAAGAAAAAGTGGAGGTCCGCGAATTGTTTTCTTGCGCACTTGAACAGCATTCATCGCTAGTAAACGCGAAGAAAAATACACACATAAACATAAACAGAAAATAAATTGAACCGACAAAATCTTTCACCCCGAACAAATGAATTCGGAGTGCGTAGATAGACACTCGGTGCCGCGGAGTCAGTCGGTCAACGAACTCAACGAAAAACTCGATTAGTGCATCAGATTCGTCGATAATGACAGTCCCCACAAATTCACCATATAAAATTCTAGCAAAACCAAAAGTTGCCAAACGAAATCGAGAACGCGCTTCAGCATTTTTTTTTCGTGCCAAAAGCACGTCCGATCTGCAGTGAAAGCTCGGAACATTAAAGAAAGTGAATTCGATTCTTATTAAAGAAAGAATTCGTCAATAATTGACCAAAAGATTGTAAAGTTTGCCACAGAAGCTGTGAAGATGTTTAACGTGAGACCTGAAAAGTTGGCTCAGTGGTCTAGGGGCATGATTCTCGCTTTGGGTGCGAGAGGTCCCGGGTTCAAATCCCGGCTGAGCCCAATTTTTTTTCCTCAAAAAAAAAATAAAGCCAAAAAATGGAGTATTTTCCAGTGGCTTTGTTTAAGGACGTTCTATACAAAATGTTCTATAGATAGAATTCCTTTAAATTTCCACCACACAAAGAGAATAGTGACATCTAATAGCTCGCGGAATTTTAAGAGGTTTCTCCATCTAGAAATCGAGATATTTATTTATAAAAATCACAATTTTCAGTAGTTTCTCATAAGAGCGTGTGTTAAAATTAGCAATTTTCAACATTAAATATTTCGATTTCCAAATGGTGAAGCCTCTCAAAACTTTGCATACACTTTTATGAAACATCGAAGAAGTTTTATTTAGTTTTTCAAAAAAATCGATCGTAAAATTTTTTCGAAATTTTCTTTATTGTATAAAAAATACAGATTACCTCGGAAAATCTTGGATTTAGAGTGCGTTGTTCTTTAGTCAATTTGTAACAACTTTTTTTAATGAACTTGGGCTCACAAACCATTTTGTTTGTAAGAAAAACTGAAAACAAAATAAAAACAAAAGAATGTGAAAAAAAAATGAAAATTCATGTCATCGAATCAGAAGTGTATCTCTAAGCGCTTTACGTCGAGTTTACCGGTGAGAAAACAACGACCGCGAAAATCTCGAGGTGGAATATGTTGCAGCAAAGGCAAGGTGAACCAGAAAAAAGAGAGCTTCTCGTAAAGAAATGTATAAACATGATCGTTTCTCGCGCGCGGCAAAGGTCGCTGACTCTGTCGTTAAACCCACACATGTATCTCGCATATACACACAAAATCACATTCACGTATATTTACGAGTGTGCGTCACGGAGTTGCTCAGGTTAATTGCGTAATGACTTTCACGACGTTTATATACCGTTCCATTGCTCCTAAAACTTTTGTGTCTGCACGTTCAGTGCCACGGTGTAAAGAAAACATTTGCATCGACATTCCCGCCTTCCGCGCGCTTCATTATCAACAATGAGGAAAATGTTGTTTCAACCGAATGAATTCGCACGCGCGAAAGAAAAAACAAACCATTCTCATTGTTCGCAGTGCCTCGTTGATTTCAGGAACGATACGTTTTGTTTTTTCCTTTCTTCGATCAAATTAATGAGTTGGTCGAGATTTAGCGTATACCGGAAGTGATCTGGAATGACGTTAAGATACGTCGCGTTATTGCAACATTTAAAAAAAGGCCCGACGCCAAAACTCGATTACACGACTGCATATTTTGGAGTAACAAAAACACAAGTTTCTCAATTCGTAATCCTTCAATCTCCAGGAATGCAAATTTACGGACGTTGTATGGTCACTGTCAAATCTAATTTTTTGTTTTTAGTTTTTCTTACATACAAAATGGTTTGCGAGCCCAAGTTCATTTAAAAAAGTTGTTACAAATTGACTAAAGAACAACATACTCTAAATCCAAAATTGTCCGAGGTATTTGTTATGGAATAAACAAAATTTCGAAAAAACTTTACGAGCGATTTTTTTGAAAAACTAAATAAAGCTTCATCGATGTTGCATAAAAGTGTATGCAAAGTTTTAAGAGGCTTCACCATTTAGAAATCGAAATATTTAATGTTGAAAATTGCAAATTTCAACACACTCTCTTATGAGAAACTACTGAAAATTGTGATTTTTATAAATTAATATTTCGACTTCTACATATGGTGAAAGCTCGCAAAATTACGCGAGCCATTAGATATCACTGTACTCTTTGTTTCGTGCGAATTTGAAGGAATTTTATCGATAGAAAATTTTGCATGCAACGTCCTTAAGGTATTACTATCCGGAACCGATTTTATTTAGGGTTTTTTTTTTTCAAAATTTAGTATAAACGTTCTTGGCACCAAAACTAACAGTTTTCTTCTATGAAGAAAAATTTTCTGACTTTTAGAATTTGAGATATTTAATTTCCAATGTTTTATTTGTCTCATCTCAACGCATGGAAATTAAAGTCACGTTTCGTTAAAAAGTTGGTCAAAAAAAAAAGAAACGCAATTTAAAATTACACGCGTTTAGATGAAAAATATAAAAAATAGGAAATTAAATATCTCGAATTCGAAAAAAAAAATAACGAAAAAAAAAAGAATATTCTTTTAATTCATTATTTCGATAATTAATACACTCGTTCGAATTTTTCTCGTAGATTCATTTTTCGAATGGCAAAGGATAAGAAAATAATGCGTTTTCGTTGCATCCCCCGATGTGAACTTGAAAATTCTAAAAATACTGCAATCTGTGGTTTTGATTCGACAAGATTCTAAATGTACTCAATGTTTTTCCTTTTTTTTGTTTTTTCTGGTTCTAGGCCCAACACAGTTTCCGTGGAGGAAGGAATGCTGACCGGTGGTCTCGGTTCAAAATTAAAATGTCCAACCCCTATATCGAGGCTGAGGGTGGAAAAGATCGAGGGCGGTCTGATGGTTGCGGGGGTCGTCATAGCCGCAAACTGCCAGATTGCTCTGCCGGCCTTCGGCTTCCTATTCATGCTCGTCGGTGCTGTTCTAACCGGTAGGCCAATATGAATATTTTTTTTTAATCCCAACCGCAATACCGAGCTCAATAAAAAATAAAAAATAAATAATAATAAAAAATAGAAATTTGTTGCACTTTTCGCAATAATTGTAACGCTCAGTAGTCACACCTCCAGATTGTGACGTAATAGTCATTGGGGGTGTTATCAGCCCAACTCACTTTGGAAGGCGATAAATAGTTGAAAAATCGTAAAAAAACATAAAAATAAAAATACTACAATAAATTTTCAACGCTTGAGTAACGACCATGATGATTGCATTAAATTCGTGCAATTTTTAACATTAAAAAAATGTCGAAAAATAAAATTCTGCAAAAAAGACTTTTTTTTACAAAAAATTATGCAGAAATTGTAGTTTTCATTTTAAACAAAAAAAAAATCGTTTCATAAGTCTGAAGTAGCATGCTTCCAGGTGGGACTGGTTAAATTAGCGACCGTTCCAAAAAGTACACTCCAGGTTTTACAACGTCCGCTTCCTACGGCTTTCAAAACTGAACTAACGGGTCCTTTCAAATAATAACGATTAGGTTCCCTACTAGAAGGTTCAAACTACCGATAGAGACCGTCATAAGTCCCATTTTCTCGAAATTTCTATTACGTATCGTCGGTCAAAAGTGGCTGGGGTAAAATGAACCCCATTTGACCGTTAAGGGTTAATGAAAATATTTGAAACTTGTGAAATTTGATGGCGATTCACGCTCCGCGGATCACAGTCGCGACCACTTATTTTTTTCTATCAATATCCTGTTGGATAATGTAAACTCTCGTCGCGCCCTCCTCTTTTCTCTTCTCGTTGTCGCGCGGTGACTTCTCTAATTAATATTCATCGGAGTATCTCCGGAATATTCAAGAGCCTTTCATTAACGACGAGTTGTATACTTGTCACGTGTATGGTGCGTGCGCGTAGAAAAAAATCTGATATCTCCTTATAGCGCTTCCAGCAGCTTCTGGTGTCCAAAGCAACGTAAACGAATCATCGATTTTTCAATGTACCACGCGAGAACTACGCCTTATTACCGAATCTGTTTCGAAAGCCACTCGGCCGACCAGACTCTTCGCCTGTTTGCGTCACGAAATAAAAACCAAACGAAAATCAATAATTAATAGGAATTCAAAAAAAAAAGAAAAAAAAATAGTTAATAGTAATAAAAAAAAAAGAATAAAAAAAGATTCAAGCCGATTCAAGTCGAAAAATTCAACATGTAGTGAAAAAATTCAAAAATCAAATATTCCGCTATTTTTAAAAGAATTTTCAAATTTTATTATTTCGTTCAATTTATTTTAAGAGTTTTTAAGGAATTAATTATTTTATTTTATTTATTTTAAAAATTCGTAAAGATTTAAAAATTTTGTTTATTTTTTTGATGAATTTATAAAGAATTTAACATTTTAATTTATTTATTTTAAGAATTTTTGAAGAATTTTAAATTTTATTTTATTTATTTTAAGAATTTTGAAAGAATTTCAAATTTTATTTGATTTATTTTAAGAATTTAAAAGAATTGAAATGAAAAATTTTCACGTATTTGGTAAAATCCTTACGAGAACGTCATAGTAATTTTCGACATAATTATTTCTCCGTGAAGTGAAAATCCCGACGTTTGTTTCGTTTCCCGGGGACAGCCAATATTAATTTATTGAATTGCATAAATTCGGCTTCGCGTAATACGCGGACGTTACGGAATCGACACAGCGAGGCAAATAGAGACGCAGGCACGTGTTCCACATAAAAATCTCGCATTAGCAAGTAACACGTGACCGCGATAGCCCAGTTAGTCAACACCCGCGCAATACAAAAACACACGAGCATGTGTATATCGCGTAGAGCGCGGAGCATAACGATGTTAATCCGCGTCGTCCTACGGACTCGTTCAATTGTGTGGGCTCGAGAAACTTTATTTTTTTTTCCCAAGAAATCGATTCTCAACTAAACGAGATATACAAGAGCATGCAGTGAGTGATTCCCACGAGAGCCAACATCGCCAATAACACGAGAGACGTTACGTGCCGATTAGACGGGCGAAGCCGTGGCTATGCCTTGGATGGAGCAACCCGATTATGCATATCGAAAGGAAGCCCTACGAACTCTGCGTTCGCGATGGAAAGCCTGGAAATACGTCGACGAGCCCTCCTTGGCAACTTGATTAACGATTTTCACTTTGCATGTGGGCCATCGTCGAGTATAACAAATCTTAATCCTCGATGCTTGACTGGATTTAATCGGCGTTTACATTTCAACGAATAGACACCTTCCTCGTGAAGTTTGTCCCAATGGTCGCTATTCAGTTCTGCTAAGTACAATGGAACGTTTTTTAAATCAAGCAAAGCAAACATTCGATAATAATATTGATTAAAACCGATATGCTGGCCGTAATATCCTTCCGAAAGATTTTAGCGAAAACAGAGTCACTTTTCATGTGAATTTGAACGAAAATATCAAAAATTCGTGAAAAATGTCAAAATTGTGGAAAAAATTAAAAAGTTTTGAAAAAAAAATAAAATTTTTCGCTATTTTCAAAAGAATTTTCAAATTTTATTATTTATTTCAATTAATTTGAGAATTTTCTAATTTTTCACTATTTTTAAAACAGTTTACAAATTTTATTATTTATTCCAATTAATTTGGAGAATTTTCTAATTTTTCACTATTTTTAAAATAATTTACAAATTTTATTATTTATTTCAAGAATTTCTTGATGGCACCATGGCACCGATATGGTCCCAATCGTTGTTCAGATCTGCTAAATACGATGAAGCATTTTTTAGACCAAGGAAATCAAATATTCACTGATAATGGTAATTGATAAAAACCGATATACTGCCACATTATCCCTCCAAAAGATTTGAGCGAATACAGAGTCATTTTTCATGTGAATTTGGTCGAAAATATCAAAAATTTGTGAAAAATGTGAAAAAACTCAAAATTTCCATAATTTTTAAAAGAATTTTCAAATTCCATTATTTATTTCAATTAATTTGAAGAATTTTCAAATTTTCTTACTATTTCTAAAATTATATACAAACTTTATTGTTCATATTTCAAGAATTTCTCAAAACTTTAATTTATTATTTAAAAAATAATATAAAAAAAAAAATTTGAATGTACTCGTTGAAATTTCTCAAAAAGACGATATATGTCAGGGAACCATGATGTCATAGTAATTCTTCATGTTATTTTCCCTCCGTGAAAACAAGACCGCGAGATGTATGACGAGCTTGGGCAAGCAAAAGGTATGAAGAAATACGAAAGAGCTAAAAAAAGAATGCATCGCTGCATTTAATTGATCTCTAAGGTCACAAGGGCGTGTGGACCAATTTGAGAAACGCTGTAACGAGCCCCGGCCACTGACCTCGGCAACGCGACCTCGACAGCGTCGGCGAAACAGACGTGAGACTGAGAATAGAAGCATAATGGGCATATGGTGTCTATACGTCTGTGTCTGTGTGTGCATGTGTGTGTGCATCGAAAGAGCGAGACAGGAAGGGCCCGAGATAGAAGTTGGTATACGCGAACGTTCCCCAAGCAACAGCTGTGGTTGTTGCACCGCTCATGATGCAGCGGTGCTGCGGATACACAGCCAGCAGAAAGGAGAAGATACGGGCACACCATGACTACGAAGCCGGCGAACGTGAATTGCTCCGGGAAAAAGTCCGTTGTTGCCAACCGATTAATCTCAACCGGTCTCTTCCCCCAATCTTCCTTACATTTGTCCACCTCCTGCTTCGGTTTCGTTCTATTTTTTATTTTTTATTTCTTTGTTCGATCCTCCAAACTTGTACCGAAAAACCTGTATCCCTGAATACCGGTTTGACGCTCTACGACGTAGCTTTTTTCGCACTCCCCGATTTTCGGAGGTTTCGTCTTATCCACGCGATCCCATACTTTTATTTTCTTTACGAAACGTCAATACTTTTGGAAATTTAAACAAATTTCGTCGCTCCGCGTCAACACGTCGATGTTGAACAAACCATTTTTTACTTTAAACGCGAGGAGACAATTAAAAATGTTTTGAAATATTCAATTATTTACTTCCTGAAGAAATCCAACGAAAAATCATTATTCTTTATTGCAGAGAACTGGATTCTCATACTGTAGTCGACACCGATAATCCTACAGGCTTCTTTGCCATTCGAAAACTTAATTTATTAGAAATATTCGAACAAGTGCAACAATTATCAAAATTATAAATTGAAAATTTATTATTTTTTTTTGTATTCCAACGAGTAATATCCTTAAGGACGTTGCATGCAAAATTTTTTATAGATAGAATTTCCTTTAATTTACACCACGCAAAGAAAACAGTGATTTTTAATAGCTCGCGCAATTTTGCGAGGCTTCACAATGTAGAAGTCGAGATATTTATTTATAAAAATCACAATTTTCAGTATTTTCTCATAAGAGCGTGTGTTAAAAGTTGCAATTTTCAACATTAAATATTTCGATTTCTAAATGGTGAAGCCTCTTAAAACTTTGCATAAACTTTTGTGTAACATCGAAGAAGCTTTATTTAGTTTTTCAAAAAAATCGCTCGTCAAAGTTTTTCGAAATTTTGTTTATTATATAAGAAATACAGATTTCCTCGGAAAATCTTGGATTTAGAGTACGTTGTTCTTTAGTCAATTTGTAACAAAGTTTTTTAATGAATTTGGGCTCGCAAACCATTTTGTACGTAAGAAAAAGTGAAACGAAAAATTTAGACTTGACCATCGCCATACAACGTCCTTAGGTGCGGAAGAGGAATAATAAAATAAAAAATCTAATCGCCGCGCGTCTTCGCAGAGTAAAAAATCAGCGAAAAATGAAAAATAAGGGAAAAACTCGATATTCAGTGATTTTGTGATTAGGAAATAATAAGTGAGAGAGAAGGACACAGATTTGACCGTCGCCGTACAACGTCCTTAAGAACTCCAAAGTGAGAGCGTAGAGCAGACTCCAGGCTCCATACACTGCGCACCGTTGCATATATCACTCGTTTCATGAATATTATTATAAGGCCGTTGTTCTTCTCGCCTGCATTCTCTCTGGGGGCAATAATGCAACAAGACGAGTGTCTGTGCTGGTTGGAAACACGCGTGGGACTCGTAAGTCTGACCTGCCGTCAATTTTCAAGCGCAACCGAGCTTGTTACCGGATTTTGCAGACAAAATCGCACACAGGCATGTTCGCGTAAAAATGCATCGAGACTTTGTCTTGACGATGAGAAATTTCCTGCCGTCTCGAAACTGAATCTATAAACTAAACGATGATGATTTAAATGTAGAGACTAGACGAGAAAACTTTGTTTAAACCTTCGAGTGCATGCCGGGTCATTTTGACCCCAACAATTTTCCGTCATACACTGCTGCAAAAAAATTAAATCGCTCGAAATATAAATAGAAAAATCAGAATAACGATTCCGTTGCTTTTTAACGGCGAAGCAAAGTGGTCGTTGGTATGAAATTGAAAAAAATGTGTTTTCCAGCGATTCGTTAATTATTTTTATTCATCTGCCCGGAGCAAAACGTTTCGTATGCATTGTAATCGATTCTCTGGTGGAAGTTTAAAAAGCAGGATGAAAATTTGCTATTGGCTCTTGCATATGGTTGCCCGTTCGATGGGGTTATCATTTTTTATGGCCCCCCCATGGATCATACGGGTCTCTTTCGTTTTGTCACTTGTATCTCACGTATTTGGAGAGAAAAAAATGTGAAAAAATTCTGAAATATTCTCCATTGATCCTACTTTAACCCTTCGAGTGCATACTGGGTCATTTTGACCCTAAAAAATTTCTGTCGCCGATTGTCTGGCATTTCATGGCAACGAATGTTTCGGCATTTAATTTTCGTCTCGGTCAAAAAATAAATCTAGGGCCACAAAGTATGGATAATTTACTACAAAAAACGTCTCTACAAAAAAAAAAACAAAAAATGCATATTTACCAAAGTGCAACGACTTGAAAAACGCCTCGGGTCAGATTGACCCAATATGCACTTATGTTTCAGGCGAAAAGTTGTCCTTGTTTTCGAAAAGGAAAAAAAAGGCTCTCTGTTTGAAAAATCGCACTACCGTCCTTGACAAAAGCTCGAAAATCAATGCGAGAAGAAAAGTTAACGAATAATTACAGCAGCAATTATTTTGCTCCAAGATCCCGTTGCTTCTTATTCCCTCGTGGAAATCCTATAATGATCGTCATTAGTGCGTCCCTGCAAGATGGTTCCAAGGGTGTACGGTGGGAAGGGGAAGCGAGGGACGTAACAATGCGCGATAACTCGTCATTGTGAGTCTCGAATTTCCACGAGGAAAAAATAGGCGAGAGCAAACAGTTTCACTATACAAAAACTCTCTTTGTTCCCGGTATCCCTCGGGTTACCTTTCGTTCAACTCCAAGTTATATTTCCGGTGCATCGTTATTTATTGATAAGGAGGAAGCAGTAAATACCGACTCGAAAGAAACCTGAACGAATGGCGAGCACTGTCTCGTTAATACTTAATCGTGAGTTATCGCAAATGCGGCCAACACTTAAAATTTAAGGACGTTGTATGCTCAATTTTTTATCGATAGAATTCCTTCAAATTTGCACCACACAAAGAAAATAGTGACATCTAATAACTCGCGGAATTTTAAGAGGTTTCTCCATCTAGAAATCGAGATATTAATTTATAAAAATCACAATTTTCAGTAGTTTCTCATAAGAGCGTGTGTTAAAAGTTGCAATTTTCAACATTAAATATTTCCATTTCTAAATGGTGAAGCCTCTTAAAACTTTGCATACACTTTTATGTACCATCGAAGAAACTTTATTTAATTTTTCAAAAAAATCGCTCGTCAAAGTTTTTCGAAATTTTGTTTATTATATAACAAATACAGATTTCCTCGGAAAATTTTGAATTTAGAGTATGTTGTTCTTTAGTCAATTTGTAACAACTTTTTTTAATCAACTTAGGCTCGCAAACTATTTTGTATGTAATAAAAACTGAAAAGAAAAATTAAAATTATCTAAAAATATTAAAATTAAAATTATCTAAATTTTTCGATTCACTACTTCTGTAGCTATTTGTAAGAAAAGTGGTTGAAAACAAAAGTTAACTTTAAACAAAAATTAACTTCAAACAAAAGAGTATAAAAAATAAGAGCCTCTTTTGGTGGTATTTTTGTTGCAGCTGCTTCGTATCGGGGACCGGGGGAAGACGAGGACAAGGATTCGTACGCGGCACGAATCGCGTTTACAGGAAACTCGCGAATCTTGGGACCGATTTGCATCGTAGTTGGTGCACTGATGCTCGGCCTCGGTGTTCTCTTGTGTATGCTCACAAGACGAGCAAGACGAAGGGAACGACGAGTCGGTTTTCATTGTCCCCTTCACGGTGACTTTTACCCACTGAGTCCGGTCCAGGGTATCAAAATGCTCGGTAAGTTAATAATCCTGTGTGCATGAGCTAGTTAAATTATTTTAATAATTCAAACGAACGGTAATTAGGAAAAAAATTGCAGGATGTTGAAGTTTGCATCGTTGGAATGCATCGAAATTCTGTTTTTCGTCAATATATTTCTTCAGGAAAATAAAACGATCTTTTTCAAGGATCCAAAGAATAAATCGGTACGAAAATTTTCATAGTTTCTTTAAATTGAACAAACAATTAATAGAAAAAAGTTTTTTTTCGTTGGACTCGAACGTTGCGAACTTCAGTGTCGAAGAATTTCTCTAAATATTCCGGTCGTCAGCGAAATCCTACGATATATCTATTTTTTTTTTCATCACGATATTCCGATTCTCAATAGAATCGTTCTCCACAGATTCTCTATATAAATGCAACGAAAAGCAACAAAATATTGTGCAGCATATAAACGTCAATAAAATATTATTTTTCGTGGCATTTTTCTTTTCTCATTAATATTCAGCAAGTGTAATAGCGAGTGTAGATATTGCGCGAAATAGAAGGTAAAGTATCACGCGAGGATGATAGTGCTCGAAGAATTAAGGGAGGAAGGAAATGATCCCCGGAGCATATATCCGGCATTTTTGTGTTGAAATTACAAGGGAGACGCAAAAGAGCGTGTCCAGAGCAGCGCATTCGTACGTCATTACGAACACACGCACATGTGTGTTCATATAATCATGTACCTTTTCTATATACATAGGAAATGCATGTACGAGGTGTTCGGATAGGAAGCAATGACGTCGATAAAATTTTTGTTCAATGGATCGCGGTGAGAGTTGACGATTTCATAGACTGTTGCAAAAAATACAGAGCATCACGTGTATAAAACAAATGAATATTTTGGCAAAGCAAACAAGCGAACGATGTTGCAGTTTGCATCCTTAGAATGCAACGAAATTCTGTTTTTTTTTCTTGAGCTGAGCTCATGATTCTTGGGAAATATTTAGTCAGGACAGTAAAACGATATTTTTTTAACGAAAATTGTCATGATTTTTGGAATTGAACAAATTGATAGAAAAATGTATTTTTCGTTGGTCCCCAACGTTGCGAACTTCAGTGTCATCGATTTTTCTGTATTTTCTTAAAATTCTGATTCTCTGTTTTTCAGAAACTCATAAATTCGGTTTTTTCTTGTGCAGAATTCATGATTTTCATAAAATATTTAATCAGTACGATAAAACGATATTTTTTGAGGATCCAAAGCGAAAATCGTAACGAAAATTGTCATGATTTTTGCAATTGAACAAAGAATTGATAGAAAAATGTATTTTTCGTTGGTCCCCAACGTTGCGAACTTCAGTGTCATCGATTTTTCTGTATTTTCTTAAAATTCTGATTCTCTGTTTTTCAGAAATTCACAAATTCGGTTCTTTCTTGAGCAGAATTCATGATTTTCATAAAATATTTAATCAGTACGATAAAACGATATTTTTTCGGATCGAAACCCAAAATCGTAACGAAAATTGTCATGATTTTCGAAATTGAACAAAGAATCAATAGAAAAACGTATTTTTCGTTGGAAATTTTGTAAAAATTAATCATTTTTCACAATTTCTAATGGATAATAATAACAATAAAGCGACACCCGATATACATAGACGATTATCGCAGTATATACGAAACGCGCAGTGGCTACAGTCTCCCCTAAGGTAATGTTCATCAGAATGTGCAACGTCCAAAGAGGGGAAAAGTAATAGGGACGAGAACTGTGATTTACAGTAGCGTGAGAAGTGACAAAGGGAGAAATTATGTGGGAGCGCGTATATATATGTATAACGCGAAACGAAACGTTGCTAGCATAGATCATAAACGCGTGCTGCATGAGACTTCGATAATGAATATGCTGAGCTTGATTTTCGAGACGAGCTTGATTTTCGAGACGAGCTTGACAGATATACAAGTTGGGGAATTGGATCAAGCGCTTCAACGTCATTCGGTAGATTGATCTTCAAAGGGTCCTCGTATCTAAATATGGATATGCATGAAATTCGATTATAACGATTCGCTATGCGTTGGCAGAGAAATACTATTCGTCGTACGTTGTGAAATAGACTTGGGAAAAAAAAAAAAAAAAACAAAAAAACAAAAATCCCCATTAAATAAACCGACGCGAATATTAAGAAAAAATAAAGAAACTCAAAATTTTGTTTTATTTATTTTTGTCTCGACTCGATTTATTAATTTTGTACCAAACAACAATAAAAACTGTTGACGAGACTGACTAATATTTCCATCGCTCATTGGAATACAAAAAAATTCATGAAATTTCGAATATTCGATCGAGGTGGTTATTTTATTTATTTTATAAACAAACTATAAAATAAATTTGATTTATTTAATAAATAAATTAAAATAAATGAATTAAAAATAAATAAATAAATTTAAAAAAAAGCGCTCACTGCTGAAAACCTGATGGAAAAATAAAATTCGCCGCGACAAGAATATCGATTGCAAAATTACTTTTTTTTTTTGAGCTTGAAAGAGTATAGATTCCTGAAGATTCGTAGCGACGCGAATCGCACACGTCGATCCTCGGTGCGGAGGGTTTTTTAAATAAAATATTGGAAGCACGCAAATTCTTTCAAATTTTTTCTGCTCGCCTTCCAATCCAATGTATAATAACTGCGCGAAGCTCTGCATATAATGAAAGGCTAAGAGACAGAGTAATGGTGCGGTGAGGGCTTGTCAGGTTAAGGCACGCATGGCGTGGCGAAAAGGAATAATCCATAATCTTGTTATACCGCGTCTCTTGTATATATGTTGGCAAATAAAAATGTGAGATGAGAAGAGCGCTCTGGCCTTGTGGAAGGTCTCGGAGCAGAGTTTGCTTAAGCAAACTGGTTGATAACGAGCCTGACAAAGTGATTACTATTGGGAGAGGAGAAGGCGATATGTATAGATAACAATGGAGACTAATTTGGAACGAGGCTGCTGCTCGATTCATCAA
Organism: Hyposoter dolosus; assembly: GCA_963921915.1. Lineage (NCBI taxonomy): Eukaryota > Metazoa > Arthropoda > Insecta > Hymenoptera > Ichneumonidae > Hyposoter > Hyposoter dolosus. The sequence continues at coordinate 5,743,013 of OY998140.1, forward strand.
TGTGAGAATTGAGCTTGAAATAAATTGTCCAAATTAAACGATTACTTGATCAAGACATATCGAGCCTGCCTTCAATTAACGTGAACGAAAAAAACTCTCCCCAATGTCATTAACCCTCCGGGGATCATACGGGTCTTTTTGACCCAAACAACAACTTTTTGACAAAATTTTCTTTTTTAAAACGTTTCGTTTTGAAATAAAACAAATAGCGCCTCTTATAAGTGCATCTTGGGTCAATCTGACCCGAGGCGTTTTTCAAGTCGTTGCACTTTGGTAAATATGCATTTTTTGTTTTTTTTTTTTTGTAGAGACGTTTTTTGTAGTAAATTATCCGTACTTTGTGGACCTAGATTTATTTTTTGACCGAGACGAAATTTAAATGTCGAAACATTCGTTGCCATGAAATGCCAGACAATCGGCGACAGAAATTTTTTAGGGTCAAAATGACCCAGTATGCACTCGAAGGGTTAAAGTAGGATCAATGGAGAATATTTCAGAATTTTTTCACATTTTTTTCTCTCCAAATACGTGAGATACAAGTGACAGAACGAAAGAGACCCGCATGATCCATGGGGGGCCATAAAAAATGATAACCACATCGAACGAGCAACCATATGCACGAGCCAATAGAAAATTTTCATCCTGCTTTTTAAACTTCCACCAGAGAATCGATTACAATGCATACGAAACGTTTTGCTCCGGGCAGATGAATAAAAATAATTAACGAATCGCTGGAAAACACATTTTTTCCAATTTCATACCAACGACCACTTTGCTCCGCCGTTAAAAGCAACGGAATCGTTTCTCTCATTTTTCTATTTATATTTCGAGCGATTTAATTGTTGCAGCAGTGTCAAAGGTTATTGATATGGCTCCATTGCCTCGAGATTGTGAGAAAAAATGTCTTCCTATCAGAATATACTTTAGAATCGTATTGAAAAACCCGGACACGAATGAATCTCGTTGGTTTATTTTTTAAAAATAGTAAACGAGTTATCAAAACTGAAACGATCCCCAGAAACATTCAGGAAAAACTAAACGATGAAAAGAAAAAAAATGATAAAAAATATTCTGCACGCTCGGAAATGCTCTCACCGTCGGAGCTTCGTATCAGGAAAAATCAATAGTGAATGAGGAGGTCTATATGAGAATCTCCAGAAGGGTTAACTCTAAAAAGCATTTATTTCAATCGGATATATGAATAAAATCAATAGAGAGTTGTTCGTTTAAATTTAAATGAGATGCTGACTAGCAACCCACGATTTTAATTAACGACGTTAATTACCACGATAAAACGATCGATTTTTGCAACTCAAAAAGTACATCAGCTCGAGACATTTGAATGATTTTAAAAATTAAAACTTCGTAAACGTTTTTTTCGCACCTTCATAGTCTGTAAACCTGGACTTCCAAAAATACCAAAAATTCTGAAAAAATGCAGGAAAACTATAAAGTTATAGAAAAAGTTCAATTTTAATTTAATTTCAATTTAATTTCAATTTAATTTTAATTTAATTTTAAAATTGTAGAAAAATACATTTTTCCATCCATTTTCGATCCAATAAATGGACCGATCCGTCGTATTTTCCCGGACACGAATGACCCAGGTTTACACACGAAATGTTAAACAAATCATGAGTCAAAAAAATATATTCGTTGCATTTCAACGTTGCGATTTTGAAATGCTTACTGGAAATCTTCCTCTTGGTCCATGGATCGCTATTTCACTTTTCTTTCTGCAGACTCCTCTCAATAATTTTTTACATCTATTGCAAGATAATCGTTACGTTGAATTTAAATACCAGCCTCTCAACATCTGCGTGTGAGATTCATCGGGAGATCTCATTAAATCGGTGATACCTGTTGCGAGAGAAAATGCGTTGGATCATAATCCGGATCTCGTTATCTGGATCAGTACCGGTAAGCCCAATCCCCTCTTTTGAGAGACTGGCCACAGAGAGATGCTCGTGGAGCAGAAAATTTATATTTTCAAAATTTAGTATCTGAAATTCTAAGCGTCAGAAAATTTTTCTTCATCGGAGAAAACTATTAGTTTTGGTTAGCAAAAACGTTTGTACAAAATTTTGAAAGAACCCAAAATAAAGTCGTTTCGCAAATTTATTATTTCTTCACGCAAGGACCATGAAAAATCGTTGCAATTGATAAAAGTAAAAAGTAAGCAGAGTCGAAGAAAATAAAGTGTTGAGAGATCGAGCAGGTAATCGGGCGATGCTCCATTAAACATAAATTCAAATGGCGAGGTTTAAGCATCACAATAACACGTGGAGCCTGTGCTGGCAAGCGGGAAAAATAAAATATCTGCAGATAAGATGTGTCGTTTAAATATTTGTATACCCTTAGATTTTTTATTTGCACGTATACGAGGAGCACGTGCCGCGATAAAATGTGCTGCTCACTTTTATGACCGCGAACGTTAATACCAAAAATTCCTATTTTTTTACTACGCTCGTTTCGTCGTATATACCGCCCTCATAGTTTTATATAGTGGGGCTTGCGTATGCATCAATATGCGAGCAGCCTGCCTGTGGGAAGCCTCGACCCCAAGGGTTCGCCCCAACTTTTCATATTTTTCGTTTGCACAAGATTTTTTTTTTTTTTTTTTTTTTTTTTTTTTTCATTTATTCGCAGCACCGGAGCAAAAAACAGCGTGAGTTTTCTCAATGAGATCTCGTAATTGCGAACCGGTCTGTATATAACGACGTTAAGTTTTGTGCACGTAAAGTTGTAAGTATATGTGCGTGTGTCTGCATGAATAAGGCTCGGGAATAAAGGGAGAAAAATTCTACAGAACAAAAGGATGAATATTTACAAAGGGCATGAGCCCGCGAAAAATTTTGTTCCCGGAGATAAAAGTTTGGAGGACTGGGAAAAAAATCGCTTTGGAAAAATGTGTTTGCCGAATGTAAATATGCTCTGGAAAAAGTGCGAGAAATACACGAGTTTCGTTCGCGTTTTACACAATTTCTCTGTTTACCAAAAAAGAAAAAAAAAAAAAAAAAAAAAACGTGGGAATTAAATTTTTTGGCATCCCGAGGGTCAACCTGGATAATCGAAACTTTAGAAACCTTCAATTTAACCCTTTCAATTATTTGCGGAGCCTCGTGAATATGCAGGTGTTTCCTCGTGCTGTTTAGGCTTCGTAATGAGAAAAAATCAGTTGGCAGTGACAGCAGACAGGGTTGCTCTGGCGAGGCTGAATCGAATAAAAAAATAATAAAATTTTAAAAAGTATGAAAAAAATGAAATTATCGGTCAAGGATGCAATTTATAGTTTTGTCGATCGAAACTTCGTGGTACTTGGTGCCGTTTGCAAAGTTTTTAAATTAACGCACAAGCTCCCATGCAGTACGTTGTATCGTTATATTTCGAGCCTCTTTGAATAAGAAATTGGTTTATAATATCGCACAAAACGTAACGCAAAGGTCAAGTCAAGGGAACGTGCGAGCAGCAGAGCATTGTCAGGGTTTGCTAACCTTTACTTGCCACGCCTCTGTAGAATTACGTACTTGCCACCATGGGGTAGATTTGTACCCCATTGACAAAAACTGGCATAAAAAATGAACCACTGAATATTTCGACTTGAAAATTGTTGTAGAACATATTGAAAGCTTTTTTCAAAACATTTTTCACTTTATGAAGCCAAAAATTAAATTTAAGTACACTTAAAAAAATGCCAAAACCAACAAAAGTGGAAAAATGAATATTTTCCTTAATAGGCCTGGGTCAGTTTGTACCCCAGTGACAAAAACTGTTGTAAAAAATGAACCACTGAATATTTCGCCTTGAAAATTGTTGTAGAACATACTGAAAGCTTTTTTCAAAACATTTTTCACTTTATAAAGCCAAAAATTAAATGCAAGTACACTTAAAAAAATGCCAAAACCAACAAAAGTGGAAAAATGAATATTTTCCTTAATAGGCCTGGGTCAGTTTGTACCCCAGTGAAAAAAACTGTTGTAAAAAATGAACCACTGAATATTTCGCCTTGAAAATTGTTGTAGAACATACTGAAAGCTTTTTTCAAAACATTTTTCACTTTATAAAGCCAAAAATTAAATGTAAGTACACTTAAAAAAATGCCAAAACCAACAAAAGTGGAAAAATGAATATTTTCCTTAATAGGCCTGGATCAGTTTGTACCCCAGTGATAAAAACTGTTATAAAAAATGAACCACTGAATATTTCGACTTGAAAATTGTTGTAGAACATATTGAAAGCTTTTTTCAAAACATTTTTCACTTTATAAAGCCAAAAATTAAATTTAAGTACACTTTAAAAAATGCCAAATCCAACAAAAGTGGAAAAATGAATATTTTCCTTAATAGGCCTGGGTCAGTTTGTACCCCAGTGACAAAAACTGTCATAAAAAATGAACCACTGAATATTTCGACTTGAAAATTGTTGTAGAACATATTGAAAGCTTTTTTCAAAAGATTATTTACTGTATAAAGCCAAAAATTAAATTTAAGTACACTAAAAAAAATTCTAAAACCAAAAAAAGTGGAAAAATGACTATTTTCCTTAACAGGCCTGGGGTAGTTTGTACCCCAAGGTGGCTATGAGGGTTAATGCAGCCCTTGCATGTTGTTGAGTCTTCCCCGTATGGCGGAGAGACTCGTTCTCAATGAGCGAACATTGACGCGCTCTGATAAAAGGGGTAATTAATATAACGCGTTCTGTTTTCCGCACTGTGGTCGAGTGAAGGATCGGCTGAGAGGAGAACGAGTAATCCTAGATCAATGTGTGGAAAGTAGGTCACGGGAGCATTGGAGCAAAAGGCTCTCGAGAAACCAACGAGTCTTGACTGTATATTTCATTTGCCACGTCCTCTCAACAACCGTTTGGACCATTCGGCGTAATTAATTACCGATAAATTGGGAAATTGTATCATGAGAAATAAATTAACGGTTCGAGTGCATACTGGGTCGTTTTGACCCGAACAATTATCCGTCACCGATTCTTTGGCATGTAATTTTCGTTTTTGTCAAAAAATAAATTTAGAGCCATAAAGTATGGATAATTTACTATAAAAAACGTCTCTACAAAAAAAATCAAATAATGCATATTTACCAAAGTGCAACGACTTGAAAAACGCCTTGGGTCAGATTGACCCAAGATGCACTTATAAGAGGCTCTATTTGTTTTATTTCAAAACGAAACGTTTTAAAAAAGAAAATTTTGTCAAAAAGTTGTTGTTTGGGTCAAAAAGACCCGTATGATCCCCGGAGGGTTAATGACAGTGGGGAGAGTATTTTTCGTTCATGTGAATTAAAAGAAGGCTCGTCTTGATTAAGTAATCGTATAATTTGGTCAATTAATTTCAAGCTCAATTCTCACATTGATGAATCGAGCAGCAATCTCGTTCCAAATTAGTCTCAATTGTCATCCATACATATCGCCTTCTCCTCTCCCAATAGTAATCACTTTACGAGCCTCATTAGTGCACTCAAAGAATTAACCTGCTGGTTTCGTGCTACATTTTTCAAAGTTGCAAAAAAATCCTGTCCGAAATAATTATAACTCGTAAAAAAAAATGTTTATTATTATTTTTCGTCTTTTCCGCTTTGTACTATTCGAGAATATTAAATCAAGAACCAAGAGCCACGTGTATATACTTCATGTTGCAAAATTCCAAGTACGGATTAGACATTGTGTCTGCAAGGAAGGATACAATGTAGCGATCCTACAATACAAATGTATTTTTACATCAAGTTTAAAGTTGTACTCAACAGAGAGCAAGAGAACAACAATCAATGGTCTTTAGAATTCACGAGCATACCATGTCCACCATTATTCTCTTTTGAATCAATTGGTCAATGGAAAACCGTAATCTGAGTGAATGTAAAAAATGAACCCGGCTTTTCCAGCCAAAGTCGATCGCAGTCGCGACGAGTTCATTCTCGAGGAGTGAGTTGTAAAAAAAAGAAAAAGCTGTACGTGTTTATGGCGTATAGGAATCTAGCGGTGAGGAAAAGGCTTCATTGAGGAAAAGCGTTTGTTTCGTACTTGTTCCTCAACGAGAACAATGCGACAGACACTATTTTCCAATATCATTATGAAGGCAGACGTAGACTCCACTGCTGCGTCACAAATCCAACATTCATACCTAAGCTACAAGAGTATATATGGACTCTCAATGACGCGCGAGAAAATCTATGACGTCTGCGTTGTACGGAACATTGTTTACGAGCCAATGAAGAAACGAGCCATTGATCGAATGTCTTCTTTTTTTTTTCTCTCTATTTTAGGAATGCCGGGTAAAGACGTGGGTCGTTGGCCGAAGATACCCTGTCTGAGGGGTCGCTCCAATAGCAAGGGTGGCATTAACGGTACGAGGAGTTCTCATATCGGTCCACCACAATGTCCCCTCTCGGTGTTGAGCAGCACGAGAAGTTCCGTCAGCAGTTCACCCCTCAGTCCTTGTCCAACGCCGATGCCTTTTCTCGTCACGTCCAATTCCGTCAGGTGAATATTATATCATTTTGTTATAAACATTTATCTCGAACATGCTCTCGAATAAAATCAACCGGTTGGATCATGAAATATAACGATTGCGATGAGTTGAAAAAAAAAGTTGTTCAACATCTTGTACGATCTTGAAGTTTGGACCGTTGGAAAGCAAGCTGTTTTTTTTTTTTTAGAAAGCTGTTTATTGTGGAGATTCTTATTGAGGACGTTGTAGGGCGACGATCAAATCTAAATTTTTGTTTTCAATTTTTATCACATACAAAATGGTTTGCGAGCCTAAATTCATCGAAAAAAGTTGTTGCAAATTTTTATATGCAAAAAAGTTGTTGCAAATTTTTATATGCATTTTTATATGCATATTTTTATTGCAATTTGTTATATAATAAACAAAATTTCGAAAAAATTATACGACCGATTTTTTTTTGAAAAACTAAATAAAGCTGGTTCGATGTTACACAAAAGTGTATGCAAAGTTTTAGGAGGCTTCATCATTTAGAAATCGAAATATTTAATATTGAAAATTGCAACTTTTAGCACACGTTCTTATGAAAAAGTACTGAAAAGTGTGATTTTTATAAATAAATATTTTCATGAATAAATAAATATCTTGATAGAAAATTTTGCGTACAACGTTCTCAAGTATTTCGTCAGGACAATAAAACAATTTTTTTGTTAGGATCCAAATCCAAAATCGATACGAAAATTGTCATGGTTTTTGAAAATTAACCAAAAAATACTTTTTCCTTTCATTGTTTGTTTAATTTCAAAGAAGATGAAAATTTTCGTATAGATTTTTTATTCAAATTATAAAAAGAAATAGTTTTATCGTGCTAATTTAATATTTTATAAGAATCACGAGGACTGCTCAAGAAAAAAGTGAATTTCGTTGCATTCCAACGATGCAAACTTCACCATCGTGTTCAAGGAGCCTCGGGTGAGGTCAATACTTGGTTGGGAGATCGCCGAGTCATGCATAAGTTCGAGTATCGATCGCTGAGCCGAAAGTATAGTTTTTCTGAGTTCCTGATGACGATGGTGTCAGACGTCATACAGAAACCCACAAAAAGAATGAATGAAGTTGGTGACAAATGGGATTAATGTCATGAGATGGATTCTGCACAAAAGAGCCAAAAGGGAATACGCCAAAAAACCGAAAAAAAATAATAATAAGAATGATTGAAATATTTTTTATTTTTCTCACTATTTTGATAATTATTGGCACTCGTTAGAATTTTTCTAGTAAATTAAGTTTTCGAATGAGAAAGAAGACTGTCCCATTGTCGGTGACAAATACTGTAAGAAAATTTGATTCTCTGCTATAAAAAAATTTATAAAATATAAAATATAAAAAAAAAATATATAAACATAAAAAAAATTATGAAAGACAAATAAATAAAAAACCTCAAAATTAAAAAATTTTAAAATATAGATAAATAAAAACTATGAATATAAAAAAAATTATAAAATACAAATAAATATAAAATATAAAATATAAAATATAAATTAAAAAAAAAAATTAAATATTTAAAAAAAAGTGTCCATTGGATTGAAAGATGGAACGAAAATTTCATCAGAAGTGCAAGTTTAATGAGATATCGAGGAATATCGATGGAAGTGGATCCACGTGAAAATAGTCACGACTCTCTGAAAAAACACACACAGTGTAGAATAATGAATGAGAAAATAGCGTCGATTTTGTTATCCCAGTGATAGGCACGTGAGAGGTTTGGCGCATAGGCTAAAGTGTCAGGGAAGGGCGAGACACGCTACATAGCAATGGCGTTTATTCTCGAACGCAGACGACTAGAGCATTGCAGCAGCTTTTCAACTCATGCATATTTCAATGCGTTGGTTTATATCTGGACATAAAAACTGCGCGGTCATTAGACAGCTCGTTCCCATCTATTGTTCAGAACTATCGTCGCGTGTCTGCTGTGTCGTTGTCAAGAGTTTCATTGTCGTCGTCATCAATAAACGACGAATTTCAAGGAAAACCTGTAACTGCTACGATCTACGAAACTGCTTACTACTCTATTTCATTTTTACGCAAACCGATTCGCCCCTCAATCAGTCCTTGCTCATCGAAAGGATTCGACGACATCGCTACAAACGACCATGCTGAAGTTTGCAACGAAATTCTTTTTTTTTCTTGAGCAGAGCTCAAGATTCTTATTCGATATTTAGTCAAGAAAATAAAACGATTTCTTTTTAGGACCTAAAGACAAAATCAATACGAAAATTGTCATGGTTTTTGAAATTGAATAATTTCGATGGACTCCAACGTTGCGAACTTCAGTTTCGTCAATTTTTGTGTTTTTTTTTCGTTTTTCTTAAAATTCTAGTTTTTGGTTTTTGAAAAATTCATAAATTCTCATTTTTCTCGAGCAGAGCTCCATGATTTTCGTCAAATTTTTATTCAGGACAATAAAACGATCTTTTTTTAGGATCCAAAGACAAAATCGGTTCGAAAATTGTCATGGTTTTTTAAATTAAACAAATAAATCATAAAAAAAAATATTTTTCGTTAGACCCCAACGTTGCGAACTGCAGTGTCAACGATTTTTTCTCGTTTTTCTTAATATTCTGATTTTCGCTTTTTCAAAAATTCATAAATTTTCATTTTTCTCGAGCATAGCTCCATGATTCTCATTAAATATTCAGTGTCATTACAAAAAACGTCTATGACGTTTTTTTAAAACGTTTGTAAAACGAAAATAAGTCTGTGACGTTTGCTTCACGTTTGAGGTTCCTCGACGACCTGTTTCTCGAACGCAGATCTCGTTTCTTTCGTAAAAACAAAGTTGAGCAAGCACAATCATTGATAAAAGTACTTTCGAAGTTGCGTCTCGCCCTCAAGGAGTGAGTTCCCCGGAGACTCGGGATTCCAAGATGAGAATTCGAAATCAAAGTTTCTTCCAGTTTCGACATAATCCGAGTTCTGAGCAACTCTGGAATACTTGGAAGGTGAAGCTGCGTTCCTTGGAGACGCAGTATAGAGATGAGCAGAGAGGAGGAAACGGGCAGCCGATGGGTAGCCGATGAGGGAGTTTCAATAAAAGTTGAAAAGGAGATGAAAGATTCTTATTGGTCGACGAGGGCACATTATTTCAAAGGAAAAAGATGTTGATCCTTGACTGGAGTGTTTGTTTCGAAGTAAAGTCTCAAGTTTCTCCTTCGGCTGAGTTTCGGTTTAAAAAATCGAACGCACAATGAAATTTTTTTTAAGAATCGTCGATATTTTGTTGAACACGGTAAACTAAATATTTTTTGATAATTTCAAAATTTATCGTTATTTTAACAGTACATTTGGTTTCTAACGGAATTGTCAGTAAAATTTACGATTGGAACGACAAAAATTAGCTTCCGAAGAGACTTTCTAAAATATTTCTCGCTGCAATGACACTATTTTTGGGATTATTCAAAAAAAAAAAACGTTTGGTCGAACGAATCGAACAAAATCTCCATCTTGCCCAACAAAATATTGTTTTCAAGGATAGGCTTCTCGGGGTGGACGACGCTTGTCGGCGCAGAGCCGCCAAGCTCGCTCATGGGCACCCGGAGATTCGCTACGTGCACGAAGAACTGAATAATTCATAGTCTCTACGTGGTTGGACCATCAAACTCCACAGTCTTCTCTCTTCCTCTCGCTCTTCTCTCTTTCTGTGTGTGTCTGTTGAGCATAATAGTAGTATCCTGTTATGCCTACTCCGGAGCCATAGACACAATGATAACCCCCATGATTCAATGGTCGTCGTTAGACTCTTCCGCTTGGAAACCCTTTCAACCAAAATGTGGATCTTGCAGTCGATCAACGTTGAATAATCACCATGCAGTTTCCAGAGCGTTTTGTTTGCTCGGTCTGTCTCTCTTGCCCTGTTGGCCGATTCCTCGAGATTCCATCTCGACGAAGATGGATTACCTCGATGATTATTTATTGAGGTAATGTCACCATGCAGAGACGTGAAGAATCTTCAATGTCTCGACAGGCGAATATCGACGCATTAAGATTGGAACTTAATGGAAACGAATGTAATTCGGAAACAATCATTACGAACAACGAACTTGATTGGGAAAACATGAATTATCCATCGAGTGACCTTGGGGCGTATATTTTTATGGAAATTTTGCGAGGAGACGATGAGCAGTCAGAGGAAACGAAATTCTTTTGAAAAATAATGTTTCCCTTGATCTAGAGAATAAATGTTTCTATTGCACAGAGGCCATAAGAGCAATTGGGAGGCATATTGGGTCGATCTGACCCAAGGCGTTTTTCAAACGCCGTTGCACTCTGCCAAATATGCATTTTTAGTTTTTTTTTTTGTAGAGACGTTTTTTGCAGTAAATTATCAATATTTCGTGGGCCTAGATTTATTTTTTGACGAAAGCGACAATTGAATGTCAAAATATTCGTTGACATCAAATGCCAAACAATCGGTTCACGGTTCATTTTTGGGGTCAAATTGACCCAGTGTGTACTCGAAGAGTTAATCCCTTGGTCCTTCGAGTGCACACTTTCCATAAATGCATATTGGGTCAATCTGACCCGAGGCGTTTTTCAATTTTTTTTTGTTTCCAGTGAATATGAATTTTTTGTTGTTTTTTTGTAGAGACGCTTTTTTTTTTTTTATAGTAAATGGCTCTAGATTCATTTTTTGACGAAAACGAAAATGGCCCTTGGGTCAATTTGACCCGAGGCGTTTTTCAAATTGTTGTATGCCAGTAAATCGGCCTTTTTCTTTTTGTAGTAAATAAAAATCGGTGAGAAAAAATTGTTGGGGTCAAAACGACCCAGTGTGCACTGCGAAAATCCTCATGGAAAAATTTAACTCAACCAAGTTTATTGCGTCCATTGAGACGAATGAACATTCGCACACATGTCTATGCAAAAAATAAGAAGAAAGATCGGCGACAAGGAACAACTTTTCTGAAACGGCGGGATTGTCGCGTGGTGCTTCGATATAAAGACCGAAACTATCTCGAGACGAATCTAATTAAAGTTTGCCGCGAGTGAAATAGCGGCTGACCCATTGGCTCGTGCAGCATGCAGTCGAAGTTGTTTTTTGGCTTAGGTTTCGTTACTGTCGAGGCTCCAATCACCACTTTGTACAAGGCGCTTCATTGCAAAACGTTTAAATAAACGAGAATTAAATAAATAAATAAATCATACGTTCGTTAACACTTCATTTTCCTCCTTAAATTTCCACGACGATGGAGTTTTCATCGTTGGAAAGCAACGAAATTCATTTTGTTTTTTTCATAACAAAAATCTCATTATTAAAAATGATAATTACGATGATAAAACGATCGGTTTTGAAAATTTTGAAAATTAACCCTTCGAGTACACACTGGGTCAATTTGACCCCAACGATTTTTCTCACCAATGGTTATTAACTGCAAAAAAAAAAATGCCTATTTATCGGAATACAACAATTCGTTGGAAAGCAACGAAATTCTTTTTGTTTTTTTCATAGCAAAAAGCTCATTATTAAAAATGATAATTACGATGATAAAACGATCGGTTTTGAAAATTTTGAAAATTAACCCTTCGAGTACACACTGGGTCAATTTGACCCCAACAATTTTTTCTCACCAATTGTTATTTACTGCAAAAAAAAAAAATGCCTATTTTTCGGAATACAACAATTCGTTGGAAAGCAACGAAATTCTTTTTGTTTTTTTCATAGCAAAAAGCTCATTATTAAAAATGATAATTACGATGATAAAACGATCGGTTTTGAAAATTTTGAAAATTAACCCTTCGAGTACACACTGGGTCATTTTGACCCCAACGATTTTTCTCACCAATTGTTATTTACTGCAAAAATAAAATGCCTGTTTACCGGAATACAACAAATTGATAAACGTCTCTCGGGTCAGATTGACCCAAGAGCAATTAGCCTCACAACAATCGACCTCCGATAATTAACTTTTCTAATAAAATCAACAATTTTCTATCTCATAATTCAATAATGCATTTTCTCAAGAAGAAATAAACTTCAGAATGTCAGCTGCAGGACGCACGAGTCCATGCAATGTCGTAATCTACTTGCAACTCAATTTTATCATCCTCATTCCAGAACTCTGTTATCTATAGAGAAGAGCATTGACAAATACACGCGTATACATACGTGACGACTTGTCATAATGCCGAAGGATCAATAACGACAGTTTGAGCGTTTGAACGTGTGCGATTATCGGTGCACTCGGACCTGATGCTCGATCTATATCAACGGGTTTTATGTTGGACGCGCGTATATCAAGATCTGTCAACTTTTACACGAGCAAATGTGTTCCCATCATTCTTGCTTTTCTCCTCTGTAAAAGTTGCAATTTTCAACATAAAATATTTCCATTTCTAAATGGTGAAGCCTCTTGAGACTTTGCATACACTTCTATGTAACATCGAAGAAGCTTTATTAAGTTTTTCAAAAAAATCGCTTGGAAAATTTTTTCAAAATTTGTCGAAATTTTCTATCGATAGAATTTCTCGAAATTTTCACCATACAAAGTGGAATTTAATAGTTCGCACAATTTTAAGAGTTTTCGTCATGCAGAAGTCGAGATATTTATTTATAAAAATCACAATTTTCACTACTTTTTCATAAGAACGTGTGTTAAAAGTTGCAATTTTCAACATTAAATATTTCCATTTCAGTTTTTCAAAAAAATGGCTCGTAAAATTTTTTCGAAATTTTGTTTATTGAATAACAAATACAGATTACATCGGAAAATCTTGGATTTGGAGTATGTTGTTCTTTAGTCAATTTGCAACAACTTTTTTCGATCATTTTAGGCTCGCAAACCATTTTTTATGTTAGAAAAACTGAAAAGAAAAATTTAGATTTGACCGTCGTCATACAACGTCCTTAATTGGTACTCGACAATGAAAGTTGCTTTCTCCGATCGCGACTAAACTCTATGAGAAACGAGCATGTTTTATCTGCATAATAAATCGACTAGACGAGTTGTTCTGTTTCTATATGAAACGATTATCGACGCGATTGATTGATTACTACAAATAATGTGTTCTAGCAGCGGGATGGTGCAGAGCGTAGGAGCAAATTTATCGCCAGATCAAACTTTTGGCTCGATAAGATCGCTCTCAGTGACAAGGGAAGTCGCGAGTTTTCCACTTTCGCGGACCCCCACACCACCACCCCAGCACAGGTGAGTTTCCATTCGCTCATATGGCCATTTCCGTTCATCATTCAATTTCCTAATGACCGCCATTTTCATATTTTATTGCCGGCCCCATATTTTCCAATTATTTATCTTTCTTTCAACGTGCCTAAAGCGGCAAAAACAATGACAATGGAAAATCCTTATTATGCTGAATGCAAAGCAAACTTATTTATTCATCGAAATGACAAAAAACCTGCCGTCCGGCTAAGTAACGTGCAGGTATACACGGAGAAAAAATTATTTCCAAAATAATTATGACATCGTAGTTACCTCGTACCATTTCGTCAGTCTGAAACATTTTTGGAAATACAGAACCATTTTTTATCCGAAATTGAGCGAAAATGTCGAAATTTGGTGAAAAAAGTAAAAATTTGACGGCATTTTTAAAAAAGTTTTCAAATTATTATTATTCATTCCAATTTATTTGGAGAATTTTCAAATTTCACTAATTAATCCAATTTATTTGAAGATTTTTCGAGTTTTCCGTTATTTTTTAAAGGTTTTTCAAATTTCATCATTTATTCCAATTTATTTGAAGAATTTTCAAATTTTCCACTATTTTCAAAAGCATTTTCAAATATTATGCTATTTTAAAAAAAACATTTCAAATTTTATCATTTATTTGAAGAATTTTCAAATTTTCCGCCATTTTTAAAAGATTTTTCAAATGTCATTATTCATTAAAATTTATTTAAAGAATTAAAAAAAAAAAATCCACCCATTATTTAAAGAAGAAAATAAATGAAAAATTTCTATTGCATTTGGTAAAATCCTTCAGGAGAGTCGAAATGGTACCAAAAAACTATGATGCCATAGAAATGTTTCACATACATTATATTCCCTCCGAGTATAATCGAAAATAAGAAAATTGAATAATTTCATGCGCGTGTGCAAACTTGACATGACTATAAATATACACTAAATAATTTATAAAATCTATAGCCATAAGTAAATATATATTTCTGCAGCAAGTCACATTACAATAATAGCGCGTGATATCGTGCCAATTTAAGCTTCGACGACCAACCTAAATAAGTGTTCTCGTCGACGAACCAAGAAAGAAGAGACGTTGAAAAAGAATAAGTCTGCCTCAAATGCAAAATGCAAATTATTCAAGTTTATTTCGCAAACGAAGAAATTGCAACCACAGGACAGAGACAGAGTTCTGTCGTAATAAAAGAAACAACTCGAGGGAGAGACGAAACGAAGAACATTTCTTTGAACTAGCGACCGGAGATCTAAAAGTTTTTCGTTCTATTTGTTTTGTTTTGTTTAATTTACCTGAGAGCTTCCCATAATATATAGTGCATTTTGTTTCTTCACGAATGTGCACTCGACAAAACACCATTATCGATATTAATATTACCTCCAACGAGGATGGAAAAGTTGTGTTGATTCGAAAAATAAGAAACTCTCATCGGTCAAGGAGTTGCTACTCTCGAAGATGCTGCTTTTTCCAGAATTTTCATTTATTAGTTAAACCTCGGTAGGCTACAATTAGGGCACCTCCGTAGACACACATGGGTCTGGGGCGTCCTACCGTTTTTGACTGTGTGCTTGAACTCGTTTAAAAAATCGGAAAAAATTCAGGAAATTAGTTTTGGATCCATAGAAAGAGAGGCTGCACTGGGTGATGGATAAAAATTCTTTTTTATCAACGTTATTTAATGGCAATCGATACGAAAAACGAAAAATTCACGTTATTCGCTGAATGGGTCTCCCAGACCCATGTGTGTCTACTGACGGTGAAAAACAAGATTTTTGAAGAAAAATTTGTCGCTCGGGTCAACAAGACCCATATGATTTTAAAATGATTTTCTACTGTCCTTGAACTCGTTTAAAAAATCGGAAAAAATTCAGAAAATTAGTTTTGGATCCATAGAAAGAGAGGCTGCACTGGGTGATGGATAAAAATTCTTTTTTATCAACGTTATTCAATGGTAATCGATACGAAAAACGAAAAATTCACGCTATTCGCTGAATGGGTCTCCCAGACCCATGTGTGTCTACTGAGGGTCAATAAAAAGTTGTCGCTCGGGTCAATAAGACCCATATGATTTTCTACTGTCCTTGGACTCGTTTAAAAAATCGAAAAAAATTCAGAAAAATACTTTTGAATCTATAGAAAGATAGCCCGCACTGGGTGATGGATAAAAATTCTTTTTTATCAACGTTATTCAATGGCAATCGATACGAAAAACGAAAAATTCACGCTATTCGTTAAATGGGTCTCCCAGACCCATGTGTGTCTACGGAGGGTTACTATTGTGTTGACGCTAAAAAAATATGAAAATCGCGAATAATTTATAAAATATTGGACCAAAAGCAAAATTTAAAAAACAACAATTTCCAAGTGTTTCGAGACCCTTCACAGAAATACGATAAACTAAAGCCAGAGGCTGGAGTTCGCGACGTTGGAATGCGAACGAACGAAAAAAAGAAAAAAATCATTTTCATCAACTTCCAAAATTATCAATTTTTCAATTTTCATCAATTTCGTTGCATTCCAACGTTCCAAACTTCAACCCCATTGAAGCAAACACATTTTTAATGAAACTAATTATTTAAAGGACGAAAATATATTGATTTTTGTATATTTACAGGCCGATAGCATCGACGAGTCCGGAGGATCTCGTAGGCATCGGGAGCCCATTGAAAGAGGCTTCCCCGAGACCGGAAGTGCGGGTGATAGCACCGTCGCATCGTCAGCCATTGGGAGTGATAAGCTCAGGGGGTGTAAACGGTTCCGGGGCGAATCAAGCGAATCGTAAATCCGTCAGCATATTGTTGCCGGATCATTCGATCGGATGACCCCAGCACGGCTTCGTGCATCGGTGCGAAGAGGCTCCCCTTTCCATTTGAGAATCAAAAGCGAAAACAGAGAGAAAAGAAGAAAATTCCCCTTTGGTCTACCCAATGAGTGTCAAAAAAAAAAAGTCGATCACTCGCCGTTCTAAGCCTCTCCGGATCCTGCGCGAAGAGTCTCGTGTGAAAAAAAAAAAAAAAACAAAAAACAAAAAAAGTGGAAAAGCCACAGATCGGGAAGGGGAGATTGATGAAAAATCCCATTGAAAAAACGTCAATCTCACGACAAGGCTCAAGAGAATCAAGCAAAACCTCTCGACACGAACGAAAATAAAAAAATCATTTCGATTCACCCAACAGATTTAAATTCATTCGGTTCTTTTTAATTTCCGCGAATAATCTTGAGTGACGATGAGGAGAGATATCGAAAGGCGAAACTTGGAGAGAAAAAATAATTAAAAAAAACAAGGCCAAGCAGAATTATTGCGATGGAACAAATAACAGAAAAATAAAAGCAAAAGATTCACACGAAACAAGTGCTGCAAATAAATCCATCGTACAGAACCGAGTGATTTATTTTCGAACCTCAAAATCAGTCGCAATTATTGACCCACGTACGAAAAAGATTTGTAAAATTTTTTTCATCTCGATATAGCTGCATTTTATTTTTTCAATCGCCGACACGGAGCTGCTCGACGATTGGGGCCGATCGATGAAGAAAAAGTTTTTAAAAAAACGCTGCGAGCAAGCACTTTTGCTTTTTTATTTTTACCGATGAATCCATCGGACTCGTTGACTCCGAGAAATCTCCCGTGGAGCATCAGAGCATTTAGCTTCGTGAAAAAAAAAAAAAAAACACCAAAAAATCAAAAAAACAAATTTAAATTTGAAAAATATTTTTTTCGTGAAAAACAGAAAGTTTAGAAATCTGCTCAGCCTCATCGCCATAGTGCAACTTGGTGCGAAAGAAATGTGCGACTACTCGACGGGATCGAGTCCTCAGGATACAGGGAAAAACATTTTTTTCTTCTTCTCTTTATTTCGTTAGGAAAATAGAGAACGAATGGCCAGTGGAGTGAGAGAAAACAAGAAAAATATATATATAAACAAATGGATTTGAAGCCACAAGAAAAAATGAAGACAATCGAGCAGATGAAACGAGTGTTTATTAATCTTTTAAATAATCGATCATGTCCTGTCAAACATTCGTCAACGCTTAAGAAACGCGAGAAACAAGAGACACCCATAGAGACAAGAAGGAAAGTTTGAGCAGCGAGACAATAGGAACGACCGGAAGTCTCTCGTATTCGGTCGATCAACAAGAATCGAGCAAATCCTTTCCGCATGGCCTCCAAGAAATATTGACACAGTTGAAAAAACGAAAGAAACCATGAGGGAGCAAAGAAACGTGTAAAAATTAATATTCGTCGACATTCCATCGGAGCGCGAAAGGGAATCTCCAAGGGAAATGTTTAATTTATATTTCAACCGAAATGTTAAAGGTACAGACGTTGTCGAGAATTTTTCATGAAAAATGCACTTGACCTCGTTAAATAACGAGGCAAAATTATGAAAAAAGGAAAAACAACATCGAATCCACGAAATTTTCAGTATTCTTGTTGAACGAAGACAAATATTGCTATGAAAACGTCATTCCTCTGTTTTCGAGTCAGAAAATAACAAAAAGATGCCGACTAATTAAGGATGTTGAGTACCTAGGAAATTTGGTACTGTTAATTCTTCAATAATGAGCTCCCCAATCGTCGTGAAATTTGTACACGACCTCGTGAATACTTAATGTTAAAAAATACCAAATTTTAAGAATTCTATAATCGTTACTTCAACCACCTTAAGGCTTGAAATAAAAATGGTGAGAAAATTCTGAAAATTTAGTATGTTCTTGTATGAAGTATTTAAGAGGTCGTGTCCAAATTTCACGATGATTGGAAAACTGGTTATTAAAAAATTAACATTTTGTTAAAAACAATTGTTTTTTTTTTAAATACAAAAAATATTTGTCAATAAACTTTGTTTTGTTTCCGTTGCTTTCGGTATATTGTTGATATTAAAAAATTGAGAGATAAAAAAAAAAGCTTAGCGCAAAGTTATAACAGTTTTCATAAAACTACATTCGACTACGTTTAATTTATAAATGTTAATCGTTCAATAACGAGCTTCTCAAGGACGTTGTATGCAAAATTTTATATCGTTAGAATTCCTTTAAATTTGCACGACACACAGAGTTGCACAATTTTAAGAGCTTTCACCATGTACACGTCGAGATATTTATTTATAAAAATCGTGTGTTAAAAGTTTCAATTTTCAACATTAAATATTTCAATTTCTAAATGGTGAAGCCTCTCAAAACTTTGCATACACTTCTGTGTAACAACGAAGAAGCTTTATTCAGTTTTTCAAAAAAATCGCTCGTAAAATTTTTTCGAAATTTGTCGAAATTTTCTATCGATACAAAGTGGAATCTAACAGTTCGCACAATTTTAAGAGCTTCCACGATGTACACGTCGAGATATTTATTTATAAAAATCGTGTGTTAAAAGTTTCAATTTTCAACATTAAATATTTCGATTTCTAAATGGTGAAGCCTCTCAAAACTTTGCATACACTTTTATGTAACATCGAAGAAGCTTTATTTAGTTTTTCAAAAAAATGGCTCGTAAAATTTTTTCGAAAATTTATTTATTTAATAAAAAATACAGATTACCTCGGACAATCTTGGATTTAGAGTACGTTGTTCATTAGTCAATTTGTAACAACTCGTATAAATGAACTTGCAACTTTTGTATGTAAGAAAAACTGAAAAAAAAAAAAAAATTTCGATTTGATCGTCGCCGTATACAACGTCCTCAATCAACGTGAAATTTTTCCACGATTTCTTAAATACTTCATACAAAAAAATACCAAATTTTCATAATTTTCTCATCATTTGCTATTTGGGACTCAACATCCTTAAGTACGAAAGAGAATCAAGACGAGAGTCTTAAAAAAAGCTGGAGAAAAGGTTAAAATAATCGAATCTCCGGAAGACGAGCATTTAAAAAAAAAAAACACAAAAGACAAGGCGAGGAGACACGAGTTTTAATCGAACATCCCCATCCGCGTGCAAAAGTATGCAAAGAAAATTGTAAAACCTTCATGACGTACTGCTGGATGCTGGATGCTGAATGAAGAGATGAAAAATTGATAAAGAAACGAATTAGGATGAGAAAAGGGCGGGGGCGCTAATTGCATATATTAATAATTAAAACTGTAGGCTTAAGTTGTAATTTTAAGATGCTCCATGTTTCATATTATGCTCATCAGATTTTCCGGTCTTTCCCTCCACGATTCTCTAGCTCGAGAGTCATAGTCTCATAATCCTTAAGTTTTGTTTTTTCCAATCATTAAAATAAATGAAAATGCGATAAACTGTTGATCGATGATATGGACGAGTGAAGATTTCAGTTGCAATTAAATTTTGTATTTTATGGATCAACTCGCGGGGTTTGAAAGTTGATGAGCGAATGTGCAAATGTTGTCAGGTGGTTGGTTCTGTCATTTCTATTGAATTCTGCATCGGTATTTAGTGATATTAACTATTTGACGAATCATCGAGGCAAAGATCGGGCAAAGATCATTTTAACGTTAAGATTTCCTAGTCCTGTAAATACGTACGTTAGATAGACGCGAGAATGTTGTGAAAAAGATGGATTAATCGTAAAAGAATGTGAACACGAAAGAACAATCGGCATGACTTTAAATTTCGTAAGAAATGTTTTTTTTTTTTTTTTCTTCAAAAAATTTCGAGTTTGAAAAATCGTACGAAACAAAAGATTGTTTCATTTTCAGCGAAAAATTCGCTGAAAAATCGAAAAATCTCATTCTTTTTCGTCGCAGCCATTAAAGTTGAAAAAGAAAAAAAAATTTCTACGATTTCTCGTGTCGATACCGAAACGAAAAATAAAAATCAAACAACTGCGATTATTTATCGAGCGTCAACGAACAACTAAGAATTGCCTACAAAGTTCGAATTACGCGTGTCTCGAGATAAAAGTGCATATGAGTGCATTGCGTGCACCCTTTCATTCGTTAGGAATAATAATATTATTTTTCTTTACTTTCTACTTCGGCTTGGAAGCCTTAAGCGAGCATTGACGGTGTACTATCGATTTGGACAATACAATACGAGTTACGCGATCGTCTGTGTATAAAACGTATCATCGAAAAACAACTCGTAAGTAGCTCAATCACTAGTGATTCAATTAAAAAATTGAAAAAGAAGAAAAAAGCCCAAAATAAAGAATTTAAAAAAAAAAAAAAAGGATTAAAAAAAAAATTTAATTTGCCGAGGAGTCAAAAATTTGATGGACATTGAAATAAATATTGTAGGAAGCCCGTCGAAGATGTCTAACTTTTGGGCGATTTTTGAGGTGTGTGCCAAACAAAACAAATGAGAGAAAAATAATATCGTTAAAAATATATGATTACACGAGACGAATGAACGAATTAAAAAAAAAAAAAAACTTAAAGAATCGTTTTGCAAAACGTAAGTAAGCTTTTCTTTTGTTATCGAAGCCAGTCCCGATTATCATTTCGTGTATTTGTAATAATTAAAAAAAAAAAAAAACGTATAGTCGAGCGTATCGAACAAAATATCGATCTTTTCCATCAAAAATTTTGTTTTCAGTGTGTAGGTTGTTTACCCAGCATAATTATCGCCGTCAATAATTGATTGTATGCCCTCCGCGCGAACCTCAGCGATATTTATTCCACGAACGGCCGAAAAAAATAAAAATAAAAAAAATTTAAAAAAAATAAAAAACCGCGGAGGATCGAGAGATCGCGCGACTGCATTTTCATTGCCGATTCTTCTTCTTCTTTTTTCTTCCTCTAGACAAGTTTGTGATAGTAAGTTTAGTACCAACACATGTTATTAAAAATAGTTGTTAAGACTAATGAAAAGATGAATTATTAATTTTCGTGGAATAAGGAGTAACCGAAAAATAAAACTGCTTAAAGAGAAAATAAGAAAAAAAAAAAAAAAAAGATAAAAAAAAATAAAATCTGCGAACAAGAATGTGCGAGCATGTTGGAATGCGAGAGAATTTTGTAACATGAAAATATTCGTTGCCGGACGTCCATTCAGGAGTCTTTAAGAATTTTACTAAATAATAAACAAATGAACAAATAAAAGAGATATACGAATACGAAATAAATGAAATGTCTGCGAAGCGTATCAAATAAACGCCTATATTACATATGTATCGAATAAACAATATAAAATGACAATGAGAATAAAAAAAGAATAAAACTGCATTACTTTTTATATAGTTGTCGATTAAAAACGAGGCTGATTAAAATTTAGATCGAATATCATTGTGTTTCGCCATTTGATATGAACCAGACGACGAGAACTTTGAATTTCAAAGAAACAACAACAACAAGAGATTTAAATAATAAATAAATAATAAATAAATAATAAATTTACGTACTAACGAAAACTAAAGGGAAATAACGAGACAGTTCGTAACGTTTGTAAATTTAGAATAACGACGTATACCCTAATCGTATTTAAGGGTGAGATTATTGAAAAATGATAAATTCATCATTCGGAGGATGCTAATTATCGTATGGCCTCTCCACACTATTCCTCTTGGTCGTTCAGGGCCACAAAGTTTTATTAATCTCGAGGCGCATATCGCGACGGACATTCGATAGGATAATCCTTAGCATTTTCTATTACGAATCATCTTCTCGACGAAATATTATATAGAACAAATTTCAATAAATACACACACACACACACACACACACGGATTGATTAATAAAAATGATGTAGAAAGAATTCAAGGTCAACGTCTTTTTATTCAAAAGTCACATTTATCCTTTTAATTTGTCATTATGATTTCGATTGAGATTCTAAACAAACTAAACGCATGGCCCATTTAGTCCCCAAGGTTGTTTAATTATTTCTAGTTTTTATTTTCATTTTCACCACGAAATTCCGTTTTTTCTTGAGCAGATCTCAAGATTCGCGTTCGATATTTGGTCGGGACAAGAAAACCATTTTTTTTTTAGAATCCAAAGATAAAATCTTATGACTTAATAGTCACACCTCCGGATTGTGACGTAATAGTCATCGGGGGTGTTATCAACCCCACTCGCTTTGGAAGGCGATAAATAGTTGAAAAATCGTAACAAAAAAAAAACAATAAAATAAAAATACTACAATGTATTTTCAACCCTTGAGTAACGACCGTGATGATTGTATTTAATTTGCGCAATTTTTAATATAAAAAAAATGTCGAAAAAAAAAATTCTGCGAAAATGACTTTTTTACAAAATTGTAATTTTCATTTAAAAAAAAAAAAAAAATCGTAAAAAAACGATAAAATAAAAATACTACAATGTATTTTCAAGCCTTGAGTAACAACCGTGATGATTGGATTCAATTCGCGCAATTTTTAATATTAAAAAAATGTCGAAAAAAAAAATTCTGCGAAAATAAATTTTTTTTACTAAAAATTATGCAGAAATTGTAATTTTCAATTAAAAAACAAAAATCGTTTCATGAGTCTGAAATATAATACTTTCGGGTGGAACTGGTTAAATTGGCGAGCGTTCCACAAAATTTTACCAACGGTTTACACCGTCCGTCAACGGACGGATACAACAATTTATAGAAGAACAATAGGCACCGGCCAAGGAAGGAAGGAAGGCCAAGGTAATGTGAAAAAAAAGAAAAAAAACTAGAGCCAACGGCACGCGGTGTTCCCAAGCGGTCACCCATCCAAGTACTGACCGCGCCCAATGCTGCTTAACTTAAGTGATCGAACGAGAACTTGTGCTTTCAGCATGGTATGGTCGTTGACTGAGATTTAGTGTAAACGCTTTCAACATGTGGTAAAAATGTAAATTGACAAATTTATCATTCCTTCCATCAATATCAAGAGCGTCAACGCCACGATCCGAGCGAAGCATTGCCGTCTGACGGTCAAAATGCATCCTCCTCTTGCGCCAGCGTGTTCGAAGATTTTGCAATTTTAAAAATTTTGTAACGATTGTTGGTCGATAGTTAGTGATTGTTTGATTAATTAAAACTTTTGTTCGACAATAGTTATTATCAAACAAACGAAACAAAAAAAAGCGTAGAGTTAGCCGCGACTTTTAAAAATTAAAATTAAATTTAAGAAACGACGCGTAACTTGTGCATGCTTTCCTTGAAAGATCGCGAGCGACTGAACGTCAGAATGGAAAAGTTGGTTGTGAATGTTTTTAGGATGGAACAATATAAGTCAAACAACATTTTTATATACGGAAATAAACCCAAACAAATTGATTCGTTTACTCACTTTTGGATGCTCGTTCTAATGATTCAGCATAGTCCATCGTTATACGTTGCAAAAACTCTCGAGACTGCATTTTTCGCACCGACTGCCGACACAGAATAATCACTCAATCACACTTTTCACTTTGTTTTATTAGATTCGCTGAGAATTAGTTTCCACATTAAAACCGGCTATTCAATGTTTCATTTAACACTTCTACACGAAAAGCTCATTAATTCGTTTCACGCACTTGTTTACATCATCAGCAGTCAACATAAACGTTATTTTAGAAAATGAATTTTACAATTTATGCCCATGAATTTTATCGCGATAGCAAGATTCGTTCGATATTAACGGTTTAGTCAAAAAATCCATAGAAAAACGATCGATATTGCTGCTCTCAGGCAACCAAAATTGTTTTTTTGCGAAAAAAAATGTCTTCGCACAAAATAAAATGGACATAGACCGATTCTAAGCGACAGCCAGTCAAACGACTTCTGTAAAACATCGTCACGGAGAACCATGCATGCTCGCGTGAGTGCACGCGTGCTTGCATGCTTGCCTTACGTATGTTAGCATTCAATATGTTAACATAGACTGCGCTTATACGCCTCGCGGTGCAAGCTTCCAGCACACTTAGTCGCTACGAACGTGATGCAAATGCGTATGATGTGGTTGCCGGTTCGACTTCGATTCGCATATGCGTGCGGGAACTTGCAAACTACAGAGTAGATTTATAGCATGTTCCCACATATTCTTGCCGACATACCTGCATAGGACGCCGCGAGTTACTGTAGGAGAGGAAGAGCTTGCGTTTGCTCGGGGTAAAGTTGCATCAAGGGCGAACCCGGCGTGCTTGCGTACACGCGTACGTGCGAGTGGACACACGACTCTCGAAAACGTTATACAAGAATCACTAAACTGTCCGTTACTAATTATCGACTTAGCCATATTTATCGTGTGCGAAAAATCATGGACAACGATTCAGCATTTTCCCGAAAAAAAATGAATGAATTTATTTAATTGTTTTTTAAGATCGTTTTTCTATATCATTTTTGTTGCAGACGAAATAAAGTTTATCGCTGTTCAAGAAACAATAATAATATCAATATTAATGATTATTATTGCGTAATTTTTGTATATTTAAAGTTTTCATGTACTGATTTAATATGAATCTTTAGTATAAATAATTTAAAACCTTATTTTTATTCGATTAAAGAATAAATTGAACCCGAAAAGAAGATTATTAAGTTCGCTGTTTTATGCACTCAAGATCAAGCAGAATTCTCCTCATTTTAAGCACTCCGTTCAGTCAGCAGTTGCGCGTCGACGAAAGATAAAGTTACGTATCGAGCTGGCCAACCGACGCACACGTGGCGCTCTTCACGCGGGCCGGCGCCCGACTGCTCGTCCGCTCGCGGCGCTCGCCCCGCTGTGCCGCGGCAACCAGCACGCCCCTCCATCGCGCTTCTCACGAGCAGCGCACCAGCAGAGCCATCGCCCCCCCCCCCCCCCCCCTTCTCCCTACAGACGGCAAGCGATCGCGTTGAATACTCGAGACCGCAGAGAATGTAAACAAACCAAACGGGAACGCGTAGAATCCAAACAAAGCGAACGATTTACACCAAATGAATTTACTCCAAGATTATATCCAATAAATATTCAATGAAATACATTTAAAATAAATGCCAGCAGTAATCGATTGATAAAATCTCATTCGTTATCGGCGGCTAACTTTACGCTTTTTTTTCTTTCAAAAATTTTGACACACCGTTTTCGAGAAAAAAAAAATAGAACTACTCACAGATTCAATAGAATAGAATTACTCAACCGAAAAAAGTTTCGGTTGAGTAATATCAATCATGACACAATCATTTATCCTTATTCTTCACTTTACAGTTTTCATTACGATTAAAAAGGTACATCCTCTTTGCTTTGCTTGTTTCTCTGCATGTTTGATATCAGCTAAGAACGAGTACACTTGAAAATAAAAAGATATTTGGTCAAAACTTATCAATCTTCCTTTTTACAGAATTAGTTTCATACGCAATTTTCACGACAAAAAAGTGCCATTTATTTTGCAGCAAAACTTTTCACGCACAAACGATTCGTTGATGAAAAAATAAGAAAAATCAAAAATGAGGATCTAAGTTTGGGTAGGTGCGCATATGCACAGCGCAGACAGGAAGTGCTCGGAAACTAGGGGAAGTCGCGCATTGTAATCCATTTTGAAATTATTTTTTTCGAAAAAATCGTTGACCAAGAAATTTGTAAAAACGCGATACTCTTGTTACTTGCAGTCGGTAACGCACAAAACTGCATGATCGTCAAGAGTGAGAAAATAGTATAAAAACACAGTGGCGTACGCACCGATAGTCCGCGTACGAGGGATCGACGAATATTCTCTTTTTTCACGAGACAAAGTAAATGTTTCGTTATTCACGTTAATCGCTACGCTACTGCCCTTTCGCCTCTCTCTTCTTCACTCTCGCAGTTTTTCTTCTCGCTCGCGAGTTTTTCGCTGTATAGCGCAGCAGCAGCAGTAGCATCGTCGCGTTTCGTGATCGTAAATCGAGAGAAAAAGGGCCAAATCGCGAGACAGAAAAAAATAAAAAAAAAAGAGTCTTCGATTCTATCCTCATTTTTGTGATGAACTATTTACGTGTTTATCAAGTACTGAAAATCCGAGTGAGACAAATGATATTCGAGTTTGATTGGCGTACGTCGTAGCACGTACGAGAAAAAAACACACATCGCAAATCTATTTTTTCCAGAATATACAAACGCAAATATTTATAGGTGTAAATATAATATTACGAAATCGTGTGTGGCTCCCGCGAGACATCCCCAAACTATCGAGCGCTATTTTATTTTCGTTTCCTTATTTATTCGTTTGCTCGTTTTTCCTCGGGATTAGAACTTTCTTTTTCTGCTTTTCGAGAAAATCCGAAACGATCGTTACGATGCTCGAAGAATCTTCTCGAGGCCATCGCCAATCTCTCGCTCTCGCGTGCTGCTTCCTCGACGACGAGTTTTCACATACGTGCCTTCCAAATGCCAAGAACGCGTCGAATCGCTAGAAAAATTTCCATTTTTTCTTCGTATTTACCAACCACTCATTTTTCTTACGAATGGTGAGTCTTTATTCTCGCTTCGACGCACGAACCAAGCAAAAAAAACGGGCAACTCGTTTTTCGTAACATTTTCGATCGACGTAAACAAACTCTTTGGATTACTCAATCGCCGCTTGTCCTCTAAGAATGGACTCGGAAGGCAAAATCTTTTTCTCAGAAATGGCGCCCACCGAGAGCCCCAGAGAGCTCGTCCTCCAGTGGAGCGGACACGCCGCTCACGTCACTCAACGCTTCAGCGGACTTTTGGCTCGTCAGGCTCTCGTCGACGTCACTCTCATTTGTCAAGGTCAAAAGCTCCGGGTTCACAAACTCGTACTCGCTTCCTCCAGTTTGTACTTCGAGGTTCGTTGGCTGCAAGCTCCATTTTTACAACGCCGCTGACCATCGCGTCGTTGAAACGCAACGAAAAATTGATTATTCGTTATTTTTATCATTTACGCTCCTGTCTCAATTTTTTTAGTTAATCCTTCGTCGTCACACTCTGTAGAATCCACTCGGTGACGACTTTTCGGTGTGAATATCTACTAGATCCTTGTATTGAATTGAATAAGGATATAATCGTCATCTAACGATAGTTTGAAGTGTCATCTACGTGCTGGCGGCGGTGAGTATTACCGCCGCCAACGCTAAAATCTCTAACATCCACTCTTGAATCAACCCGCTTTGAATAATGGAGAAAATATGTTTTTTCAAACGCGCGCTATCCTACTATTTTTTTCACAAAAGAACCAGATCTGATGAATATCCGGTCCAAATTTTAGGCAAAAATATTGAAAATCTACAAAGTGACGATTATTTTAGTGAAAAAACTTTTTTTTCCTGTTTATTTTCTTCACTCTGCATTTTAAAAAATGCGTTTGCCTTCGATTTCTTTCAGGAAAGTTATTCGTATCTAAACTGGAATGTTTAAAGAACGTTCAGTAATTTTTTGAGAATTTTCAGGCCGATAGGCTGGTCGCAATGCCGGTTCAAAAAGACACTGGGTAGAATTAACCCACCGAGAGTTAATTCTGTTTTTGTATCATTTCTGACAAATTCTGTATGAAAAATTGATCGGTGATCAGTTTTCGTTGCGTTTTGATAATTGGAACTCCAAAATCCTTTTTTTTTTTTAGGTAAAAACACATTTTTTTACACGCTCTATGAATTTTGTGATATTTCTCGTTTACAGGAAATGCTGGAGCAAGACTTGGGTCAAGAGCCTATTATACTTCTGCGAGACTTGGACTTTCGAGTCCTCAAGGCGATGGTTGAATTCATGTACTGCGGAGAAACCACCGTGTCTCAATGCCATTTGCAAACTCTTCTGGACGCTGCTCAAGTTTTCAAGGTACAAGCGGACGGTCGTATTTATTAGATCAGGATCAGAATTCTTGACGTTGAAGTTTGAATCCTCGTGATACTCGTGAAAATATTTTTTTCATGCATTATTTTGACTATTAATGCGATCGTTGCAAATTTTCTAGTAAATTCAGTTTCTTAATGGCAAAGAAAACTGTCCCGTTATCGTTGACAATGTCGTATGGAAATTTTGGACTCTGCTATAGAAAATAATCAGTTTTCGTTACATTTCGACGATACGGGCTTCAATATCGTTGCATCCTCGGAATGCAGAGGAATTCTTGATTATTCTTTGGCAAAGCTCAGTATTTCGAGGCAGAATGTTATTCGATGATGAAACGATCGGTTTTTGCGACCAGAAAAGTATATCGACTCGAAGAAATTGGAAAATTAAACAAATTATCGATAAAAAGAAATATTTTTCGTTGCGTTCCAACATTGCGTGATCAGAAATCTCAATTTTCCATGGAAAATCTTTTTTTGTGATTGGAAAACTGGAGCAAAGTCAATTCCCAATGATCCTAGAGTTTCGATCCTTGGAATACAACAAAAAATTGATTTTCTATTCATTTTTATGATAATCAATGCACTCGTTGCGATTTTTCTGGCAAATTCAGTTTTAGAATTCGGCGAGAAGACTCTCGAAACAAAAGTCACTTCTCTCATGTAAAAAACAATCATTTTTTTTGTTTTCCTCGATTTTCTCGTCAAATTATATTCAACGAAACTCTCGGCAAAGCGCAAAGTTGGATTTTATCGATGCAATCGATTTGAATGAAAAAATTGTGTTTGTAGGTAAAGCAATTGGAATGCGTGGTGGAGTCGATGATGAGATCGAAAGCGATGAGCGATAAGAATGCCTCGGAGCCGAAAAGTTGTTGGCCATCTACGGAAGCGATGGAAATGGCGAAAAGCTGTGAGGAAGCGCGTCCGAGCGGAGAGCGCTGCGACGAGAAATCTCGTCTCGCGTCGGATCTCGAAGAAAGCGCAATAATTTCGACGAGCAAAAGCGATCGATTGCTCGACAATAGTTTACGAACGTGCGAGGTCGACGACGACAATTCTTTGTACGAAATTCCAAACGGGGAGCAACGAATGGCTCGGCGGAAGGGAAAACCAGAATCTTTGGGTTCGCGGACTCTGGATGCTCTGGAGAGCGAATCGTCGACAATGTGCACGAGCGAGGAGGAGGAGGAGGAGGAGGAGGAGGAGGAGAAAAAAGTTGAATCAACGGAAAACGAAGAAATTTCGAGTTTCTCCGAATCTTTAAAATCGAGCTACAACGAAACGCGTTGTAATTTTCTGAACGTCGCGCTATTAAGAAAAAGTAATACGAACGAAAATGAGCGAAAAAATCGAGCAGAAAGTCAAAACCTTGAACAGACGGTGGGCGAATGTTCGAGGGTGTACAGTCCGAAAAAACGTAAAGAAACGACAGATTCGTCGGAGCTGGATGAACAAGTTTCCGGTCCGAACGAAAATGGCAAAAAAAATTGTTCAAATTCGGAAAAACAAGAGAAAGAGTGTGGGAAAATTTTGAAAGTTTACACACACAAAGGTCGTAAATCTGTGGAAGAAGAAAAATGTCAAAATAATAGCGACTCGAGGGAAAAAAATGGGCCGGAGAGTCAAGACCTTCCACAGGCGGTGGGTCAATGTTCGAGGGTGTACAGCCACAAAAAACGTAAAGAAATGACAGATTTGTCGTCGGAGCTGGAAGAGGAAATTTCCAGTTCGAACGAAAACGATCGAAAAAATTGTTCAAATTTGGGAAAACAAGAGAAAGAGAAAAGTTTGAAAGTTTACACGCACAAACGTCGCAAATCGGTCGACGAAAGAAAATGTCATGTGTTGGAAAATATTAGCGACTCGAGAGACGAGCCAACGAGCACGTCGAGCATCGATTTGAAGGACGACGCGTCCTTGAACGGTACTCCGATTAATTTGGCGAATAGTCTCGACATGGAAACTTCGGAATACATTTGGAGTCTGAGTACGGAAAGTATCCAACACGTGGTCGGTTGCACGATAAATTCGATGAATTCTCTGATCGAAAATTCCGAGACGAATAAAAAATCCTGCGACCAAGTTATCGACAAGAATTCGCAGGATTCTCAATCTTGTAATCCGCAGAGAACGCGCCAAATGAAAGAAGTCTTCTCGTGCCAAAACGGCCACGGGGAAACAGCGACGGAAACGCCCGTTTTACGAAGAAGCGTCCGGATAAACCAGCTGGAAAGCGACGACTCGTTGAACAACAATAATGGCGCAACGAGCGGAGCGAAAGGGCGTGGGAAATCGTTGGATCTCGGGAGAGACGATTACAGGAACGAGGTAACGATGAATTTGAATAAATCGTCGAAACGTCGTTGCAACAAGGAGCAAAATTTTCGTGTAACCGACGAAAATACCGTGGAAGCCTCGAGTCCCATGGGAAAAACTTCGAGTTCACGTTCTCTGCGGAGTGCCGCACAAATATCGTCAAAAAAATCGACAATTTCGAGGAGCACGACGACGAGGGACGAAAGAACAAGAAATACTCGACAGAGTCGCGACAAGTTGGAGAAAATTGATTCTTCGGATATTTTAGTAAACACGAGATCAAACACGATCGCCAGTGTGGATCGTGCTCTCTGGGGCGACATGTCTGACTTTTTAGAGAATCCCGACGACTCCAGCCAGGAATTATTGAATTATTCAACCAGTCGAGAAATCCCTTTCGCCGTTGGCCTTTTGCCTCTCAGAGCTGCTCTGGAAAGAATGCAAGCGACCGTCGACCATCAGCCCCGCAAAACGCGATCCTCCGTTGCTCCTTCCAGACAAGAAAATACTGCTCTGAGAAAAAAATTGAACAATTCCGAATTTGATAATTCTATTTTTGGTAGAAAACAAAATAGTCACTCGGAAAACGAACCCATGGAAACTGCCGTTTGTCACATTCAAATACGAACATCCTCCGCTCGAAACGATACTCGCAATCCCAGAATTTCTAACGAGGATCAAACCATCACCGTTGGAAACGATTCCGAGAGTAACGAGCAATGACAAAAATATAATTATGCTTTTCGCATTAGAGTCTGAAGAAAAAATTTCATCGTAGCAAAAATGAGCAACGTTCCGAGCAACATTTTTGGGCTCGAGGTTGAGTCTCGTTCGATTGTTTTTTTCGATACTTTGCCTTTCGTCAAAAAAGCGTCAAACAATCATCAGCAATTTGTCAAATGTAAAATTTCACATAATCTCATAAATGGTTTTTTTTCCGAGGAACGTATACTCTGTGGAAAATCCTCCACGAGCCCAGTAAACGTTGAATTTTTCCGGAAATCCCTCATTTTCCAACGATGACAATTTTATTTTTCATTTCTTCGTTCGAAAATGTTCTCCCGAACGAAAGAGAAATAAAAAATATTTGAAGGCTTTCGGGAAGCGATATTTGCCAAATTCGTACGAATGGAAAAATTTCTACGACGTAATGAGAGAAAATTTTGATCACTACGCCACGATAATCGCAAATAAGTGGAATTTGAACATTTTTGAAATATTCTACAAGCCTCCCAGTTTTTCGATTGACAAATAGTGCGAATTTCCTTACAGAATTGTTATAAATACCCTCGTTGACACATTTGTCTGTACAAAAATATTTGAAACGTGTTTTCACGACGATTAATTCTTCGGAGCATCAAACATTTTTCAAGACTCCGGAATTTTCACTAAAATCATGGAAATAAAATTAATACGAGTAAAAAAAATGGATATCGTTGGGAAAATTCAAAGAATGATGCGAACAAAAAAATTGAATCTTCCAAGTTCTTACTGTACAGTTTTGTTAAAAGTTAAGCCACGAGCTTTTTTCATAGTGACAAAAAAATATTGTCCAAATAATGTTCCGAAGCATTTTTCCACAAGAACAAAGTTTGTTGAAAAAAAATGGTGTGCGCACCAAAAAATTGTTGCGGCTTTTTGAGAATTCTTTAATCTCGAAAAAAGTTGAAAATTTCAATAAAAATGCTGAAGACAGCATTGAGATATGGGGCTCCGTTCTAAAAGAACACGATGCGATGCCCAAAGTGCAATTTCGATTATCTTTTCGTCGTTGCCTCTGCGTTGGATCTTGAGATAATATAAATACTTTGCACACACCGTTAAACCGCCAATTTCAAGCACGAAACGCTGCCACGTTTTGAGTTGGTCTCACAGAACATTTATATAAATAAACAAATTATAAATAAATATATATTTATATACAAACATACGGAGGAAAGGATTCTTGTTGGATCAAAAGGAGGCAAAAAATGAGAATTCCTTTGGTTTTCGTCAGCGTGTACGAAACATAAAAATGTTGTCACTATTGTAAACAATAAGCCCTTCGAGTGTTTCCAACTGTAAATAAGAAAAGTGGATGTGCGAGTAAAATAAAAAAAGACGATGCTTCCTTTTTTCGGTCTTAGGAGAGGCGAGCAATTTCGTCATAATTATCACTGATGAACGAATAATTTTGAGAATCGATTGTAAAACGATAAAATTTTTCTAAAACATTTACGCAATTCCTCGACCTCGAACTAGGAGCCATCGTTTGGTTTTTGCTTCGCGAGACAACGTTATGTTAACGAACAGAAAATTGTGATCATTATTGTTTATTGAACGATTATTCAATTATTTTCTTCGACACCGTAAGCAATAATTCATAATGTTTGTGTAAATAATTATATATTATGTATATGCTTTACATAACTTGTATCTTTCATCGGTTCATCGAGACGAATTCCTGAAAAGTAGGGAATCGTCCAATGCGATCATCATCCAAGTATTTTTCCAAATAAAATTTATATGAAAAAAAAATCATTCTGCTTGATAGCCGTGCTTTATTTTACTGGACATAAACCTAAACACACGCAATTCCCTTTACGATAAATTCGCGTTGAATTTTCGTGACAATTTCGAAAAAAAAAAAAAACAAAAACAAATCAACAGTATCGTTAAAAACGTTTTAACCCTTCGAGTCCATGCAGGGTCAATTTGACCCCAACAATTTTCTGTCAGTCAGAATTTTCTGAAAATATGTCTTGACGAATATGTTCGGCGCCGGTCCAAGTGAAGCTGCAAAGGGGAGACAGATCGGGATTGACGTTAGCATCCCATTTTTTGCCATTTTTTGAAATTTATTATGATCGTTTGTCGATAGTTAGTGATCGTTTGATGAATTAAAACTTTTGTTAGATCGTATTCATTATCAAACAAACGAAACAAAAAAAAACGTAAAGTTAGCCGCCACTTTTAAAAATTTGGTGCAATTTGATTTTTTCGAGTGCCAATCAATTCGGAATCGTTCGTTTGAAAGAAAAAATATTGTTTGAACGTTATTTTACCAACGAAACGAATAAATAAAATATTGGATTAAACGCGTAAACGTTTCATCATAAAATGCATCGAAAAATATGAATCCATCGAATATTCTGCGGGTCAGAGACCGCGCGGCGACAATCACACGGACCAAAAAAATACTAACGTCAAATTTTCCGTACTTGCGAAAAAATTGAGAGAATTTTTATCAAACGATTTCTGCTGGCGTTTAAATATATTTTATTGGATATTTATTGAATATCTTGGAGTACATTTATTTCGTGTAAATCGTTTGTTTTGTTCGCGTTCTACGCGTTTCCGTTCGGTTTGTTTACATTCACCGCGGTCTCCAGTATTCGACGTGATCGCTCGCACTCTGTAGGGCGAAGGGGGGAGGGGAGCGATGGCTCTGCTGGTGCGCTGCTCGTGAGAAGCGCGATGGAGGGGCGTGCTGGTTGCCGCGGCAGAGCGGGGCGAGCGGACGGGCAGTCGGGCGCCTGCCCGCGTGAAGAGCGCCACGTGTGCGTCGGTTGGCCAGCTCGACACGTAACTTTATCTTTCGTCGACGCGCAACTACTGACTGAACGGAGTGCTCAAAATGAGGAGAATTCTGCTTGATCTTGAGTGCATAAAACAGCGAACTTAATAATCTTCTTTTCGGGTTCAATTTATTCTTTAATCGAATAAAAATAAGGTTTTAAATTATTCATAGTAAAGATTCATATTAAATCAGTAAATGAAAACTTTAAATATACAAAAATTACGCAATAATAATCATTAATATTGATATTATTATTGTTCCTTGAACAGCGATAAACTTTGTTTGCACTCATGGGCATAAATTGTAAAATTCTTTTTCCAAAATAACGTTTATGGTGCGGTCTCCATTGTGGTCCGCTGTTGATATAAACAAGTGCGTGAAACGAATTAATGAGCCTTATTTCGTGTGGAAATGTTAAATAAAACATTGAATAGCCGGTTTTAATGTTGAAGCTAATTCTCAGCGAATCTAATAAAACAAAGTGAAAAGTGTGATTGTGTGATTATTCTGTGTCGGCAGTCGGTGCGAAAAATGCAGTCTCAAGAGTTTTCGCAACGTATGACGATGGACTATGCTGAATCATTGGAACGAGCATCCAAAAGTGAGTAAACGAATCAAATTTATTTAACTTTACGCTTTTTTTTTGTTATACACACGTAGTGTGTGGAGAGAGTCTCCCTGCGTGCCCTCGTGAAGTGTTCTAGTCAATCGCGTTTCCGGATAAATTTTTATCCACCATTTTCGCAAAAAATAAATAAAAAAAGTTTCAATCCCGAAGCTGAGGCTCCATGACGCGTTTTCGTAGATCTGGCAATTCCCAGTGATGGAGGAAGTCTCCCTGCGTGTCCTCGTGAAGAGTTCTAGTCGATTGCGTTTCTGGAAAATTTTTTACCCACCATTTTCAGAAAAAATCAAATAAAAACTTTCAACCCCGTGATGCCAAAGAATTGAGCGTCGTTTTCGGCCATTTCTTGTGGATAACGAGTAAATCAATAAAATGTAATAATAATCTATTAAAAATAATGAGTTTTCGTTGCATTCGAACGATGCGAACTTTGACATCGTTCACATGAAAAATCACAGGCTATGGATTTGCAGTGAGGATCGAATAATGAATTTTAAATAACTGATTAATTTAAGTACATGTTTAATAGAAATATTTACACGATTTCTAGGCATAGTTGGTATTATTATAAAATAGAAACAGTATAACATCAGGCACTTGGGCATTCCAATCTGAGAAAGATAGTTTTATGATGCAATCATAGCGTGTATTACGCGTTTGGCTACTGGAATTATATTTATGTTTACATCGATGAATTACTCTGGACGTCAAGAGCTCGCGATGGGTCTCTTGATAACGTATCATCAATTATTAAATAAAATAACTCACGCAAGCAATGTAACCCTAGAACGGCAACCCGGGGTCAAAGACGACACCCCAGGCGACTTAAAATCCCTTTCTCCCTTCGTTGTCTCGTTTTTTATAGTTTTACAGCATTTTTGACGAATTTTTTTACTTGAAGCAAAATTGCCACAGGCTTATGGGATCCTGCATTAAAAAATGATAAAAATGAGCCCAAGTTGAACCCTTTTCGTTGAATTTTACCGGAGGTACGAATTTTTCAATATTGGGGTCATTTACTACCCCAGGTTACCGGAATAGGTAACAAAAAAAATAAGGTTACCATTCTAGGGTCAAATATGGAATTATAGGTTTAAGGTATTACCATCACGAAGCTACTTTTTTTTAGGGTTTTTTCTAAATTTTGTATAAACGTTCTTGGCACCAAAACTAACAGTTTTCTTCTATGAAGAAAACATTTTCTGACGTTTAGAATTTGAGATATTTAATTTCCAATTTTTTATTTTTCCCATCTTAACGCGTGTAAATTCAAGTCGCGTTTCTTTCGTTTATTTCTTGCAACGTTTTTAACGAAACGTGATTTCAATTTCCATGCGTTTAGATGGGAAAAATAAAAATTTGGAAATTAAATATTTTAAATTCTTAACGTCAGAAAATTTTTCTTCTTCATAGGAGAAAACTGTTAGTTTTGGTGCCAGTTTATAAAATATTTTGAAAGAACCCCAAATAAAGTCGTTTTGCGATAGCAATACGTTTAAATCGTTGTCATTGTCGTCGGCATTCGTCTTACGAATCTGTGACGCAATACAGTATCCTCGGATTTTTTCGCACGTACCGTCAACTCGATCAATAGTATTTTGTTCTTTTTTCTCGTTTTTTTTTTTTTTTTAATTTCTTTTTTTTATTCGTGACAACAACAGTCTTGCTTTTGGGTCGAGTGACACTGGTGGTGAAGTTGAATGGCTGGATTTGAAGAAGTTTTTTTTTCTATTCCCGAGAGATAAGTTGGCCCGGACGTCTCGCGGCTATCCTGCGTCTCGGCGCCAAGAGACTACTCAGCCCTCTTGTTTCTTCGTGCTTCGTGCTAGCTGCGGTACTCGTTTCCGGAAGTGTTGTCTCCGTTGGTTCCGCTTCCTCGAGCGTTTGCGGCGCCTCGTCCTCCTCGTTCTCCGCCGGCGCTTCGGTTACCGGGGCTTCGGTCGTTTTGCGCCTTGGTAACAAAGGCGAACGTCTGTGCGAAACCGAGACCGGTGAACGCGTTGTTGTTTTTGGCTGCACTTGGAGCCGATTTCTCGAGCGTAGTTTGTTCAAGGGATTCGCTGTCGTCTGACGAGCTGGGGGACTCGTTTCCGCTGGGGCCTGAACAATCAACATTTTTTTAAAACTTTCCAGATGCTCTTCTTACTTTTGTTTCCTAACAAGTTAATTAATTGTCTATTAATTAATTAATAATTAATTAATTATTAGGTAATACATAGATTGGTAAATAATAAATAATAAATTGGTTAATAATTAATTACTTAATGATTAATTAATTAAAAATTAATTAATTGGTTAATTAATTGTTCAACTGCCGGGGGATTGACTCTCCAGAAATGGAAAACTCTATTCGTGCCAAGTATTATGACAATGAGACAAAATTTTGTTAAAAATCGTCGATATTTTGTTGAACACGGTAAACTAAATATTTTTGGATAATTTCAAAATTTCCATTATTTCGGCAGTATATTTGGTCTTTATGGGAATCATCAGCAAAATTTACGATTGGAACGACACAAATTTGCTTCCGAAGAGACTTTCCAGAATATTTCTTGCTGCGATGACACAATTTTTGGGATTATTCAAAAAAACGTTTAGTCGAACGTATCGAACAAAATATCCATCTCTTCCAACAAAATTTTGTTCTCAGTGCTCCTAAAATGATTACGCTGAAGTTTGCATCGTTGGAATACAAGAAAATTTTGTATTTTTTTGGCAAAGCTCATTATTTAAATTTTGGCGATGAGCCGAATTTTGAAAATTAAACAAACCGCGTTTAAATAAAAAGATATATTTTTTGCTCCATTCCAACTTGGAATTACTACCTATGAATGATCGTAATTCATCGTTAAACTGCCTGCTAACGATCAAATCCCTAAGCTGCTGAAGGACCAGTTGAAAAACATTACTTAGACGTTCGGTATTGTTGAAAGGATACTAGGTCGCAATGTCTACCCTGACTCACCTAAAGACACAGTTACTGTAATCGAACAAACCGATCTATCGAGGGAGCGAGTACTTCACGAGTTTGCAATGACATTTTGAAAGGCCATCCAGTGAAAGTAGCTCTAGGAAATCTATCCCCCGTTTGTGACATCATTCGTCGCCTAACCTCGGACTTAGTCTCGTCTATCCTCCTCCGAATCGGGGGATACACTTTGTAGACGCGAACACAAACTACGAAACTATTTTGGCATCGGATGGACACATTTTTCAAATTACACTCAAGTTCCCAACATTGTGGTCCAACAAAAAATACTTTTTCTATCAATTGTTCGTTTAACCGTTAGTAGACACACATGGGTCAGGCAAGCCCAATAACAATAATAAAAAAGAATTTTTATCCATCACCCAGAGCAGGTTCTCTTTGTAGAGTTTCAAAACTACTTCCCTGAATTTTTTTTAGATTTGTCAGACGAAAAATACTTTTTCTATCAATTCTTCGTTTAACCGTTAGCAGACACACATGGGTCAGGGAAGCCCTTTCAGCGAATAGCGTGAATTTTCCGTTTTTCGTATCAATTACTATCAAACACCAATAATGAAAAAGAATTTTTATCTATCACCCAGTGCAGACTCTCTTTCTATAGATCCAAAACTACTTTCCTGAATTTTTTTAGATTTTTTAAACCAGTCCAAATACAGTAAAAACGGTAGGGTACCCCAGACCCATGAGTGTCTAGGTAAATGCACTAATCGTAGTGTGACTACGGAGGATCAATTTGAAAAATCATGACGATCATGGATCTTGAAATAAGATCGTTTCATTGATCGTCTGCCCAAGAAAAAAGAGAATTTTGTTTGCATTCCAACGATGCAAACTTCAACATCGTATTTTTAAAGTCATTTCGTTAAACAGTGATTGAAATGTCGTCTCTGGAAAGTTGACGAAAATGCTAAATTAGCCTAATCCAATGTAAACGATCGAAAGTAATTGTGAAGGTCCTAGAGATTGTTGAAATCAACGCGATCTTTGGTTGAATGAAGTAAAATACTGACCTCGTGGGTTTCCTCCTCGGTTCCTTCGCCCGCTGGCTCTTCAACCGATCCTTCGGAAACTTCAGGGGCTACGGTCGTCGTAGTGGTACTTTGTCCAGGTCTCGTCCTAAGATTGACTCTTGCACCTGGCCTGATCGGCCTCGCTCCAATAGCCGGGAGTCTTGCTCTCACTGAAGATTTTGGGGTCGTGGACGCATCCTGGACAGAGTCCGGTTGGCTGCTATGTGATTTTTCTCCCGAGTCGGAAGATTCTTCGCTCGTTGTTGGCGATGGGGTTGATGGTCTTCCGCGTCGTCGATTGACGTTCAGTTTGTTGAATCCTGGTCGTGAAATTCCGGAATTTCCATTTGAGGAGGATGATCCGGTTGAGGGAGCGAATGTCGTCGTCACTGGCGTCCTCGGTGCTGCAGCCCGGTAGCGATTTCGTCCTGAGGATGATGGCTTCTCGGCGTTGACGTTGCTCGATGAATCTTTTTGGACTTCTTCGTCCACCGGTTGCTTCTGACCTGGTCGTGGTCGCTTGAATCCTCCTCCTCCTGAAGATGAACTTGCTCCAAAACGGTTCCTGTTTCGTGGCGTTGGCTCTGCTGGGGCCTCGGTTGTCGTAATTCCACCTCCGTTTCCACTGGATTTGAAACTTACGAGGAAAACGCATGTTAGTCGAAAGAAAAAAACGCTGCAAATTTCAATTTGCAAATTGTTTCCTCAAGATGCTCAAGTCTTCCTCTATGAGGAACTGTATTTTTAATTTTGGTTCCCTCATAGAGGAAGCTCACATTTCTTCTTCATAGATCAATTTTTTTTCAGTTTTCAATGTCAATTTGCTTAAAATGTCCCAAAACATGAAAAAATCATATCTAGAAAAACTGTCCGGATGTGTGTGTGTGTGTGTATGTTCTGGCACTGCAAAATTCAATCGTTTATAACCAGAGAACGGTTTGAGTTACAGGGCTCTCGTTTTGCACAGATCTATACAAGGTTTCCATCCTCTGAGAATTTTGTCGAAATTGCAAAAAAAAAAAAAAATACAAATTCTACGACGTTTTGAAATTTTCAAAAAAAGGCTGTCGACGCTCTAACTTCCGCAAATTGCATCCTCTATGAGGAAGCAATTGATCATTTGCAGAAATTGTAGGATGTTGAAGTTTGCATCGTTGGAATACAACGGAATTCTGTTTTTTCTTGAGCAGAGCTCATGATTCTTATGCAATATTTAGTCAGGAGAATAAAACGATCTTTTTTTAGGATCCTAAGACCGGTACGAAAATTGTAATGATTTTTGAAATTGAACAAACAATTGATAGAATGTTTTGTTGGAACCCAAAGTTTAGAACTTCAGTGTGATACTATTGACAAGTCTTTGTGAACAACTTCCAAAAAGCCATATTTACCGATTTCTGGAACCAGCACCTCCCGAAAGACCAGGTCGCTTGAACTTTCCTCTGCCAGGTGGTTGACTAGTAGTCGTAGGTGCTTCGGTAGTAGTGGTGGTTGTTGTTGTCGTTGCTTCTGTCGTTGTAGTCGTGGTTGTAGCTTCGGTCGTTGTAGGATTGACTTCTTCAGTTGTGGTGGGTACATCGGTCGTTGCATCCTCGACTTCGAGGGTTGAGTTTTCGTTACTATCGTCAGCCGCTCCAGCTGTATCCACCAGATTGCTTTGACCTTGCTGGAGGAAGGCGTAAAGATCGAGGGCCACTTTGTCCATGGCTGATGAGTATTCCGTCGTCGTCGGAGTCTCCACTGTGCTTCCTTCTGCTGTTGTGGATTCGAGAGGCTGTTCCCGGGGCTTGTCCTCAGAGGAGGTCGTTTTGTCAGAATCCTTGAGCGTTGGCAATGAGGATGTCTCGGTATCTTCCTCTTCGTCCTCTTCGCTGTCCGGAACAGCTGGCCTTGGGGGTTGCCCTCGATTTAGCTCGACTTCAACAGCCGGTTCGCTAATAGGCCGCCTCCTGGTGACAGGAACGATGTCTTCCGTGACTTCGACGACGGGTGCAGGTTCCTGAACCCGCTGTGGTCTGCCACGGACTCTGGTCTGGACTGGCTTCTCATCTCCGTTCTCGTTCGGTGTCACTCCCAAAAATCTCACTGGTCCTTTGGGCAAACTCTGTGGAAACTCCGGGCCTTCTTGATGAGTTCGGAAACTGCTGGAGTCCACCAGGTCAAGACTCGGCCTGGGACGATTTCCACGGGCACGACTCGGCTCCGTTGTTCCTGTGTTGTGATTCGATCGCGATCTGCAGGTTTTGCAACAAAATTCACAAACATTACTTCCTCATTCTATCATTTCAATCAACGATACTGACGTTCGCTCCTTCGATTACAACGAAAAATTAATGTATTCGTTATTTTGATAATTAACACTCCGTGGATCATATGGGTCTTTCGGACCCAAGCCACAACTTTTTTTCCAATATCCCGTTTTCAAAAACGTGTTATTTTTCTAGTTAATTCAGTTCTCGCCAATGGCAAACAAGTACTGTATAAAAATGTTGTACTCTGCTATAAAAAATAATGAGTTTTCGTTGCTTTTCAACGATGCGAACTTGAACGTAGTTATCAGGGAAATAGAAACAAGGCGATAGTTAATTACAGTGATCTCGGTGGGAAACGAGTGTTGGTCGGTAACCTTTCTTCAGACACGTCTTCACTCTCTCCCAATTGTCTGCCACGGTTGCCGTTCCTGTTCGGTATGACTTCGTTCGATGCAGGCTCAACCGTCGACGACCTTTCCACGTTACTGTATTTACTTCTGTTGCTACTTCCTCCACTACGTCTTGGCGAAGTTGTCGTTCCTCTCGGACCTTCCTGTTGCTGGTTGTTCGTTGACGCACTCGTCTTGCTCTCTTCTTCTTCGTCATAGTAGTAGTACACGTACTCGTACTCGTAATCTTTGCCATTTGGTCCCTTTTTCACCTGTTGAACCCAAAAATGTTGATCCTCAAAAATTTCATAGATTTTTCTAAACTGTTGATCCAGCATCATTTTTTCAGTCTTTCGTCTTTCTTGTTTTCCTCCAATTCAATTATTTTGACTCACCTGAATTCGCGAATTCGAACCAGCAGGAACGAGACTCACGTCACCGAGGTCGTCAAAGTTACGATTCGAGTACGGAGTCCAATTGTTCTTGTTGTCCTCGCGGATTATGTTGACCGGAACAAAATCGAAGGAACGGTATTCCCTTTCTGTCGTCAGCACTGGCAGCATTGTCGTCGGATATTCCTCACTAATCACATGACAAATTTACCTTCAAGTTTGCATCGTTGGAAATATTTGAATTATTTTGAAAATTAAGAACGTTGTGTGCAAAATTTTCTATCGATAGAATTCCTTCAAATTTGCACCACGCTAAGAGAATAGTAATGTCTAATAGCTCGCGCAATTTTGCGAGGTTTCACCAAGTCGAGATATTCATTTATAAAAATCACTATTTTCAGTAGTTTCTCATAAGAGCGTGTGTTAAAAGTGGCAATTTTCAACATTAAATATTTCGATTTCTAAATGGTGAAGCCTCTTAAAACTTTGCATACACTTTTATGTAACATCGAAGAAGCTTTATTTACTTTTTCAAAAAAATCGGTCGTAAAATTTTTTCGAAATTTTGTTTATTATATAACAAATACAAATTAGCTCGGACAATTTTGGATTTAGAGTACGTTGTTCTTTAGTCAATTTGTAACAACTTTTTTTAATGAACTTTGGTTTGCAAACAATTTTGTATGTAAGAAAAACTGAAAACAAAAATTTACATTTGATCGCCGCCATACAACGTCCTTAAATGAATCGTCAATAAAAATGAATATATTTTGTTCCATTCCGACCTTGCTAATTTGAGTGTCTCATCAATAATAAAAAAAATACTCTACCTGACTTGGACACCCGAGAGCAGAGAGTCTCTGTCGTCCTCTTCGTCCTTGGCTCTATAAGTGTCGAGTTTTCTTATTCCATCTTCTTGTAAGACTCCGGCACCGCTGAAATTTTCAAGTTCCACACGTGCTTGTCTCTTCGAATTACTTTTCTCGTAATCCTTGTTTTCCGAAGGCTCCAAGCTCTGATCAAGGTTGTCAGTTTCCTCGAGCTTCCTGTTTAGCTTCAGGGTCTTGACAACTTGCTTGGCACTGCCAGCTTCTTCGGCGTCGTCTTCTCCTTCATCCTCCGGCTTCTGCACTCCTTCGGGTATTTTATGCGACGTCACAAATTCTTAAAAAAAACCAACGAAAAATATTATTCTGATGTTAATTTTTATTCAATCGCCTGGTGTAATGTGCAACTTTATTATCAAATGTTGATTACCTTCGATGGATATTGCTCTTGCCTCACCACCCGATGATCGAATGTCCACGTATCCTTGCCCAGGTTTCAATTTCCTCGTCTCTTCTTTACCCAGCACCAACGCCACCGAGCAACATATTCTATAAATCGATACAGAAAAGTTCACAAAGTTACTCAAACGCTGTGCTCAACTATTTTCATTAATCGTTAATATTTCACGGCGCGTTCAAACATCGCCCATTGAATTTTCACGATGTTCCCATCGTTGGACAGTAGTTTTCAGCGAAAAATCTTCTTGGCCATTCGATAAAGGAATTTAATGGAAAAATTTCAACGAGTGCATTAATTATCAAAATAATGAATAAAAAATATTTTTTTTTCTTTTTATTCCAACGATTCAAACTTTGCTATCAAAAATGTGTCCATTCCAAAATTGAATTTACCAGAAAAATTTCAACGAGTGCATTAATTATCAAAATGATGAATAAAAAATATTTTTTTTCGTTTTATTCCAACGACGCAAACTTTGGTATCGTTGAATTTTCTTACGACACGAAACTCATCGCGTAAGTGCATATAAGAATTTTTTTAAATTTATACCGGAGCGTGAATAATGCACTAAATTTGCCGTCAGGATGTTAAGCTGACGGAATGTTTTTGCACGAATACCCACAATCGAGCACAATGTGCTGGTGAAAGTTCACATCTGGTTGGTACGTCCTGAGCACTCGAATCA
Source organism: Hyposoter dolosus (assembly GCA_963921915.1). Classification (NCBI taxonomy): domain Eukaryota; kingdom Metazoa; phylum Arthropoda; class Insecta; order Hymenoptera; family Ichneumonidae; genus Hyposoter; species Hyposoter dolosus. Next base: position 5,786,799 of record OY998140.1, read on the forward strand.
GCTGCATGAGCTACGTGCTAGCAAAAGATTTCGAGCGCACCAGATTTTGCTTTTATTATTGAGTTTTTAATTAAAATATTGTTTCCTGTTTAATTAAAAATTTTCGTCGCCCAGCAAAACCTCGCGGTGGTCAAATATTTCATTTAGAAACGTTGACACTAAAACTGTGTTTTCTTTCTTTTTCCTCCATTTACGATTCGTTTTTGATGACCCAAATTCATAAAATAAACTTCAGGTTGTAAACTTCAGGTTTATTATTATTCCTTCAGGCTACTACTTGTGAAATTGCTCGCATCGTCCATTGCGTCTGATGAAGGTTCAAAAAGAGGGAAAAAATTGCGATCCCAAACGACTCGATGTGGTAATTAGCTTGCGAGACGAGGCCGTCTACCCTCGATCCACCATGCAGACATACTCGACCTCACTCTCTTTTCGGCCAAGGCTGACAAATGCCAATTCCTCATCCTTCCAACATTCTACGCGAGCTCCTCATCCAAATCCGAAATATCGTTGCGACTTTTCTAAGCAAAATTTTCTTTATTTATTTTGTTGTTGGATTTTGTTTGTTCAACTATTTCCAGTAAATACGAAAATCGATGTTAAATTTATGAAATTACCAATGCGAATATCTTTTTTCTGATTCTCTGTAGCCTCTTGAAAATTTGACTGGATCTTTTTCTTATCGAAATCTGCTACTGCACCAAATTTTATTAAATTCTGAACGGTAATTCTAAAACCGACAGTAATACCTTAACATTGAGTTTTATGATAAATCTCAGATTTCATTGCATTTTACAATGAATTCTTATCAATTCTCAGGAGAAATCACAGTTTTCATTGTAAAATACAATGAAATGTATGAAATCGATGTTAAATTTATGAAATTACCAATGCGAATATCTTTTTTCTGATTCTCTGTAGCCTCTTGAAAATTTGACTGGATCTTTTTCTTGTCAAAATCTGCTACTGCACCAAATTTTATTAAATTCTGAACGGTAATTCTAAAACCGACAGTAATACCTTAACATTGAGTTTTATGATAAATCTCAGATTTCATTGCATTTTACAATGAATTCTTATCAATTCTCAGGAGAAATCATAGTTTTCATTGTAAAATACAATGAAATGTATGAAATCGATGTTAAATTCATGAAATTACCAATGCGAATATCTTTTTTCTGGTTCTCTGTAGCCTCTTGAAAATTTGACTGGATCTTTTTCTTGTCAAAATCTGCTACTGCACCAAATTTTATTAAATTCTGAACGGTAATTCGAAAACCGACAGTACTACCTTAATACGACTTTGTATTGCCATTCAAGATTTTTAATATTCGGGACGTAATTTATTCGTTAAATTATTCCCTCACGAGCGATTCACTGAATTTCGGTTGCAGTTTCATATTCAAATATTACTCTCGGCCGATTAAACCTACTGAGAAGTGAAACTGCATAAAATATTGCTTCCATGGGCGGACACCAACGAGAAAGACTCTGCAACGGCTTAACACATTCATATTTCCATATGTACACACATACGTACATATATGTGCAACGCCCACGATCTCCGAACTCTTTCTCCGGTTTGCTGTGCTGTCTCTCTCATTCCTCGACAACCGGAAGTTCGGAGAGTCAAACAGGCGGAATGAGAATTCGCCTTTGCCTCTGCGGGTTGAAGGCACGTGAGTGCAGAATCCTCACGCTCTATCCGTTGCGCGGAGTCACGCAAACTCTTTCGCGCACTCCAACCGATACTTCCGGTTATCGTAATAATAATAAATAATTAGAAAAATAAAAATAGTAATAAATAAATAAATAAATAAATAAATAAATAAATAGTTTACTATTTATTTACTCTACCCAGTCTATTTTTGAACCCGCAATGTGACCAGCCTATCGGCCCGAAAATTCTCAAAAAATTACTGAACATTCTTTGGGCATTCCAGTTTAGATACGAAAAACTTTCCTGAAAGGAATCGAAGGCAAAGATATTTTTTAAAATGCAGAATGAAGAAAAAAAAACGGAAAAAAAAGTTTTTTCACTAAAATAATCGTTACTTCGTGGATTTTCAATATTTTTGCCTATAATTTGGACCTGATATTCATCAGATCTGGTTCTTTTGTGAAAAAAATAGTAGGATATCGCGCGTTTAAAAAAAAACATATTTATTCCATTATTTGAAGTGGGTTGATTTAAGAGTAGATTTTAGAGATTTTAGCGTCGGCTGGGTCGATTCTACCCAGTGTGACCACGAAGGGTTAATCAGGAAGGATTCGATCTCGGAAATTCTTCATTTTTGCCCATAATCATCCTCCATCCAATCCAGAACAGTAGAAGGCTTCGCAATTGCTCCCAACGTGTCTCATTATTATTGTTATTCATTATGACTACGTGGAGGCTGTCCAAAAGCTGCTGCTGTGTTTCCTTGCACGCTTCTTCACGCTTTTAGCATTAATGTCGAAAGTTTGACCCTAATCGGATTTTCTCCATTATCGCAATTGAGTACACTAGACCGAATACAATTTTCGCTAAGTTGTTGTTGTTTTTTTTTTTTCGTTTTGTCTAAATCTCACTTCGTCGTGAATACACAAATAGCATTTTGTTCGCGAATGAAACTGTTTTGTATCCCCAAGCACGTTGTTATTCCGGTTTCGAATAAATTCCATATACGACAGCGGTTTCGATGAAATTTCTCGTCCATTAAATACGCAGCGACACTTTTACTGTCAATGCGCGAACGGCTGCTGGCCATACGCACTCGCCTTCCGGTTTTATCAGATTTAAGAACTTTGGGATGTTGCATTTCAACGACTCTGAAGTTTGCAACGTTGAGATTCAACGAAAAATATTTTTTTTTATTAATTATTTATTGAATTTTAAAAATCATGGCAATTTTTTGTGCTGATTTAGTTTTTCGGTCGCAAGAGAGGATCGTTTTATTGTCCAGACTAAATATTCAATAATTATTATGAACTGTGCTGAAGAAAGAAAAAAATTTCGTTGCTTTCCAACGATCCAAACTTCAACATCGTGCATTTCACACCTTTTATGGCTTTGGAAGAATAATTCGGTTTGAGAAATGTGAAATAATGGAGACTCGATTTATGCCGATTCCAGACATTATTATATGGCCAGGAAATATTCTTTACCGTTCATATATATCGTGTGTCCCATGGTGAAAGCTTCTCGTACAGGAATATCGCATTTATTAACGTGTATTTACATTTGCATACGTGGCTTGATTCACACTCGCGTTTGCAATATTCTCCTTAATCCTAAAACGGTAGCCTGGGGTCAAAAACTACCCCAGGCGACTTAAAATCTCTTTCTCCTTTGGTTCTCCCGTTTTTTATCGTTTTACCGCATTTTTGACTAATTTTTTTACTTTAAACAAAGTTGCCCCAGGCTCACGTGGTCCTGCATTAAAAAACGAAAAGAATGAGCCCAAGTTGAACTCTTTTCGTTAAATTTTACTGGAGATATGAATTTTTCAAAATTGGGGTCATTTATGACCCCAGGTTAACGGAATAGGTAAAGAAAAATAAGGCTAGCGTTCTAGGTTTGAATTGCAGAATTTATACATTTTTATGAGACGAAATAAAATTGCTTTGGTACGTACGAAATTTATTTTCCAATCCAAGGCTCGAATAATTTTTTTGTTTTGATTTTGTAATTTTTATTTTCTCCGTATCTTTCAAAGGGATATGGAAAATATTGAAATATGTTGAGAAACGATTATCAAGAAAATATACTCAAGCCTTGAAGAGAGGAGAGACTGGAAAATATTTTTTTAACACTAGGAAATAAGTTGAAATCGTTGGATGCCAACCATAAGAAAACCCCATACCACCATAAGAAACACCATAAGAAAAGTTTTTATATTTCGACGATACAAGGGTTTTTCAATTTTTTGTCGGAATCAATTTTTTCGATCTATTCGAATAATAATTCGGAGGAGAGAGATAAACACTTATAATCGTGAATAATCGAGCTGCTCAGCTGCTGCAAATTTCGATCGAGTATCTCACCACAAAAACCACGTTCCACAGTTTCTTTTGACATTTATTTATATTATTTCTCAATAATTACGATTGACTGCAACTGCAACGACCAAGGGAGGGGCAGCTTAAGGAGGGCGTGTACGAAGGGTTTTTAGTGCTCCGATATAATGGACAGTATCGATGAGAAAACAAAATTTAATTGTTCGATAGTGAACGTGCATACCGAACAAACTCAAACTCGACGTTTTTTCTGCTCGTTTTTGCTAGCACGGTCCAACGACTGCTGCAGATAATATTTCATATCGATTCTCGACCGCCCAACTATTTTATTCTTTTCATCACTTTTCGCCGCACCATTCGTTGTTTTCTATTACGTCACATCGTCAATGTGTTTTATTGGTAAAACCTGCAAAACGTGACCGAGATTTTTTTTTATGACATACGCTGAAGTTTGCGACGTTGGAATGCAACGAAAAATATTTAGTTTATCATGTTCAACAAAATATCGATGATTTTTAATAAAATTTCATTTACAGTCGATATATTTTGGCTCACGAAAGATTTTTTGAACAGCATTCCGTTGAATTAAGATATTACTGTCAGTTTCAGAGTTACCGTTCAGAATTTAATAAAATTTTGTACAGCAAGAAAAAGATCCAGGCAAATTTTGAAGAGGCTACAAAGAACCAGAAAAAAGATATTCGCATTGATAATTTCATGAATTTAACATCGATTTCATACATTTCATTGTATTTTACAATGAAAACTGTGATTTCTCCTGAGAATTGATAAAAATTCATTGTAAAATACAATGAAATCTGAGATTTATCTTAAAACTCAATGTTAAGGTATTGCTGTCGGTTTTAGAATTACCGTTCAGAATTTAATAAAATTTGGTGCACTAGTAGATTATGATAAGAAAAAAATCCAATCAAATTTTCAAGAGGCTACACAGAATCAGAAAAAAGATATTCGCATTGATAATTTCATGAATTTAACATCGATTTCATACATTTCATTGTATTTTACAATGAAAACTGTGATTTCTCCTGAGAATTGATAAGAATTCATTGTAAAATACAATGAAATCTGAAATTTATCATAAAACTCAATGTTAAATGTATAAAACTACCGACGCGAATATCTTTTTTCTGGTTCTCTGTAGCCTCTTGAAATTTTGACTGGATCTTTTTCTAATCATAATCTGCTACTGTACCAAAAATATTGTCGCAACGACGACGCGGGTCTCTGTACTGGAGGTAACACGAAATGAAGAAATTTGCTCCGCCCCGGGCGGCCATTTAGTGTATTTTATATTGAAATCGTTGGCGAGACCCGGGAGGCAGGTTTCTTTTTAAAAACTTGTCATATGCTGTACTACGAAGGCTTCGCTCAATCCTTCACATTGCGCAAGTCAACGTCATCAATATCACCATCAAGAGACGCGCCGAAGGCATCTCATTTCTTTTTCTTTTCTCGTTAATCTTCAAAAATCGGATCCTACAATTAAACGATTCGTGCGTGTCGGTTTAAATCGTCAAAAAAAAAAAAAAAAAAAAAAAAATGAGGGACTGTCGCTTCAGGCGACGGGATCGATCGTTCGGAAAGGAAACTCCTGACTCTTGCGGAACATATTTTTGGAAATAAAGACTCTCTCTCTCTCTCTGCCTTAGTCGTTTTTCGTAAAATCTCAACAAAAAAGGAAAATATTTATCAGTAAATGAACTTTTTATCGGATCGTTGGAACGAAATCAATGGCTTCCGGTGTCAACGGACTTTACTTCCGTTTTTTTATGTTTTTTTTTTTTGCAATCATTATTTATCATTCATAAATGTCAAAGTAAATGGAAAATATTGATCGGAGTACATTTAGAAATAGTGTGATTGGTTCGGGCGTTGCTCGATGGGGATTAAGTCTCTCGATAGCGAAGTAAGAGTTCGTTAATCCACATTAGAAATCGGAGCGATGGCGGCGGTCGGATTTTATTGACCTTGGAATCGCGCGGCTCGATTTTTTTACCGGCGACGACGCACAGTAGCAACCGGTGAATTATACGATTCTCGTATATCGCTATCTCAGACTTTGCTCACACGACAACCGCAACTATATATACCGCGCTGCTGCCTCTCACCTCATTCGCGTTCTCGTGAAACGTCATCGTGTCCACTTTCTTGCAAACGTGAAAATATCCTCTCGCACACGACGCATTCACCAGCAACGAGAACGTAATCGATTTGATCGATACCCAGAAAGAAAATATATGTCGCTGAGAAAAATCCATTTCACCTTCGAGTCGATCGGATTATTGATAAATTTTTTTCTTATTCTTTTTTTTTTTTTTTTTTGCAAATTGATTTTATTTCTACTCGTTCACCTTGTTCCTCCAGGATTTCCTCAGTGTCTAATGCCGTTTTAATGAGACACAGTAAATCATAAAACTTTAGGGTCCAGGAGACCCGTGTCGCGATTTTTCATTATTTATTCGCGGAATTCAATCACGAGCAAACTCGATGATTTTGGGGACGAAGTTTGCATCGTTGGAATGCAACGAAATTCGGGCTTTTTCTTTGGCAAAACTCATAATTAACCCTAGAACCGTAACCCGACTTTTAAATCCCTCTCTCCCTTCGTTCTCCCGTTTTTTTAACGTTTTACCGAATTTTTGACTAATTTTTTAACTTGAAACGAAATTGCACCAGGCTCGCGTGATCCTGCATTAAAAGACGAAAAGAATGAGCCCAAGTTGAAGCCTTTTCTATTAATTTTACCGGAGATATGAATTTTTCAAAATTGGGGTCATTTATGACCCCCAGGTTACCGGAATAGATAAAAAAAAAAAACAAGCTTTTTGATTTTTGCCACGCGAAAAGTGTGTCCACAGGAAATGAAATTTTCTTAAAAATCGTCGATATTTTATTGATCACGGTAAACCAAACATTTTTGAATAATTTCAAAATTTCTACTTTGGCAGTATATTTCGTTTCTTACGGAATTGTCATCGAAATTTGAAACGACAAAAATTAGCTTCCGAGACTTTCTAGAATATACCTTGCTGCAAAGACACAATTTTTCGTATTATTCAAAAAAAAAAAACGTTCTGTCGAACGTATCGAAAAGAATATCGATCTTTTCCAGCAAAATATTATTTTCTGATTGAAAATGATTTTGAAAATTCAACAAAATCATCAATGAAGAGAAATATATTTCGTTGCATTCCAACGTTGTGAACTTGAGCCCCATTCAATTCGTTACATTCTACTTTCATCGTCATTGTCTCCTCGTATATTTTACTCTCCCATACGAGAGTAAAATGCACGAGGATATATTTGTTTTTCTCCTCAATCTGACTCCGGATGAGCGTCAGATTCGAGGGATCGCAATCAGCGAAAGTATAGCTCTGCTCCGTGGCGTGAAACACGAGTGGCTCTCGGCTGGACCGATATTTACACACACACACACACACACACACACAAATACACACGCTAACGAATACTTCGTATTATATAGTCGATGCGAGAACAGGCATAAACTATACCGAATGTGCCTTCGCCTTTCGTGCGATATCAAGGAGCGGTAACGCCAGTGGTTAAGCGATCTCTCTCTCTCTCTCACACAAACACACATAAAGAGACAGACTCTGACACACACGCGTACGAGGGATCAGAGAGGAGAAAGGTGTGTGGAGACCAGAGAGAAGGAATAAGTAGAGAAAGAAAAAAAATCGTACATATACGCACCGCTTCGCACAGCCGGTGAGTGGGAAGGGGAAATAACAGGGCGCAGTAGATAAAGCAGTGTCTGGTCAGACGCGGATGTACGAAACTTCGCTGTCCGAATCTCGAGCATTCTTGTTAATATTTAATCGAGTTTTACCAACCGCAATTCGTTGCAATCGAGTTCTCGCGATGTTGAACTAATGTTCTTAACAAATAACACGGACGCGAGGCTGTTGGATGGGAAAGAATGAGAAATTTCGCGTTCTAAAGAACACTTTACGAAGTCTCGTTTCACTTCGCATCCTGTTACGTGGACAAATGATCTCTGAGGCTCTTTTCAAGTCCATGATTTTTCTTTTCATTCTGAAACATATGCTGCTACTTATTAAAACTTGAAATCGATGCAAATGTTTTTTTTGCTTCTTTTTCATTCGATTTACTCGACTACGAAAACACAGGCTTGGACCTCGTCAAAATCACAACTTTTCATCAACATAAATTCCTCTAATTAGCTATTTCAATTGCTGAGAAAAATCTTTTCACGATTTTTTTATTTTTATTCGATATTATCATTATCGCTTGGAATGGAAAGCTTTTTATCTCGAGTTCCTAAGCACTTTCATTTTCATCGAATACGTAAGCAGATGAGTAAATCTCGTCGTTGGTGCCTGTGTACCATTTCGATACACGATTGCGACGTTGAGAATATCGTATCGGCCTACATCCTATATAGGAATTACTTAATTCAATACTTTCATTTATAAATAACGTTTCTCATTGGTTTTTCGATGAAAATTGACAAATCATTTTCGAATGGAAAATTTGATTTTTCTTTTAATTAATTTGACACTCGTGATCAGATTTCTCGCGTTTTTCTCGACGATCTTTGGATCCGACAAAGTTTGCAGGGTCGGAATAAAAAAAAAAAAAAGAATTATTGAGATTTCGATGAAATATTTGGTCGGAACGATAAAACGTTTTTTTTTGGATCCAAAAAAAAAAATCGGTTCGAAAATTGTCATGATTTTTGAAACTGAAGAAAAAATTAATGGAAAAACGTATTTTTCGTTGGATCCCGACGCTGCGAACTTTAGTCTCATAATTTATTTATTATTGGACGAAATGGTACTCACAGGATTGCGCTCTTGAGCCACATATCTCCACTGGGCACTACTCAATAACAATATTATTAAATCTTCACTCCACGCTCTTGTCAGCCGGCGGTTCTCGTTGATTTTCCTTGAAAATTCCTCGAAGCTCCACCGATTTTTTCCCCTTATTTCGTCAACGGTTCTTCAGACTCGACGAGGATTAACTTTTTTTGTATTAATTCACTTTTTGTCACTGTTTGTTCATGATCGTAACATTTCTCACGATTTGCTCGGCGTTTTCGGTCCGCGATTTGGCACGAATCTTTTTAACGCTCGATACTCGCTCTGATAAAAATCAATGATAATTTTTCTCGCTCGTAATCATGGAAATTTTTTTGTTGTTTTTTTTTCTTAATTTCGCATCAACCGATTCTCAATTATTATCGGCGTTCAGTCCGTCCCAGTTGCCGACCCTAACGAGCGCGTTATATCTAGAAGAAATTCGTTGTGGCGACGAGGATGACGGCGACAACGACGACCGAGTCGTTAAAAAAGTAAAAGTAAGAGGCAGTCGAAGGACGTGGTGAGGGTATGAGAACGCCGGCGAACGGAGACCTCTACTTATACCGCCACCCACCACGACCTGTCGACGATCAGGTAAACCCCACCAACAGGCAGGCCCCTCAAAAGTCGACGGAAACATCGTCCAAACATTCGACAAATCCATTCCTACAGAGACCATCCGCTCTTCTCATGCATTCCGTTTGAACGGAGAAACTAAATTTTTTTTAAAAAACGTTGATATTTTGTTGAACGTAAATATTTTTGGATGATTTCAAAATTTTCATAATTCTGCCAGTATATTTGGTTTCTTGGGAAAAAGGTTAACAAAATTGACGATTTGCAAAAATTTACTTTCCGGAGATACTTTCTAGAATATTCGTTGTTACAATGACAAATTTTCGAGATTATTAAAAACAAACAAAAAAACAACGTTTTTCAACAAAATTAACTTTTCGGGGAATCGGTACTTTTTGAAATTTTGGAAATACGCGATTTTTAATAACGTTTGAAATTTCGAGTTGGAATAATTTCATTGGAATTTTATAATATACAGCAGAGTCTGGATTTGTGACGTCATTTTGTACACTCGGGTCTTCCGGACCCACGGTTTATTCGTATTCTCTTGTCTTTGGCACCAGTCGTACCATTTTTTCTCACACAAAATGAAAACTTGAGCTCGACTCGTTGAAATGTCTCCTTTGCCATTCGAAAACTGAATTTACTCGAAAAATTTGAACGAGTCTATTAATTATTAAAATAATTGATAAAAAATATATTTTTCGTTGTATTTCGACGATGCAAACTTCGGTGTGACATAAATTTGTCCATTCGAAAAATGAATTTACTAGAAATATTGAAACGAGTGCATTAATTAATTATTATTATTATTTAATTATTATTATTTAATTATTTAATTAATTAATTTAAAAAATGAATTGAAAATATAATTTTTAGTTAGTTTTCGTAAAGAAATCGAGGATTCGCAACGATTTCGAATTCGCATCGTTTTGGAATGACAACTCATTATTTTTAATATATCAGAGTACAAAATTATCAAACGTTATTTGTGAACGATAATGGGACAGTTTTCTTTGCCATTGGAAAACTGAATTTACTAGAAAAATCGCAACGAGTGCATTAATTATCAAAATAATGAATAAAAATATATTTTTCGTTGTTTTCCAACGATGCAAACTTCTGAATCGAAGGCAGTTTGACATTTTTATTGTTCCCATTGATTGTATTGTTGAGAGAATGACTTTGCACGACTTTGACTTTGCTTCGACGTGTAAAAAAACAAATTTTCAATACTTGGGTCCCAAATGTTCTGGATCTTGTGGAATTAATAATTTTTGCATCTTGTGTCCAATAAAGAAAGATGCAACGACGAAAAGTGTTCACAGTTTGTACGAAACTTGATGGGCTGACCGATTGCTCTGTATTTTTCTTCGACACTCAATCTTTTGCTTGTGCGAGCAGGCAAATGAAAAGGAAAAAGTAAATAAAAGATGCCGGAGTCGATCGACCTTGGTCCCATTAAATATCTTGTCCAGAACAATCTGGTTTTACGAGGAATCTCCCTCGTACCTCTCTCAGACACTTTCTCATATAATATTTCGTTCCCTACGACACTCTATATACATATAAATGTTTCTAGTATCGCAGAGTGAATTCCACAGTGAAAAAACGTTCGATATCGAGCATGTGGTCATTCTGTATTTGCCAAAACTTGCTGGTTTGTGACTTGCCCACCATAACAAGTGTTTTCGTCCAGTCGTTACTTGCGGAACCAGTTCCATTTCAGGAATCCAGAAATCTCATCGGATACAATAAGTTTTTACCAGTGTTGCTCGTGCTTTTTTTCGGCTCTTTCAAACTGCTTATCTTCTGCTGCCCTTGCACGTCACCTTCGATCCCTTCTTCGCCAAAAAAAAAAAGAAAAAAAAAAGCAATACTTTCCATTAAAACGATAATTTTTATCGTTTGGCGATGATTCTCTTCGTTCAAACATTCTCCAGCCTCCTCTTCGGAGCTCCAAATCATTTGGAAGATTCTCATTGGCGTATTAAGTGGACGAGAGTTTTCAGAAGAATCCTCACGTGTGAAAAGATTTTTTGAAATTAAATCAAAATTGGAAAACGAGAAATTAAATTATTTCTATAATCATTTTAACCCCAGAACGGTAACCTTATTTTTTTTTTCACCATTACGGTAACCTGGGGTCATAAATGACCCCAATTTTTAAAAATTCATATCTCCGGTAAAAATTAACGAAAAGGGTTCACCGTGGGCTCATTCTTTTCGTTTTTTAATGCAGGATCTCATGAGCCTGGAGCCATTTTGCTTCAAGTAATAAAATGAGTAAAAAATTCGGTAAAACGATAAAAAACGGGAGAACGAAGGGAGAAAGGGCTGGGGTCGTTTTGACCCCAGGTTACTTTTTTATTGTTGATATAATTTCATAATTAAATGAATAATCAAATGAATCCCGTTGCAAAGTTACAAAGTTGCAAAAAATTTAAATCCTCTTGATTGTCTCCAATGATTATTTCGATTTTCACTCCATAATTATCCCCAATAACTATTTTTTACCATTCGCACAAAGTGTTGTTAAAAAAAGCCATGAAATTCTTTTCTAAAGCGATAAAATTTCGTTTATGTTAGTTTTTGTCGGTTTTATAACTGTTGTTCGAATTTTTATACAAATTTGTCGGTTGCCAGTGCGAGAATACACGCAGAAGGCGTTTCCTACCCACGTTTCGTCGCTTGTTTCATTCGCACCCAATAGCACGACGCCCGAGAATGGGATTTATGACTAAGCACTCGCCTCTGCATTCGAAAACAACCTCCAATCCCAATGTATTAATGAGACGATCGCGATCGTACTTTACAGCACGCAGTCACGTTGCTTCTTCCACTTTTCTCTCTCTCTCTCTCTCTCTCTCTCTCTCTCGTAATATACTGCACTTTACGATAATTTATTCTGCTCGTATAACTTTATACATCGTGAACAATGTGAAGAACGATTGATATTCCGCTACTTACTCTCGTGCCATATCCGTCCAGGTGGTGCGAGAGCCTTTCGTCTTGGATGACCCATCGCAGACAAGCTCCTACGCGGGCATAGACGTTCTTTTCCTATCGAAGGTTAAATATCAAACGGCCATTGACTGCGTTAATTCGAGCCTGAGCATTTCATCCGTTTTTGTTTTTTTTTTTTTTTTTACAGAAATCGACAATGTGCAAATGAAGATGGAAAAATATTTCTTTGGGTCATTATTCGTGTTCGGGCAAATATAACGGATCGGTCGATTCATTGGATCAAAAGTCGATGTAAAAATTCATTTTTCTACAATTTTATTATTTAAATTCCTGGTTCAAGGTTTTCAAACTGCGTTTTTTCGGAATTTTTGGAATTTAATAATAGGCTGGAAGAATCGTGGGTCCAGGTTCAGGGAAGGTGCGGAAAACACTTTTACAAAAAAAGTGTCGAACATACTTTTCATCCGCAGTCCTTATTTTTCTCTTTCAATCCTTTACTTTTTTCTTGTCGATCTCGTTGTACAAACTGCAGAGTTATCGCCGAGATAAAAGGACCGAGAGAAAAAATGAATTTTTTTTCTTTCTCGGCTCTATTTTTTATGCAGATTCGTAAACTTTCATTAATTTCATGGACAATTTAAGGGGAGAATCTTAATTTTCACACCCGCCAAGATTGTCATGAATATTTTGACGAATTTTGCTGTTTTTGGGCTGCTAAGTTTCTACAACATCGATCTTCACCTCTCGGTTCTTTCATCAAGGTGATGGAACCCGCGAAAAAGCTTGACATGTTTTTTCTCTGCGACGATAAATTATTTTTCATTGTCCTTCCTCGCTCTTTTTCTCTTATTCCCAGTTTTCGTATCTCGGAGAGACAAGCGTATTGAGTGAGAGTTTGTGAAAGATTTAAAGAGAAGGAGAGAGAGAGAGCGAGAGAGAGAGAGAGAGAGAGAGAGAGAGAGAGAGAGAGAGAATCTCATGACTTCTGGAATGCAGCCTCCGAGCTCGAGTCAACAACGGTTCGTCGTCGTCGTCGTGGTGAGCTCGCAATGCCGTGTGCCTCGAGTAGTATGACGCTTGCCTTGTAGAACCCGGATGTAATTTGAGGGCACGTGAGCTCAGTTGAAAACTTAAAGCTATCCTCACACTGAGCTTCGATTCACCAACTTCCCAAGAACCGTGCCTTTTGCCTATGAATCATTCGCTAGCTTTACGAAAAATTTAAAATAAAACGTCTCAGGAACGAATTCACACCAAGAAGATTTTTATATTAACGATTTCTTTTCTATACTGACGCGTTCGAACGGTATTCTGCGACGTGCAGACCGACAGAAATTTCGCTTTTGACCGCTCGCGAAAATCCTGGACAAGGAGATTTTATTGTGAAGAAAAAAAAAAGAAGATAAGAAGAAAAAAAAGGCTTTTTAAGATAGTATTGTCGGTTTTAGAATTACTGTTCAGATTTTAATAAAATTTGGTACAGTAGTAGATTATGATAAGAAAAAGATCCAGTCAAATTTTCAAGAGGCTACAGAGAACCAGAAAAAAGATATTCGCATTGATAATTTCATGAATTTAACATCGATGTTATACATTTCATTGGATTTTACAATGAAAACTGTGATTTCTCCCAAGAATAGATAAGAATTCATTGTAAAATACAATGAAATCTGAAATTTATCGTAAAACTCAATGTTAAGCTAGTACTGTCGGTTTTTGAATTAACGTTCAGAATTTAATAAAATTTGGTACAGTAGTAGATCGTGATAAGAAAAAGATCCAGTAAAAATTTCAAGAGGCTACAGAGAACCAGAAAAAAGATATTCGCATTGATAATTTCATGAATTTAACATCGATTTTATACATTTCATTGGATTTTACAATGAAAACTGTGATTTGTCCTAAGAATTGATAAGAATTCATTGTAAAATACAATGAAATCTGAGATTTATCATAAAACTCAATGTTAAGCTAGTACTGTCGGTTTTAGAATTAACGTTCAGAATTTAATAAAATTTGGTACAGTAGTAGATCGTGATAAGAAAAAGATCCAGTCAAATTTTCAAGAGGCTACAGAGAACCAGAAAAAAGATATTCGCATTGATAATTTCATGAATTTAACATCGATTTTATACATTTCATTATATTTTACAATGAAAACTGTGATTTGTCCTAAGAATTGATAAGAATTCATTGTGAAATACAATGAAATCTGAAATTTATCATAAAACTCAATGTTGAATGTATAAATTTCCCAATGCGAATATTTTTTTTCTGGTTCTCTGTAGCCTCTTGAAAATTTGACTGGATCTTTTTCTAATCATAATCTACTAATGTACCAAATTTTATTAAATTCTATACCCTAATTTTAAAACCGAGAGTACTACCTTAATTATTGGTTTACTGACATTCATTGAAAATAACATTTTACGTGCGGCCAGAACTTTGGGTCTTTACACGATTGCTTTTCCAATGTTGATTACGTTGATCATATATCTCGTATCTAATGGACTGTAAGAGAAATAAAATAAGCCTGCCAAAAGGAGTTCCTACGTCGATTCCGTGGCCACAGTAGAAATGGAAACGAGAATACGTGATGGTCAGACGTGCGTGTGGCTCTGGGATTCTCGACACACAAGGGAGTTCCGAACGATACGAGAGAGAAGGACCTTGGCTGCACTTTCGCGGAGGACGTGGACTCGCACACTGAATCCCAATGGAAACGACGTCGATGAATATCTCCTTTTTTTTTATTTTTTTTTTTTTTTTTCTTATTTTTACCGTTTGTATTTTTTTTTTACGTACTTTTGACTCGACACGATGTGGCGGAGGAGCTTTCTGTACTTTCAGAAATCAGGAACAGCTCGCTCCGTCGTTTCTCATATCTCTCAGCTGCGAGAACCGAATTTTCAGTAAAAAAAATTCTGAAAAATTTCATATCACGTGGGTCATAAGTATGAAAAAAAAAACACACAAATTTCTAGAAATTTTTTCCGTTGTTTTTTCAACAAGTTTTCAAGGATTTTCTCAGTGAATGATTTTTTTTTTTTTTTCATTGACCATTTCAAATGCAACATCCAATCAAAATATTCGCGACCTGTCTTCCTGTCACTTTGTAACGAGTTTTTAATAAACTCGCAAAAAAAAACACTTTTTCTTGCAATGAGTCATTTTATTTAATTTCTCATCCATACAAATTTTATTATATTTCGTTTTTCGTGTTTTTTGAAAACTAATTTTTTGTCGTCGTTTTTTTTAACTTTAAATAATTTGGATGCATTTTTCGGACTTTTTTTTCCTTAATTCTATTGTCAGCTTTGTTATTTTCATGATAATGCTTTCGGCACCAGTTCGTTGACTTGAGAAAGGGGAGAAAAATTTCTGGGGGAATACTATGTGGGATACGCGGCTATTTGTGAATACAAGACATCGAACAGAGAAATTCCTATCGAGATACATGTGTGAGTGAAATTTCTTGTCTCCAGGGTGTGAAAAAATATTCGTTTACGTTTTTTTTTGTTTTTGTTTTTTGCTGCTAATACAAAACCACCGTTTACACACGTCCTCGTTGTTACAATTGACGGATATGTACGTGTATCGACGTACACACATAAATGAAAATATTCACGTGGCCGTACAACGGCGAATTAAAATTTGACTTTCTCCGGGTTTCGTCGTAGGTAGCGCGTGTGTATAGAGTTGTTATGTGCATTAGCAGCAGCCTTTGTGCTGTAGATCGGATTTGTGGGTAGAGCACACATGGGACACGTCACTGAAAGGATTCATCGTTCGATGAACATTAATCATCCACCTGAATATCTTGACCTAACTTTTTTCTATGAGGCTGAAGTTTGCAACGTTGGGCTCCAACAAAAAATACGTTTTCCTATTAAGGTAGTACTGTTGGTTATGGAATTAGTGCTCAGAATTTAATGAAATTTGTACAGTAGTAGATTATGATTAGAAAAGGATCCAGTCAAATTTTCAAGAGGCTACAGAGAACCAGAAAAAAGATATTCGCACTGGTAATTTCATTAATTTAACATCGATTTTATACATTTCATTGTATTTTACAATGAAAACTGATTTCTCCTAAGAATTGATAAAAATTCATTGTAAAATACAATGAAATCTGAGATTTATCACACAACTCAATGTTAAGGTAGTATACTGTCGGTTTTAGAATTTCTATTCAGAATTTAATAAAATTTGGTACAGTAGTAGATCATGATTAGAAAAGGATCCAGTGAAAATTTCAAGAGGCTACAAAGAACCAGAAAAAAGATATTCCCATTGGTAATTTCATTAATTTAACATCGATTTCATACATTTCATTGTATTTTACAATGAAAACTGTGATTTCTCCTAAGAATTGATAAAAATTCATTGTAAAATGCAATGAAATCTGAGATTTATCACAAAACTCAATGTTAAGGTAGTGTACTGTCGGTTTTTAGAATTCCCATTCAGAATTTAATAAAATTTGGTACAGTGGTAGATCATGATTAGAAAAGGATCCAGTGAAAATTTCAAGAGGCTACAGAGAACCAGAAAAGATTTTCGTATTGGTAATTTCGTACATTTAACATTGAGTTTTATGATAAATCTCAGTTTTCATTGTAAAATGCAATGAAACGTACGAAATGAATGTTAAATTCATGAAATTATCAATGCGAATATCTTTTTTCTGGTTGTCTGTAGCCTCTTGAAAATTTGACTGAATCTTTTTCTTATCATAATCTACTACTGCACCAAATTTGATTAAAATCTGAACAGTAATTCGAAATCGACAGTACTACCTTAACTTTGTTCAATTTTAAAAATCATTGCCATTTTCGTACGGACTTTGTATTTTGATATTCCATAACATTTTTGCGGAAAGGATAATCATGTTTTACGGATTTGTTTTACGGATGAATTACGGATGTTTGAGAATTTTTTAATTATTATTAGTACACGGGATGTAATACTTTCGTTTAGAGAAAAATCTTTCGTAACAGTGCATCTGAGAATTTCTGTTTTCGTATTAATAACCGCGCGAAACAACATGAAAACTTATCGCTTCGGTGGTTTCCGGTCAGATTGAATTCCGCTAGGATCCACGCAACTCCGTAACACGCCAATGTCTTGGATGCTCTTGGCATTTTTCTAGCTTTCTTTCCCAATTTTATTTTGGTTATGACGTTCATCCTCGTCGACCTGGCGCGTAAGATTTATATTTTAAAAATACAGCGCAACGAAAATTCTCACTGTTTCTACTTTATCGTGTAGAGAAAGAAACTCCATCTCCAATTAGTTTAGCCGTAGATAATAACGTTTTTTATTCGCTAACATCGATATTGTTCTCGAAAAAAAAAAAAAAAACAAAAAAAAAACTAATAACTGGATGCTTTTTATTAAAACAATGTAGTTCCCAAAATTTGAGCTCGACGAAATGATCATTATTTGTATATCAATCGTCAGAAATATTATAAAGTCTTTACAGGCATATTAATCATTTTTGGCAAATTAGGTACAAAGAACGACTGTGAATTTTAATTATTACGATATTCTATAATTAATTTCTCCCTTATCGTTTTATTTCGTAATTCATTGTTGAGAAAAATTTTCAGAAATTTATTCAGAAACTATTCAAAAAATTGTTCAGAAAATGATTTAAAAAAACTTTCAGCAAATTATTCAGGAATTATTCAGAAAATTATTCAGAAACCTACTCAAAAAATTATTCAGAAAATTATTCAAAAAATTATTCAGAAATGATTTAGAAAATTATTCGTAATTTTCAGAAAGTTACGAAAGAACATTGACCATTCTTGGCAAGTTACGAAAACGTGTGAAGCTCAACGATGTTGAATTCCGCATCGTGGAATCCAACGAAACCTTTTTTTTTTTTTTTTGCAGCGAAGCACAAAATTTGCATACAGTATATTTGTAAACGATATTGTGACAGTCTTGTTTGCCATTGAAAAACTGAATTCACCAGGAAAATTGTCTCGCCTGCATTAATAATCAAGATAATGGAAAAAAATACTATTTTCGTTGTGTTCCAACGATGCAAACTTGAGTTAAGTTCAGCAAACTCAATAAAACTCGTCGAGACAGCTCGAAGTAAAGTTGGCCGTTGATCATTGGAGTGCAGGGAAAAAAAAAGGCATTTGGCTCAATCGAGAGGTGCTCCGAGCTGCGAGATCTCTTCGCACAGCCGGATATCAACTTGACCTACATTTGTTGACTGGACAAGAGAAGCGCCAGACCCAATAACATTTGTCGACTTTGTCTTTCTCCTTCTCTCTCTCTCTCTGTCTCTCTGTCTCTGACTCGCGCACACATCCAGCTCAACATAGTAACCTTAACATTGAAGTTCGAATGACGTTCCCTCTGCTGTTTCACATTCGCGTTTTAATCCCATCTCCCTGCTCTCCCTGTCTTTCTTTTTCTTTTCTCTCGCTATTTTGGCATCTATTAATTATTGGCTTACCGCGAAAGTTCTGTCTGCTATTTTTATATCAACTTTTGTTGTTTTTCAAGAAGAGAACTTTCGCGTCGAGAGCTAGTGTGCTGCCCATTCGTTCTAATTATTATAATTTAAACCTAATGATCTTTCTCATAACGATCATCACTTAACTCTGCTCAAGTAGCCACTCAATTCGCTTTCAATTGTAAGGATATACCCCGCTAAAATTATCGATCCAACTACGTAATTACTTGATGTCCTTGAAAAAAAAAAAAAAAAAAAAAAAAAAAAAAGTTCGTAACGTTGGAATTCAAGTAAAAATACTTTTTCTTTTCATTGTTTGTCCAATTTCAAACACCATGACGATTTTCGTATCGATTTGGTGTTTGAATCGTAAAAAAATCGTTTTATTAAATTATTCAGGTATCATTTGATTAATTATTTATATTTTATTTATTATTCATTATTTTATCATTATTATTTATTATGATTGATTATTTATTAATGTTTTTTCATTGTTTGTTCATTTTCAAAACCCATGATGATTTTCGTATCGATTTGGTGTTTGAATCCTAAAAAAAAATCGTTTTATTAAATTATTCAATTATTATTTTATCAATCATTTATATTTCATTTATTATTTATTATAATTAATTATCAATTAATTATAAATTATTCAATTATTTTTAAAAAATCAGGAGATTAAATATTGAAGAGGAATCATGAGCTCTGCTCAAGAAGAAACCGAATTTCGTTGCATTCCAACGATGCAAACTTCAACTACTTGAAAAAAAATGGTGATTCGGATTTTCTACAAATTCTGATTGAATTTAATGGTTTTTTGAAATTATAGTCTTGGTAAAATATTGACAAGATTCAATCGTCTCTCGACTGAACATCGCGTCATAATCTTTTCAAACTCACTGACGATACTTTTATAAGAAAAAAAAAATAGTCGTTCATGCTTGAGCTTAATTAGTTTAAACATTAATTTTAACGTGGCAACGATCGCCAACTATTTTGTAACAAGTATATGTTTATGTTTTTAAAAAATAGATATTTATTCTCAACTACTTATAAACTGAGAACATTTCCATCCCATGTTAATGAGTCGATCTCGAGTGAAAGTTGTCTCGGTATTACAGGTTCTCAATAGCTTGATTATTTCCAAATTACATTCTCGTGCTATTAAATGTCATTGCTCCAACGTCTATGGAACAGTTGATGATCCATCCACAAGAATCTTAACCCGATTTTAGGTTAATGTCATTAAACATTATGTAAAGAAATGAGTATTCTTGTCAGACAGAAGTTTTGAAAAATATTTCACAAAGTTTGCTTTTCAGGGATTAAAATGAATAACGTCATTATTTCGTAACAGCTTTCGACTTTTATTAAAATCAAAATTTACACTCCGAATTGCGAATGGCCATTCACCACGAGCTGGGAGAAAAACTTTGGAAATTTTTTTACTACATTTCTCTCGTTTCAATGGACCTTGAAATTTCTGTTAATAAATTAATAATTATTACCACGAAATCGTAAATACTGGGTCATCGTTTCTCGTAGAAAGTTGAAAGTTCTTTATTTCATTAGACAAATTGTTGTCATTATGAAAATTCTTTTATGGAAATGAGTCGCAGGTTAATCAGCCATTGTTAATAAATAATCATAGATGGAGAGGAAATGATATCGAAAATTACTATGGCATCATAGTCCCCTGACCATATTGTCCCTCTGACAGATTTTACTAAATAGATAATCACTTTAAGGACGTTGTATGGCGATGATCAAATCTAAATTTTTCTTTTCACATTTTCTCACATACAAAATGGTTTCCGAGCCTAAGTTGATTTTAAAAAGTTGTTACAAATTGACTAAAAAACAACATTATCCAAATCCAAGATTGTCCGAGGTAATCTGTATTTTTTATGTAACAAACAAAATTTCGAAAAAAATTTTACGAGCGATTTTTTTGAAAAACTAAATAAAGCTTCTTCGATGTTACATAAAAGTGTATGCAGAGTTTTGAGAGGCTTCAGCATTTAGAAATCGAAATATTTAATGTTGAAAATTGTGATTTTTATAAATAAATATCTCGATTTCTAAATGAGGAAATCTCTTAAAATTGCGCGAGCAATTAAAAGAAATTCAATCGATAGAAAAAATTTTGCATAAAACGTCCTTAAATCTGGAACTGAGTGAAAAATATCAAAATTTTCAATTATTTTCAATGGAATGTGAAGAAAAAATGTGTATTTGGTAAAAATGCTTTGGGGAAGGGGGTTTCATTTATTTGAGCGAGATATTAATGAATGCGGAGAATGGAAGCTTCGACGTAGTCTGTCCTGTGTGTGCCCCATATAGATATTCATACCCAGATGTGTTTATCAGGGAAAGCGAAAATAAGGATCTCCGCCCCGCGGGAGAAAGTCCTTCGCACACCTCCGCAAAGTCTTCCGTCTCCCTCAAACTCTCGATCTCGTTCCGGCTCTTTCTGCCTAACTCACACATGCACGAGTTCACCAAACACACGTTTTGCTTCTCATTTGTATTCTCCCGTTTTTTGTGCATTAGTTGTCTTCCTTCGTTTGCTGATTTCACGCAGTAAGGTGCGTCGTCGAGAGATGACCCAGCGAATAGAAACACCGGTACGTTTAAAGTCACTTGACAGGAATGAGAAACGAAGGGAAACAATTACAGGGCAATTTTATGAATACAGTTTCAATTTATTCATTTATTTGTTTATTTATTTATTTATTTATTTATTTATTCATTTATTTATTCATTCATTCATTTATTTATTCATTTATTTATTTATTTATTTATTCATTCATTCATTCATTTATTTATTCATTTATTCATTTATTTAATTATTTATTTATTTATTTATTTATTTATTTATTTATTTATTTATTCATTTATTTATCTATTTATTTATTTATTTATTTATTTGTTTATTTATTTATTTATTTATTTATTTATTTATTTATTTATTTGTTTATTTATTTATTTATCTATTTATTTATTTATTTATTTATTTATTTGATGAAAAAAAAGAATATTAGGTCACCGGTATTTTTACGAGAAACGTGTAATTTCGAATTAATGTTTTTATTACTAAAGCTCTTCGGTTGTTAGCGAATCGTCAATTACGTTGGGCAGCAGTGATGATGATAATTGATGATAATCATAATGAGTATCGTACGTCTGAAAAATAATAACATTCGTTTCCTCCTGAGTTACGGACATGAGAGTAAAACGATGCCTCATGGATCTCGTAACGAAGATTCGAAGGACACGCGCTCTTAATGAAATGTGTAATTAACATCCATTGACTGATTTATCTGGTTGATTATCTCTCATGCAGCTCCCTGCTACACGCGGAAGATCGATCATATCGTTGCGTATATAAAGCTCTTGAACTCGTCAATTCATTTCTCTTCTATACATAATTCTTCTTTCTATTCCGCGATAATGACTTTACGTAATAATCATTAGAAATCATTGGAAAAATTATCAAAATTTCATTTTACTCGTGCCAACGAAATAATTTTTTTCCATCGAAGGAAAATCGAGTTTCCAGAAGACTCTGTCAAACTTTTGAATTCGTTTAGCATCAACAATTATTGTCACAGAGAAAACTCGTCAGCTTTCGCACGCTCAGGCAGTCGGAACTTGGAAAATCAAAGGAAAATCAAAATTTGTTTATAGATTTATTGTTTTTTTTTTTTTTTTCGTTATTCCTCAGCGAGAATGTAATGGACAATCGTCTAGATGTAACGCGACTGACTTTTTGCTTTCTCATCGACTTTAAACTTCGAAGATAATGGCAGCGAGAACAAGAGAAAGAAAAAATAAATAGAGCAGTGCATAATGCACCTTTAGCTCGCGCAATAGACACGATGATAATAACTTGGCCGAGTGGAGAGTGTGCTCTCTCGCTGTTGCACCCAACAATTTCATAA
Source organism: Hyposoter dolosus (assembly GCA_963921915.1). Lineage (NCBI taxonomy): Eukaryota > Metazoa > Arthropoda > Insecta > Hymenoptera > Ichneumonidae > Hyposoter > Hyposoter dolosus. The sequence continues at coordinate 5,809,634 of OY998140.1, forward strand.
TTATTTCCTCGTTTCGCAATCCACTCGATGACTTCTTCATGCACGCTGTCTTTTATTTACACATTAATATTTATAAGCTAAAATTTAATCCACTCCTGAGATATAAGAAAATAAAAAGACAAAAAGTTCTTCACGTTATTCCAATTCGTACGAAACGACGATTGAAAATCTATTCAACGGTTGGGCACAGCGTTCCTGACATTTGCGACGTTCTATCGCGTTCTCACCATTTCAATAAAATCGATATCGCGAGCTCCGAGAGTCTCCATTCATCAAAATCACTTTACAGAATGTTGCTCGTGACAAAATTATTTCAAGAGACAAATCGACGGATAATATAATTTTTTAAACATTATAAATAAATATTTTAATTAAAATTTTATTATTTATTAATAAATTAATATTTTAAATAATTATTTCAATTTTAATAATTTATATATTTATATGTGTAATTAATTATTTGATATAATTAATAATCATTTCAAATTTCGCAAATTTGCATTTTTTTGCTTCGATCATCCGGAAAATTTTCACCGCCCCGATAATTTTTATTTCTCATTATTTTAGTCGATCGCCCTTTTTGTTCGAAATAAATAAATAGTCGCAAACTTTTTGGATTTAATCATCTGCACGCGCGCATCGTGTGCAGAAATCAATTGTACGCGGAGAAACGTTTTTCGTTTTTTTTCGATATGCCCCACGAGCACAGACAGTGTCTTTGAGCTGGTGGTCTCGCCATCCTGACATTACAGAAAAGGTCAGAGAAACTTGGGCCTCCTCGTATTTCTTTCCGTGTATAAACATGTTTTTTTTTTTTTTTTTTTTAGACATTTGCCTCGTCATCCCTGTCCTATACATAGTTTGTACCTTGGCAATACATCGTGGGCTCCGGAGCTCTTTCAACTCTGTATATAAAGTGGCATCGCTCGGACTCATCACTGGCAAACGTTTTATCCAATTATGCAATCGAGACTGTTGCTCTTTTCGCTTTCCATTCTGGAAATTCAGGCCTGGATTATTATTAACTCTGTTATCCAGTGGACACTGTTGATCAATCAACATTTGTTCAATCAACGATCCAACTTCATCATTTTTAATTGAATTTTTCTCATTTAAACAATTTATTTAGTTTATATAATGATTCTGAGCTTGCATCAACGGTCTGACGCTCTCACAGTCGATAGATTTTCGCGATATTCACTCGTGAAGTTACGTTTCCGTTATTATTGGAATAATTATTTATAAAAATTGTCAAAATTAATCGTCATTCAAAATCAACGTAAAACGATCATTTTTTTAAATCATTTTTTAGATCGAATTTTAATCCAACGATTCTTGACGTTTATTCCATTTTTTATACTCGTCGTTTTTTATTTGTTTACTCATTTTTACTCGCAGATTTTTATCACTTGGTCAGACTATCATCAATTAATTAATTAATTATTCATTAATTAGTGTTAATTAATTAATTAAATTTCACTAATTAATTTATTTATTTATTGATAATTTATTTTTTTTTTAAATAATTAAAAAAAATTGAAAAAAAAATTTCTAAATAATCCAAAATAAAAACAATTCAGAAATTAATTAATCTATTAATTAATAGCATAAGCTAAGAGTTTCTAAAGTTGATTTTTCGTTTTTTTTTCGAATTTCTATGGAAAAAGAAAGATTTTGCTTTACAGCGAGAAAAATAAATTGTTCGATGATTTTTTTCACACAATCAATCGAGATATTAATTAATCGAAATTGATAAGCATTTGGATAATTTTTTCACGATTTTTCGGTGCGAAACCTGCAGGTTTACCATTTTTGAAAATTTACCTGTGTTTGTTTTTTAATTTATTTCCGACTTTGTATTCGGGGTCTCGGTAGTTTAATGGACAATCTGAAATTTAAAGCGCTAACGTTGCATGTCGGAACGTCTTGCACGGTCGGGAAGCTCCGAGCGAAGCCCGTTAGATCTTCGCTCTTGCGCGGTGTGAGTGTTACAAGAATCGAGAGTGAAACGGGAAATTCATAACGGTATTCCGTCTCCGCTGTCAAGGATGACTGCTTAGAGAAATGTCGGTTCGTTCGAATGTCCCTTGATTAAAATATCGCCGATAATTAATGTCGATATACAGCAACGCACGTGATTATTTATTTATTGACGGATGCGTACAGCAGTTCCTATAATGGCGATTGGACAGAAACTCGCGTGAATGGATCTTCCGGAAAATATAAACATTTCATTAATCGCACCCGAACAAATAGATATCCGAACACTGAAAAGAAAATTTTGTTGGAAAAGATCGATATTTTGTTCGATACGTTCGACTAAACGTTTTTTTGAATGATCCCAACAAATTGTGTCATCGCAACAAAAAATATTCTAGAAAGTCTCTTCGGAAGTAAATTCCGTTAGAAACCAAATATACTGCCAAAATAACGAAAATTAAGAAATTATCAAAAAATATTTAGTTCACCGTGTGTTCAACAAAATATCGACCATTTTTAACAAAATTTCATTTTCAGTCAACAAACTCGTTACGCAAATCATCAGAGTCTTTCGTTTCTCTTTTCAGTTTCGTATTTCGATGGTTTCTTCGAAAGGAATGTGACATAAAAGAATTTCAACGTTATCACGCGACGTGACGGCTCGTTATTTCATCGAAACTTTGATGATTATCGAACGCAAAAAAAAAATTTTGTTGGAAAAGATCGATATTTTGTTCGATACGTTCGACTAAACGTTTTTTTTTTTTTTAATAATCCCAAAAATTTTGTCATTGCAGCAAGAAATATTCTAGAAAGTCTCTTCGGAAGATAATTTTTGTCCTTCCAATCGTTAATTTTGACGACAATTTCGTTTTGAAATTATCCAAAAATATTTAGTTTTACGTGTTCAACAAAATATCGACGATTTTTAACAAAATTTCATTTCCAGTGTACGCGAATGGGAAATTTATCGAAAGGGATTATATTCCGAACGATCTTCTAAAAATTTGCCTCGAAAATTCGATATCGAAATGCTCTCGACGTTTTTTTTTTTTTTTTCATTCAATTATTTTTTTTTTCAAACACTCTCCAGAGCATATGGGAATTTGGAATGGTCAGGGTTTCGCTTAGCCGATGATTTTGTCCTGGAATGTCTCCCGTACACTCGCTCCACCGGCCCCGAGGTTGTCGAAAGTGAGAAAACAAATGGCAGATGCTCTTTGTAAGTGAAATGTTCCTCCGCAATGCTTCCCTGGTGCTCAAGGCCGTCGAGGTCTCTCCTTTCCTCTCACTTTCATTTCTCTACATCGCGATTCACTGTATACCGAGGGGCTTTGATTTTATCGTCTCCTCCATCTCGTCTCAACGAGCGTAGCCGCTTTCCGAGAGACGAGAAAAAGGAAAAAGCCATTTTTTCTGCTACCGCAGTCGAAAAAACATTTTTTGACGATATTTACAATAAAAAAATGAAAAAAAAAAAAAAAAATAGCATTTTGAAAAACTGAGTGAAATAAATTTTGAGCTGGTCGCTCTTATTTTTGGCTTCGTGAAAAAATTTCTCGACAAAACTTGGAATCTTTGATCGAATCTGTCAAATAATTTTTTGGCTGTTTGTCAAGATGAAAGTTTTCTATCGAAATCTACCGATTACCGTTTTTTTTCTGCTCCCGCAGTCGAGCAAACGTTTCTCGACGATATTTGCAATGAAAAAATGAAAAAAACATTTTTAAAACCGAATCAAATAAATTTTAAGTTGGTCACTCTTATTTTTGGCTTCGTGAAAAAATTTCTCGACAAGACGTCGAATCTTTGATCGTATCCAATGAAATGGATTTGTTGGCCATTTGTGAAGATCAAAGTTTTCGATCGAAAGCTACATCGATTACAGTTTTTTTATAATTGTGTAATTTTCAAACACGAAATTATGAGGCGATGCGAATGAAAATTAGATTCTCCCACAAATGGATTGTGGCTGTGAATTAAAAAGCGAAATTTAAAAATGTCACACGTGGCATTTTTTTTCATTTGGAAATGTTACGAAGCCCTGGTGTGAAAGTTTTAATATAAATCGTTTTTCTTCTTCCTTTGAATTACATTATCACGGTCGAAAAGTATTAATGGCTTTTCCTTTCGTTTTCAACCTTTCACAAATTTCGAATTAATCGGTATTTCTATATCCGTCCGGAATATTTATCGACGAATCTCAAAACGATATATATTTCAAACTTTCGTTACGATCAACATTTTGTCAAAATCAATCGATGCGCGTATAAGAAATTCAATTTGGAGATTAAATTTATTTTCATTATGAAACTCGACATTTTTCTACTCACACGAATCGCCCTTGTGACCAGAAAATGTTGAAATTTACACTCGAGCAAAAAAAAATGGAAAAATTATTATTTGTAAAACGAAAAGCTTGTCATTGAACAGAATTTACGATGCTCAAGTGTGCATCGTTCGAATTCAACGAAAACTCATTATTTTTCATAGCAGAGCCTAAAATTTTCATCAGAATTTGTCAACAATAATGGAACAGTCTTTTCTCCCATCAGAGAACTGACATTTACTCAAAAAAAAAATTGCAACGAGTGCAGTAGACCTAGAACGATGACCTGGGGTCAAAAACGACCCCAGGCGACTGAAAATCCCTTTCTCCCTCCGTTCTCCCGTTTCTTATCGTTTTAACGTATTTTTGACGAATTTTTTCACTCCAAGAAAAATCCTGCTCCAGGTTCACGTGATCCTGCATTAAAAAACGAAAAGAATGAGCCCAAGTTGAACCTTTTTCGTTAAATTTTTCCGGAGATATGAATTTTTCAAAATTGGGGTCATTTATGAGCCCAGGTTACCGGAGCAGGTAACAAAAAAAAAAAAAAAGTAAGATTACCGTTTTAGGGTTAATTATGAAAGTAACGAATAAAAATGATATTTCTCGTTGTACATTCCAACGATGAAAACTTCATTATCATTAGAATTCCAAATTCCAAGCCCACCGGAAAACAGAACATTCGAAAAGTGCCTTAAATATTTTTTTCCTACATTGCCCTCGAGGCTAATAATAAATTCGTTGGTACGTGAATTTGCCACGAGTGTAAAAATTGCAAATTTCGGGAGCGAAATAAGTGAAAATAAAAAAAGTAGAGCCCATTTTTTATGAGAGATTTCATGCCATGAAATTTTTTATGCCAAGGGACAAACTTGTCATACGAGAGAAATGTAAAATCGTTTAAATGCTCAATGTCTAAAGTTTGACGGTTAAATCTTAAGAATAAAATGTTTTATACACTAAAAATTCAGACGGTGTACAAGTTTCGCTTTCCCGAATAAATTGACGATAAATTGCGAGCACGAGTCGAGTAAGCAATCGACCTATCGATTATATTCCAAACAAGAGAGATTTCCATTGTTCCATTTTTTTTATCGAGCTAAAAGTTCATGTCGAAAGATCGTGGTTACTCTCACCTTTTACTCCATCACCCGATTATCATGCTTTTTGTTTTCTTCTATTTTTATTTTATTTATTTATTTATTATTTATTTATTTATTTATTTATTATTTATTATTTATTTATTATTTATTATTTATTATTTATCATATCCGATCGATCTTTTCATAAAATACCCTCACTCGCCTACGTCTGCTGAATATATTCTCAGCTATCACCAAAAAAAGACTGTTGAGGGCCGAAGAAAATGCAAGTGGGTCTTGAAGACGTTGCATATGAAACGCCTTCGTATTTTTCCAGGAGATTACGTAATCGTGAGAAATGAATTTTTCGGCATATCCTGACTCACGAAATATAATCAATCGTCTTTCCTAAGGATGTTGATTCCCAAATCGCAAATGATGAGAAAATTCGAAAAATTTTGTACGTTTTCGTACGAAGTGATCGTGTCAAAATTCACGACGATTAGGAAGCTCGTTGTTAAACAATTAACATTAATAAATTAAACGTAGTCTAGATTAGTTTTTTTTTGACCTCTCAATTTTTAAATATCTACAATATACTGAAAGCAATGGAAACAAAACAAAGTTTATTGACAAATATTTTTTGTATTTGTTTAAAAAAATGTTCTCAACAAAATGATAATTTTTTAATAACGAGCTTCCTAATCGTTGTGAAATTTTTACACGACCTCTTGAATACTTTATACAAAACTAAATACTAAATTTTCCGAATTTTCTTATCATTTTTTATTTCAAGCCTCAAGGTGGTTAAAATAATGATGATTGAATTATTTAAATTTGGTATGTGTTTACACGAAGTATTCAGGAGCTCATTTCACGACGATTGAGAAGCTATTTATTGAACAATTAACATTAACAAATTTCATAGGTACTCAACATCGTTAAGCAGCCTGTACTTATTGTTGTTGTTGTTGTTTTTTTTGTTTCGAAAACTTTTTGTATCTCGTTTTTTATACTGGCCAGGAAATTGCACGAAATATCAAGTGCTGCAGCAAATCATATGGAATCTTATGCAAATTATTCCAAGTCGTAATTATCAGGGACTAAAAATTTATCTTTGAGGCTGGACTGCCAATTATTTCCTTGATCCTGGCAAATTAATTTTTTTTTTTCCACTAATTTTAAATCATTTGGCAGAACGAAGCTTTGGAGCAAAGTTTTGTAAATTTAAGTTCGATGCTTGTAGGAAATTGAAGGTTTCGGAATGGGACGATGAGTCGATGGCAAATATCGTAAAGGACGTGTACACACTGGGTCAAATTGACCCGGAAAAAGCTCCAAAAATTTAATTCCAAAAATCATTTTTTTGTCGATTTCTTTCGAAATTTTTTTTTTTTCGAATTGCATAAATTCTTGAAAATATTTCCGGGCCAAAATGACCCAGTGTGTACACGAGGGGTGAATTTTAAAAAATACTAACTTGTCATTAGAAAACTGGGGCTTCGGAATTTTCCTACTGAAAATTTTCTGGGAAATATTGAAAATTCTTTCACAGCTCAATTCGCTCAAACATTTTTCCTTTTTTATTATTTCGTAACAAGTTTATTTATTTTATATTTATACAATAATTCACGCAGTAGGCGATTGGCAAACAAGTTACCTTTTCATACATAGCGATTGGCGAAATGACACGTGGCTTCGTTTGTACAAACTGATAAATCGCTAAGCCTCGATTGTTTTTTTATTGCTCGACATGAATTTTTTATTTTTTGTTCCTTCGCTCGTCTCAGGCTATGACATTTATTTACGAAAAGTTTCCGAGCGTCGTGTGCGTTCCATTGAGGGTATGGATCAGTCACTGAATGACAATTGCCACGTGGAATTTTCAGGAGAAACATTTTTTCACACCGTTCGATTAATTGGGATGAAGAAAAAAAAAAAAAAAAACTTTTTTATTCCCTCTGGACGAACAGTGCGATGAGAAATGTCTGTGGATCCATTGGCTTGATCGAAGAATCAACTTTAAACCTCCGCGGATCATATGGGTCTTTTTGACCCATAGACAATTTTTAAATCGAATTTATTTTTTCGAAAAGTTTGATTTTTTGGAATAAAAGAAATTGAACGAGTTTAAAAAATATTACGAGATATTTCCAGAATTTTCTCACTTTTTTTTCTACCCAAATACACGAGTCCAAGTCGCAGCACGAAAAGGACCTTCCGGCACGACATAAAAATAACGTTTCTACCGCGGAGGGTTAACGCGATAGCATTCTTTGTTATTATCATTAAAAAGTACACGTTTTTATTCTTACGTTTATCGAACATTCAATAAATGAAATAATGAACGTCCATATCAGTCGGAAAGTTGTCAAATGATTAGGACCTTCCCCCGAAACTTCTATCACAATAATCTCACCTTGTGGAAGAAGAATATAAGGTAATAAAAAAATATATTGATATATGTGGATATAATTGATGTGGAGAAAACCCAAGCAACGTATTTTCGACTTGAACAAAGTCACGTGCTCTTCGAATGCACTTTTTAATGAAGCTGCACTTGGCAACGTTGGAATGCAACGAAAAATTTTTATCGATGATTTAATTAATTTTATAAATCATCCAAATTTTTCGAGCATTGATACTCGTTGGGTCGCAAAAATCGATCGTTTTATCGTCGTAATTGTAAAAAAAAATCTTTGACACAAAAAAAAAACGAATTTCGTTGCATTCCAACGATCAACCTCATACTTTTTCTTATATTTTTTGCTTATTTAAAAAAAAAAAACTCTTCGAAATTGAATTTTTCTCGACAACGCCATCACGTTGTTCCTGCTTCGCTTTTTTTTTTCTTCGAAGATTCAATCTCAACCCCTGCGATAAGGTTTCGGCTTGACTTGAACTTCTTCTTGTTGTGTTTCTTCCACCTCCTCCTGAAGAGGCTTATTGCCTCGGGCGTTACCGCCACCGAATCTGCCACGAGTCGATGTCCTGGACGACGCTTCAGCTACCGAACCGTTTCGGCTACGTCCTCCTGAGGATGATCTATACAAACAAATGGAATTGTAAGGATGTTGAGTGCCAAATCGCAAATAATGAGAAAATTCGGAAAATTTGGTATTTTTTTGTATCGAGTATTTGAGGGATCGTGAAAATATTTCACGACCATTAGGAAGCTGAACAATTAACATTAATAAATTAAATGTTGTAAAATGTAGTTTTATGAAAACTGGTTGCGATTAGTTTTTTTTTTTGACTTCACCATTTTTCAATATCTAAAATATACCGATAGCAACGAAAACGAAACAAAGTTTATTGATATTTTTTTGTATTTCTTTAAAAAATAATATCTTTTCATTCATTTTTCATTCAATAAATGAACCGATACGACGTGGCTTCTCGAACAATAATGATCCAGGTTTACAGACAAAGTTTTTAATAAACTCGTGCTTCCCTTTCGTTTTTAGTATTTTATTATTTTATTGCTTACTTCGATTTTGATGGAGTAGGATCGACCGATGAATGCGTCGTCGATGGCGCGTGCGTCACCACCGAAGCCTGGGCTCTCCTCCTTTTCAGGGCCGCGAGTAAATCGTCGTTCGATCTGTAAAATCAATAAAATTCTAAAAATCAAAATAAACGAAACAATAATAATAAATAAATAAATAAATAAATAAATAAATAAAACGAAAAAATATCAAGCAGAGAAAATGTTTTCCTAAAGCCTTAATGATGATTCTCTTGGGAAAAGAGGAAACTATTGAGATTTTTCTCTACCTGAATGGCCTGACTCCACCAGCACGCAATTTTTTCGTTGATTCCGTTGTCGTGGTTTGAATTTCTTCCTGTTCCAAACTTTCGTCGTACTCTTCGGCTTCCTTGTCGTCAGCTTCCTCGGACAACGTTTCCACTGGTTTGGTCGTCGTTGACGTCGTCTGCAAATTAATTTTCAACTTGGTCATTCCCGATTGAGGAAATCCTTACTCGTTCAAATATTTTCGTTGGCAACAACGAAAAATTCATTTTTCTATTAATTTTTTGTTCAATTTTCAAAACCACGAAAATTTTCTCAACGATTTTTTTTTTCGATTCAAAAAAATAGATCGTCAGAATTTTGTTGCATTCCAACGATGCAAACTGCTCCGACATCGTGATTATCGAATGGAAATCGTTATTGAATAATTGTCAAGAAAATTTTCAACAAGTTTTGATTATTTTGAAGGAAATTGAATTTTCTGACTGGATTGAAAGTTTTCTTAGACGCAGTGAATTTTTATTTGCAAAGAAACGGTCGTAACTCACAGCTGCAGGTTTTCTTACTGCAGGTGCACGTCCTCGAGGAGATAGAAGGCTGCCAAGCCTTCCAGCTGGTCGCACGGGTGCTTGGGACACCGGAACTGGTGCTTCCTCTTCATCCTCGTCATACTCCTCGTCGACTGCTCTGCACGCAGCCACCAAACAGAGAGCCAGTAATCTGCAGGAATAATCATCGAGTTATGACGAAAATGATTGTCGATTTTTTTTCTTCATCTTTCCACTAAATCGACACGATGCGAATATCGATTTACATTGGAAAATTTTATAAAATCTTTGCAAACACACGCACCAACCTCGAGGATTTTTATTGCGAAAGAATCTATTTTTTTATTTTCGTAGATTTTCCTCCTCTCCTTCGATTCTTCTTCATTTTTTTTTTTAGCAATTTTTTTTTTAATTACAACGTGACTATTTTCAGGATTTTATTGCTCGATAAGTTTTCGATGCCTTTAAGGTAGTACCGTCGGTTTTAGAATTAATGTTCAGAATTTCATGAAAGTTGGTACAGTAGTAGATTATGATTAGAAAAAGATTCAGTCAAATTTTCAAGAGGCTACAGACAACCAGAACAAAAATATTCGCATTAGTTGTTTCATACATTTCACATCGAGTTTTATGATAAATCTCAGATTTCTTTGCATTTTACAATGAATTCTTATCAATTCTTGGGAGAAATCACAGTTTTCATTGTGAAATGCAATGAAACGTATGAAATGGATGTTAAATTCACGAAATTACCAATGCGAATATCTTTTTTCTGATTCTCTGTAGCCTCTTGAAAATTTGCCTCGATCTTTTTCTTATCATAATCTACTACTGCACCAAATTTTATTAAATTCTGAACGGTAATTCTAAAACCGACAGAACACTACCTCAACATTGAGTTTTATGATAAATCTCAGATTTCTTTGCATTTTACAATGAATTCTTATCAATTCTTGGGAGAAATCACAGTTTTCATTGTAAAATACAATTAAATGTATAAAATCGATGTTAAATTCATGAAATTATCAATGCGAATATCTTTTTTCTGGTTCTCTGTAGCCTCTTGAAAATTTGACTGGATCTTTTTCTTATCATAATCTACTGCTGTACCAAATTTTATTAAATTCTGAACGGTAATTCTAAAAACCGACAGTACACTACCTTAACATTGAGTTTTATGATAAATCTCAGATTTCTTTGCATTTTACAATGAATTCTTATCAATTCTTGGGAGAAATCACAGTTTTCATTGTAAAATACAATTAAATGTATAAAATCGATGTTAAATTCATGAAATTATCAATGCGAATATCTTTTTTCTGGTTCTCTGTAGCCTCTTAAAAATTTGCCTCGATCTTTTTCTTATCATAATCTACTGCTGTACCAAATTTTATTAAATTCTGAACGTTAATTCTAAAACCGAGAGTACACTACCTTAACAACCTCATCACCGAGCACTATCAGAATAGAGTATATAGGATGTAAGGTAGTTTTTGACCTGTGACATTCACGTACCTCCGCAGTACCTCACTTTCTCTGGCCAGCCAATCCACTGGCACGCGGTATAACCGTCTGCTCGCATACAACGATACTTTTACAGACACAGATGCAGAGAGACAAACATAAAGTAAGTTTACGGCATAACTGGTGAATGTCAGGAAAGAATTTTGCTTTTTTTTTTTTTTTAACCTGCCAGCCATCTTTATCGAATAATTCATATTGAGACATTTTTTTCGTCATATTTTCACGCTTGCGAATACGATACTGAAGTTTGCATCATTGGAAAACAACGAAATATTTATTTTTTATTCTCTTTTTATTTTTTTTAAATTTATTTATTTATTTTATTTATTTATTAATACTGTATAAAAATTTCGCGTTCAGAATGATCGGTTCTATCATCATGCGATGACAGAACGATCGGTTTTCGCGAGCCAAAAAATTGCGATGATTTTGAAAATGAAACAAATCATCGATATAAAGAAAATCGTTAATTATGAATTGTCGAATAATCCTAAACTTTGATTATCTTTTCCTTGGATGTATGGAATTCACGAGATCGCGACACGTAGTGGTAAAAAAAAGAAAAACTTTTACCGCCATCCTACGTGTTTTTATTCCAAAAGTGAATCTTTGATTTCTTCACGCTTTCACTGACCAATTCGTGCCAAAAATTAGAATAAGATTCCGAGGAGCATGTGCAGTCTCTAGATTTATCGAAAGCTCTCCTTCTAATCGCGATTAGAATGTTTTTTTCATTACAAATTTGAAACTTCCGATCGAGGCTTCCAAATTGAAAAAAACACTGGAAATCAAATTTTGTTAAAAATGGTCGATATTTTGTTGAACACGATAAACTAAATATTTTTGGATAATTTCAAAATTTTCGTTATTCTGGCAGTATGTTTCGTTTCTAACGGAATTGTCAGCGAAATTTACGATTGGAAGGACAAAAATTTGCTTCCGAAGAGACTTTCTAGAATATTTCTTGCTGCAATGACACAATTTTTGGAATTATTAAAAAAAAAAAAAAAAAAAAACGTTTAGTCGAACGTATCGAACAAAATATCCATCTTTTCCAACAAAATTTTCTTTTCAATCAACTCGATAGGATCTCGAGTATCGAGTTGTCAAGAAATTCGTCAACTTGCCTGGACGTCTACCTTGGAAATAATGAATTTATTTATTCAGGACATTTTTAAAAATTAATATAAATTTCTTAATAATTAAAATGCTCGGATAATCGTTGCAACTTTATTTACGCAGAACTGCTCAAGTCAGTGATATATAGTTATAATATTTAAACCATTAACCATCGCCCATCATAACGATCATAATTATCGTCTTTTCGATTAAAAATAAAGAATCCAAATTCACGAGACTTTTCGTTTTAACAGGCTCGCTCGAACACCTTTTACTTTTACAGCTCCGGTAAAAATGTCAACTGAATAATGCCTCTTCGCGCGTACGGAACGAATACCCACACAGGCATGCTCGGGGCTAAAAGTTTCTCGAAGAATTGTGAAACGAGAACCTCGGAACGAGAGAATGGTATAAAACCAAAGTCGTGTCAATGCGAAATATTCACTAGATATGGATATGCAGTTGGCAACGTTGAAATGCAACGAAAAATATTTATTTTTATCGTTGATTTATTTAATTTTATAAATCATCCAAACTGGGCCGAACAAATCGATCGTTTTATCATCGTAAAAACATTCTACACTAAGAAAATAAATTTGTAGATTCAACGAAGCAAGGGGGAACGAAATCCATTTTGTAAATTTGACAAAAGATTTTATTCTATTCGACTGTTCGCAAATTGATTCATTCGTCAATGAAATTGAATAAAATTTATTATGACAATTACACTTGATCACAAAGTCGATGGACACGAGATCGAAAACCTTCTGCTGCATTTTAATGAAATTTAAAATTTTCAAAATTTGCAAAATTTTCTGTCGATAGAATTCCTTTAAATTTCCACCACACAAAGAGAATAGTGCGATGTCTAATAGCTCGCGCAATTTTGCGAGGTTTCTCCATGTAGAAGTGGAGATATTTATTTATAAAAATCACAATTTTCATTAGTTTCTCACAAGAGCGTGTGTTAAAAGTTGCAATTTTCAACATTAAATATTTCGATTTCTAAATGGTGAAGCCTCTTAAAATTTTGCATACACTTTTATGTAACATCGAAGAAGCTTTATTTAGTTTTTCAAAAAAATCGTTCGTTAAATTATTTCAAAATTTTGTTTATTGTACAAAAAATACAGATTACCTCGGACAATTTTGGATTTAGAGTATGTTGTTCTTTAGTCAATTAGTAACAAGTTTTTCTAATGAACTTTGGCTCGCGAACCATTTTGTATGTAAGAAAAACTGAAAATAAAAATTTATATTTGATCGTTGCCATACAACGTCCTTAATAGTAGAATCTGTTTATAAAAGAATGTGCCGGTTGAATTGGTAAATATCGAATCGAAACTCGTGTCACGCACGCCAATAATTCTGGTGAGCCCTTCAAAAGTGTCGTGCTGTGGTATAGAAATATACACGAAGCATCGTTATGACTGTGCGGGATTACAATCGAAATTACATAACGCGGAGTAACGGACACTCAATCCTTAACGGTTAAGGCTTGAGCTCATCAACATTCGTGTGTTTATATTATCCCTGAGAATGTGGGCACACGAATTGACAATGAGTGAGAATCTACACGAAGAAATTTACAAGTCACGTCTATATAGCGACCAATAATTTGCCTAACCTTCTCACGAGGCGGATCGAAAGATCGTTATTGCAATTTGCCCTTTTCAGCTTCTATTCTCTTCTCCAACGACGACATAACGATTCTTCCAACATCTCTCCATGACTGGGATTAAATTTAGTGTTGAAAACACAAGTCACCACACTCGATCGAGACATTCAGCAGCTCAATGTCTTCTAGAAAAATTCAGTATCAATGGAGAAATCGATTTTTAATTCGAACGTTAATGAAATAATGGTTGAAAGTCGTGTCCAAAGAAAAATCGAATTTGACGCTACACCTTTTTTCTCCTTTTTATTATTTATTTTTATTTTTTTGTTCATTCATTCAGTCATTCATTCATTCATTCATTCATTCATTCATTCATTCGTTTATTTATTTATCTATTTATTTATTTATTTATTTATTTATTTATTTATTCATTTATTTATTTATTTATTTATTTATTTATTATTTTTGTTTTTTTATATTTTGTCTTCTCGACCAACGTGTCTAGTCATTCTACGAGCTCGCGTACTGTGATATTCTGATTCTTGTTACGGGCAGCAATAATGTCAAGGAGACACAACGGTACTCCAGCTTCAATGAGAATATTTAAATAAATCTTTACTCCCTGCAAAGAGAACGATCAGCAGGATATGCGACTGGAAGAAAGCTGTACAGTTCGTTGACGAGATTTTCTCGTCTTGTGGACTCGGCGACGTATACACAGCAGGAATATATTTACAATTGCTATTTGACTCCGCACAATTTCCTGATCGTTTTCATGGAATGCTGCGATAAAATGTGACGAGAGCTTTGCATAAGTCGAGTCGATATTTATAATCGTTATTAAATCGCCACAGCACGAACCACTGATGATCGAGTCTACAATTATCCACCAGTTTCTACACCAAAGAAAAACAATACGCGTTCGCATCGATTACTCGATCGTTAAACGGAAGTCTCGAGCTTCTGGAATCTTTCAGAAGGAAATCGTTCACGCGAACAGTACAAAATTACAAATTTTCATCCAACTTCTCTCTAAAACCGAATATTACTATTTTCACGAATTTTTGGAAAAATAAATATTTCTTTTTATTGATGATTTGTTTAATTTACAAAATCATCCAATTTTTTTCACACGATTTACTTTCCGGATCGCAAAAACTGATCGTTTCATCGTCGTAATTAAATTCTGCATTTTAATGATTAACTTTGTCAAAGAAAAATAAAAATTTCGCGTTACATTTCAACGGCGTAAACTTTATGATGATACACTGTCATGGTAATTGAAGCACGTGGACGCACATTACAGTTCAAAGAGTCGATGACCTCTATGGAGCTGGTAGAATAGAGCATTACCATTTTTGGAAATTTGTACGTGATTTGATTAAGAATGTGTCATAATTGTACGAGCTGCTGATTTCAGGCTTTCGCAGCACCCAAGGTCAATGCCCTTCGCTTGATCAATGTCTCGTTCGATCGTCTTGTGACAATATTTCGCAAATTAACCCTGGAACGGTAAACTGGGGTGAAAAACGACCCCAGGCGACTTTAACCCTTACTTGCCACCTTGGGGTAAAAACTACCCCAGGCCAATTAAGAAAAATAGTCATTTTTCCACTTTTCTTGGTTTTAGCATTTTTTTTAGTGTACTTAAATTTAATTTTTGGCTTTATAGAGTAAACAATCTTTTGAAAAATACTTTCAGTATGTTCCACAACAATTTTCAAGTCGAAATATTCAGTAGTTCATTTTTTATAACAATTTTTGTCACTAGGTCACAAATCTGCCATTTCTCCCTTCGTTCTCTCGTTTTTTATCTTTTTACCACATTTTACACTATTTTTTTGACTCCAAGCAAAATTGCCCCAGGCTCACGTGATCCTGCATCAAAAAACGAAAAAAATGAGCCCAACTTGAATCCTTTTCGTTAAATTTTACCGGAGATTTGAATTTTTCAAAATTGGGGTCATTTATGACCCCGGGTTAGCGGAATAGGTAAAGAAAAAATAAGGTTATCGTTCTAGGGTTAATGCGAATTAAAAAAATAAAAGATTTCACTTTGTTTGTTTTTTTTTTTTTTTTTAGACGCAGCGAATAAATTCTTGTAAAAGAAAATATAAATAATTCTCAAGAGTTGAAAAATTGTTAGAAAAGCTCGCGCAAGTTTTATTATCAACGGAAATAAGTCACTACGAGCATAATTATCAATATTCGCGTTATAAAGGGTTTCTAGGGTTTAATGCCAATCAGTTGCCTCTTCGTTTCTCATAATAGAATTTCAAATTTCAAATCCTCCAAAAAAAAACACACATTTTAAAAGTGTCTCTTTAACATTGATATTTTTTTTTCATACTTCGCGATCAGCACAACGATCGTCGAATCTTTCGAATTGGCTTCGAGACAAAATCGATAATTTCCGAAATGAAATTATATTATTAATGAAAATAAAACAAAAAAAAACGAAACGCCATGACGGAAAATTAATTTCGTCCGATCATCGATGCATTTTTTTTTTTTGGTCCTTCATTCAGGAAATTCCAGGTCTCAGCTGATTTCGCTTTATTCTTTTTTTTTTTTTGGTTCTAATACATTCTCTCGTCAATTTGAAAATTTTATTGATGAATATATAAATATTCATCAATAAAATTTTTAAATATTCTCGTACATTCTCGATTGGCAATAAACGATGAAGAAAATGTTTCGTAGCCCTGTCGGCCTTGAGTCATTCGTCAGATTACAGTAATCTGACAGTAGAACAGTTGACTCAATGGTCAGACAGAGTGGTCCGGAGACACTGTCGTTACGAGGACCTTGACAATTTCATTAATTCTACGTTTCGCGCGTAAACATTCAGTAGAAAGTTACACATACTTTGTTATTCGTGGCAATCACGTTTTTTATTTTAAATTCGAAGATCGAGACTCTGTATCGAGAAAAAGGAAAAGTCTCGTATCTTTGCAGGCGAACGAATAATTATTCGTTGGTCAAAATAAACTTTGCAGTCAAAATGTTGATGAATCTTTTCACAGCCCAAATTCATTAAATTTTTCGCCTTCCCTTTTAGCAATTTTTCAAAAATACGATAAATTTAAAATTGCATTGTTTTATAGAAATTAATTTTTTTTTTCGGTTTCGTATTGAAAAAGGATCACAAATGCCTTCACTGAAAATATTTTTTTGTTAAAAATGGTCGATATTTTGTTGAACATGGTGAACTAAATATTTTTTGATAATTTCAAAATTTTCGTTATTTTGGCGGTATATTCGGTTTCTAACGGAATCGTCAGCCAAATTTACGATTGAAACGACAAAAATTTACTTCCGAAGAGACTTTCTAGAATATTTCTTGTTGCGATGACACAATTTTTGGGATCATTCAAAAAAACGTTTAGTCGAACGTATCGAACAAAATATCGATCTTTTCCAAAAAAAAATTCTTTTTAGTGTTGCAAAAAAGATTCCGACGAAACTTGTAATTTTGACGTTTGCGGTTGATGGATGCGACAATAAAAAAAATAATCACCCGATGCAATGAAAATTATTCCGACATCGGTGTAAAGTGACTTTTCAAAAAATTCTTCTTTTTCGTTTTTAACGACACTGAAGTTTGGAACGTTGAGGTTAAACGAAAAATACGTTTTTCTATTAATTGTTTGTTGAATTTCATAAACCATTACAATTTTCCAACCAATTTTGTTTTTGGATTCTAAAAAAAAATCGTTTCATTCTCCTGACCGAATATTCATTAAAAATCTCAATAATAAACCGAATTTTCTTGATTTTGTGTTTAAATAAAAAAAAAAATAGTTTTATTTTCCTGGCCAAATATTTCATGAGCTCTGCTAAAGAAAAAATAGAATTTCGTTGCGTTCCAACGATGCAAACTTTGACATCCTTTCGTTTTATCAATTTCGAACATTTTCTCATTCCTCTGGCCAAGTTAATCGAATTCCTTCGTTTCGCCATAGAGCGCGATATTATGGGAGGGAAAATCGCTTTTTTCTTCGCAACTGCTACGATAGAAATAATTAACCCGAGGACCTATACGCGCCGCCTTAGCCACAAGACGCTATAGTAATATGCGCCACTTTATAATGTTAGCCACCACATTCGTATAGTTCGAGAACGGCTCTCCAAGACATGGGTTTGATTTTCAGCTAAAACCACTTTCCATTTTGCTTCACAAGCAACCATATGTTTTCACTGGCGTTCATACCGTTCACTCGACTCTTCGGCCACATCATGAGCTCTCCTTTACACTTGATTACGTATAAATACACTGGGATATGCGGACTCGTCTTGGGCAGTGACTTTATAATTGGAAAAAATAAAAAATAAACAAAATAAACAAAAGGCAATAAATTGAATAATAAATAGGGTCGCTTCGCCGCGTGGGCAATAAAAATCGAGAAATAATTCGTCGTAATCCTTGCAGCCACTTCCGGACTGCGTAGCCAGAGATAATCAAGAGTCTCGTGTTTTTACGCGGACTCGTTTAATAAAAAATAAAGGAAATGCAATCGAAAAGACACGCACACGCACGTAACGAGTTTTGTTGAAATGTTTAAATATCGCGGGAGGAAAATTCTTTGGCATTTGGAATGCAGAAATTTTTCAAAATCGTCGAACTCTTTTTCTTGGGCTTTTGGAATTGTCGCCAGCACGAAAGAGACTTTTTTTTATCTTCGTTGACTCTGCTGACTCGGACGCACTTTCGTCGTAGATTCGACTCGTAGGCACGAACAGTATTTCAACTGACGTGACAAAACTGAGTGCCGCTTAGTCGAGATATTAGTTTACTCGTTGGACACTAAATTACCAACGAATTTATTTTTTCATTCGCTTCTTACGATCCTGTTGATGGAGATTCAATAACAAGCACCATGTTCACGTTTGCATCGTTGGAATGCAACGAAATCCTGTTTTTTCTTGAGCAGAGCTCAGGATTTTTATTCAATATTCAGTCAGGACCATAAAACGATGATTTTTTAGGATCCAAAGAGAAAATCGGTACGAAAATTGTCATGGTTTTTGAAATTGAATAAACAATCAATAGAAAAACGAATTTTTCGCTGGAGCCCGAAGAATAACGATGCTGAAGTTTGCATCGTTGGAATGCAACGAAATTCTGTTTTTTTTTGAGCAGAGCTCAGGATTTTTATTCAATATTCAGTCAGGACCATAAAACGATGATTTTTTAGGATCGAAAGAGAAAATCGGTACGAAAATTGTCATGGTTTTTGAAATTGAATAAACAATCAATAGAAAAACGAATTTTTCGCTGGAGCCCGAGGAATAACGATGCTGAAGTTTGCATCGTTGGAATGCAACGAAATCCTGTTTTTTCTTGAGCAGAGCTCAGGATTTTTATTCAATATTCAATCAGAACCATAAAACGATGATTTTTTAGGATCCAAAGAGAAAATCGGTACGAAAATTGTCATGGTTTTTGAAATTGAACAAACAATCAATAGAAAAACGAATTTTTCTCTGGAGCCCGAGGAATAACAATGTTGAAGTTTGCATCGTTGGAATGCAACGAAATTCTGTTTTTTTCTTGACCAGAGCTCAGGATTTTTATTCAATATTCAGTCAGGACCATAAAACGATGATTTTTTAGGATCCAAAGAGAAAATCGGTACGAAAATTGTCATGGTTTTTGAAATTGAACAAACAATCAATAGAAAAACGAATTTTTCGTTGGAGCCCGAGGAATAACGATGCTGACGTTTGCATCGTTGGAATGCAACGAAATTCTGTTTTTTCTTGAGCAGAGCTCAGGATTTTTATTCAATATTCAGTCAGGACCATAAAACGATGATTTTTTTAGGATCCAAAGAGAAAATCGGTACGAAAATTGTCATGGTTTTTGAAATTGAATAAACAATCAATAGAAAAACGAATTTTTCGCTGGAGCCCGAAGAATAACGATGCTGAAGTTTGCATCGTTGGAATGCAACGAAATTCTGTTTTTTTTTGAGCAGAGCTCAGGATTTTTATTCAATATTCAGTCAGGACCATAAAACGATGATTTTTTAGGATCGAAAGAGAAAATCGGTACGAAAATTGTCATGGTTTTTGAAATTGAACAAACAATCAATAGAAAAACGAATTTTTCGCTGGAGCCCGAAGAATAACGATGCTGAAGTTTGCATCGTTGGAATGCAACGAAATTCTGTTTTTTCTTGAGCAGAGCTCAGGATTTTTATTCAATATTCAGTCAGGACCATAAAACGATGATTTTTTTAGGATCCAAAGAGAAAATCGGTACGAAAATTGTCATGGTTTTTGAAATCGATCAAAAAATCAATGGAAGTAGTATTTTTGGTTGGAGCCCGAGGTTGCGAACTTGAGTGGCATAAATAATTTGGTGTACTCACACAAAGAGGGTCGGTCTCATGATGCTGCGAGGTCCCGGTCTCGGTCTCGGCTGCGACGGAAATGACAGTCCTT
Source organism: Hyposoter dolosus (assembly GCA_963921915.1). Lineage (NCBI taxonomy): Eukaryota > Metazoa > Arthropoda > Insecta > Hymenoptera > Ichneumonidae > Hyposoter > Hyposoter dolosus. The sequence goes on from OY998140.1 coordinate 5,830,038, forward strand.
TCGTCGAAGGAACTCACAGACCCGTTACCACCTCACCACCAAGGTGGAGCTCTCCCAGGCGAATATAAAATAACCAACAAGTCAAAAAAGAAGGAAGCACACAACACCACTGCAAGCGCGGAGGCTGTGTACTTTCGAGTGGCGTGCCGAGTTTCCCCTTCTCTCTATATATATCGTACACGCTCACTCTACAACCCGGGAGGTCCCACACCAGCTAATCGAATATATATTACATGGGACTGGTGCGAAAGCCCATGGGTTACGTATATCCTCCTCAAACTCGATCCTACCCAAAAATTCAATCGCACATTTTGTAGGAGGAGATTCTAACATTCGACAAACTTTAATATCCTTTTTCATCCAATTTACACATTGAGGACGTTGTAAGCAAAATTTTCTATCGATAGAATTCCTTTAAATTTCCACCACGCAAAGAGAATTGTGATGTCGCGCAATTTTGCGAGGTTTCACGATGTAGAAGTCGAGATATTTATTTATAAAAATTCACAATTTTCACTAATTTCTCATAAGAGGGTGTGTTAAAAGTTTCAATTTTCAACATTAAATATTTCCATTTCTAAATGGTGAAGCCTCTTAAAACTTTGCATACACTTTTATGTAACATCGAAGAAGCTTTATTCAGTTTTTCAAAAAAATCGCTCGTCAAATTTTTTCGAAATTTCGTAAATTATTCAAAAATATTTAGTTTACCGTGTTCAACAAAATATCGACGATTTTTAACAAAATTTTATTTCCAGTTAACTCGATAATTAACAGCTTTTTGCAAAATCTTCCAGTTTCACGTGTTTTTTACTTTTTGTTTTTTATCTTTCGATTGCGACTATTTTCGACTCTGTAGCTTATTCCGTTATGCAGAAACGAATTATTTTATTTTATTTTTTTTCGTTGCATCAAAAAAATTCACATTTTTTATGTTTGCCAAAAAAAAAAAAAACGTATTTCTCTGCATTCCCACGATGCAAACTTCAACACTATTCACGTTTTTTGCCCTTCGAATCATCGAACTCAAAAAAATTCGATGCAAAAGTTTGGTCCATCAAATTTTCATCATCGTAAGACGAAGAATTATTTAAATTGGCCAATTGAGCATGAAAATGTTGATTTTTTTGTTGCACTTTGCAAGATATTTATTTATCAATGAAGCGTCTTCTTATAGCCATAGAATCAACGAAAACAGTGACTCAAGGAGATCCCGTGACGAGATCTCTTGGCTCGAGCCGCTTTTCTTCATTCGTAACGTTTATTAAGCCAGCCAGTGAAAGTAAAGATACGGTTTCGTAGATTGTCCGAAGGCAAAAATTCCGTGGCACAGTCTCGACATGCCCCACGATCATTCATTTCGATTTCAATTATGCAAAGCAGTATTATGTACCTATATACATATGCATTATGTACGCGATATATAAAGATAAATATTCATTACGATATATACCGGTTATCCAAAAATATTAAATATCGAATTATGGATATTCATAGATTTGTGCAATTTCGAGGAGTCAAGAGTGCGTATCAAGTGCGTCGTTCGTAGACTTGATAATTTCTAAGGTTATTCCATAAGGCTATTTCATGAATTAACCCTAGAATCGTAACCCGGGGTCAAAAACGACCCCAGGCGACTCGAAATCCCTTTCTGGCTTCGTTCTCCCGTTTTTTATCGTTTTGCTGAATTTTCGACTAATTTTTTGACTTCAAGCAAAATTGCCCCAGGCTCGCGTGATCCTGCATTAAAAAACGAAAAGAATGAGCCCAAGTTGAACTCTTTTCGTTAAATTTTACCGGAGATATGAATTTTTCAAAATTGCGGTCATTCATGACGCCCAGGTTAACGGAAGAGCTAAAAAAAAAATAAGGTTACCGTTCTAGGGTTAATGCGAAATAAAAAAAAGAAAGATTCCATTTTCTTTTCTTTTTTTTTTTATGGACGCAGCGAATAAATTCTTGTAAAGGAAAAGTAAACGAATCTCAAAAGTTGAAAATTTTTTAGATGGTCGCGTAAGTTTGATTATCAACGGAAATAAGTCACTACGAGAGCATAATTATCAATATTCGCGTTGTAAAATCTCGCCGAGTTGCGCATTATCGTTTATGTGTTTTTTTTATGGGTTTACGCACTGAGAATTCTGGTTGGAAATGTTTGGAATGTGTTGGTGTCTCTTGACGAGAACTTGATAACCGTTTGCGAAAATATTCAGCAAAATTTTGCTTCTCCTCACTTTTTCACTCATTCGCTGCCGTTTTTTCGGAAACTAGTGAATAAAAATTTTCATTCTTATCGCATGTTCGCAACGTTCGAACGCGAGGAAAAACATTTCTTTTTTTTGCCGAGAAACTTTTCGGGAGCAGAAACCGATCGTTTTATTGTTGTAATTACATTTTGCATTTTAATCGTTAGCTTCGCGCAAAAGATCGAAGAATTTCGTTGCCTTCCAACAATGCAAACTTCAACTTGGTTCGATTTCATCGTTTGTATCCAAAGGATTCCTGGGAAAGGAAGAGAATTGAGGTTTGGACGTGTTCCCTAACCTTCAAATGAACTTTCCTTTATTTTCGGATTTCATCATGACGACACACGACGCACTAGACGCAAAAATGAGAAAGAACAAATCTCTTTGTTGTTTCGTTCGCGCAGAGAAGTTGAATTCAAAGTTCCCGAATGGTCGCTCCTCACCCTTGAAATTCCACGAAATCTGGTATTTCGAAGGATGCTGCACATTCAGATAAAAACAGGATGTCCGCGATAAAGAATGCAAAGAAAGTAAATGGAGCGAGAGATCGAGGGTTAAAAGCGCGAAAGAGGTGTCGCGAGTGAAACGGTGGAAAGAATTTTTGGCTACGGTCACTCCGCCGCGAATTCGTGGAATCAACGGATCGCGAAGGAGGATCCATTTGTACGTGAAAGTCTCGCGTGGAAATCAATGTCCTTAATCTTCCTCGAACATATTTCAATTGCAATTTAAAAGTTTATTTATTCATCGATTGCATTATTCTGACCTTTCCTCGTTAATCGAGAACGTTTACGAATAGACGATCAGACGGGACGTGACTTTATGACCCCCCACCCTGCTCGCATTGAAAATTGCCTGCAGACCCGACTTTGTCGAATATGCACTGGAGCCTTGAGCTTTCAAGACATTTCGTCCGTAGGAAAAAAATCGTATCCATAAATCGAGGATTAATCGCTCAGTGAATCGCGTTTGTTCGTGGAAACATTCGCAATTATTTTTCACTTCAATTCAACATTTCGTCAAATTTGCTTAAAAAACAATTTCGGGCTTCGCGAGAGTCGCGTACGATTTGATTTCGATCTTTTGATCCTTCTCTTTGAATTCGTCGTCGTACCTCTCGGAATTTTCGGGTGATTTTTTTGTTTGTTTGTCTTTTTTTGTTCCTTGAGTTGGCAGATTACATTTCTCCAAGAGCGAGTATGGCGCCAGCACTCGACGGGATACAAGTTTCCCCCGATCTCCCTGAGCCACCGATATACATGTATACGCCGGAGACGACAATATGTTTAAAAATAACAATGATAATCATAATAATTCTCGTTATAAATGCGACCTGTTGCCCTCTACATCTCACACTCGAACCTGACCCGTAAATTCGAGCTCATTCCTTTTTTTATTATTTCCTTTTACACCTGCACTGGCGCCAGCTACGTAACTACGAAAGATTTTTTTTCGATCCCTTTTTTACAGTCGCTGTTGAAAAAGCTCGTAAAAATTGGCCACACGAAGTCGCAGTGAGCCAAAAATACGCTGAAACTCATTTTTTTCGTCGCCCTTATTATGTATTGTTCTAATTTTTCAATTAACAAAAAAAAGTGTGTGCAAGAATAAAGAATTTTATAGCTTCTTCGCAATTTTCGCTATTGAGAATCTTCAGTCTACAGTCTATCGAGCCACGGCTGAAATGATTTCGTTTTTTTATTTAAATAATTGTTACTGTTTTTTCGAAAAAATAAAGATCCCTCGCGACGTTGGGTCGCTTGAAGAATGCATCTCGAATTTTCAAAGTTCTGAGGGCTTGTTTTTACTCGCGACACGTACGGTTCGCTGGATCGAGAAAAATACAGGACAGCATGGACTGCTCATTCATTTTTATTCCGATCGAACGAACGCTGTGGAAATATCGCTTTTCTTTCGGAATTCACAGCTACAGTGGCTACGAAAAGTGATTGCACTTTTTGTATGGGAAATCGTATTCAAATTGTGCGAATACTTCACGTAGAGCCACGACTGTATCTTTCTCGCACGAAACCCTGACTGATCCAGACGAAACTGATCCATCACCGCGCCCGCGCCGTGGGTGTTGAATCGACCAGTCGATCAACTTTGGACAAAAAACGTCACAGTTGCCGGCGCCGAATAAGACTGCACTTGCCATCTAGCGGAAGTTCGAGAAAATTTCCGTCTCCGAAAGCACCTTCCGCGTCAGTCACATACGGCGGCGGGAATAAAACGATAACTTTATTTTTTACCGTCGGTCGGTAACTCGGCTAGAAAACGTATCACAAAATTTTGAGAGCTATACTCAAAAAATTATATATGAGAGCGAGCAAACGTCATATTCTTAAGATACCAATGACCGCCGAACGATTTCGTGTCGGTTTGCGCAAAAAAAAATTTACTTTTGAAAATTCAGAAATTTGGGGTCAATATTGGAGCATTTGTTGAATTTGATTTTTTTTCGTGAGTATTACTGTCCAGGCGTTTTAATTCATTTCGCAAACACCCACAAACGATCCCGGGACGACTAGTTTTCGGAATAATTGAAAAAGTTGAAAAGAGGGATCGAAGTTTGCGAGTAGGTCAACGGAATGTGGTAATTTTCTATTCTGAATTAATTCCGAAGTGATGCGGTGCGATCGCATTCTCGCGAGTGGCGAGTCTCCTCCTCCTCCTGCTCTTCTCCTTCTCCTGGACCCGACGTCATTCGTAATCAAAGTCCGTGTAGTGCGCGGCTTATTTGTGTGTTTTTCCTTCGGAACGGCAACACGATGATTCTCAATAAATTGACGTGAGTACAATAGAGAAAAGAGTAATGAACTGAGAGTTCTGGATGGAGAAAGACGCGCGGCATCGTTCGTGAAACTCAATTAGTCGCCATACCGCGCGCTCGAAAATTCTTTGCGAAAATTTGTACGCGCACGTACATATACGCGACATAGCAGACGTGCACACACACGCGTCCGCGCGCGCGCGTGTTGCATTGCCTACACGTCCGTGTGAAACGAGACACGGGTGTTCTCTGTGGTATTTCGCCATGCCGGCACGATGAATCTTTGTTAAATTCGTGTTCGTTAACAACCTCGTCCGTTCGTCGACGTTGAAATATTCGGTACGAAAATGTAGCTCGAATCTTAATCTTTATCGTGCGATCATTGTCAACGCGCGAATAATCCCTCGAGTCATTTTTAATCCTTACGAATAATCCCTCGGGAACTACAAACTCTGAGCTTCGTTTTCGCAAACTTCTCACCGAGAGCGCACGGCCCATGCATATACACACATGCACACGCGCGTTTGTGTCTACGTAGTGAAATTATTCTTCACACACGTAAACATTAAGAGAGAAAGAATCAATGGCGCCCGAGGGAATTGGTATATTCCCTTTTAACGACATGTTTCCATAATGAAAAACTTGTGTTTCCTTTTCTCTTACGTCTGTGTACACAAAACAACCTTTCATTCATTTCGCCGGCAATTTTGACACTCCGATGAAAATTTACGATCTATAGACATCCTGACACGGATACATGCACGTGATTCTTTTTCCACCATCATAATTACGTTTATGCGTTCGATTGTGTTGCATGTATGACCTGATGCAGCGAATATATATATATATGTGTGTTATCTAGTCGTATTGACGCTATTATTCACGAAATATTCATATTTATATAGAAATCGGAGTCGAAACGACCCGGAACACGCCGATTTTGTTTTTTCCTGCACGATCGCTTATTCGTGCCAAAAAATCGTGATAATTTGTTTCGAAACGAAATAAAACTTTTCGCCGCGGAAAAAAACCTTTCGGAGCAGAAATCCGGAACGGAATATTTCGATCGCAAATTTTGGGAAAATAAACATCGAGACTTTGGAGTTTGACATATTTAAAATTTGGTTTTGCTGAATTTGAGGAAATTCGATCAAACGACGTTTTAGAAACAAACAAACACAAATTATTGTTGTTTTTCTCGCGCAGATTTCGGCCGCATAAATTGGAGCTGGATTCCTTTTTCGCTTAGAGACATCGTCGATAAAAAAAATCAGAAAATCTTATCGGGAGGCTAAATAAAAAGGAAAAGCAACGTTTGGAATCCATGAAATAAAAGGACAAAGTTTATTGAAACTGAATCGCGCTTCGGGGACTTGAAAATTCGTCAATTTTACCCAACGACCTCCATTGGCAAGCTACACAATGGGTATCCAAGACTTGCAAGCTTTCCTCGACAGCAATTGCGTTCAGGGAGGCGCCGTTCCTGTAGATCTCTTCAAAATTGCTCGTCAAGTTATAATGAAGCAGCGCAGCCGGATGGCCAAAGGACAACAGCAACAACACAACTCTGCCATCCTGCGGCTCGTTCTCGACGGAGAATGTTGCTTGGACAGACTTTACGGCGGATATTTTTCAGGTCAGACTAAATTTCAATCAAATTCTCTCTTAACTTTTCTCTCGTTTTATGAAATTCCATTAGGAAAGCAAAACCGTTTTATTTCTCTCAAAACAATTTCGTACACCGAGCGAGCGAGGAGAACTTGACTGAAAACTTCACTTTTTTCGTATCCGATTTCCGAAATTCATGCAAAAATGACGTTTTCTCTGAGCGACCTGAACTTTTCTGTGCATACGAAAAAAAAACTATTTTTTAGAGGATTTCAAACACGTTTATCTTTCCGTTGCTGTGAATCCTTCCATTTTTAACCCTTTGCCGATCATACGGGTCTCTTTGACCCAAGCGACAACTTTTTTCAAGAAGCTTGTTTTCCAAAACGTTTTTTTTGGGAATAAAACAAATGCAACGACTATAAAAACTATGGAGCCTCAAAGTAGAATCAATGGAGAGTATTTCAGAATTTTTTCAGATTATTTTCTCTCTAAATACGCGAGATATAAGTGGCCGGACGAAAAGGACCGTGCGATCCAGGGTGCCATGAAAAATCACATGATCCACGCAGAGTTAACTTGTCTAAATTTCTAAAAATGTGTCTATTATTTTGTGAGAATTCGGTCCGTTTATCAAACGAAAGGAAAGAATTGCCAAAAAAAAAAAAAAACAAAAATATGAATATTTCTAGAGGAACCGCCGCCGAAATTACTGGGAATTTCGTATAGAGAATTATTCTTTGTGAATTTGTATGGAATTTGTTTTAAGGTAGTACTCTCGGTTTTAGAATTACCGTTTAGAATTTAATAAAATTCGGTACATTAGTAGATTTTGCTTAGAAAAAGATTCAGTCAAATTGTCAAAAGGCTACAGAGAACAAGAAACATTGAGTTTTATGATAAATCTCAGATTTATCATGAAATTACCAATGCGAATATCTTTTTTCTGGTTCTCTGTAGCCTCTTGAAAATTTGACTGGATCTTTTTCTAATCGCAATCTACTAGTGTACCAAATTTTATTAAATTCTGAACGGTAATTTTAAAACCGACCTTGACAAAAAAATACTGGATTTTTGGGTTCTGGGTGCTCCATGGGATATTAAAAAATGCAGAAATCGATACACAAATACATAAATACTGCAAATAGTGCAACTGTCTATTTTTTGTAATAAAAAATGTGTCAAAAAATAAGATTTCGAATGGGAAAACTTGGAGTTTAGACTCGTGATGTTTTAATTCCGTAGATTGGGCTTGCGGTGGTCAGTGGAATCGAATGGTCCAATTCCTGGCTGTTCTCATCCAAGCAACGGAACTTTCCGGTGTCGAGTTGGCTGTTTTTTTCAACGGGTGTCACGAAGCAGCGAGGCGTGCAGATTGGATACAGAATCAATTGAAAATGCGAATAAAAGTGAACAACGTAAGTTGCCCGCTGAAAATTGATGATTCGTAGCGCCCGAGTTCGCAATGTTGAAAGGCAACGAGAAATGTTTATTTTTATCGACGATTTCTTTAATTTTCATAATCGGAAAAACCGATCGTTTTGTCATCGTAATTTCTGCATTTGAATAACGAGCTTCGCCAAAGAAAAAAAATCATTTCGTTGCATTTCCACGATGCAAACTTCAAGCTCATAATTATTTTTTCTAATTACGAAAATCCTCGGATTGTAAAAATTGTAAATTCATGTCGCGTTGATAATTTCAGGTTTTGAAACATATAACTACAAAAGGTACACCGCCGCCAAAAATTTGGTGGACGCCTCCCGTCTGTTTGCGTACGAGTCTGCGAATGGCTCTTCGCCATCTGAAAGTTGCAGTTGTAAGTATCGCGTATTCTCGTCTCGTTTTCTTTTTCCCTCATTTATCACACTTCTCAGAAATCTTTTTCATCGCCGTTTCTACCAGAATATTAATGCAAGTAATTATTAAATTCAGTTATGCAGCATGGACGATCATCATCAGGAAGTAATTGCATATTGTCGTGAGAATAATTTCAATGGATTGATCGCTGACGACGCGGAGTACGCAGCTTTTGATCCGCCACGGTATTTCTCATCGGAGCAGCTGAAACTCACTTACAAGGTACGGAATTGAAGAAAATTATTCTTCCCGACTTTGAAATGTTTTTCTGCATACAATTACGAATATTTAACGCTCCGAGGATCATATGATTTGTTATGGCGTCCCGAATCATGTCGATATGGAGTTTTTTCGTATTGCCACTTATATCTCACGTATTTGGGGAGAAAAAAATGTGAAAAAATTCTGGAATACTCTCCATTGATTCTACTTAACCCTGAAACGGTAACCTTTAGTTTTTTTTTTTATCTATTCCGGTGACCTGGGGTCATAAATGACGCCAATTTTGAAAAATTCATATCTCTGGTAAAATTTAACGAAAAGGGTTCAAATTGAGCTCATTTTTTTCGTTTTTTAATGCAGGATCACGTGAGCCTGGGGCAATTTTGCTCGGAGTCAAAAAATTAGTGAAAAATGCGGTAAAGCGATAAAAAAACGGGAGAACGAAGGGAGAAAGGGCGCGGGATTTACAGTCGCCCAGTTGAGCGACAAGTTGTCGCTTGTGTTGAAAAAAAAAAAACGCATATGATCAACGGAGAGTTAATATTTGTAGGCGATTTCGACTCAATTTTAAAAGAATCAAGAAAAAGCCGCAAGTTTGATGCAATTTTTTAACGATCGTTGAAATCCAACGAAATTCTGTTTTTTCTTGAGCACAGCTCATGATTCTTATTCAATATTCAGTCAGAACAATAAAATGATTTTTTTTTTTTTTTCACGATCCAACAAAAAAATCGGTACGAAAATTGTCATGGTTTTTGAAATTGAACAAACAATCAATGGAAAAAGTATTTTTCGTTAGACTCGAACTTTACGAACGCTCATAATTTTTGATTGCTTCGTTGACAGGGTTCACTCGACACTAAAGAATACATGGTCTCCGAATTGATAAAAGCGATTGGAATACCAGCTGACAGACTATGCATATTTGCCGCACTTCTTGGCAACTACATACTGACGGAGCATGATTTAATAGATTTTTATAAAAAATTAAACATCAATATCGGTCCTAACAAAACAAACGTCGAACAATACGTACGGGCTATTGGAAATTTTGTCAAAGATCTGCCGTCCAACGAGTTGGACGTGGCGGGACAAGAAATATTCGGTAGTCTGACTAATCCGAAATACTCAAAGCTCCGGCAATCCGTCCAGTATTATATCAACGGGACGAAGGATGGATTTTTGCATTACAAGCCAATGAAGCCAGTGAAACGTGAGTATCGATCGAGAAAATTCGATTCGCTTTCCTAATTAACTCTTCGTGGTGACACTTTCGCCGGCGATCTCGATGCTCACACTGGCTCGATTCTACAGAGTCTATTTTTGAACCGGCATTGTGACCAGCCTATCGGCCCGAAAATTCTCAAAAAATTACTAAACATCCTTTAGACATTCCAGTTTAGATACGAAAAACTTTCCTAAAAGAAATCGAAGGCAAAGATATTTTTAAAATGCAAAACGAAGAAAATAGTGTGGAAAAAAAAGTTTTTTCACTAAAATAATCGTCACTTAGAGGATTTTCAATATTTTTGCCTAAAATTTGGACCTGATATCCATCAGATCTGGTTCTTTTGTGAAAAAAATAATAGGATAGCGCGCGTTTAAAAAAAATCATATTTATTCCATTATTGAAAGTGGGTTGATTTAAGAGTAGATTTTAGAGACTTTAGCGTTGGCGGCGGTAATACTTACCGTCGCCAGCCCATAGAAAACACTTAAAACTATCGTGAGATGACGATTATGTCTCCATTCAATACCTGGGTGGATTCTACCCAGTCTGACGACCAAGATTTAATAATTGTTTACGATTATAATAATGATTACGAATCTGCAGAGAACAACAAATCCGAAACGAAACAAACTGCACCCGCGCAAGCGACCAGTCCACCAGAAACACCCACGGCGACTCCCGAGGAAGATGCGACCTTGGAAACCTCCAGATTCGCTTCTGAAACTCTCGAGAGCGAACAAGAGAGTCTGAACGCTTATAAAGAAGCGACTGCCAATGCGAAAGCTGCTCCCCAAATAGTTATCGAGCCTCCTGGTCTTTTGGGACACGCCGACGCCGATAATTCAAAATCTGAAGAAGAACACAGTGAGTTTTGTTTTATAATTAACAATTAATTTAATTAAATAATTAAAATCATGAAAAATCATCGAAAAAGAAAATAAAAATTTTACTCCCGTTACTTTTTTCCTCAGCAAATGGCCACGCAGTGAACGGGATTCACAATTTATTGATAAGTTCGTCGAGCTCGAGCAGCAGCTCGACGGTCGCTTCGCCGGCTCACATTACACCCGAACCTGCGAAAAGCGCAGAAAAACCAACGAGCATACCGAGCACCGTTTCCGAAGTGATGCGAACAGCTTCGGAGCGTCATCAAAAAGGATTAATGTCTCCTCACATCTATCAAATTTTAACGGCGGGAGAAATAAAGCTTCCGGTTTTGCTCGAAGATGAAAATCATCGTGAATTTCCATCCATTCATCTCATTTATCGTCCAGTAAGACAAATGGTCTATGCCATACTCTTCAATCTTCATCATAGAATGTACCTTGCTACGAAGAGCAAGGAAAAAGGTGGTGAGTCGAACCATTCAACCAATATTTTGTATCAAACTGTCGTTTGCATCGTTGGAACACAACGCAATTCATTATTTTCATTATTATTATTATTTATTACTATTTCAATGATAATTATTATTATTTGGAAATAATAAATAATAGTAATAATTATTAAAATAGTAGTCGCTCCTTGGCGACTCTAAAACTAAATTTACTGAAAACAAAATTGGAACGAGTGCATTAATTATTTAAAAAATAATTATTTATTATTATTTTAATAATAATTATTATTAATAATAATAATTTTCGATGATTTAATAATTATTATTATTAAAATAGCTACTTGGCGACGCTGGACGTGAATTTACTAAAAAAAACAAAAATCGGAACGAGTGTATTAATTATCAAACTAATAATAATTTTATTTATTTATTTATTATAATTATTATTGTTTATTATTTTTTTATAATTCATACACTGGATTTACGAAAAAATAACAAAAAATTGGAACGCGTGTATAAATTATTAAAATAACAATTTTTTATTAATATTTATTAGAAAGTTTTGTAGAAAATGATTTTTTAATGGAACTAGTGAAAAAAAAATACCAAGCTTTGGGATGCCGATTTGAATTTTACACGAAAAATGATTTTACAGATAGCGAAAAAGTCGAAGTCCCTGACGTCATAATCAAAGAATGGATTTGGTCGAAAGCGAATCCGTATCAAACTCCGGCATTGGTAAAGGCTGAACAAATCGGTTGGGGCGTTCCGACGATTCAACGTCTCTGGTTTGGGTGAGTTTTCTCATTTCTCAATCTTGAAATTTCTGCTTTTTCGTTAATTATATTCGCGTCAAAATCCAATGTAATCGACACGAGGCAATGGAGTTTGCAAATAATCAGCATTCTTGAGAAACGATGAAAAATGAATGAACTGTGCAATCGTTGCAGCTCTCGAGGGCATCATAGGTATGTCCGATGCTCCTTATTTTTTTTCGGTGTTGTACATTTTGGCTCAACTCTTTATTCTCAATGTTTTACTCATTGACGAACCTCCGTCCATTTCCAATAAAACAATTGAAACTATTCGTTTATAAATCACAAGCTGAATTCCTTGTTGTAACAAGTTTCAACACAGACGATGAGAAGCACGTTTTTAATGTTTGACGCTAATTACAGACCTTGTTGAAGTTTGCACCGTTCGGATGCACCGAAATTATGTTTTTTCTTGAGCAGAGCTCACAATTTTTATTCACAATTTTCGTAGGACAATGAAACGATTTTTTTTAGGGTACAAACACTGAAAACAATATTTTGTTGGAAAAGATCGATATTTTGTTCGATACGTTCGACTAAACGTTTTTTTTGTTTGAAAAATCCCAAAAATTGTGTCATTGCAACAAGAAATATTCTAGAAAATCTCTTCGGAAGGAAATTTTTGTCATTTCAATCGTAAATTTTGCTGACGATTGCGTTAGAAACAAAATGTACTGCGAGAATAACAAAATTTTTGAAATTATCCAAAAATATTTAGTTTAACGTGTTCATCAAAATATCGACGATTTTTAAGAAAATTTTATTTCCACTGAAAAGAAAATCGGTACGAAAATTGTTTTGGTTTTCAAAATTGAACAAACAATCAATAAAAAAAAAACGTATTTTTCGTTGGAACTCAATGTCGCGAGCTTCGGTGTCATTCGCATCGTTTGCATGCAACGAAATTCGGTTTTTTCGTGAGCAGAGTTGAAACGATCGTTTTTTAAAGTTCCAACCAAAAAAAAAATTGTAATGTTTTTTTAAATTGAACAATCCTGCCGTTTTTGCCTGTACTTGGAGTCGTTTAAGAAATCTGAAAAAATTCAGGAAAGTAGTTTTCGATCTATAGAAAGAGAGCCCGCGCTGGGTGATGGATAAAAATTTTTTTTTATCAACGTTATTTAATGGTAATCGATACGAAAAACGATAAATTCGATCCATTCGCTTAATGGGCCCCCCAGACCCATGTGTGTCTACGAAGGGTTAATAGAAAAAGTATTTTTCGTTGGACCCGAGCGTTGCGAACTTCAGTGTCATAATTGCAGGCTTGCTCACTCCAAACATTGTTGACTCGTCAATGAATTATTGGAGATTCTTTATTTTTTCAGCACTGTAATCGACGACAAACGACGCCGTCTACGAGGATTTCTCACGTGCATGCAATCCGATACTCAACTGATGCTGAATCCATCATACGTGCCCCAACACTTGCTCGTCATGGCCTGCGTCCTCAGGTTAACAATTGCCTTCCCAAAACTCGAATCTCATCTAAATCGAAATTATATTTATGGATTATTTTCTTTAGATATATCATGACCTTTTCGGACAAAATAAAAATTCTACGTCGTCAGGAGCTCGATGCCTTTATCGCACAGGCATTCTCCGCCGATTTGATGAACACTCAATATCTGCAGGATCTTCAGGTAATCATGGAAAATTATTTTAACCTTTCGAGTGGACACCAACGCATGTAATTGTATCTTGGGTCAATTTGACCCGAGGCGTTTTTCAAATCGTTGTATTCCGGCAAATATGCATTTTTCTTTTTTGTAGAGACGTTTCTTGTAGTGAATTTTCCATATTTTATGGCCGTAACTTTATTTTTTGACGAAAACGAAAATTAAATGCCAAAGAAACGGCGACGGAAAATTTTTCCGGGGTCAAAATGACCCAGTGTCTACTCCAAGGGCTAATGAACGCCCGAACGTTTTTTTAGCAAAAAATGATACAAATCTCGTAAAGAATTTTGCTCCTGGATTACGAAAGGAAAATAAATTTAAAAAAAATAGGAAAATTTAGCACCGAAGCAAATGTCAAAACTTAAAGGGTTAAAAATCGAATTGAGAAATTATCCGGAAATCTATTTCCAATAATTTCAATAATAATTCGATAAATCTTTCCGAATGATGGTCCGCAATAAAATGGCGAGACGACGATCGATTTGTCACGATTTTTGTCCTTCCAGCTCTCTTTGGTGACTCCTCGAGGCGTCCAACTGGCGACACTCTTCATGGCTGGGGTGGAAACTGCTTTGCTTGCGAACGACGCTTGCGGAGCTCCTATACCTTGGCTCATGTGCTGTCCCTGGCTCTACTTTGATGGAAAATTGTTCCATCACACACTAGCGCGCGCAACAATTGCGAAAAATCTGCTCGAACTTTGCGGCGGACACATTGAGAGTGTGGTCAAAGTTGAAAGAATGCGAAAAGCTATTCTCGAAGGAGTTAACGTTGTTTTCGCACGCCCAGCGCTGCCAGTAGCACCAGGTAACGTTTTTGCACTGTACAATTAAGGACGTTGTATACAAAATTTTCTATCGATAGAATTCCTTCAAATTTACACCACACAAAGAGAATAGTGATGGCTCGAGTTATTTCAAGAAGTTTCACAATGTAGAAGTCGAGATATTTATTTATAAAAATCACAATTTTCAGGAGTTTCTCATAAGAGCGTGTGTTAAAAATTGCAATTTTCAACATTTAATATTTCGATTTCTAAATGGTGAAGCCTCTCAAAACTTTGCATACACTTTTATGAAACATCGAAGAAGCTTTATTTAGTTTTTCAAAAAAATCGTTCGTTAAATTTTTTCAAAATTTTGTTTATTGTACAAAAAATACAGATTACCTCGGACAATTTTGGATTTAGAGTATGTTGTTCTTTAGTCAATTTGTAACAACTTTTTCTAATCAACTTGGGCTCGCAAACCATTTTGTATGTAAGAAAAACTGAAAATAAAAATTTACATTTGACCGTCGCCATACAACGTCCTTAACACAATTATCACAATTAACACCAAGTTATGTTCACACTAATTATAAAAATATATTTCCAACTCTCCGTGGTCACCAGGGGACAAAATGACCCGAAGCGCAATTTTGAGCTGGAATTCAGTTATTGGCGCTCGAGATGGTTGGCCTCCGTTCCAACGGTGCTTTGGGCGCCTGAGAAAAACTTTTTTTTTTACACAATGCTTCTTTGCAGATTTTTAATGCCATTTTGGAAATTCTAGAACGTGTGACAACGGAGAGATAATTATTATATAATTAATTGACAAATAATTAATTCATCAGAATTCTTCCGTAACATTTCAAACGCCCCATTCCAAGCTGTGCCATCTTTTTGCAATAACAATAACGACACATTGTGACAAAAGTGTATCGTTTGAACAAAGTGGCAAAAATAACGCAGAAAATTGCTCCGTGGAGCTCCGAAATTTTGATAATCTCTGCGGATCTCGAAGCTGCGACAGTTCCAAGCAAATAATATTTTTTTCAATTAAAAAAATTTGTTTCTTCGTTCGTTGATGGCTTTCTGATCGTGCTCCTCTGACATTTTCAGCAGGCATACGAATGGCGGCCCCACAAAACGTGTTACCAACCGGTTGCACGATGAACGACGGTCTCGTGCGTGGTCGGGGAACTGCGAATATACCTCAACGCGGTTTAATCCGAAGACCGATGCCTTCGCGCGGTGGTCAGTTGGAAATAGCCGGAGTAGTCGTCGGTCAATGGGGCGCTAATTACGGACAACCGGGTCGTTTGCCACAGCCTGTACAAGGCCATTCCCGTGGCCGGCTACCACCGCAGGTGAAAAACTGTCGCGAGAAAAAAAAAATTTCTGTTCGCTACTTTATTCGCGTTTGTCGAAAACTTTTGACTCTGCAATCTTTTTCTTTTTCTTCAGATAACATCGATCGGGGGCTTGAAATGGGGCTTTCCTCGTGGTTTGAACGCCTTGGGAGCTCGACCTTTTCCTGCGCGAGTCAACAATCGCACACCCACCGCTGGACGAGGCAAAAAAACTCAAATGAAGGTAATCCCGATCCCGGAGCCTATTTTTCATTGAAAACGTTATATACAAAATTTTCTATCGACAGAATTCCTTTAAATTTCCACCACACAAAAAGAACAGTGATGTCTAATAGCTCGCGCAATTTTCCGAGGTTTCTCCATGTAGAAGTCAAGATATTTATTTATAAAAATCACAATTTTCATTAGTTTCTCATAAGAGCGTGTGTTAAAAGTTGCAATTTTCAACATTTAATATTTCGATTTATAAATGCTGAAGCCTCTTAAAACTTTGCATACACTTTTATGTAACATCGAAGAAGCTTTATTTAGTTTTTCAAAAAAATGGCTCGTAAAATTTTTTCGAAATTTTGTTTATTATATAACAAATACAGATTACCTCGGACATTCTTGGATTTAGACTACGTTGTTCTTTAGTCAATTTGTAACAACTTTTTTTAATGAACTTTGGCGCTCAAACCATTTTGTATGTAAATAAAAAACTGAAAACAAAAATTTAGATTCGGCGTCGCCGTACAAAGTCCTCAATTTTCATTATTCTGTGACTAAAACTTGCCACTTTTCATCATAGGCCACTGCCAAGAAAAAAACGACCGTTAAGAAAAACAAAGAAAACGAGAAGAAGGATAACAAAGGCCAGGGCAATGCTGCCGATGAAAGCGGCGACGAATCACCGTGAGTAGAGAACACGAGAACATAAGAGAGTCTCGAGGTGATGGATCAGTCACAGAACCTCCCCTCGAGTTTTTCAAATAACGAATTTCTTCATATTTAGCTTGACTAATCGCGATAATCGTCAGCAGGACGATGGCAAGAATTCGTTGACGGCGGTTTTTAGTAATCGATCTGGGAAATTTAAAAAAAAACTTTGCGGATCATATGATTTTTCATGGCACCCTCGATCACATGGTCCTTTTCGTCCTGCCGCTTATATCTCGCGTATTTGAAGAGAAAATAATGTGAAAAAATTCTGTAATACTCTCCATTGATTCTACTTTGAGGCTCCATAGTTTTTATAGTCGTTGCATTTGTTTTATTTCCAAAAAAAACGTTTTGGAAACCAAGCTTCTCGAAAAAAGTTGTCGCTTGGGTCAAAAAGACCCGTATGATCGGCAAAGGGTTAAAAATTGAAGGATTCACAGCAACGGAACGATAAACGTGTTTGAAATGCTCTAAAAAAATAGATTTTTTTTCGTGTGCACAGTCGCTCAGAGAAACGTCATTTTTGCATGAATTTTGGAAATCACATATAAAAGCAATGCCTTGGCATTTGACCGAGACTCTCACAAGTTAATTTTTCGTTGTTTCTTGTTTTTTTTTTTTTCAGTGAGCCCGTAACGAGTATAACTACGAAAGAAATTATATCGGTACCCGGTCAATTCGACGACGCGGTTGAAAACGGCAAAACGGTGGAAAAGGGTCAGGGCGATGCGCCGCTGGTTACATCGTAAGTGACGAATAAAAAATCCCAAAATGCTCCAGGTACGAAAAGCCAAATTTCGACCAAAACAAACAAAATGACAAACAAATGGCAAACAAAATGACTAAAAAAAAACACCCGGATGTGACTCAAGACTGCAGCCAATTTCGTTACACGTTCATGGAGTCTCCGAGCATCTCGAAATCTCGAAGCAAAAATCTGGAGAGTCTAAAAAGTTGGGATCGTTTGAGAGATTGAGAAAAATCGAGTTGCTTCGCGGCTCGATGAGCGTGTAAAATTCTGGTGGGGCCAAAAAACAAACTACCGTATCAAACTCTACAAAAGAAAAGCCACTGACTAACCGCGCCTCCTCAAGTAATTTGTCGAGGGAGGCGCGAGATAAAGAAAAAAAAAAAAACGAAAACAAAACAAAAAATTGAATTGTCGAGCAATCGCGTTTTTTTCGCGGGTTCGAAAACTTTACTATGTCCTCACTGCCAAATGTGTACGACGCTCCCCGCGTCGGAGCGGACGAGACGGAAGAAAAGCGGAAAATTTGGAACGTGGAAAGAGAAGCAAACAGGAGTAAATGGCGTTTCGATGGCTAAGAGCCATTGGAAAGTGCGTACTCTTGTGACACCGGTAAAAAAAAGAAAATAATAACAATGGACTAGACTGATTAGTGTTACGAAAGAAAAAGAAAAATATGATGAAGGAAAAAACGCTAATTTTACAAACCGTGAAAAAGTCGTCAACTGCTATAAGTATTTAATTATTAAGGAACGTGTTTATTTTTTTTACAATGATGAAAAATGTATATTTTCCGGTATTATATGAAAATGCCTCGCTTTGTATAGTCCCGATTCCACGCGCCTCGCCACCCCGAACCTATTCACCGAGCGCGTTTCCGTTGAGAAAAAGAATAAAGAGTAAAAGGCAAAAAGCCTCTTTTCTCTTCTCTCATTTGTCTCCAAACATTTTTTTACCCAATTATCTTCGTCTCTGTTCCCCATAGATAGAAAGGACGCGCGCGGCCTGTGGAATCCGGACGTTTCATCGCGTATAGAGACTGATGCTTTTCATATAGGTAAAATATATATTTATACATAACGATCGTTGAATTTCCAAACGGGTTTGGACACACGTATCTGACAAATAATTATTCCGCTCGTTTGGAGGTCCGACGGTGTATTATTTAGGAATAGGATGTCTTTTCCCACTAGCGAATTATACATAAGTTGTTAATTGGGTGAATTACGTGCCGCCGCTTGTTTCCGAGAGTGAGAAAATGTGATTAAATATTATTAGGAGAATGAGAGAGAGAGAGAGTGCGAGAGTGATAGAAAAACATGGAGAATGCGTGATCGAGGAGGAAACTGGTCAAGTTTTCGATCAAATATTATTTATGATATTAATATTACGTACGCGATTGTTACACTCGATGCGAAAGGGCGGAAGAGTGTCTGCGTGGGAGAAAGAATGCATCGACGTTGTGTGGATTTTATTTTTCCTCGTTGGAAACGCGTTTGCGATTTTCACGAGTATATTTCGCGCGTGCACCGTACGGACGAATGTAATTACTATGTGTACATATATAATATTCCATAATATTTATTAATATTATGAAATATTATGTAATATTATATTTACTAAGGTATTTATATATTTACACATAGATTTATATTTATTTGCGCGGTCTCATTGAGATTGGAGCATCGAGCGCGTTGACGATTTAGCAAGTTCGAAAGATAAACGCCTTATACGATAATAATAGTCGTGAATGAACGAGATTGAATCGCGATCCCTGAAGTTGGTGATAAAAACGTGGGGGAAAAGCAAAATAATTGTAATATTTGCTAATAAACGAGTCGGGAATATTATCTGCGAGCCGTTTCCTCGAATCGCGAAAGAAAAACGATTAACGCGTATCGTTTCATGTGATTATTGACGATGAGACCGTGAAATGGGAGAAAATGGCGAGCGAGTGACGAATGAGCAAGAGCCATTAATTGTAAGAAAATATCGAGGACAAAAGCGAACGTTTTTCAATGAGAAACGAGAGAAAGAACGCGAGCGATAAAATTGAGAGAATGATAACCGCCGTTACACGAGATAATATTATTGAAAAAATGCAGAATTAAAAGTGTTATATTTTTGTAGATTTGTTATTGCGTGAAATATGCATTGAGACAATGAAGAAAAGTTTATAGTGGGTCGCGGAGAGACGCGAAGAAAAACTAAACGAGTCGACATCGGTTTGGTCATATCGAGAGATATCGCCTTTTCCTTTATTTTTTCTTCACCTTTCCTGTCAATGCAGATTAACTTACCAAAAGAAAGAAACTTACTCAACCGAGACATTATATTCAGCCCGTAATTCAAACAACTACGATTATTAAATTCCTTCTCGAGCATCACGCCAATATTATGAGAGAAACTTGAAAATAAAACTATTAACAAACGTATGGATCGAAATCCAATCTTTCCGAAACATTGACAGCGATCCAGGTCGAGTTTTTAAACTTGCCTGCTTAATAAACAAGTGACGACGATGACGACTGGTCAAAAAAAACTAATTGACTATGTATAGCATTACGTAAAAGCTCCGAATTGAGATAAAACGAATGTCACATGACAGTTGAGTGTTGAATGATGGTGCGAGTGTCAAAAGACGGACAATTTTTCAACAATAAGCTAAACAAACATTCACTACATCGCGCGACATACGTTTATTTTTCGTTCTATTCACACACAGTCCCAATGAAACGTCGTGAGGAAAAAGGACCGATTAACGTCCTTAAGGACTATCATGACTTTATTTAGGCTTCTTTCAAAATTTTCTATAAACGTTCTTGACACCAAAGCTAACAATTTTCTTCTATGAAGAAAAATTTTCTGACCTTTACAATTTGAGATTTTCAATTTTTTATTTTTCCCATCTAAACTCATGGAAGTCGCGTGTCGTTAAAAACGTTGCAAGAATAAAGTAAAAAGAAACGCGATTTCAATTTAAACGCGTTTAGATGAGAAAAATAAAAAATGAAAATTTAAATATCGCGAATTCTAAACGTTAGAAAATTTTTCTTCATAGGAGAAAACTGTTAGTTTTGGTGGCAAGAAAGTTTATACAAAATTTTGAAAGAACCCTAAATAAAGTAGTTTCGTGATAGTAATACGTTAAAAAAAAAAAAAAACAAATAGAAAAGAAGAGTATAGTCGTTTTGAAATATCCATACGGACCAAAAAGACTTGAAATCGATGAATCAGTTTGTACAAAAAATAAAAAAGCGCAACTTCGAAGCAGAATAAATTAACGAGTCGAGGCTTAAACGCTTTATAGAAAAATGGCGAAAATATACGAAGCGAATTTAAAGAGAGATGAAAAATAAGACGATTTTCGACTCGCAGAAATCGTTACTTTTGACATCGCCTTCTCAAACAGAATAATCATTAAAATATGCAACATTGCGATGATTTAAAGCCACTGAGAATAAATAAATAAATCATGATTGTAATCTCAGTTGCCGCTGCGCTGATTAACGTGAAAAGCTTGCGATATAAGTAAACACACGAATAACTTGATCCAAGTATTCGATACTCCATTCAAGTACGAGAACAAAGAGAAAGATTAATCAAACGAAAAAAAAAAAAAACGACGAAACAAACGCTAAAACGGAGACGTAAGAATATTGTTAGAATGCCAAGAGAGTTCACATTAATCCACGTTACGTAAACCGAAAATGTTTAGACAGCAATATATTACATGTATATGTAACTCGATTAACAATTATTGACACATGCAAAAACGGCAGAAAACAAAACCGAAAAAAAAAGTGGAAATAAAGAAAAGAACTAATGACGTAATGAAAAGAAAAATATAAAAAAATAAAAAAAAAACAGGCGCGTTGAGGGTGCCTGATTTTTTTTCGTTGTACCCGCGGTAGTACAGGGGCCCACTAGACTTGTTCACGACTTGTTATTTCATAATGAGGACACACACGATTGCAAGAATAACAAAAAAAATGAATCCACTATAAAATATTGTATCTTGTACTTCTGACTGTCTGTGAAAAAAAAGAAAACGAAAAAAAAACAGACTATCGACGCTATCCGTTGAATGTTGTAAGTCGAACCAATGAAAACTGGATTTTTTTTTCAGACACGCACAGACAGACGATATATAAATGTATTTAAATGTCAAAAAGCTCCAATTATAGTCTGTCCCATGGAGCAATTAGTTTTTCCAAAATCAATTAACATTTCCTTTCGTCATCGAGACGAGCAGAATAATAATCGTCTCGTTTCACGATCAAACAATATTCTTCGTATTGTGGAAAATCCTCGAAAAGCATCAATTTTATTTTTTCTCGTTCTTTCAATCGGCCAAAGAAACCGATAGTTTAAAATAATCGCAAAAAAAAAAAAAAAACGATGAATTACGCTCTGTTTTTTGTTCGTTTGCATAGTTTTCTCCAAAAATATATAATCACCGAGAACGTAGAGAAGAAAAAAGCATTAGAAATTATTATTATAATCTTTATTAATTCATGAGCGTGGCAAACGTTGAATTTCCCATTTTTTTTCGTATCGACCGAACGAAATATATAATTGAATAAGATTTGCAAGCTCGTAGAAAACGTTGTGCCTTGTAAAAAGGCAAAATCCCAACTTTCATTTGACTAGATTTAAAATGAACAAACAATAATTGAAATCGTAACATTAATTCATTTTGCTTCTTTCATTTTAGTTATCGCTTTACGATTTAAACGAAAAAAAAAAAATATTAAATATACCAAACAAGAATTAAAACAAAAAAAAAACAAAAAAAAATTAAAAAATTAATAGAATCACGAAATGTACTAATGTAGTAATGTGCTGGCGAAAAAAAAGCGAAGAAAAATGTAACATTTAATGAAAATACGAAAAAAAATCACACACACTATTGATGTAGTTGAAAAAAAAAAAGCACATGTGGGCCCCGTATTTATAATGTTCTTATTAAATATCACATAAAAAAAAATATATTCCGCTATTAATTTGTCGTAGCTAAAAGGAAAAAAGCGAGAAGCGAACGATAACGCGCGTATATCCAAAAAAAAAACTTGTTTTTGTTCATTGTAAGCTTACTTAATCGATCAATTTTTTCATTTGTCATTATATACCTTTCTTTCTTATATTTATGGACGTAATGTAAACGAAATTAATGAAGAAAAAAAAAACACACACACACACACACACACGATAATGTGATGATGCGCTGTCAATATTAAAATTATTCGAAAACGAAGCCCCGATCGACTATATTCGTACATGAAAAAACATGTTATTAAAATATAAAAAAATACAATGGAACAATCTTGTTCGAAATTCACAATTCATCGATTTATCGAAATTCTGTAAATTTACTTGTGTAATCTGTACTCAGCTATTCTGCGCGTATATTTGTGTCTATAGTGTCAAGCGCAGCTGATTCTGTGCTTTTCGCAGCTTCTTTTATCAGACGCCTGAGATATTTGAAAAATATACGTACCTACAAAGGAAATTTGAATAATTAAGAAATATGATGAAAAAAAAACACGATACAAGCTTTTTGCCTATGGCTGGAGTCTCAAGTGGACCGATTTTCGTCGCGATTGTCACGAGGCATACGAGATATATGGAAAAAGAGAATCAGTGCTTGATAAACACTCTTACACACATCGCGAATCATTGACACTTTTGGCTCATTCAAATAAACAAACGAAAATCCGAGGATAAACAATAATTTTGATTCAGAAACCTTTGATGGAAAAATCCACATGTTCGGAACGTAGAAAATAATTAATCATATTCAATATCCAATAAAGACGATGTAAACGTGATGATTATTAAAAATATTCGACTAAAAACTCTTTCGCTTATTTCTTTATTTTTATTCAATCACATTTCCTTGTTACAATTTTTTACCCAACTCTGAATCCATTCCACTTCGGTTTGGGATCGTGTGACGCAACCTCGATAATGTGTGCTCTTCGAAATAACTCTTGACAAGCAAATAACGTGATTGCAATCAATTTCTTGAAATTAGACAGTGACGCCGAATTTTCATGCACATTCAAATCTTAAGGTCGCAAAATGGGTTGATTTAGGATTTTCTTCAAATTTTGTCGAAATGTTCTTGACATTAAGGTATTAACTATCACGAAACGACTTTATTTAGGGTTCTTTCAAAATTTTGCATAAACGTTCTTGGCACCAGAACCAACAGTTTTCTCCTGTGAAGAAAAATTTTCTGACGTTTAGAATTTGAAATATTTCATTTCCAATTTTTTATTTTTTCCACCTAAACGCGTGTAAATTGAAGTCGCGTTCCTTTTGTTTTTTTCTTGCAATTTTTTAACGAAACGTGACTTCAATTTACACACGCGTTCAGATGGGAAAAATAAAAAATTGGAAATTAATGATCGCAAATTCTAGACGTCAGAAAATATGTTTTGTCTTATAAAAAAGTTGTTCGTTTTTTAATGTCAAGAATATTTACACAAAATTTAAAGGAAATCCTAAATCAAGCCATTTTGCGATAGTAATGCTTTAAAAATCACAAGATTCTGTACCAACTCGTAAAATGCAATCAACAAATACTAGTTTCAATTTTTAAGCTTCAGGAGGTGCATTTGTAGATCGGATAGACGTAAAGATTCTGCTTGTAATCTTCGATGTTGATTATATAAGAGTCGGACGGTTTTTTCGTTTTTTCGTCCGGCAGGTCGAGCAAATGCTGCAAGGAATAATCCGCTTTACCGATTTCAACCTCGTGGCCATTGTCTGTTGAGGAAAAAACACGAATAACAAGATTTCCAATATTTGTTCAAAAATCGGAGCCAAAATGAAAGAATAAAACGCGAAGGTTGGCGAGTGACGAGGAAACGATAAGAAAGAGCAAAATATTGAATATTTTTTGGCGAACCTGATGAATCGTTGGATTTACATTGAGCAGCGTTGTTTTCTGATTTTTCTGTTGATTTGCCATCGCAACCGATAACTTGGATACTCAATTTGCGTAAATTGGAGCCTTTGAGTGTGTGATCCTTAATCCATTTCCTCAGATCAGAGATTTTTATTTTTTCAATCGCATCGACCTCTCGAGCCAGTCTGTCAAAAATGTATGTGTTCGATGTGATCTCGGCCCAATGCTTATCAATCTCTTCTTTCAAATTCATATCCGTGCACTGTTTTATTTTCGTCAGCGCCTCTTTGACCGTCTGCAGTTCACTTTCCGACATTTCGTCCAATGTTTTTTTAAAAGTTTTCAAAAATTCCTCGATTCTTTCGTCCACGTGCTCCGTACTGTATTTATCTGCTTGGACGCACACGCTGATCGAGTAACCAAGAATCCCGAACGTATCTCTCAACAGACAGAACACGTTGTAGCCCAATTGTTCCTGCGTTCGTAGTTGATTGAAAAGCGGCTCTTCCATTATCATCTAAAATCGATAAGCAAAATTGTTGGAATCTTTCTGGCCCGAGTGCATCGTTGAAAAAAAATGAAAATACTATTTTATCCGTTATTTTGTTGATTAAGACATTAAACTATGGCGGAGATATTGAAGTCACGTCCCCTAATAAAAAGTTCTAGGGTCACGATATGTTTCGATAGTTATTGTTGTCGTTTTATTCGTGCTGGGATTGGTCGGTCCTGTTATACACCGTGTTTTGACTCTTCCGCTGTCAGTCTGACAGTTCCGGCTGTTTTTATTTCTGAAACTGTTTTTATTTCTTTTTTCCTAAAATGGTGAATAATAATTTATCCAGGAACACGATTGACTAGAACTCTTCACGAGGACACGCACGGAGACTTTCTCCGTCACCCAGAATCGCTAGATCTACGAAAACGCGTCATGGAGCCTCAGCTTCGGGATTGAAAATTTTTTTATTTCTTTTTTCCGAAAATGGTGGATAAAAAATTTTCCAGAAACGCAATCGACTAGAACTCTTCACGAGGCCACGCAAGGAGACTTTCTCCATCACTGGGAATTGCCAGATCTATGAAAACGTGTCAGGGAGCCTCAGCTTCGGGATTGAAACTTTTTTTATTTCTTTTTTCCGAAAATGGTGGATAAAATTTTTTCCAGAAACGCAATCGACTAGAACTCTTCACGAGGGCACGCAGGGAGACTTTCTCCATCACTGGGAATTGCCAGACCTATGAAAACGTGTCAGGGAGCCTCAGCTTCGGGATTGAAACTTTTTTTATTTCTTTTTTCCGAAAATGGTGGAAAAAAAATTTTCCAGAAACGCAATCGACTAGAACTCTTCACGAGGGCACGCAGGGAGACTTTCTCCATCACTGAGAATTGCCAGACCTATGAAAACGTGTCAGGGAGCCTCAGCTTCGGGATTGAAACTTTTTTTATTTATTTTTTCCGAAAATGGTGGATAAAAATTTATCCGGGAACGCGATTGAGTAGAACTCTTCACGAGGACACGCAGGGAGACTTCCTCCATCACTGGGAATTGCCAGATCTACGAAAACGCGTCATGGAGCCTCAGCTTCGGGATTGAAACTTTTTTTATTTATTTTCTCCGAAAATGGTAGATAAAAATTTATCCGGGAACGCGATTGACTAGAACTCTTCACGAGGGCACGCAGGGAGACTCTCTCCATCACTGGGAATTGCCAGATTTACGAAAACATGTCTGGCAGCCTCAGCTTCGGGATTGAAACTATTTTTATTTCTTTTTTCCGAAAATGGTGGGTAAATAATTTTCCAGAAACGTAATCGACTAGAACTCTTCACGTGGACACGCAGGGAGACTTTCTCCATCACTCAGAATTGCTACATCTACGGAAATTTGTCATAGTCATCAAGTGGAGTAATAAAACTCGTTTTGGAGTGATTTCGACTGAATTACTCCGATTGTAAAGATTTGACGATTACTACAAACCCTAAAATTGACTAATTGATGTTCGTAGTGGTTTGCAGTCGAAGCATTTTTCAGACTCTTGAGTCTGGTGTACAAAAAATATTTTATTACACTTCCATGCAAAATGCAAAGCCCGCAGGCATTTTTCGACTGATTATCGAATTTTTACACACCGAGAACGTCCCTTAATTCGAAAATTTAGGATTTAGCGGAAATCATAGAAATAACGGTCATTGTAAAGTTATAAAAACCAAAAAAAATTCCACGTACCATCATCAACTCTACCAAAGCGCAGAGCTTTATGGACGTACCACCAGATTGATAATAATTTGTGACGTTGGAGTTCGAGTCGGTGGTATTGAAGTTTTTGACTCTGCAATAACGTGTACCCGGTGGAATTTGCATGACTCTGTGAGCCGGCATGGTGCCCGATAGGAGACGACCGCAGTTCAATATTTCTATGCATTTTTTTGCATTTAAAACAGCGTCGCTCTCCGTCATGTTTCCTTGGATCAGGCACTTTGTGTATATATGATCGGTAAAGTGTTTCGCAAAGTATTTCATCTGTTGAAACTTGATACCGGAAATGGCAGCGTGTCTGTCAACGGCTGTCCAGTGCTCGAGCATCAGAATCGAGAGTCTCACATCTCTAAAAACAGTTGCTTTGTCATTTTTTCTGTTGTTGAAGGGAAATTACATTTTCTGCTTTGCAAAGATGAATTTTTTGCGGAGCCAAAAATTCAACTGTAGAAAAAATCTTATAAATGCAAAGAAAAATTTTTCCAAGGTTTTAAAATTAAATTGAAGAAAAAAATCTTGTAAATCTTGAAAATTGGCAATTTTAAGGGGGGAAATTTTATTTGTTGCTTCGCAAAGAAATATATTTCCAATTTTTAAAAATTCAATTGAAATAAAACTGTTAAAAATCGATAAAATCAGTAACTCCAAGAAATTTCATTCTTCGCTAAATTTCACATGAAAACAGGCTCAAAATTTCAGCTTTTGAAAAGGGTATACAAAATGACATTTGTTCAACTTACTTGACCAGCTTGCCGGACTTTAAGAAAATATTGTAATACGCTTTCGACTGTTCTTCTTTCATCACTTCGAACAAATCTTCCGTAACGAGGTTGGAAAAATTGGCTATGTACTTTGTTATAGTCGTGAGAAGGAGCTGAAAATAAAAAAAAAATGAAATCGATGAGATTCAAAGCCTCAATAATATTTTTTAATTTTTAATTTTTTTTTTTCATGAGCAGAGCTCAAGATTTTTATTCAATATTTGATCAGGACGATAAAACGATATTTTTTTAGGATCCAGAGAAAGAGCGGAAGGAAAATTGTCATGGTTTTTGAAATTGAACAAACAATTAATGGGAAAACGTATTTTTTGTTGGAACCAAACGTTGCGAACTTCACGTAATAAAAATAAAGCGTGAGTGTCGTATTTACCGGCAACTTTTGATTGAATCCATTGACCTTGACCACGAGACCGAGCTCGCTCGACTGTACGGTGTAATTTAGTTCAGCTGCTGTGGCCGGATACAATTCCTCGGTCAACATTTGCTTGAGGATCGATACGAAAAGATCAAGCATAACGGTACTGGAAAAAAAAAAGCAACTCGAGTGAAAAACAAATTTTTTTCAAAAATCTGAGGTTTAAAAATTCTGCTCACTTTTCCGGCGAGGCTAATGGCAGCGGCGAGATGTAATAAAAGTTCATATAGCACTCGGGCAATCCAAATTTCGTGTCGGGCTTGTACCAGACCTCGGAAAGTGCGTCGGAATGAACTTTGACCGGGAAATCAAGTGGCTGCTTAGGTTTTGATATCAAAGTGAAATCATCGGTGACAAAAATGTTGGGTTCGGGCAAATGAAAGTCGGAGAATGGCTCTATACTCTGCCAACATTGAATCCAATCGGCGGGCACCTCGACGTCCGCGTATTTGGTCTTGAACCACGGCTCAACTTTGTCGAACTCGTCCTCGTTAAACTTTTTATCGAAAATAATAATATTTGCGTTTTGTGGAGTTAAAACTTCCATGCAGGATTTTATAGACACCGGATCGTACTCGAAGTACAAATCAGTTCCATTTATGTAATGGGCTGGGGCGTAGAAGTGCATGTTTTCGGCAAGATCCTCGACGTACTCGTCAGGCGGCGTTTCATCGGCAAATCTGTATTTTTTTTTTTTTTTTTTAATCAATTAACTGACATAAAAAGGTACGAACAGTCAATTAACCCTCCGCGGATCATCTGGGTGTTTTCGACCCAAGAAACAACAACGTTTGTTTCAAAAGTTCCGTTTTTCAAACGTTTTATTTATAAAAATGAATTAATTCATAATTATAAATAATTATAAATGATCAATAATTACAAATTATCAATAATTATAAATTATAATTGTAGATAATTATAATTATAAATTTATTTATTTATGAAAAATTACAAAAACAAATGCAACGATTATGAAAACTATAAAACCTTCAAATAGAATCAATGGAGAATATTTGAGAATTTTTTCGGATTTTTTCCTCTCCAAATTCGTAAAGATACAAAGGGCAGAACGAAAAGGATCCATACGATCCAGGGCAGCATAAAAAATCGATCCGCGGAATGTCAAAAAAGCCGAAAAGTGTTTGTACCTGAAATTAGTTTCTTCTATTTTATGAATCTCGTCGTAAATCCGTTTTTGGGGGCCTTCGCGTCTGACAAGATTGATGTAGGAAAAGACAGCGTCAAGGACTTCCTTGAGACGTCTGTGTCCTTCGTCGGTAAGGACGAGGGTAAGACCGAAGAGGGCGTACATGGAACTATGTTCGAAACCACTTTCACCATTTCCACTGAAAACGTCCAAGCACCACATTTTTTTTCGCAGATAACTGATCAACGAGCCTTTGCCCTCGTGCCCGATAATCCACGAGACATATTGATGTGGTTTGCTCTTGTACAGATGCAAAAGTGAAGGCATGGTCCACGTTAATTCGACCTGGAAAACATCGTAGAATGGAAATTTCGTTTTGTCTTCGAAAATCGGCGAAAAGACGATTTTTTGGCACGTCTAGTAGATTTTATATTAGTAGTTATTATAAATTAGTTATTAATTAAATAATTAATTAATTATTTATTTACTACTTATTAATTATTTTTTTAGTTATTAATTAATTTTAAAAATTAGTTATTATAAATTAGTAGATATTAATAAGAGAAAAATGTACCTGGCACACATCCTTGACTGGCTTGACTTTGTATATTCGATGAAATCGCGGTGTATTGAACGATTCGGCGCCTTTGTATTCGTCAAAGTTTGTAGGCGGTAGAGAGTTGGTTGGTACGTTCGAAAAACACTCCTTGACATAATTTTCTAGAGTGTCCAATGGTAATCTCGCCTGTGTACCAATAAAATCGATTAAATTGAGCGATTTTGGTTTTATTCAAGATTTTGACGATTTCTCGCATTTAATTCTCCGCGAATCATGTGATTTCTCAAGGCTTTTCGTCCTGCAACTTATATCGCACGTATTTGCAGAGAAAACAATATTTAAAAACAAGATTTTCGGAAAAATTTTCGTTTTCGTTTTCGATTTTCGTTTTTGACTCCCCAGGTTACCGTTCTATAGGGTTGAGGTAGTACTGGCGGTTTTTAGAATTACCGTTCAGAATTTAATAAAATTTGGTACAGTCGTAGATTATGATTAGAAAAAAATCCAGTCAAATTTTCAAGAGGCTACAGAGAACCAGAAAAAAGATATTCGCATTGGTAATTTCATGAATTTAACATCGATTTCATACATTTCATTGTATTTTACAATGAAAACTGTGATTCCTCCTAAGGATTGATAAGAATTCATTGTAAAATACAATAAAATCTGAGATTTATCATAAAACTCAATGTTCAGGTAGTACTGTCGGTTTTTAGAATTACCGTTCAGAATTTAATAAAATTTGGTACAGCAGTAGATTTTGATAAGAAAAAGATTCAGTCAAATTTTCAAGAGGCTACAGAGAACCAGAAAAAAGATATTCGCATTGGTAATTTCATGAATTTAACATCGATTTTATACATTTCATTGTATTTTACAATGAAAACTGTAATTTCGCCTAAGAATTGATAAGAATTCATTGCAAAATACGAAAAAAAAAACTGAGATTCATCATAAAACTCAATGTTAAATTTATAAAACTACCAATGCGAATATAGTTTTTCTGGGTCTCTGCAGCCTCTTGAAAATTTGCCTCGATCTTTTTCTTATCATAATCTACTGCTGTACCAAATTTTGTTAAATTCTAAACGTCAATTCTAAAACCGACAGTACTACGTTGAGCTTCCATGATTTGTATAGTCGTTGCATTTGTTCTGTTTTCAAATGAAACGCGATTTAAAGAAAGAGATTTTCGGAAAATAATTGTCGCTTGGGTCAAAAAAAACTCGTATGATCCACGGAGGCTTAGCTGAGCATAGAAGCATCTGCTACTGACCTGTATCGCCACAGTCATTCGATGGGCGCTATAATGACGTTCTCGGAATTTGTGCAACTCCTCGTAGAGCTTATCGTCCGTAACATTGTCGCGAAGGGTAACGAGATTGCCCCAAACGAATTTAGTAGCGGGATGTCCGGTTCTGGCTAAGCTGCAGAAGAGCTGTTCCTTTCTGTGGAAATCGGAGGGCAAGGCCATCTGGAATTCTATCAATCTCGATGAGATTAGAAAAATCGAGAATGAGAGAAAAAAAAATACGACGTTAAAGTTTGCGTCGTTGGAATGCAACGATATTCCATTTTTTCTTGAGCAGAGCCCATGATTCTCATTGAATATTCAGTCAGGACAATGAAACGGTATTTTTTTAGGATCCAAAGTGAAAAACGATACGAAAATTGTCATGGTTTTTGAAATTGAACAAAAAATTAATAGAAAAAGTATTTTTCGTTGGTTCCCAACGTTGGGAACCTCAGTGTCGTAAAAATCTAGTCCACGTACCGCTCTCCACAGCCTCTCGTTCCCGAGTGATTGCGTCACGTTTCATCAACGGACTTATGAAAAATTGAGCGAAACGATCGAGCGCACTGTGCAGATATTTCTCCTGAATTTCAAAGTAAAACGTCGTTTGCTCGCACTCTGTGTAGGCGTTGTCGGAACCTCCATGTTTTTTTATGAACGCGTCAAAGTCGTTTTCCTCAAATCGTTGTAAGAAAATTTTCGTTACTTACAGCTCGTAGAAAAGAAAATTTCAAACAGGCTCAATTTTCCGTATTTTCGAGTTACCTGTGGATACTTTTTGGATCCCATGAAGACCATGTGCTCCAAAAAATGGGCCATTCCAGGCACTTCTGGGGGATCGCTGAAGCTTCCAACGCCAATGCACAATCCGCAAGCCGCCTAGAAACGAGAATAGTTGACGAAAAATCTATTATCAGGACTCGAGAACAAATTTTGGAAATTGTATGTCAAAAAAATGTAACCCTTCGTGTGCACAGCTCCTATAAGTGCATACTGGGTCAATTTGACCCAAGGAGTTTTTCAAACCGTTGTATTCCGGTAAATATGCATTTTTCGTTCGTTTTTTTGTTGTAGAAACGTTTTTCGTACTAAATTATCCAGATTTTGTGACGGTAATTTATTGTTTTTTGACAAAGTCGAAAATGATATGCCAAAACAGAAAATGTGACGGAACATTTTAGGGGTCAAAACGACCCGGTTTGTCAAACAAGTTCAATAGTTTGGACTCACCATTTTTTCCTCTCTTTTCATTTTCTTCACCCTGGACTCATCCCCGTCGTCATTATCGATTTGATCCAAATCGTCTTCGTCATCATCGCCGTCATCATCGCCGTCATCTTCGTCGTCATCCTCCTCTCCGTCACTTTCTTCGTCTTCTTCGCTGCCGTCTTCGCTCGCTGCTTTGGCTGGTGGATAAAAAACATTTATGACAACGATTGCTCGCATGTGAAAAAGAAATTATAATCGCCAATCACCGTGATCATTTTTTTCCTCTTTTTCGTTGTGCGCAGCGGCATCTTCGCACGAAACTGGACTAGGATCGGCAATCAAGAGAGCAGTAAGGCCGTTCGGTAGTCTTATAACTCTGGATATTCAAATAGTCGATTATAATTATTGCGGAGCCAATGAGATCGGGTTAATTTGACCCGATATGCATTTTTTGTAGTAAATATTCATATTTTATGAAGTCAAATGTATTTTTTGATGAAAAGAAAAATTTAATGCCAAAACATTCGTTGCCATTACGCGAAACAATGAGAAACAGAATTTTTCGGGTCAAAACGACCCAGTGTGCACTCGGAACGTTAAAAACATCAGCTCGAATCGAGGATTCGAATTTTCAAGATTTCGTGCTGGATTTTCCGGAGAATCGGGCGAAATAAATTTTTTTTTAAGTTTTGGAGACTCGTCGAAAAAGCTGAGCAAATTCGTTGAATTACCTGTAGTCTTTTTTGTCGTTTTCCGATTTGACCGGTGATTCGAGATACTCGACGTTGATGTTCGAAAAATCATGTATCAAAACTTGGTTTATATTTTCGTAAGAATTTTCAGCATTGTCGTTATCCGTATTAAGGTTATGCGCTCCGCGCATGTTTCCCGATCCGTTTTCCGTCTTCACCATTTCTGGATATTTGTGACTTAGCTTTATTTTCTTTCTTGGAGGTGCGAGAAGAAATCGCCTTGGCATTATACGATAAACCTCCGATTTTTTATTGACACTTGTGGTGACAATTTTTTTTAATAATAATCGACTTTGAAATAAAACAACCATGCGTCAAAAATCGACGCTTCAGGACAGAACTCAATAGATGGCGGTGCGAGCACCTTTCATGGCGGGATCGCCGCATCATTTCCGAATCTTCCGAAGAGTGATGTTGACCCATAATTCTATATTTTATGTTAATTGTATTTTATGTAGAATCATTCGATTTTCCTGTTCTTCTGTATTAATGTGATAAATTTTGTTGGATAACTATTATCCGGGTTATCAGCGGACACATTTTTTTTGTTTTTCGAAAGATTTTTTTTCGCCGGATTATAGAGAAAATGACTCGAAATCGAGTGTGCAATTCGAGTCACTTTTTTAACCTTGAATCAGTCAGAAAATTCGACTTTAGAGGCCGACACGAAACAGCTAAACCGCGGGCAGCAAACACGAAAAGAGATTATTACCAATCACGGCCACGGATCGTTTCTGAATAAGGAAGTGAGAAGAAAACCGCTTTCGTTTGGTCGTTGACGCGTTTAATCGCGCCAATCGTGAATCGAGCGCTTCTCCCGGCACGCACGCGTACGCGATTCCCCGACGCTTGTTTAACCTGTAAAAAATTTTGAAAAACGGAGTCTTTCGTCAACCAATAAAGCGTCAACGCCACGTTAATGGAGCATCAAGTTGGAAAGCTTTAAAAATTGTCCGCAGCTCAAAGTTAATGAAAAAAATTCCTCGTTTTATTAAAATCATCGTCTCCCCCAAATTCATTCGTGGATGAGCTCGAGTTCCGATTGAAAAACACCGACCGACCTATGCCACAATAAATCGAAGAAAAATTGTTCGTTGCCAGCGATAAACACTGAATAAGAAAACATCATGGCTTCAGGACTGGAAAGCTATGTCAATCGTATCCTTTTATAAACGATTAAATAATCACAATCTTCGCGACAATTCTCGCATTCGTATTAGCCCTTAAATTATCTGGCACCCAGACACTGTTTCGATCATTACTTCCGATGGCAGAAACTTTATCGTGAGTTTTATTCCTTCTCTTCATGTGTCTCGCAACTGTCAGTTAATTTCTCTGCTCCCAATTCCTAACCTTTCTTTTCTTACAGGGAACCTTGAAAGGTTTCGATCAAACAATAAATCTGATACTCGACGAATCCCACGAGAGGGTTTACAGCATGACCCAGGGCGTGGAACAAGTTGTCCTGGGTTTGCACATTATTCGTGGCGACAACGTGTAAGTTTTTTCATCAAAATCCTATTTTTTTTCTTTCCGGAGCATCGCGCGTGAAATTCTTTCAATAAAATCTCAACTTTTCCCAATACGCGGCATTTTTTCAATATTCGGTGGCAAAATGAAATTTGTCAGTTGCGTCGTTAAGAAAATAGACAAATTCATTCGTCGAGGCACCTGCTTGACGCGGAGCTCCTCGACGCGACGGCGTTTTCATTTTTTGAGCGAAACGCTTAGTTTCTACAAATTTCAAAAACTTTCAGAGCGATAGTCGGGGAGCTGGACGACGAGATGGACTCGAGACTGGATCTTTCCTCCGTCCGAGCAGATCCGTTGACGTCGGTAGCGCACTGAAATAAAAAATAGAATAGAAAACGACGTGAAAAATGTATTTGTCGAGTCCCGTCGAGCGAAAAATGAAATTTTATCTTCCGGGCGTGGTTTCTGAAGTGAAAGATATTTGAAATAGCGTGTAAAATAATACAAAGACGAATGAATCGATTTTGATGTTGCAATTGTCGACGAGGAGCAACACAAATATTTTCACGAGTCTCAAGATCGTTTTTGCACGGTGCGATCGTTTGCGCCGCAATTTCGAGAAATGTACAATGAAATATTTAA
Organism: Hyposoter dolosus; assembly: GCA_963921915.1. Lineage (NCBI taxonomy): Eukaryota > Metazoa > Arthropoda > Insecta > Hymenoptera > Ichneumonidae > Hyposoter > Hyposoter dolosus. Next base: position 5,865,057 of record OY998140.1, read on the forward strand.
TAAGTACTGTAAATATTTATCTTGTTCGAAAAATGCTAGGCATTTCATTCCATCAAGATAATAAGTTAACGGAAAGAGAATAAAGAGTTCCGCAATTTGTACAACAAATGGATGTTTTTTTATTCATCGTCCCTCCGTTCATTATTTACATAGATTCGTCTTGAAATTTTTGCACATTATTCACAAAATTCGCTCCACACAGTGGAGAAAACGACGTCCTGAACGGTTGACATTATTAATAATTACACATATTTACAATTTTATGTCGGATCATTTTGTCATGGAGCAGCTACACGAATTTCGTTTTTAATTTTTTATTATTTACTGAGAAAATACGTGGTTTTAAGAAAAATGAAAACAATGAACGAAAACAAGGGCGTGTTTCGGGGATTCAGAGTATACTTCCGTTTAGCCCATACTTGCTATCAATAAGAATATATTTCAAATATCTGAAAATTTTATTTTCAAGCTCAAATGGCAACAAACGCAAAATAGGATTTTTTCTCGACTTGACATCGAAAATAAAATTTGCGCCGATTTGAAAAATCATGTTCCTAATCCGCACGTCGAAATACCAAAATTCAGATCGATCGGAGATACGGGCTAACCGGAAGTTTATCCAGGATTTATAAAATACGTGATGCATTCGTTGAAAAAACAAATGTAATGAAATAATCTTACATGGCGATTACAAATCCGAATATCGTGGGTGTTTCTCCACCATTTCTATAAAGAGACCTTGCCGTAACGGAGTTTTCGGTTAATTCAGTCCATGACCGTACGTTTGAGCAATAAATAAACGACAGAGAGTCGAAATGCGAAAGCTCAAATTGCAAATCGATTGGTTCGCACGTTGAGCAATAATTTTGTTCGGCTCGTGTGATAAAAATGAGAAAGAAACAATGTCAATAGATCCAATAATTATTAATCATGTTCCTTAATGATAATAAACGTGAAAAAATAGTTTTTTATGGATTTAAACAATTTAGTTTATTGAATGAAACTTAACATGTACCTACGACTCATAATTATTATTTTTTTTCAGCTGCGGTTTAAATCAATTAATTTTAAATGTCAAATCCTGAGGGCTCGCGACTTATTTACATTATTTCTCGGCCGGATGATTCAAAAAATGGCTCCTTGCGAAAGCCCATCAGTCGATAAACAATATTATTTACACTTGTTTTATAATTAACTCCAATTCATTATGCCAACGTGTTAATCGTATCAAGTTTAGTGAATACATTGTTCCAACAGCATTTGTAACATCTTTCCATTTTCTATGCGCTTGTAAATATATAGATATATGTATAAAGACGTATATATACATATTTATAGATACACACGCAGTAATTGAGTAATAGTCAACGTAATTATGAAAAACGGTCGTCTCGTTAACGTATTACTATCACAAAACGATTTTGTTTAGGGTTCTTTCAAAATTTAGTATAAATTATCTTGCCACCAAAACTAACAGTTTTCTCCTTAGAAGAAAAATTTTCTGACGTTTAGAATTTGAGATTTTTCATTTCCAATTTTTTATTTTTCTCATCTGAACGCGTGTAAATTGGAATCGCGTTTCTTTTGCTTTTTTCTTGCGACGTTTTTAACGAAACGTGAATTTACACGCGTTTAGATGGGAAAAATAAAATATCCTAAATTCTAAACGTCAGAAAAATTTTCTTCATAGGAGAAAACTGTTAGTTTTGGTGCCAAGAACGTTTATACAAAATTTTGGAAAGAATCCTAAATAAAGTCGTTTCGTGATAGTAATATCTTGAAGGAATATTCGGTCGATCGCGAATATTGCATCATTTTTCAAATTAATGTTTGCTTCCTTATCCTTTATATTAAATTTCGTAAAGTCCATGATCCTGCAGGTTGAAATTCGTAATTTGACTGTTTCGTTGCAACTTGGCTCTCATGATCGATCGGAATTTTCATTGCTTAATAATATAATCGCGATTACATTGCTCGGAGGAGGAAGTTGATACGAAATAAAATGTACGAATTAAAATTATTGCGGAGATCTTCGATTGTTGGGTCCGGTATTCGCTCTGTTTCTGTTTCTTCTACGGACTCTGTTATTGCCGCCTCCGCCGCCACCGCGTCTCATTTGATTTTGATTCGCCGGGGTCCATTCGGCCGGTGGTACATTTCCTCCGAAGCTTCCAGGATTCGGTCCACCGGGTCCGAAGCCTCCCATCATTCCGGGATCCTGGCCTCCGGGTCCTGGTCCGAAATTGCCGAAATTTCCTTGTCCAGGGTAACCGGGGGGGCCGTCGTACGGGGGTGGGCCAACGTCAGGACCGTAACCCATTCCTGGGGCTGGACCCAAAAGGCCTGGACCTCCGTTCCTCTGGGCAGCGTACCTCGGATCGTAAGCCATCGGAGCGATCGGCGGTCCGTTGCCAGGGCCCCCCATATTTGGGCCCGGGCCCCCCATATTTGGGCCCGGGCCCATTCCCATTGGTGGCAAATTTTGCGGGGGTATTGGTCCCCCCATCATTGGTCCTCCCATGCCGCCCATCATGGGATTCTGGCCCATGGGGGGGCCCATTCCTGGGATCCCCGAAGGCACTTGCATGCCCTGAACGTTCATTCCCATTCCTGGCATTCCTTCCGATTGCTGGTGCACCTGTTGAGGCCCCATACCGGTTTGACCTTGAGCCTGCATCATTCCGACAGCGTTGGAAGAGCCCACGGGACCGCCGATGTTCAGGGAACCTTGACTCGATGTCTCTGCAGGTTTTCTTCGAGGATCCGATCGTACGGTTACGAGCGGTGGAGATTTTGGCACTTCCGGTTTTATCGCTGTCGCTGGCGGCGGCGACATCGGAGAATCCGCAATATCGACTTTTGGCAAGCGAAAGATTTTTCGTAATCTCGGGTCGTACTTAACCTGAGCATCGTTTTTCGTCAGTTTCAATCCCGTGTAATCGGGCCGCGGTATATCGACGACGTAAACTTTGTAAGTCACCGGTGGGTGCGACGATATGCTCGCTTCGATTTCCGTACAAGGTACGTGACTCGGTGCCGGCTTGAAAGGCAAACTCAACATTTGTCTCAGGTCCACGTCCGAACGCCAATTCGAACCGTCCGCAAAATTATTTCCAACCACTCGAAGGTCAGTGTCGCCGAAATCTTGTTGCTGGAAACGTTGTCGCAGGTCCATGTCTTTTCGGCGATGATCTTGGTCCAACCTGGCTCGCAGATCCGTGTCCATGTTCGCATCCATAATCGTTATTCCGGACGAGTATATCGAAGTTTCGAGACGCAGCGAACGCGAATCTTTCTTCGAATCGCTACGGCTCGGACTCACGGATTTTTGTTCTTCTCGACGTTGTCGGGGGTCTCTCGACATCCGAGGATCTCTCGAAACCGCCGCCGCCGCCGCCGCCGCAGCGGCTCCCCCTGAGCTCGACGATTTCGGGCTCCATTTGCCATTTTCCGCTTTCGAACTGTTGGCAGTTTCTGAATCTCGAGACGAAGCTTTTTCCAAGCTCGTTGAATTCTTCGATACATCCGAACCGCCGAGTCGAGAATTTTTCAACGTTTCGGTTGAGCCATCGTAAGCGAGATGCGACGAATTTTCCGTTCGGGACTCGATATTCGTTTGAGCAACTTCCCCTCGGACGTTGTGGGACTTTAAACTTTGCGGTTTTATCGCGGACAATATTTTCGTCACTTCCGCACTGATGTCGATTTTGCTGAGATTTCCTAACTTGTCGCCAAACACTGCGGGCTGTGGAATACTCGGAACTTCAGGAATTTTCTCCTCTTTTTCTGCTTCCGGAGTTTCCGGAGCGCCGTCCTCGCCCCGGTCGCTCTCGTCCTTCGGTGGATCTTTTATGACGATCGTGAGGTTGCCAGCTTCGTCGTCATCGTCGTCGTCGTCGTCCTCCTCCTCCTCCTCCTCCTCCTCATCATCATCGTCCTCGTGTTTTCCAGTCTCTTCGTCCTCGGAATACCAAGGGTCACTGTTTTTCCCCGCTTCCTCGACTTTTCCCTTGTCGTCCGCAATCGCCAAACTGTCTTTGGCAGCTCTTTGTTGCTGCTGAATTCGCATAAAGAGTTCTTGAGCCTTTTTCGGTAAATTGGGAGGCATTTCTTGATCCTCTGGTGGGTTTTCTGTCCGCGCGGGTGACGCTGCGTGTCCTGGATCTTTGCGAGACTGGAACGATCCCTCCTCAGCTGTCGTAATTCTATTTTCTGCGCTGGATTCTTCCCTCGCAATCGCATTTTTGTCTTTTTCTTCTTCTTTGTTTTTTTCCTCATCGTCGACTGGCATTTCGATAACGAGATTCGTCTCTTCGTCACGATCGCTCTCGTCGTCGAATTTCGAAGTCGCTAAACTAGCTGCTGCTTCGGCAATGCTCGAAACTGCGGACGCTCTGTTCGCGTTCAACACTTCCCTCAAATCCACGTCCTTCGACGATGTGTCGTTTCCTTCGGCGATGGCTTTTCCCTGAGAACAAACAAAAACCAACCAATTATTTTAACACGCAATCCTAAAAATTTCATCTCTATTCAAAGGCAGTACAAAATTTCAAACTATTGCAAAACGGTTACTTTTCAGGATTCACGATTCTACGTACGTTCAGAAAATTAAAATTATTACGATTTAGTAGTAAAATTAATAATAATGTAAAAAAATTTTTTTTTTTTTTAATATTCCTGCGTATACCCTCGCGGGTTTTTACGATCGCTTCCCTTTTTTGATATTGGATGTTGATAATTAATATGAATAATTAATAATATTGATAATTAATTGAAAATGTTAATTATTGATATTAATTAATTAGCTAATGAAATTCATTTTTTAATTTAATAAAAAATGAAATTCAATTCTTGTGCAGATCAAGTTTCTATTTTGAAGAATTTTTAGTAGTGAAAAAAGTTTCATTAAAAATCTTACCTGAGCACTAATTTCTTCATCCCCCACGGCCTTCGTAAAGTCTGCGGTTTCCAGGGCTTTGACCTTGTCTTTGATCGCTGTACCTTCGGCCGGATTGCCGTGAATCTCGTTGTAGAATTCCATATTCGCGATGCATTGCTGGATCAAAATATGTTGCTGTAGCTGTTGCTGCATGGCAAGGCCCAGAGCAACATTGGGAAGATGGAGGCCGAGTTGATTGACCGACTGGAGCAGCATTATTTGTTCATAAGGTACGCGATCTTCGTCCGAACCCCAACGCGTCTTTTTTCCCGCCGGTTTTCGCTCCTTCGCACTCGAGGACGCCGCTCTCTTTTGCTGCAATGTCCCAATCGCGTTTTGATCTTTGCTCGTCGTGCTCGTTGCGTTGTTTCCTCGGGGCTCTGAAAATCGTTTGTTACAGAGTTACGCATTTTTCTTCATTTTTACGAAAATAATGAGGAAGCTCGAGAGAAAGATTTTGTCGCTTACCCTCGTCTTCCTGCTCGCCGGAATTCACAGGAGCTGGAAGAGCCACGTCGAACAAACTTGGAATCTTCTGGTTCGGAGGCTCTGAACCCTGGGCCGCATTTCTCGCGGTGTTGTTGATCATCAACAATGCGCCTTCGCGACTGAGTCGTGGAAAATCACCGAGTATTTCCTTCGGCGCAGTTTCCAAGTGTTTGAGCAAAATGTTTTTCACCTGAAACGACGAATTTTCATTTAAACGCTGAATCGAGTGTAATTTTCTGCTCCGGAAACATCGATTTGCAATATTTATAACTTTATTTACATTTTTAAGGACTTTGTATGGCGACGATCGAAGCTAAAAATTTTTTTTCAGTTTTTTTTACATACAAAATGGTTTGCGAGCCCAAATTCATTTTAAAAAATCGTTACAAATTGTCCGAGGTAATCTGTATTTTTTGTGTAATGAACAAAATCTCGAAAAAATTTGACGACCGATTTTTTTGAAAAACTTAATAAAGCTTCTTCGATGTTTCATAAAAGTGTATGCAAAATTTTGAGAGGCTTCACCATTTAGAAATGGAAATATTTAATGTTGAAAATTGCAACTTTTAACACACGCTCTTATGAGAAAGTACTGAAAATTGTGATTTTTATAAATAAATATCTCGACTTCTACATTGTGAAAGCTCGCAAAATTGCGCGAGCTATTAAATATCGCTATTCTCTTTGCGTCGTGCAAATTGAGAAGGAAACTGTGAAAGGAATAGTTTTTTTGCTTACTTGTTCGTTGAGTGGCTCGTGAGAAAATTTGCAGTTTTCGGCGTTGACGCACTTGAGCCCGGTGTGGAAAAATTTGCAAGGGAAATCGTGATGCATGTACAAACATTTGTCACGTTTGGCGCAACAGTCCATCAGATAAAATTTACAAAGCTCCATCTTTCGTGGCGGCAAAGCGTTGTGCGAAAAAGGACAATCGTCTCCTCGGTGACATTTTCCCTGCATGTAGTAGAGACAAATTGCATCGGGATCTTGACCGTGATCGGAATTCTGGTTTCTCCTTCCATTTCTATCGTTTCGCAGCTGCCCGCGGCCTTTGTTTTTTCCACCGCGTTCCGTTTTTCCTCCACGTCGAACTGTCAACGATTCGTCACGTGAAAAAATTAATTATTAGCTCAAAAAAATAATTGATTTCTCTTCTACAAAGTGCAAATGCAAAATTCGAATGTTAATCGTTTTTTGGGAAAATTGTTTGAAATTTTTGGATGAAGGAGAAAAATACCAACCCGAGCCGCGACCTCCAGCACCGCTGCTGCCGCTTCCTCTTTTGTTGCTGTCGTTGTCTCTCTGTCGTCTGTCGCTGGGCCTGTCATCGTTTTCGGAGACGTTGTCGTAACTGTCGCGTTCGGTAGAGCGTCTCGGCGACGATCGCGTCGTGTCGTGGCCATCTCTGCGGGAAACTGGTGACGCACCCCGGACGAAAAGCATCTCGTCGTCATCTTCGTTACCATTTTCTTCGTCGCTCAATTTACGTTTCTGAAAAACGTTCGGACGAGGTTTATTATTCGCTGGACCGAAGCAACGTTTGGGCCTGATAAACGGTTGATTCAAACGTTGAAAAATCAGGATATTGAAAATCATGACGAGTTCGGTCGCTTCGAGTACGTACCGGGTCTTTTTGACCCCAAAAATTTTCTGTCCCCGATTTTTTGGCATTCAGTGGCAATTCATTTTCGTTTTCGTCATAAAATAAATTTAGACCCATAAAATATGGAAAATTTACTACAAAAAAACAAAAAATTCATAATTTGAGCTGCGTTTCGATCCTTTCGAGTACATACTGGGTCTTTTTGACCCCAAAAATTTTCTGTCCCCGATTTTTTGGCATTCAGTGGCAATTAATTTTCGTTTTCGTCATAAAATAAATTTAGACCCATAAAATATGGAAAATTTACTACGAAAAAAAAAAAACAAAAAATGCATATTCACCGGAATACGACGTTTTAAAAAACGCCTCGGGTCACATTGACCCAAGATGCGCTTACAGGTAAGAAATAGTGAAAAAAAAAATACCTTTTGAGCTTTGGCTCTTTCCTCTTCTTTCTCCTCACGAATTCTTTTTCGATTCTTGCTGCGATTGCTTCTGCTCTTTGATTTAGAGTTCTCCTGGCCTTTGGATCGATCTTGTTCCTCGAGCGCGGCTCTGATGGCTTTTTCAACATCGCCGGCCCAGTCTTCCGAGGGATTTTTGTATTTGCCAAATCTTTCTTGCTTGGCGTTGTTTCCACCGGCAGTGTTGCCGCTCGCTTTCTTGTTCTTTCCAAATTTAGGCTCAAAACTTTTGTGTTTCGGAGAATCTGGCGTCGTCGTCGTCGGTTTGGCAGGCTCCGCAGGTGGTTTCGCAGCGACAGGCGGCGGAGTTGGCTCGTCATCTTCGTCGGACGGTATCTCGCCGTCCTCCAAGTCGTCGTTGTCCACGCTGCTGTTAGTTAAAAAGTCAAATAAATACAAAAGTATAAAATCTCCAATTTCTGAAAGTTTTTCAATTTGTTTAGACGCAGAATTTCACATTTATCAATTTATCTGAAATCTCAGTCAAAAGAAAACAATGTGCCGCTGTTTTTTCTTGTTTATCGAGAAAAAATGATTTGGCGATGCTGTTGACGACGAGAGGATGCTGACGACGCAATGATCTTTGTATCTTCCCGCAAGAGAGTTCATAAAATTTAAAAAAACTGACGCTTCAATATTCCAATTAATAATTTACCGCTCAATGGACTTGAACCATGAAAAACCATACCGATAACCAAAAAGCACAAAAAACCATAAGAAACAACATCATCGACTGGAATGACATGCGAAACGAGCTCAGGGAATAAAAAAAAAAAAAGGATTCGCATAAATTTTCAAATTAAGCGAAAAAATGCGATTAACGAGCGAATTCAATCGATCGATGAAATCGCTGCTACTTCCAGAGCGATCGTATACATACGACATGAAATCTCCATTAAAATTTTCATGAGAGAGAGCAAAGGATATATTTATGATAAAACTGTATACTCTGGTAGGAAATGAAAAACAGTTTCGTTACGAAAATATCACCTTGTCATAATGTAACACATCATTTTCTTTCTTATAGTTCATTCAATTTTTTCAATCTACTGCAAACGTAACGTTCATTCGTGATTTCGACATACGAAAATTCAGGCAAATACGTTTATATACATATGCATTAATATACGTTTTTATATTTATACATATATGTATATTGCTGAGTCAACGTTGATTGTGTCGCTATGATATCGAGGTTAGGGAATTAAATGTTACGCGAAAACAAAACAAAAAAAAACAGTCGAATCTGTTATTTGTGCGGCAGATCGGCAATGCAATCTTCCAAGTTCTCTAGGACGATGTCGATCGATGGTTAAGGCATTGCTATCACAAAACGACTTTATAAATTAAGTCATTTTATTTATTCTTTTAAAATTCTTTCAAATTCTTTTAAATTCTTTGAAAATTCTTTTAAAATTTAGTATAAACGGTCTCTATAAATAACGACTTTATAAATAAAGTCGTTTTTGTTATTCTTTTAAAATTCTTTTCAATTCTTTTAAATTCTTTTAAATTCTTTTAAAATTCTTTTAAATTCTTTTAAAATTTAGTATAAACGTTCTTGGCACCAAAACTAACAGTTTTCTCCTGTGTAGAAAATTTTTCTAACGTTTAGAATTTGGGATATTTTATTTTTCCCATCTAAACGCGTGTAAATTCAATTCACGTTTCGTTAAAAACGTTGCAAGAGAAAAAAAAAAAAAAAGAAACGCGACTTCAATTTATACGCGTTTAGATGGGAAAAATAAAATATCCCAAATTCTGAACGTCAGAAAAATTTTCTTCACAGGAGAAAACTGTTAGTTTTGGTGGCAAGAACGTTTATACAGAACTTTTGAAAGAATCCTAAGTCGTTTTGTGATGTCAATACGTTAACGACCGATATCGTTTTTTTTCGAATGTTTTTTTTTCGTGAAAAAAAGATTTTTTTTTTATTTTCTGGAAAAAAAACAAAAATTCCGCGATCTAAATTTGGCGAGAAATTCAGCATGTCCGTTGTGAACGATTTTGCAACGCGTGTAGTAAATTTTAAAAACGAACAAGTTTTTCTAAATGTGGAGAAAAAAAGGTGGAAGATTCACCAAAAACGTTGATCGATTTGGATTATTTTTCATTCACGAGAGAAATTTTTCAGGATTTTGAACTCTAGAATTTTTCTGTCAATAGTTTTCCGAGACATCGAGAGCTTCCAAGAAATTTAAACAAAAAAAAAAAGCGTTGAGATGCTGAATCTAATTTTCATCGTTGATAAAAATTTCACGTTTGCATTTTCCATAAAAAATTCTGATCCCACGAAACTTTGGAAAAACTTGAAACTGTCGAATAAATTTTCATCACACGACGAACAATGGCCTTGACACATGTTTTCAATCGTAGTTCCCCGAGTCGCGCTACGAGGCAATAAATTTCAAAGACACAAAATAATCACGTTCACTACACTGTTCACTTTTACGTCAACGATCCGATATTAACAAAATGAAACGAAAACTTTATCAAAATTCGAAATCATCGAGAAATGCATTTTGTAAATGTAAAATAAAAAATTTCCCACCACCGAGAATACACGAACGTTGGTGTCACGTTTCATTCGATTTTCCCGAAATTTCAAAATTTTCTCATCCAACTAATCAGCGAAAAAAAATTCCCTACTCCCGATCAATTTGAAAAAAAATTTCAAAATAATTTTCAAAAATTCACACAATCATTTAGATTCCCATTCCCAAAAAAATACTGCACGTAAACAATAAATTTTCCATCGACTCGTTAACGAATAATCCACCGAATCCGTAAAAATGCAAAATACCCATAACCGGCAAAATATCCCATAAAAGCCAAACGAAAGACGCTCGATCGTAGTCTCGATATAAATAAACAAACGAATAATGTGTAGAAAAAAAAAAAAACGAAAAAAATTTGCGACGTTAGTCCGAACAATTCCCATAGAGCCCCATAGAGATTCGATTCCCATCAGTTCCCCATCGCAAGTGTCCGAAGAAGAAGAGCATGCAAGTAAAAAATAAGTACGAGCGATTCAATATTTCCGAACCAAGAATTCCTCGTAGGCTCCCTCCCGAAAACCGTGCTACTCGCTACAAATGACTAACAGAACAAAACACCTCCGACCGATTGCAAACAAAAAAAAGAAGAAAAAATAAACAAAGAGAAAAAGAGAATAAACTTAAAAAATAAAAAGCTGTTGAGAACAAAGATCCGTATATTCTCGGCAGCGCAGCCACATGCCATAGCAACCACTTTACACCCAATAATCGATGATAGTAATCAAACAACACGAGGAAGCGAGTAAAACTTGAAAAAAAAAAAAAAAAAATAAATAAATAAAACAAAAAAAAATGAAAATAAAAGTTAAAATTCTTAATGAACGAAAAAAAGGTTAAGAGAATCTCAAGACCAAGAAATGCACGTTTACTCCTTATGCGATTGTTTGTTTACTTGATACGTTGATTGAAATATTCGTTTGGATAATTATTTAAAAAGAGTATATAGGTCGATGTTACCTTACCGGATAAAAATCGGGGAATTCATCAACGTCGGCATCATCAACATACAAAAGATCATTGTTGGAATCAACATCGTCAGGTTCTCATAACGACAACGATATAAACAATAATAACAACAACAATAACAATAATAATAAAAATTATTCCAATTATTGTGTCGTCATTATTATGATCGATATCATCGTCATCGTCACCAGCATTATCATCATCATCATCATCATAATTAACATCATCATCATCATTATCATCATCATCATCATCAGCAGCATCATCATCATCGTTGTCGTAGTCATCATTGTTATTATCATCAGAATCATCAGCAGCATCATCATTTAACTTGATATCAACTTTACGTGGGTTATCGTGATGAATATTCAGTGGACTTTCAGTTCTTTCTTTTATCGTCGTTAAATCAAAATGGCGTCGTACATTGTCTGTGTTTGTTTTAAGATGGTGGACCAGTCACCTCGAATTTTCGAAATTGAAATTCTTCGATGTCGTTTGACTAATAAAATAAAAGGCTCTGACAGCGTACGCAGGACGATGGCAAAAATCCACTGACAGGGGCTTTTTTTTATTGGCGAAACCGTGTCGGAAATATTCCATTTCGAAAATTCGTCTCTCTCGCACGAACCATGCGAGAAAGCGACTCCTCCATCACCTCAAATCAAAATGGCGTCGTACGTTGTCGGTGTTTGTTTTAAAATGGTCGATCAGTCACCTCGAATTTTCGAAATTGAAATTCTTCGATGTCGTTTGACTAATAAAAAAAAAAGACTCTGTCAGCGTACGCAGGACGATGGCAAAAATCCACTGACAGGGGCTTTTTTTTATTGGCGAAATCGTGTCGGAAATATTCAATTTCGAAAATTGCAGCTGTCTCTCTCAAAGGAACATTGCGAGAAAGCGACTCCTCCATCATCTTAATGTTTGTTCGTCATTTGTCTCGAATGTTCAGTCAGGCGATGAAAAACAAAGTTTCAAACGTCGGGGATTATGAGTACGGGACGCGGTCAGACGGAATTGAATCGTTGGCTGTGAAAACGTTTCATCAAATGAAGGAGAAAATGAATAAACTGAGAATAAAATTTTCGGATTCACGCAAATGCGTTTGTTTCCCGAGCCTTCGCGTTTTGGCATTTTATTGAGTTCAAGTTTCTCAGTTTTGTGGGCTTGAGAATTAACGAAATTGTATTTTTAACGCGTCGTGTCAATTTCCTCAGCGTTTACCTTTTTTTTCCCAAAGAATCACACATTTTAGGACTCGAGCAGCAAATTTGATTTTTTATTAGCGGAATCTCGTTTCGTTCATTTTTTTTTTCAGTTTCCTGCGACCGTTCAGAACCGGAAATCGATTTGGAAAGAAAACTAATAATTAAAATGCGTTAGTAGGGAAAATTTATGTTTCGCGAATTCGATCGTATTCTTTGTTTGACTTTTGGCAATGAAACGAGGTCGCCGCGTGTTTTGGACTAGACAGGCTTCGAGGTGTTTGTGTGCACGGACTCCGCGGGGATGGACGCACACACGCGCACGACTGTACGAGAAATAGGAATTCACCGAGGAACGCCCGAAAACGATAAAATTGGAAAGCTCGATAAAGGAAGTAGTGATTCTGATCTGTATATTCGTCACGAGAAAAACGCGACGCGTAGTGTGTTGACAAAAATGGCGGACGTCGATGACGCGATCAATGTGGCGGCGCGTGCTTGTCCCGAGAAAGAAAAAAAGCCTCACGACGCCTGTAAAGCCGTTGCTTAAAGTTTCGACTCTCAAGATCCCATGATTTTTCGCATTTTTCGAAAATCCGACACTCCGATTGTTGTTTTTTACGATCGAACGAAATATCTTTTCGGAAAATGAAGCATATTCCTGTAACTCGCTGCGTCATTGATCGACATATCGAATTCCGAGATTTCTAAACGGAGAATAAAATCCTCGAAAAACTCAATATGGCGGACGAAGGCTCCGCTGGCGTCCCGTGACGCGCAGCTACGAAGAGCACACGCTGGTTAATCGCGCCACCGAAAACGCGCGGCCCCACATGTTGATAAAATCGATAGGCGACGTACGTACGGATTAAAACTCCCGTAGAAATTTATCATGATTTTCGTTGGTTGAAAAGATGGAGGAAAAATGTGGCGTCTTGGTCAGTCTTCAGTAGCGTGCATCGGTACGTGTCGTAATGAAATAAAAAAAAAATTAGTAAGGCAAACCTTTGGATCAGAGTCTCGGCCGTATTAACACTCTCGAGGGCCATAACTCTGTTTTTTGTTTCTCTTTTTTCTCTCTCTCTCTCTCTCTCTCCCGCCTCCCTCTCTCTTTCTCTCTCTTTCGCGTCTATACGTTTTGTGTCTCGTTTTTTTTTGCTTTCGACGCTCAAACAATGTCTCTTTATCACCTCTCCCTCTCCCCCGAAAACCCAGTCGTAACTCCTCGACCGTAACAAGTTCCCGTATGGCTTTGTTCTTTATGGAATATTCTTTTCACGAATAATCGGATGACGGAGTACGGGAAACAACGATGTGAAAAATAATTAACGAAGATTCGGAGGAGATATTAATAGAACGACCAGACACTCGAGCGTCCCTTGATTCTTGCTGCTCGCCTGCTGGCGCTCCGCTCGCTGTTCCTTCTGCTTCTGTCGTCTCTTTTCTCCTTTATTTCTCGCTCGATTGTGCGCGGCCGCCTCGACGACATCCCTCGCCAAGTTTCTACAAAATCGACGTTCCTCCTCTTGCGTTGTACGTGGACGTGTGTGCGTGCGGGCCACTCGGTGCGTTCGCTCGGGACATACGTTTACATGTAAACCAGCGTCTCCCTCCCTCGCTCGCTCGCTTCGTCCGCTTTCCCCCACTCTCGCGCGCGTTCGCAGAGCAGCGAATCGGTGAGTCTCGGTTGCCGAACGTTGCCGAGTATCGCCGAGTAGTGCTCGTGGCCCGAACCCCGCGCGAGAAGACCTACGAGTCAAGGTTTTCCTCCCTCCTCCGTGTGCTCGCGGCGCGTAGCGCAACGATAAACGCCCGAGGCAAATTTCCCCCGGCCCGCCCCACCGTGTATCGCAAACTTGCGTCACGAGCTAAAGCGAGCGCGATGCGACTTACGACTTTGTTGAAACGAGTTTCCCGACAATTATGATTAAAACCAAAGTTTCATAAATATGAAGCGAAAAAAAAAGACGCGACGCGACGCGTTGAACGAAGAAACGGAAAACAAAAATGGATGACAATGTTTTTAATGTCGAATATCGATTTTTGGCTCTTTCCAAATACTATACGCGGAATCGTTCACTATGTGCTCTTTTTCTCGACAGAAGCTCCTGTTTGCCCTGTTTCTCTCAAATATCATTTGGAAATAGCGTTTTTTAGGTTTTTTATGTATTCTCGCTCTCGCTGAGCGATGCGTTACACTCCGTGTGTAATTTTTATCTTTTACAGCGCGATTATTGTTTAATGTCTCTTCTCAATGTTGCTTTTCACTGTTCTCGCGCTGGCCGCAATTATTGCCGATTTCGTCGACGCAGTTTCTTTCGATTAAACGGCTGACGGTTGTGTATGTTTATAAATCTCTTTTGTTGCTCGATTTAATTCGATTTTCTTTTCGCCTCTCTCACCCTTTTGCGTTCAGCAAGGGACAGAACGATTGCGCGTCCCCGTTTTTTCGCTCGATGTCGTTGCTCCGGGCTTGCTCCTCGGCGACGTTGCCAACGTCATTGTCGCGACGTGGCGCGGGCATCGAACATAGATCGTACACACTTCAACCTTCCCAGCTTCGGCTATCTTCGGTTCTGAATGCCTTCTCTCGTCTCTCCTTTCTCCCACATCCATTCCTCATCTTTGTGTGTGTGTGTGCGCCCCATTCTGCGTGTGTGTATGCGTGCCTGTGACTGTATACGCGAAAATGGTTGACCGAATGCGCGCGCAGGAGTCTAGCGTCACTTCGTGCTTCGCATACGTACGTGCGCCAGACCTAGAAATGCAAGTTTCTTTGAATTTCCACGCCCACGAAAGTGCACACGGCACTCTCGTGGGCGCTCCAATATTTTCTAATGTTTTCCTTCCCCCCCTCCCCAAGACTGACGATTCGCCGTGAACCTACTTGTGTCCAACGTTATAAAATTATTTCACAATTTCGATCTGAATCTCGCAACCTTTCGTACTTTTTTTTTTTATAGAAGAAAATATTTTTTTTTTTTACCTACAAATCGATTTGATATCCTAGCAAGAAAAAATTCGGGAAAAGTTTTTGTTCCTTTCAATTAGTTTATCGTTTTTAGTTTAAACGAAAAAAAAATCAAAATCCAACGTTATAAAATTATTTCGCAATTTCGATACTTTTTGGTTTTATAGAAGAAAACGTTTTTCTAACCACACGTCCATTTGGTATAGGAATAATAGAAAAATTCGGAAAATGTTGTTTTTCCTTTCAATTCGTTTTTTGTTTGAAATAAAAAAAAAAAAAAATCTAATGCTTGGGAAGGATTTTTAGTTTTTGGTCCCTACACCAGAAAAACAATAAAAATGATATATTTGTCATTATTATTTGTTGGTGTACACGAGATTTATTCTATCAATTATATTTACACTCGTTGAACACTCCGATTTTTTGTCAACATCTTAACCTAACCGAGTCATAAAAAAATCGTGGAAAATACGAAAATAATCAATTCCCTGAATTCTTCACGCATCAGGAACACCTTTTCGTAGCGATTATTTCTCTACACTTGTTTATTCACCCTTTGGAACAATTGTAGGTCGTTTGTCATACCGACCGAGCGGATATGGATGCGAGAAAATTTTGTTCGCAAAATAATATATTGATCCGAACGTTTAGAAAGAAAATTTCAACGCGAGGCATTTACCGACTGAGACCGGCTCTTGCGCGTTTTGGAGATTCTTGTAATTATTCTAAAAAAATACTCGAAAAATGGAAAAAAATGTTAACCGTCGGAATTTTTTCTTGGTAATTGGAAAATCGAAAATTTTCCTCTTCAACGTTTTTCGAGAAGAAGAATTTGAGCTGCAAAAAGTTTCGAGTTTCCTATTTGACGAGATTCTTGAAAAAAAAAACTGATTCGAAAATTTTCTGTTCTACGGCATCGTGAGATCTGAATTTGATATTTTTGTGAATTTTGTGAAATCGAAAATAAAACGGAAATTTGAAGAAAAAAAATTGAATCAAATTTTCATCGCTACGTTAAGCCTCCCGAAAATCTATTTGTTCGGGCGTGAGCCCAGCAATGTGATCGACGACGATCCAAATTTTCTATTTCGTATATAAAATCTCTTCGTTTTTTTCAACCAAGAGAACGATCGACAATTATTCGCAATTGGATCATGAAAACTCTGAGAAACGTTAGAATTTCAGAAAAAAGGAAAAAGAAGCTTTCGAGGAGAAAAAACAAAGTTAAGAAACAATTGAAAAATTGCAAAAATCGCCATTTTCGTTTTGGCTGTAAAGCTCTCTCCAAGATTAGTCCAAGATTTTTGTTCATTTAACGACTTCGGTTGAGCGATGATGAAACACGAAGGAAATGCCACTGGACCAGCACTGTCGTAACGGAATATCTGGCAATCCTCGAGGATTGTAATTGTGCCGCCAATCCGACAAATCCGAATTGCAGTCCGACTGTTCCGGTGGGCCGGTCACTTCCACACCGTTCACGCATCTTTTGCACTTGAATCTAAAAAACACACGAAAGACGATTAAAATAGTTGAATTTTCGAAAATTACACAAGAGGCTCAAAAGCAGTTTCCGGTGTCGAAATATTCCATTTTTTCGTGTGTATCAAAATGCGAAAATGCTTGACATTATTGCACGTCGTTTTCAACAAATAGCACGAATTATTTTAAAGAAACTTGAATATTTCACGCTGTAAAGAGAATCGTCCAACATCATGGATCTCGGAATTGACTGAATCGATAAAGTTGCAACGAAAATCAATGGGAAGATAAAAATCGAAAAATTTCAATAAAAAGAAAAATTGCATTTATTTTGCCGCTGTCGTTTAATGTCGAATAGGGAAGTACGTACTTTGCATGAGTGTCGGAAATGGTTTTTTCTTCTAATTTGAAAAGGTCACGAAGATCGGTCAAAGTGAAATGGCGGCAAACATCGTCCTCTTGGTCGACGACCGTTGAGCTCAGAGCTTTCTTGTGTGCCTGTCGTTGGAATATTTTTTCTTCGATTGTGCCAGTCTGGAAAGGGATTGAAAAACGTTTAAAAAAAAAACAATAAGAATTCAGAGTTGAGTAAAAAAACGGATTGACAATAAAATGAAAATGTGAAAATTAACAATAAGAACGGACAACTCGAGCCTTCCAGTGCATACTGGGTCGTTTTGACCCAAACAATTTTCTGTCACCCATTGTTTTTGCATTTAATGTTCGCTTTCGTCAAAAAAATGAATTTAGGCCCAAAAAATTTGAATAATCTACTAAAAAAAAACGTTTCTACAAAAAAAATTAAAAAATTACCGGTATACAACGATTTGAAAAAAGCCTTGGGTCAGATTGACCCGAGATGCGCCTACAGGAGGCACTCGAACGGTTAATTCTTGAAAAAATCGAGTTTTAATTTTTTTTAATTTTTGAAATGATAATAAAATCATTAGACACCTGCGTAATTACGCATTTTTTCCAACTAATATTTGAGCTTGTGCCAATATCAAGAAAATCACAAAAATAGAGTGAAAAGTTTGTTTGAAAAATGCCTCGGGGGTCAAATTGACCCCAAGATGCTCTTATAGGAGGCACGCGAAGGGTTGAGCATTGAAAAGTTTTGCTTACGGAAAGGAAGCGATAAACGAAGCAAGGCTTTTTTTGTCCGTCGCGCCAGACTCGTGCCATTGCTTGTTCGTCGTTGGCTGGATTCCAATCAGGATCGAACATGACCAAACGATTAGCACCGATCAGATTGAGTCCACATCCGCCGGCTTTCGAGCTGAGCATAAAAATGAAATCCGAGCTGTTTGGATCGTTGAAATTGTCCACGACTTTTGCACGTTTTTTGATTGTCATCGTGCCGTCCAGCCTGACGTAACGATACTGTCGCTTCCGGGACAGTTTTTCGAAGAGATCCAACGTCTGGGTGTAATTCGAAACGAGCACTATCTTGTCGGTACTCGTCGATTTAATCGACGCTAACAAACAATCCAGGACCATGAGCTTGCCCGATAACTCTGGTAAAACTTCCCTAAAGAGAAAAACAAAAACATCAGCGTCGTTAATCACTTCAGACAAATTCTTTATAATGTCCAACTCGACAAGTGGAAAATGCTGAAAAATATCGTTAAAATGAATTCCTTGTTGCAAAGGATTCGTCCGAAAGTTCATGGAACTAATAAAAATCCCAAAAGAATTGAAATAAATAAATTTTTCTTTCTATTAAATATTTTAAATATTCCTCGGCAACTGAGAAATTAGTCAATTTTCTATTGCTCACATAACGTTCGGGCCCTTTCCGCAAACGATAATTATTTGTAGGACGTTCCGAAAAAAAATTGATTGAAAAGTATCTTCAAAATGAATTTCTTGTTGCAAATGACTCGTCCTTTCGGACTTTCGTTCATTAAACTCCAAGTCCGGCAAGTTAATTGACATGAATAAATTTTTTTTTCTGTAAAATATTTAAATATTCCTCGGCAACTGAGAAATTAGTCAATTTTCTATTAATCACATAGTTTTCGAGCCTCTCCCGCAAACGATAATTAGTTCTGGGATGTCGTTGGATAAAATGGATGGAGAATCGCTTACTTGGTACTGTAGTGCGGGGGCAACATCTGAAGAGTACCCTCGAAACCTTCGGTATTATTAGCAATTTTTTCATAAACCAAATCCGGATGATTGCACAATTTTTTCAACAGAGTTATTGCCGAAAGCGCGGACAAATTTCCTTTTTTGTCTCCAGCTGCAAGATCGGCTGATACGAAGAAGCAAAATGAACGTCTAAGAATCGTCTCGTAATAATGAAAAGAGCGCGTGACAAAAAAAAACTATATCTACCTTGCATCGATCTTTTGATACTGTCGCTCTGGATAAAATGTTTGTAGAGATCCGTCTGGACTTTGCTCATTTTTATGCAAACGACGAATTCATATTTGATCGGTAAATATTTAGAGAGCAATGCACTCGTGCGCCTGATGAGACATTTATTTACGATGCCGACGAGCTCGGCGAGTCTTTCCTGTGCGAGTTTTCTCTCCGAATCAGTGGCAGCTGCGTCCTGTCCTCGGAGGATTGGATTTTCGAATTTTTTTTTGAATTCCTACGGAAAGAAAATACAACGACTGAAAATTTATCTTGCAAATTGTGAATTTTAATGTGATGCGTTAATTTTACTTGAGCAGTTCCGAGGAGCCCTTGGTTGACGAAATGTACGAGTGAAAAATATTCGAGCAAGTCGTTTTGGATCGGCGTGCCACTGAGAAGAACTCTTCTCTTTGCTTTCAGTCCCATCAACGACTGATAAGTTTGATTTTCCGAGTTCTTGAGTCGATGCCCTTCGTCACAGAGAACGAGGCCGACTTCGTCTTGATGCAGGACATGAGCGTGTAAACGAAACGTTTCGTAGCTTATTATTAATATAGGATTGGCGCATCGACGACCGTAAGTTTTCATAAATCCGACGAGTTTCTCGTCAATCGCCTGTTTACTTCCTCCATCGATGGCCAAGGCGTTCACGCGTTTCCCAAGCCACTTGCCGATCTCGTTGAACCAATTTTTCACCAGCGAACTTGGCGCCACGATTATTGCTTTCTCGATCAATGGTTTTACCTCGGGACCTTGGAAAACAAAAAAAGAAACTCCAAAGTAAGAAAAATCGGCGAAAACTTGCTCGACAAATTTATTTTCGAAAAATCGTTCGATTTTTTTACAATGTGCGGAATTTTATGAAATTAAATGGCACTGATGAATTAGGAGCAATCACACGTTCTTGAAATTCTCTTCCATTAACCCTGGAACGGTAACCTTATTTTTTTTTTACTCATTCCGGCAACCTGGGCAGAAATTTTGAAAAATTCATATCTCTGGTAAAATTGAACGAAAAATTTTCAACTTGGGCTCATTCTTTTCGTTTTTTAATGCAGAATCACGAGAGCCTGGGGCAATTTTGTTTGGAGTCGAAAAATTAGTCAAACATGCGGTAAAACGATAAAAAAACGGGAGAACGAAGGGAGAAAGGGCAAGTTACCGTTCCAGGATCAATTTTCTTTCATTCTTTTTCCTCCAAAAACCATCCAACTCATAGTCCCCAAATTTATTATAAATTTTCAGCTTTTTATATATTTATTATAATCCTCGTACCTTGTTTCAAAAGCGTCCAGAGTAGAGTTATGCACTGGAGTGTTTTACCGAGACCCATTTCATCGGCCATGATGCATCCGTAAGCACCTTCTATCCTTTTTCCAGTCACGCATTCGTACATGAATTTCACTCCTTCGCGCTGATGAGGTCTCAGAATGTTACAAAGTGTTGGGTCGACGACTACGTGGACAAGAATTTTAGATCTGTGGAATAATAAATAATTTAAAAATAATTTAGAAATAATGGAAAAATTAAAATAACGAATAAATCATCAATACAAACAGAAATCCGGCATTGTCTAGTGGCTAGGATACCTGGCTCTCACCCAGGAGGCCCGGGTTCGATTCCCGGTGTCGGAAAATCTTTTTTTTTTTTTTTTTTCTTTTCAGAAATAATAATCGTTAATCGACGTGAATAATAAGTGTCTTACGGGACTAACTAGGATTTTTTTTTGTCACGTATTTGTATCAAGATTCTGTTTAAGGAGGTTGGCTACATACAACAATATGATAAGAATTTAATAAAATTTGGTGATGACATTCTTTAGCATCAAATACGATGACACAATTTTTTTCAAATTTTTCGTTTACATAGTTGCCGAATAATTGGAGTTTACGGTATGCAAAAGATATATCTATATATATGTGAATCCTATGCTTATGCATGTAAACTCTAGTGTTGAATAACTCGAAAACTATGTAGAAGAAAAATCTTAAAAAATTTGTATATTTATATTTAATACTAAAGAATATACTCACCAAATTTCATTAAATTCTAATCATTTCGAAATTTCCTATGCTTTTAACATTGTGTGCAGCCAATTTCCTTAACGTGCTCACTGATACAATAAAATTTGATTTCTCTTTATTCCAATTTGTCTTTTTTGTTCGTTAGTAAAAACTCGCAAGGGCATACTATGGAAATAAATACTACTACTAATAATAATATCAAATAATAAAAAATAAAAATTACAAATAATAAATAAAAAGAAGAAAAAAAATTATTCGTGTCCGAATGGAAGAATTATTGCGATACGAGAAATAATATTATCAACAATTGTAGAGCGTCGCCAGGTAAAAATTAGCAAATTACATTTTTTCACTTTTTTTTAACAATTTGTAATAATTATTTGTAATTCTTATTATTATAATTATAATTATAATTAAATTAATTATAATTATTATTATAATAAATTTTAAGAATAGTTTGTAATAATTAGGAAAATTTGTAAAATACTGACTGATCGGCTTTGAGTTTGTCGTGCTCCGACATTTCTGGCGGGGTGAAAACCACCAATGCATTTGCTTCGTCCGGGTCATAGAGCGGCCTCCGCGGCCCTGACAATCGGGAACCCAAACTTCGTCCCGAAAGCTGATACCCTGGGATTGGAATCTTGAATGGTTTGCATAACAGCTTTCGCACTCTTTCCTCCTGTGAGACCGTAGAGAAACTCATTAATTGGAAATTCACACATTTTTTTACATACGAACTCGATTTCGAGAAGAAACACGCCATTTCCTGTTTCTCCCCAAGCTAAACGTCCCAACGCAAAATACGTTTTGTCATGATTTTTGAAATTGAATGAACAATCAATAGAAAAACGTATTTTTCGTTAAATCACAACGTTGCAAACTACAGTGTCATGGCAGGACTGAGATTTTATATCGTAAAAAACACGGGATTGTACTCACATGTTCAGAAATTATTTCTTGAGTCACGCCGACGCCGTTTTCGCTCAGAACGACTGCTTTTTTTTCCGCTATGACGATTCCCGGTTCATTGTTTTTCCTCGGCCTCTTCAGTCTCTGTTTTGGCGATAATGACTCTGTGGACGGTACGACTGGCTGCCTAATCGACAAACTGTTGCAAATGTCACCCAGTAAAGGACGTTTACCTTTTTGACTCGGCGCCAATGCTCTGTTCTTTTGGTTTAAAAAGACATTGAAACGGATTAGACGATGAAATGATCGCCAACGAAATGAAAAAAAATACGATAATCGATTTCTCTGTTTCGTTTGAATATTTGTGTCAATAATTTCTTTGATTTTTCCGGCGAAATGATTTCGAGAGTACGACAGTTTATTTATTACTCGAAGGAACAAATCTCAATGCAAATATAATGAGGCGTCAACATTTTGACATGCAGCAACGAATGATGAAACGGAATTAGAACGATATCATTTTTATTGCGTGCAATTATTGCGAGAACTTTGAAGCTTACCATTATTTTGAAATATCCGATAATCAGTGCAGTTCATCGAATGGAAAAATTTACGAAAACGATAACAATTCGTCGGGCAACAAGAAATATAAACATAACTTTGAAGAAAAGCTGAGAATTATGCGGTGTCGTGCACGCGACTGAACCTGCAAAGTCAGCTGTATATTTACGTTTTGATCCCGCCAATATTTTGCTCGTTTTCGTAGCTTCTTTGAACTCGCACTCGCCGACAGCAGCGCCACGGACTGGTAGCGGCGCCAGGACGAACTGATTCGATTTCACGAACGCGATTGGTTCGTTCTTGGCGAAAGGTGCTGCCTCCTGGTGACGCTGTCGCGGATTCATTGACTAATTGACAGTGCGGAGTGCGCAGTGAGAAAAAAGTCAGCGTGTGTGCAAGGCCCAAACGCTTGTCGCACGTTTTGAGGTTAAGTTTGTTTAATCTCTAAAATTAGTACATTAGATTATAAAATAGTGTGTCCAAAGACAATGGGGACTCAAGAAAATTCGGCAGTGACATCGGCCTCAAAAGCAAGTACTACGAATAGCGCTAAAGTGTACGGTAAGATAGTTCTGACATTGCAAAACTGTCTGTTGCCCGATGAGAAGCTAAATTCGACACCGTCCTTTTTGGACGGTTTGGATGCGGAGACGGAGACAGATTTACGAATATTGGGCTGTGAGTTGATCCAAACAGCCGGAATATTATTGAAACTACCGCAAGTTGCAATGGCGACAGGGCAAGTGATATTCCAGCGATTTTACTACAGCAAGTCGTTGGTCAGACACAACATGGAAACGACGGCGATGGGTTGCATCTGTTTGGCAAGTAAAATCGAGGAGGCGCCTCGACGAATACGCGACGTAATAAACGTGTTCAATCATATAAAACAAGTTTGTGGCCAAAAGGCGATCCAGCCGGTGATACTCGACCAAAACTATGTCAGCCTAAAAAATCAAGTCATCAAATCCGAGCGGAGGGTTCTCAAGGAATTGGGATTTTGCGTTCACGTCAAACATCCGCACAAAATAATTGTCATGTATCTTCAAGTTTTGGGGTACGAGAAGAATCGAGCGCTCATGCAACAATGTTGGAACTACATGAACGATTCCCTACGCTCTGACGTCTTTTTGCGCTACCATCCGGAAACTGTCGCTTGCGCGTGCATCTATTTGGGCGCTCGGCAACTCCAACTGCCGCTGCCTACGCTTCCCGTTTGGTATTCTCTCTTCAAGGTCAATGAAACGGCGATACGCGACGTTTGTCGTCGAATTTTGAAGCTCTATTCTCGTCCGAGGGTAAAGCCCGAAACTTTGGAGAAAAAAGTGGAAGAACTGAGGCGCCAGTACGAAGAAGCGCGCTCAAAAGCCAGAGGCGGCGACATCGACAGCCACACGCCAAGCCCCCCTATCCCTAAACATCACAACGCCTGGGGAGGCTTCATAAGCCGCAGCGGCACTCACGCTCTTCCCGAAAGGACCAAATCGCCGAGGCGCTCAAAATCTACCAGTACCTCTCCGGCTCGCGGCGACGGAGCCAAACATTCCAAACGAAAAAAGCACTCGAGTCGGAGCAGATCGAGAAGCCACAGTCACGGACACACCCACAAACCAAAAAAAACTCAACGACGCCGATCCGGCAGCCACAAATCGTCACGAACTCGCTATCGCTCGCGCAGTCGAACCCGCGATCGAGATACTGAAAAGTCGAGCAAACATCGCAATAAACACAGGAGACATTGAAAGAATCATGAGACTTTTTTTTAGTCCCAAATTCAACAAACTTGTCACGTTTTTGTATTTGTATCAAGATTCTGTTTAACGTGCTCACTGATATAATAAAAATTGATTTTTCTTTATTCCAATTTGTTTTTCTTGTTCCTTAGTTATAATCAACCCTAGAACGGTATCCTGGTGTCAAAAACGACCCCAGGCGACTTTGAATCCCTTTCTCCCTTCGTTCTCCCGATTTTTATCGTTTTACCGCATTTTTGACTAATTTTTTAACTCTAAGCAAAACTCCCCCAAGCTCACGTGATTTTGCATTAAAAAACTAAGAGAATGAGCCCAAGCTGAACCCTTTTCGTTCAATTTTACCGGAGATATGAATTTTTCAAAATATACTCTTGTCAATGCAAGAGCAAGTTTCGAGTAAAAATTTAATTATACATTTTTTACCCAAAAACTTTATATTCCAATGAATCGTAATTTGAATTAAAAAAAAAGAGACTATTTGAAATCTGCCGCTTGGGGAAATCGATGTCAGTGACATCTTCCCAAGAGGGCCCAAATAGCTTATTATTCGGCTCTCAACAATTCAAACCATTAGCACGATTTCTGTCATCCCTATTTCGATCCTTTGCGTTCACACTCTCAATTTTTAAAATTAAATTTTTTTTTTTTTATTAAATAAAGAAAGAAATATAATTCCTTAGGCCTTAGGCCTTCATCGTCCCATCTAGCCCGTTGTTACGATAATCACACTCTCCAGCTAATCGCTATTTGATACACGACATCTGGATGAATTTCGTACAATGACACGTCGCCGATAAAGAAGTGACGGTTTTTCTAACCTCCAAATACATTCACGCGAAAGCCCAAGTTTCTCGCGAGGGATAAGAATTTCTCGCGGAAAATTGGCGGAGCGGCGGTCGGAAAATTCGATGTACGATCATCCAATTGGAAAAGGCACCATATTTCTGCCTCTCGATTGTTCCCGGATAACTCGAATCACAGGGACGAAACGTGTCTTTTTTTTCCTCACACAAATTTTGAAATCCGCTTGTCTTGAAATTGCAATAAATAGATTGAAATAAATCTAGAAATATATTTTCACATAAAAATGATTAACTGAGATTTCACAATAACCCTAAACACGTAAAACGAAGCATTTTAATAATGGGAACCGTACATGCAAAGGTAAAGAGTTAGCGAAATTTTTAACCTACCGATTATTTGCCATTACGATCTTTCACTTATCCCGCACTTGTTTATTTTACAATCTCGAATTTCTACCAAAATTTTTAATTAAAAAATTCCGCCCGATTATTATTTTTCTCTACTTTTATATCCTTTCGTTTGCACCGACACCCAAATCGGCGCGATAGCGTAATTTCTAATAATATAATCGAGAAATTCGAAGAATTGACGTCGCGCCCACCGCAAATAAAACGTCAATGAAAAACACGATAATTCATAATGAAAACTAATAAAAAAGCTGCACGAATGAATTCCCCAAAAAAAAACCACGAAATTCCTCGAAATTTTCGCGTTCCGAGTCGAAAATTCGCAACTTTTCCTCACGCAAATCTCAATCAATTTTTTTCCTCGAAAATACTCAATCGAAAAAAACATTCAAGGCGACGGCAAACTGATGCATTTTCACTTTGCGTTTGATCTCCAAACAGGAACCCCATCCCTCCATGAACGCTCGGTTCACAGACAGACGTAACGAACGTTCGTCGCAGCCTTTCCAGGACGTAAGTCGATTAGATTTTCATTTTTTGAGTTTATTTGTTAAGCGAATGTTCTTGTATTACAGTCGAGCGTTTATAACGAATCAAATTCCAAAACGCAAGGAGCTGACCAACCGAAAACGATAGATTTGCATCAAGTTGGAGTGAGTTTTAAAAAAATGATGAATTTTTTACATAAATATAAATACTTAATAAATAATTAATAAATATTTAATAATATTTTAATAAATATTTTTTTCTCAATAGCCGAGTCGAAATATCATTTTTGTTATTATTGTTCTTGCCGCTATTGTAAAAATGAAATTGTTAGGCAAGAGAGGACAAGATTCACGATTCAAGAGTGATCAAGATTTTTTTTTTCATTTATTTTTAATAATATTTAATAAATATTTTTCTCTCAATAGCCGAGTCGAAATATCATTTTTGTTATTATTGTTCTTGCCGCTATTGTAAGAATGAATCTGTTAGGCAAGAGTGGACAAGATTCACATTGACGGCCTCTCCAGAACCAAGGACGACATTGTACGAGCTCAAGTGAGCGAGCTTTTCAAGGCCAAAGATTTTCACGACGTTATTCAAAGCGTTCACAAAGTTCGTGGCCGGCTGGAGGCCCTTGGATGCTTCAAGAACATTGGAGTGTTCATCGACACGAGCATGGGACCGGACGCAACGCCCAACGGGTTAGAAGTGAGTCGCTTCACCAATTTTTTTATCTAATCGCGAATAATCAGAATTTCGAATTTCGGTCTCTGCTTTCTTCAAGATTTCATCATCAGAACAAACAGGAAAGATCTTTTTACTTTTATTAATTATTACTTTGTGTAATTTTCCAGAAATATGGTTTTTGTGCATTTTTGCAGATTTTTCCACCGACACACTTTCTCGCATTTGAGTTTGATGAAAAAATCAAATATTGGGGGGAGAGACGTGAAATACGAATTACCATGGTCTCACTGTTTCATGAATTTTTTTTCGCGTTAATTTATTTTTATTTATTTTATTCAATTGTTTCATAATAATTGATTGAATTATTATTAATTTATTGAATTGAACAGGTAACGTTTAACGTAAACGAACTAAATCGCTTGAGCGGTGGGGTGAACACGATGGTTGGGAATAACGAAGGAGCTCTGCAAATACACGCAAAAGCACCGAATATTTTAGGTCGTGGGGAACGATTGCAAATGGAATATTCCTATGGCCACAAATGTTCGACCAACATAAACATAGCGGCGATAAAACCTTTTGTCGATAGTAGACTACATAAAGTGTGAGTTTTTCCGTTTTACGAATAAATCAACGTCGACCTAAAAAATTTGTTACAAAGGACTGATTTCCGGACGACTGAATGGTTTGTTTTTCTTGAAATTTCATTAAAGTTTTCATGCAGATTAACCGGAAATGTGTTCAGCACGGGCACCGACGTGCCTTGGTCCGGTTACAAGGAAAAGGACAAAGGTTTCATGATCGATCTGGCGGTGAATCCCGGCGGGGCAGGCTCGTGGAAACACAATTTTCAATACGAAGCAGCATATAGAGAAATCACTGCTTTCAAACAGGCATCATTTTACGTCCGTGAACAGTCGGGCCCGAGTTTAAAATCGGCATTGAGATATATTTGTTCGATCGATAAACGGGACGATAAAATATTCCCAACTACTGGTTCGCTCAGAAAAATGACTCTCGAAGTAGCTGGCCTTGGGGGCGACATCGGTTTTATTAAAAACGAATTTACTACGCAAAACAATTGGTCGCCAAACGAATGGCTCGTAAGTTTTTAATCTTATCAAATTATTAGCAATTTCCGAAGCTTTTAAATTTTAACCGTTCATTGACACACTGGGTCAATTTGACCCAGAGCCGTTTCATGTTTTTGTAGAATTATTATAGAAATTTCCGAATCTTTAAATTTTTAACTGTTCATCGACACACTGGGTCTATTTGACCCGGGGCTTCGTGGCCGCTTATTATAAAGAGTTTCTTCGTCGCTTCTTTTTTTAAAAAAGTATTTTCCTTCATAAAAATCCGAATATTTCGACTTTTATGACGATCAAGTTAGCAACGTTGAAATGCATCGAAAAATATTCCGTTTATTGATGATTTGATGAATTTTCAAAATCGATCAAATTTTTCGAGCCGACATACCTTTCCGGCCGAAATTACATTCTGCGTTTTAATAATGAGCTTTGCAAACACGCACGGCATCCGTTGGCATTTTTGCCGATCTTCCCAATCGAATTTCCATGAATTTAATTCTTTATTTTTTCACTTTGACACGAAAGACCTTCCAACTTGGAGCTCAAGCCGGAATCCTCCGAGGCATAAGCAACGATATGCGAGTAAGCATAGCCGATCAATTCTTTCTCGGTGGCCCGATGAACTTACGGGGATTCGAAATGCGAGGCTGTGGACCTCGCGACGATGGCAATGCCATAGGCGGTGACCTTTATTGGGCTCTCGCTCTTCACGTCTACACACCACTGCCTTTTAGGCCTGGGAAAAATAGCTTCGGTGAATTATTCAGGCTGCACGGTTTCGTCAACGGTGGAAATTTGGCCAGTTTCTCTGCAAGCAGAGGTACAAAATAGTTGCTTCATAGAAAAAATATTTCCAATCGATTGCCAGTGTTTTCTCTATTCAATTTGCTCGATAATTCCGGAAATTCATCGTTATTTGAAGAGCACGCACTTTGGCAACGTTTCTAATTGGGAAATTTGAATTTTCTTTCGGAAGAGAAATTCGACATATCGAAAAATGGAATTTAAACAGAAATCCATCATTTTTTTGTCCAAAAATGTCGAAAACGTCATAGAAATTGATAAAGCCAAGAAATTCACAAATTTATTTCACTGAACCAAATTCGGGGTTTTTCAAAGTGAAAGACTGGATTTTCGCAAAGACAGATTTTTGAAAATTGAGAAAAAAAACCCTTTCTCCGTTAAGTGCAGACTTTGGAAGTGCAGTTTCTATATTAAAGCGTTAAAACCTTGGTAAGCGGATTATACGGGACGTACCTGCACATTTACTTACCTGCGCGAAGAGCGCTCCAAGCGTTTCAACTTGCTCGACCTAAACAGCCAAGAGCAGCTGTACATTTCTATCGTAAAACCTTGAAATTTTCAAGGAGAATTGCCACGAGGTTATACTTTCAAAATTAATCGCACGAGCTAGCTTGACGATTTAAAAAAAAATTATGTAACCCCTTAACGTATTACTATCACAAAACGACGTTATTTAGGGTTCTTTCAAAATTTTGTACGAACGTTCTTGGCACCAAAACTAACAGTTTTCTCCTATGAAGAAAAATTTTCTGACGCTTAGAATTTGAGATATTTAATTTCCAATTTTTTATTTTTCCCATCCAAACGCATATAAATTGAAGTCACGTTTCGTTAAAAAAGTTGCGGGAAAAAAATAAAAGAAACGCGACTTCAATTTACACGCGTTTAGAAGAAAAAAATAAAAAATTGGAAATTAAGTATTTCAAATTCTAAACGTCAGAGAAAATTTTTCTTCATAGGAGAAAACTGTTAGTTTTGGTGCCAAGAACGTTTATACAAAATTTTGAAAGAACCCTAAATAATGTCCTTCCATGATAGTAATACCTTATTAGGCAAGTGTTGCTTGAAAGTCAAAAAAGCAACTGAATATCGTGGCTTTTTTCACAATCAATGAAACAATCAAAATTTCTCTTTCATATTATTGAAATTATGAGTAAATCTATTTTTTCGGCTTTATCGGCGTTCACCGTGACAAAAATCTTGAAAAAATGTTATTTTCAAGGACCTGGTGCATGCGGCCTCACCAAAGCCTCAAAGTCCCAATTGCCGTTGCCCATTAGTTACGCGTGATGTTCCTTAACTTAAAAAAAAAAAATTAGGGAAGAGTGACTGGATTTTTATTTATAAATTTCAGATGGTGATTTGAACGAGAGCATGAAAATATTTACGGAGAATGTGAGGTGTACAGCGGGCGGTGGGATTGTGATGAAACTGGCGGGTATAGCGAGGGTGGAATTGAACATGGCGGTGCCTCTGTTGTTCGCCAGAAGCGATGTATTTCATCAATTTCAATTCGGCATCGGGATCCACTATTTGTAAATCTCATTTATGGTGTTATAGTCCGTGTACAGTAATGGAGAAATGGTAAAATAAAGAACTTGTTAAAAATTGAAAAGTTTCAGCGAAAACAATTTTTTGTCGGTACTTTGTTTCTTTCGCGATCTACTTTACTGACGGTCGGCAATGAATTTGTTTTCTTTTCCTTTTATGTGCGAAAACGCATCCGAGATGCACGCATACGCTTCTTTTTTGTTGATGTCTCTCGACGAAATACGTCTGACACGATTCTCCACCGAGTGGCATCAGAATTCAGGGAAATTGTGTGGTGAATCACTTTTCAACCGCAGCGATTCCCGTGGATGAACGCAGTCTCGGACCCTCGTATTTGTAAGGCTGTCTTTCAGGTACTGGAATCCCTCGGGCTACGTCCTTTTGGAAATGAGCCATCGATACATGACTAAGAACTTTAAATATCGTATCGTCATTGTTCACGCAGTGACCGCTCCGCTGGGTAATTTCGGGCTTTTCCCACTCCACTGTGAACGGTCATTCTTTCGGAGCCATTTTTCACACCCAAAAATTCTTTGCTACGAATAATATGCAGTGGCGGGTCACGTGCAGGTAGCAAAATCGTGTACCTACGCAGCGTTTGGGAAAATTGACGAGATTTCTGATTTTTATGCTATTTGGTGTTCGGAAAACTTTGAATATTTATTGTACATTCGATTTTCTCGATGATTTCCGTGGATAATGAATTTTTTGTGGAAATTTATCAGGCTCCCGTCATTTCATATTGAAATAATCTTTCTACATAATTATTAATGACTCGTCGTGGCTATCCATAAATTTTCATTGTTTTCGAATACATTATCCGCGTGTTTGCACGATTCGGAAAATTTAAAAGAAAACTGGAATCGTGTTATGTTCATAGGGATCGTTGTTGGGTCGTTTTAAATTTGTATTCGGATAATTTAGGCAAGTAATCTATAGAAATGCGATTAGAAAAAGAAATGTTTGCAAAGTACAAACCGTCGTATATCTAGTCATGAAGATGAACGGAGAATATTGTCGAATATACGAGATTCGGGAGCAGGGAAATAAAAATGTTAATTACGACGCGTCTAGAAGCGGGAGCAGCGCCGCGAGGCGGAAGTGAGGGGAACTAAATGCTGGGAGCTCTGTGGCCTCGCTGCGCAATCTTCATTCTTCATTCTTCAGTTGAAAATGGCCGCTTAAAAGTAATATCCAGTATTCGTTAGAGCAAAAATGTGCCTTTTTACAATGGAAACTTTGATTAGAAACGCGAAAGACGAAAGAGGTAATGCTTGCGATATATTGAAATTGACACGTGACGAAAAAAGTATAAGAAAACATCCGGATCAAAAATCGAAAAGAGTTTCGTCGATCGAGAAAAGCTGCCCGAACAACCATTACAATTGTCACATTTCCGAAGGCTGTTCTAGCTGTGAGTATAATAAGGCGCGCGCACGCGTGTACCAACACACACTCTCGTATACGTATTTCTAATCACGAGTCACTAATTTCCTACGAAAACCCATTAAATATCAATATGGCGAAGAAATTTTTTCTCTTAATTATATTTCGATGGGTTACGGAAACCGGAAATTAAGAACAGAATGTTTTTCCAGCATTAGTCCCGCGTTTACGCCACAGTACTTACGATCCCATGCTTCGTCGCTCAAATCTCCAAACCGCATTCCCCCCGCGTCTTTCCTTATCGCCTTTAATTTCCACTTACAATAAAGAAAAAAACAAATATTCTTTTCCTTTTTCACTGCTCATTGGCACTTGCATCAGCTTTTCGCGTACAACTCGTTTCTCTCGTTCGTTGCGTTAGAAAAAAAAGGTCAATCGAACGTGCTTTATCGTATTACCGTTTGTCCATTCTGTTTATCTCTCGGCAACTTGCATTTTTCTTTAAAATATCGACAGTTTTTAATCTTGTTTCAGACAATCATTCAAATCTAATGTTTCTCATGAACGCGCTGTTTGTTTACACTTCCCATGAGACAAATTGTTCGTCTAATGTCTCGGAGAAAGAATTTGCCAAAAAAAACGTCAGAGGATCGAAAATATTGCAAAAAAATTACGCGAAATGCTCGAAACTTCAAAATCGTGTGTTTCATTTCTTGTTTACTCTCAGAGAGAGATAGAACTATACGGGAGTGCAACAACAAAGAGAAAGGGACTTTAGCCTTGTCTGTAAAGTGATGAAACGTCGTGAAATTTTATCAAACGCCCGGTACATGCAATAGATTGAGAATTGCGGAAATAGGGCAGAAAAATTTTCGGGGGAAACAAATATAAACGGCGCTTTAAATCTTGTGCTCAATTCATTCGAAAACTCATTCTTTTTTATAGCACAGCACTCAATTCTCATATTGTATTTGTCGGCGATGACGGAACAGTCTTTTTTGCCCTTTGAAAACTAAATTTACTAGAAAAATTGCAACGAGTCCATTAATTATCAAAATATAAGTAAAAAAATATATTTTTGTTGTTTTCCAACGACGCAAACTTCAGTATCATAAGTTTCTCCGTGCGAAAACTAAATTTACGAAAAAAACAGCAACGAGTCCATTAATTATCAAAATAATGAATAAAAAATATATTTTCCGTCGTATCCCAAAGATAAAAACTCGAAAGCCACAAATTTGTTGATTCGAAAACTGAATTTACTAGAGAAATTGCAACGAGTCCATTAATTATCAAAATAATGAATAAAAAAAAAATTTTCCCTTGTATTTCAACGATAAAAAGTTTGGTACGATAAATTTGTATATTAATTTTCATGCGATATTTAAACAGGTCACAGAAGAGGCAGTCCGTTGTTGGATGAGAAGTGGATTGGGCAGAGAGCGTGCTGATCATAGAGATGGAAATCTCTCCGAGGCGGTCGATGTCCTTAGACCTGGATAGTTTGTTGGTGTCCCCGGCTGCGTCGTCTTATCCACCGACTTATGGAAATTGTGTTGGCAACATATACACAATGAGCTCGAGTCCAGAAAGGAAAATAGTAGAAAAGCCCTACAGAATGGTGAGCTCATTGAGCGTCGATTCAGGAGCAGCAACAAAGAGCATTTCGGAGCCAAGAAAAGAAAATTTTTTCACAAGTGTGTTCGGTGCAATAACGAGCATCGTAGTCGAGCGTTTAGGCAAAGTGCCGAGTTCCTTCATGTCGAATGTTCACAATAGTCTCTCGGTGACGGTCGTTCCAAACGAAGGAATAATATCCCAGGAATTCTTTAAAAATTTAACAAGAAGTTGCGAGCAACTAACGAGCGAGCACGGCACCAAAGATTCCATTGAAAATTCGAGAGTTATTGAAAAATTTCAAAACAAAAGTATGTGCGACATAACGTCCTCGATGTCTTACATTTTTCACGATGATATGAAAAAAATCCCATTGTCCTCTAAAGTATCGTTGAATTCCGACAGTGACATAAACAACGAACAAGATCCAAGTTCAAAAATTATCGAGTCTACTAAATTATCAAAGAGTTCTCTAATTTGCACAGAAATATTTAACGAATTGGACGTTAGAATACCGTCGGGAGACTCGCAGCAGAATTCGCTTGAAATAAACGAAAAAGTCTCCTTGTTGAGGGACGAGAGCACAAAGAGCGAAGCCGAAACTTTAACGAGCCCCGATGAGATCGATGCCTCGATGTCGCCGCCCGACGAAACGTCAAAAAATCAAGAAAGCTCGAAAAATAGAGACGAGAGACAGTGCAATCGATGGCAAGCGATGTGGGAGAAAGTAGTAACAGGAATGTCCGAACGATTCAGCACTTCGCGAGCTGTTTCCCCGGATTCTGAAGTCCCAACAAAAAAGGCAAACCTTTCGAAGCCATCTCGACGAAAAAGTTGCACGATCGCTCGTGGCCGTGGCAAGGGACGGGGTAAATCACAATTACGAAAAAATGGGGTCAGCCAATCGAGACATCGCAAAGAAAGGACAAAACAAAATATTTATTCCAACATACAGGACGACCTTAACGCTTGGGAGAACGATCAGCGGTTCGAAGGCTCCGACGACGATGATTCCTCGCTCAATGAACGCTCCGTTGACCAAGTCGACTCCATGGCTTTCGAACCCTCCGACCAGCCCAGCTTATCTCGTCATTGTTCCACGCTTTTTGAAAACCTTTCCTTCGACGTTACCTCACAAGCGAGAAAACGAAAGCAAAACTCGACGTCCAACTGTCCCATGCGAGTTAGATACGTGCCGGAATCTTCTATGGAAGTGGAAAGCGATGATTCGTCGTTTGACATTGAAAAGAATTGCCCATCGCGATTGCGACCAAGATTGGCTTCGGAAAGCTCGGTCGACTCGGAGGACAGTTACTGTATCGTTTTTGAAAATGGCTCTGAATCCGAATACTCCGATTACGATTACGACGAGGTCAGTGATTCAGGGAGCGAGTCCACGAGCGATGACGATTTTGATGACGATGCCAAAACGGGGATGACGGTGAGAAAATTTTCATTTCATTTTTTTTTTTTTTTCATTCGCGATAGAATTATCAATAGAATTTTTATGACTTGCTCTAATTTATTTCTAACCATTCTGGAAAACCTAATTTCATGATACTCGAGTTTGCTTCCTTGGAATACGAGAAAAATATTTTTATTCATTATTTTGATAATCAATGCACTCGTTGCAATTTTTCTAGTAAATTCCATTTTCGAATGAACTAATTTATGACACGGAAGTATTTTTTATTCATTATTTTGATAATGAATGCACTCGTTGCAATTTTTCTAGTAAATTCCATTTTCGAATGGACTAATTTATGACACCGAAGTTTGCATCGTTGGAAAACAACGAAAAATATATTTTTCATTTATTATTTTGATAATCAATGCACTCGTTGCCATTTTTCTAGTAAATTCCATTTTCGAATGAACTAATTTATGACACGGAAGTTTGCATCGTTGGAAAACAACGAAAAATATATTTTTTATTCATTATTTTGATAATTAATGCACTCGTTGCAATTTTTCTAGTAAATTTCGAACTTGAACGTCATCTCATTTTTTGTTACAATTTTTATGGAAATTTTACAAATTTTCCCATAAAAATACACGTTGATTGGAAAATAGCCTAAGGTACACTTTCGACGTCGGTAATTTTTATGACGAAACGATTTCAAGTTGCTTCATTGCTTCCGTATTTTTACAATGACTCGACACGATCTCATCGAGTTTTCTCAATGGCACACCTTCGAGAAAAGCACTTATTGCATTTTTGGCTGTATGGTTTTTGAAATTGAGCAAAAAATGAAAAGAAAAAGTATTTTTCGTTGTACCACAACGTTGCAAACTTCAGCATCATAATTTAACCCTCAGTAGACACACATGGGACTGGGATATCGAGCCAATACAGCGAATGACTCGAATTTCTCGTTTTTCGTATCGATTACCATTAAATAACAATAATAAAAAAGAATTTTTATCCATCACCCAGTGCAGGCTCCCTTTCTATAGATCCAAAACTACTTTCCTGAATTTTTTCCGATTTTTTTAACGAGCCCAAGTACACTAAAAAAACGATAGGACACTCCCAGACCCATGTGTGTCTAGGGAGGTGCGCTAAGTGTAGTCTACGGAGGGTTAACGATAGCCAGGCCATATGTTGCATAATTTAAACCGATTCCCACGATATGCAAGAAATCATGAGCAACTTTGTCAAGCGTATCGCGACTCGTAATAAAATTACGATGCCAAGAAAAGAATGAGAAGCAAGAACGAGTTTTTTTTGTTTTTTTTTTAAATCTTAAATAAAATAAACGCTGAATGGAGGAGCGGTTTAAAAATGCAAATTCCGAATGAGGAAGCAGACTCAATCAAGTCATAGAGAAAAATCCGACAATCAATGAGTCACAAAGTCTGCGAAGCGTAACGCATTAACAGAGTAAATGAAAAAACAATGTTTTCTCGGTGTAGGTACGATTTAATCTGCAGCCTCAAGTACACACGATGATTAAGTGGGACTACGCTTATCGAGCAGCAAGGCGAGGGCCCTGGGAAGAGATGGCACGAGACAGAGAGCGTTTCCGGGGCCGAATCCACTGTATCGAAAGAATTTTAACGCCGATATTATCGGTCCAGCATCGAGACAGAATCTGGCAAAATCGTTTCGATGTCAACGAGTAAGAAAAGTCTGGCCAAAATTGGTGAGATTTTTTTTTTTAACCAAAATAAAACAAACAAAAAATACGAATCAGCGATCAAAATGGAAATAAAGTAAAAAACAAACAAAAAAATGCGATTAAAAGCGTGCACTACGTCATGAGAGGTCAAGTATTCATTTCGACAATATTAAAAATTTATTTCGATAATTAGATAATAGAAATTTACCACGTAATTTAATGGTTTGACTTTATAATGAGAATTCGAAGGGAAAAAGAGAGCCACGAAAGGCTCGTTTCAAGAGTTTCTTTTTCTGATTTTAAGTCCATTAAAAAAAAAATACGATTTACTAGAGATTTCGTCGTACCGAATGGCAATGCGCCAACAAAATTTCATCCGACTTTCTTAAAAGGAGGTTGGCTACATACGACAATATGATAAAAAGTTTATAAAATTTGGTGATAACATTCTTTAGCATCAAATACGATGACACTATTTTTTTCAAATTTTTCTTCTACATAGTTTTCGAATAATTGGAGTTTACAATATGCAAAAGATATACCTATATATATCTGAATCCTATGCTTACGCATGTAAACTCTAGTTTTCAATAACTCGAAAAGTATGTAGAAGAAAAATCTTTAAAAAATTTGTATATTCATTTTTAATACGAAAGAATATGCTCACCAATTTTCATTAAATTCCAATCATTTCGAATTTCCCTATGCTTTCAACATGGCAACATTGTTGTGTGTAGTCAACCTTCTTAAGAGGTAGTAAAAAAAAAAAAAAACGAGCGTTTTCCTCGTCGAAATAATCCCTTCGATTCCACTTGTGTTTCCCATACCATTGTAAATACGCCGGGAGCTCGTGTGTGTTCTTGATATTCGGGTTGAATCGTAAGTGAATTCTAAATTGATTATTAACGAAAAGATAATTAATATATAAATAGATAATGCGCGTATTTGTACATTTAGTTCTGTAAAAAAAAAAAAAGGATAGATAATTGAAAAGTTTGGTGGGGAGTGTGGGAAAATGCATGATGAAAAGCTTTGAAGGGCTTGAGAGAACATCGAAAAGCAATTGGCTCTCGTTCCTCACGTTTTTCCATCGGCGTGTCTATCG
The DNA here is from genome assembly GCA_963921915.1 of Hyposoter dolosus. Lineage (NCBI taxonomy): Eukaryota > Metazoa > Arthropoda > Insecta > Hymenoptera > Ichneumonidae > Hyposoter > Hyposoter dolosus. Next base: position 5,902,415 of record OY998140.1, read on the forward strand.
TCTAGCTAATTCAACGTATCAAATAACATTTTCACCGATTTCATTCGGCGAAAAATCGATGCTTCTGTAAATATATAAATACACTTAACGATTAATTATTGTATAACTGGTCGGAGCGTAGGATCGAGAAGGACGAAGAATTTGTGCAGATTTGTGCCTTTTATCCTAATGATATGAGAAAATATATGGCACGAGACAAAAAGAGTTTTCATCGAACGAGTTTATAGAAAGAAACGAGATTCTTCAATCCAAATGACGAAAACCCATAGGAACCTTTTGATTCATTTTCATGGGTGTCTTTCGTTGTCCTTCATGTCTTTTTACTTCCCCATCATTTAATGCGATGACGTTCAAGTTTGAATCGTTTAAATGCAACGGAATTAATTTATTTCTGTGGCAAAGTTCATTAAAAATGCGGAATGTTATTTCGATGATGAAAGGGTCGATTTTTTCGAGTCGAAAAATACATCGGTGCGAAGAATTGTGATGGTTTTGAAAATTCAACAAATTTTTGGTTAAAAATAAATATTTTTCGTTGCGTCTCAACCCTCCGAACTTGGACGTCGTTTTAATGCATTTCGTTGCTCGACGCCGGTATTGGGATACATGAGAGCTCGCGGAACTGATATAATTCATGCGACACCGCCAATTAATCGACATTCTTAATCTTGTCTCTATCGCATCCGGCCGATCTGCATAAATTCTTTTATAAAACATGTTTATTATTAACGTTCTCTGTATCTCTATTGTATTTAGTTGTTCATTAATAAATCCTACAAACATATAACAATAGAAATATATTGAATCGCGACGAGACCTTCCCGCCAATCAAAATCTACTCGAAATTTTAAATCCACAACAAATTCATCATCACCGCAAAGCCGGTCAATGCTATTTTTCAAATTAATTAACCCTCCAGAGATCACATGGGTCTTTTTGACCCAAGCGACAATTTTAAAAATAAAAATCTCGCTTTTAAAACGTTTTATTTAAAAACTAGGCCTGACTGCAGGCTTCGGCTCGCAGCACACCTAGTTGACGCTAAATGCACAGTTAACAATTTTTTTTTCAAAATCTACAAAACTTTGATTTTACGAAAATCGCTATTACTTTTTTTTTTTCTACAAACTGGCACTCCAGCTACCGCTCATTATCTTCGTTTCCGAACTATCTTTGAATTGGTAATTAGCGATTTTTTTACTTATTTTCATTTTTTAGTGTCTTGGGATTTTTGAAAGTGACGAAAAATGTGATTTTTTGTGTCGGGTTCCCAAAAAAAAAATTATCGGAATGTATTACAGCGTGACACGTATTCTGATTCATGAGCTTCATTCCTGTGAACGATTCATTAAAATTGATTCAGTGGTTTTTGCGTGAAAAGGCCACAAACCTTTTGTAGTTGAGTTTTTTTTTTATATACATATAGAGATAAATAAACGCAATGACTACAACAACGTCGAAACCTCAAAGTAGAATCAATGGAGAATATTCCAGAATTTTTTAACATTTTTTTCTCCCAAATACGTGAGATATGGGTGGCAGGACGAAAAAAGACCCAAACGATTCGGGGTGCCATAAAAACTGAGCAAATCGATCGATAAATCGGACGAACAAACATTTTCGTGTGTTCGTTCCCACGCAATTGCACAAGGTGGATAATTCGAAACGTTATAACTGTAAAACGCGATCGATTGGAGCAAAATTAATCATTCCAGTTTCGATAGAATTTGAAAAAAAAACCGTTACGCGAGTAGTTGATGTTTGTGGCGCTGTAATCGGGAATCTTGACGATTATTGCGCCGCGATTGTCAACAAAGAGAAAAAGAGGCAGAAGTTTGTTTTTTTTTTTCTCATGTTGTTCGAGATTCTCATGCATGGAGTATCGCGGGATGCGATAATGGCTAGTGTCTTCTGCGTATAAGGATTCTTAACTGTGTCAAGGGTGGCATATTGCATGATCGTGTATGATAAATACAGAGAGACTTTTTGAGCCGAAGAATTGTACGAGCGTCATGTGTGGACTCGAATATTTCTTTAATGCTCGGTTCGCACAGCCTTTCCGGAACCGTGCGGCTCATTTATACGTAATGACGATGCACCATCGACTTTACCGCGTAATACCTATAAAAATTACAACAATTAATACTGCTGATTGTCAGCATCGTGTTTGTATGAGCGAAGTGACCATATAACGTCTTGTCCAGCTATTCAATGAAATTGCATCTAACGAGACTCTGTATCGTTACTTTTTTTTTCACGAGTACAATCGCCGATTACGTAACGATACGTTTAGGAAGTGGTTGCAAAAAAAAAACTACCCGCTCGTTTTCGTAAAGTGCCATCAACGGGATAACAAACATAATAATGTTCGTTTCCTGACACTAAAGTTCGCGACGTTCGGGTTCGACGACAAATATTTATTTTCAATTTTTGTTATTTTTTGTTTTAGTTTATTTGAATTATTTTATTTATTATTATTTTTTGTTTAGTTTTTTTTTTTGGTTTCAAAAATCGTGACACCTTTCGTACCGATTTTGTCTTTGGATCCTAAAAAAACATCGTTTGTTATCATGACGAAATAGGGAATCGAAATCATGAACTTTTCGCTCAAGAAAAAACAGACACGCATTGGATTTCGGTCAGGAAGATAATTGTTTTTTGTTTCTCGAGACGAGTTATGAGTTCGTATATCGATGAACGCGATTTTGCGGGTTGCTGATTGACAAAAAGATTGCCCGAATGTTGGCTCCGGCTGTTGAGATTGAAAGTGATAATAGAAAAGCGATCGTACCGGATGGGCATGGCTTTATAATTGACTTGGTACTCGTCACTACATTCTGTTGTAGTTGGCGAAGCTCTCCCTCGACTCTAAATTGCAAAACTCGCAGCCTTAATGGAATGGTTACGCACCGATGAGTCCGCGTACATCGACCCTCTGACAGCAACAAAAGGACTTGACTAGCATCGATAAAGACGACGTCCAATCGCGTAAGTTGTGACGTTACTTTTCATGACGTTCGCTCCAAAAAAAAACTGTACACTTTACGCAGTTTTTTCTATTTACACAAGTCGCAGGGAGAACAGCGTCACGCGCTGGCCCATTGACACATCGACGAACCGTGCATGCCTGCGGTTCACGGAGTTTCGTGATATTTACCACTTTCGAAAGCTCTGCGGTTGCTTGTTTCAGTTTTTTACGAGAAGGCGAGCACAGCCGCATAATTTTGATGAATACGCGAGCTAATTTCATGGTCAGGCTCAACGTCGGTTGGCACTTGATCGGAGCGAATGATTTTTTTGGGGAGTCGATACTTCCACGCGAACTTGCGCGCACAATCATGAGAAAAGATAAAAAGAGGCGTACACATTTCTGTTTGTTGATCTTGGCTCGAAATACGAATGGGACGAAGCCGGCGTTTCTCGTAAAGGGACGAGGAGAAAAATGTTACGAATTGATCGATCTCTTTGTTTTTTGCTTAATGTCGAACGATAAATAAAGAAAAATGTTGGAAAAGACTCGATCGTAGTTGTTGGACAATTGATACGACCGTTCGTCACTTCGTCTATGTTTTTTTTCGCACTATGCGGCTCGGAGGCCATTGTTACAGTGCGGCCAATCACTGAGGGCGACATAACGACTGTGCTGCCCCGGCTTCGGCGCATATTGGCATATTTCGGCAACAATAATCGGGTTTCTACTGTACCCACTGTACAGTAATTGGCCGCACCCAATATGTAGTTATTGTCATACATTTTCAAGATTGAGAATAAAACAAATAGGTTTGTCGAATAATAATCTAGCCAGAAGCGTTGTCAGTCGTATTGATAATACGCGAAATTCGTAAATTTTATTGTGACGATAGTGCGAAAAGACGAAACAACAGGAGGACGCGTCGAAACGACTGCGTTTTTCGGGATTTTGCAGTGACCGATGTAAATATCGAGGTAAGCGATAAAAAAACATTTTCTTCTTTACATTCCCGTTGCTGAGGATACAAAATGGTATTTTCAATCGTTATCACCAAATTCAATCGAGACGAGAGCAGAGCGAAACGTATATACAGCTCCGTACGATCGATTTTCGAGTTTTGAGGTTAAGGACACAATTTGTTTTTGTTGACGTATGACAAGCGCTGTAGTTATGAAACTAGCCAAAAAAAAAACGGTCGTAGTAGTGAACAATGGCCAATAACTGTGCAAAAAACAAGAATGACTGTTGTTCCCAGCGAAGCGTTGCGTTTGGAACGTTTCCGAAGCGCGATTGTCGCAATAATTCGATCACGAGAGGCCCAACTATTGTTTTGACGTCCCGTGCCATTTTTCGCACAGTCATTGGCCACTGAGATCGCGCGCTTAGTTCCCCGAGCTTTTGCCAATGAACCAAGCCCGTTTTCTTTATTTCCAACGACAAAAGATGCCGAAATTAGTGGAAGGCAGCAAGTACACCAAGCGGTACAGCGAGGAAAATGTCCAAAAGGCTCTGGAGGCCGTCCAAGAGGACGGCATGTCCGTCCGCAAGGCTGGACAGTTGTTCGGCGTGCCGAGAGCTACGATTCAGTTCAGACGGAGCAGTCAATTCAAAAACAAAACGACGTTAGGGCCGAGCCCGATACTAACGGCGGAGGAAGAGGACATGCTGGAGAAATGGATTCTGGCCAAGCATCGCAAAGTCTGTCCGAGGAGGAAGGAAGCGATTCAAGCTTCGGTGAAGGACATGCTGGAGGCGAATCCTCGCGCGAATCCGTTCAAAGGCAACAATCCTGGGGACGGTTGGTACAAAGCGTACTTGAAGCGGCATCCCAACTTGAAGGTCACAACCGCGGCGGCCAAGGGCACCGGGAAGGACATTCGCAACTGGTTCACCAACATCGAGGAGTATTTGAGCGAAGCGGGCTACTCCAACATCCTACAAGATCCTACGAGAATTTACCACGCGGACGAAACGAATTTCGAGTTATGTCCAAAGAATAACAAAGTTCTGGCGCCTCGCGAGGTGAGGAACGTCGAGGAGATCGAAGGCGCTTTGCCCAAATCCAACATATCCGTTATGTTTACGTTCTCCGCGGCGGGTGACGAGACTCCGCCGATGGTCGTGTATCCTTACAAAAGATTACCCACCGACATCGTCAAGTCCGTTCCCCAAGACTGGGGGATCGGCTGCACAGAGAATGGTTGGATGAAATCTGAAGTTTTTTACGATTATATAAGAAGCGTACTGTTGCCGACGCTGCAAAAGAAAGGCGTCATGTTTCCCATAATCCTGTATCTCGATGGGCACAGTAACCACGTGACTTATCGAGTGAGTCAGCTGTGCATGGAGCTCAACATAATTCTCATAAGTTTGTACGCGACAATGTCGCGGTTTTTAAAACCTGCGGAAATATCGACACTGAAGCCTCTGAAGACGAGCTGGAAGAAAGGGGTTTTGGAGTTCCAGCGTAAAAATCCTCTGGAAGTCATAACGAAAGAGAAGTTTGCACCGCTGCTCGCGTCTCTTTTGAGCAGCGGCGTCACCAGCGACACCGCCAAAGGCTTTCGCACCTGGGGCATTTATCCCTGGAACCCATCGGCGATAGATTATTCCAAATGCACGGAAAAAAGCAACAAGAAGGTTCATCATGGGACCGTCGTTAAGCGGGAATATCGTCCTTCGAATACTTTTCTTTCCTGGGAGGAATACGAGAAAATAATTGGCTCCAGGAGGCTCGAAACTTTCCGTGGCGTCGACGACGCCATCGAGGAGGATCCTGACTACAGATACGAAAACTGTTTCACCGAAATGGGCGAACTTACTCTATACCATTTGTATCGCCAGTTTCGAACGAAAAAACCAACGCCCAATAACGGCGCGTTGTTCAATCCCGCCGGCACCAGCGGAAACGGACCAAACACCAATGTCAACGCACCTGGCAACAATAACAATCCAACCACGAGCAACGTCGAACCAATTATTCACGACGGTCATCATTTCGTGGCTGAAACCCACCCCACCGAACACTTGGAGTTCCTCTACCGTCCACATCCCGGAGAAATACCAACCGCGACCAACAACTTCGTGCCTGGAACCAGCAACATGTACAACAACAACGCGTTCCCTTAAGGCGTTCCAACAGCGAGGCGAGAGTCGAAAAAACTGCTGGAAAGCAGTTTTCAATTCTTTTGAAAAATGCTCGGAGTTTCGGGACGAGTCATCGAACGCGTTTAACGAAAACGCGTTCGGCTGATCCATCGAAATCGCGAGGCTTGGGGAGCAGATGCACTTTTTTTTCGGAGCCGATTGATACTCGGAGAGAAATTGAAAAAAAAACACACACACACACACACACTTTAGTCCCTGATGAAAGGAGAACGACGTGTCGCTTTTGTCTCTCTCGAAATATCAAGTTTTCGGAAAAATGGCGACGCTGAAGTTTGCCTCGTTCGGAATGCAACGAAATTATTCATTCTCAGTGGCAAAGATAATTATCAAAATCCAGAATTTAATTACGATGAAAAAACGATCGGTTTTTGCGACCCGAAAAGTATATCGACTCGAAAAATTTGGATTATTTTGAATATTCAACGAATCATCAAAAACCAACGCTGCGAAACTTCAGCGTCATGAGGATTTTTACTGGTGAAACGAACGGAAATCCCATGTCCAGGTTTTTACAGGACGTGCATTATTTTTCATGGAAATCGGGAAAACTATTTTCCTCAACACCCAAAAGTTGTGATGTTTGAGGAAAAACTTGGAAATACAGAAACCCAGCTGATTTTTTTAAATTTCTAGAAAAAAACAGTCGGTATTTAATTTTTCTGCGAGACGTCAGTCTCTTCCCCATGATGTTTCGTGACTTTGCCAAATTCTGAGAAAATTTCGAGTCTCAATCGTGAAACGACGAAAAAAAATAATTGTTTTTTTATTTTTGTGAAAAATTTCCAAAATTCACGTTTCAAGGTCATTTTCTAAAATTTGGACTTGATGTGCGAGACGCGAGAGACTTTAGGGTGGCTGTGAGGAAGATGCAAAGACGTAAGATTGTAAAACGTAAATTGCGGTTTGCTGATGCAATTTTTATCCCGATCGTCCGTCTGCTGAGTCAGAAGCATGAGCGACATTGTGAAAAGTGAGGGAACCTGAAAATTGGACGAGATATGGAGAGAAACCGTGACACGGAAGTTCGCAGCGTTGAGGTCCAATGAAAAATACGTTTTTCTATCAATTGTTTGTTCAATTTTAAAAACTAAACTAAAAAAAAAAATCATGAGCTCTGTTCAAGAAAAAACCGAATTTCGTTGCATTCCAACGATGCAAACCCCACTCTCAAAATTTTTATTCCACAGACTCAATAATTTTTAGGCTCATTCTCCAAATTTTAATGAGCATGAAATAAATGCCGAGAATTTTCATCGAATTAGAATAAAAACTCCCTTAACCCTCGGTAGACACACATGGGTCTGGGGGACCCATTCAGCGAATGGAGTGAATTTCTCCTTTTTCGTATAGATTACCATTGAATAAAAATAACAAAAAAGAATTTTTATCCATCACCCAGTGCAGGCTCTCTTTCTATAGATCCAAAACTACTTTCCTGAATTTTTTCCGATTTTTTAAACGAGTCCAAGTACAGTAAAAAAAACAGTAGGACACCCCAGACCCATGTGTGGCTAGGGAGGGTTAAGGAGGCTGGCTACACACAACAATGTTGCCATTTTAAAAGCATATAAAAATTCTAAATGATTAGAATTAAATGAAATTTCGTGAGTATATTCTTTAGTATTAAACTTACGCCCTTCCGACTCTAAGAAACTCGGAGAAACAGAGAGAAACCCAAAACGCGCGACCAAAACCTTCAATGTTAGATTTCTCTGGATTCACTGAACAGATTCTCTTCCAGCAAGGACCATTCGAAAGATAAAAAATCGTAGAAAATTCAAATCTAATATGAAATTTTTCTGTCGCCCCGTTTTCCCGTAAAAACGATTTAAAGTTTCTGTGACGTCATAAAACGCCTATTTTACTGTATATAAAAGTACGGCGGGCTCGCGCTACGCTTTTTTTTTTAAATAATTGCCGTCGAGCCGTTGCCGCGTCTCTTGATGAATATACAAATTTTTAAAGATTTTTTTTCTACATAGTTTTCGAGTAATTGAGCACTAGAGTTTACATGCATAAGCATAGGATTCAGATATATATAGATATATATTTTGCACATTGTAAACTCCAATTATTCGACAACTATGTAAACGAAAATTTTGTAAAAAATAGTGTAATCGTATTTTGATGCTAAAGAATGTTATCACCAAATTTTATTAAATTCTCATCATGTTGTCGTATGTAGCCAAGCTCCTTAATCACAAAGGATTCGACCTGCGAGTGAAAAACCATTCGAAATCCTCTAAAAAATGGAAAAGCACATCGTCGATACTACATCGTCCAAAGCAATAAAAAGGAAAATGAATTTTTTGAAAATTTTACATCTCGATCGTAATGCTCGCTGTACGAAATCCATGGAGGATGCTGCAGGAAAATGTAAACTTTGTAAAATCTTGATGTAAATATATCTAACAAACAAAAAGGCGTAATTTCTGTAAATTAATGTGTAAAATGATGCGCGAATGAAATGCTCGTATATCTCGAACGTTTTTAGCGACAGGGGCTGAGTCTTTTACTTTCTAACTCGAATGTACGTACAGTCTGATCAAATTATTATTTGCGTACGAGGATTTCGTCCGAAAGGTAATTGCCGATTGTTCCTTTCGAAGGAGAGAGAGCTTTAGAAACATCGCGCTTCTCGAGATTGTCCAACGCCTTTATGATTTATTCTCTTGGAACCTTCTTCATATAGCTTCGCTTCACGCGGTACGAACGTCACGTGACTATACTGACGCCGTCCCTCATGCGTTGTACAGCGCGCTATGCTTCACGAATTTGCTGCAATATCTCTGCGTCGCTTCCTCTCGTGAGGTGCTTTTCACTTTTTCCAATCTCTTGGCCAGAGGTTTTAAAAACTGACTAAAAAGATTCAGACCAGTCTTACAGGCTGTACGAATCAAAATTCATGAAGCAAATTCCTCGTATCTATGGACGAACGATACAAATCTTTTGAAATGATACTTTGTTCAAATTCACGATGTCACGTGATTTCTATGAATAGGCGAGCAAATCGAGCCCGAACACCTGGAAATGAAATCTTGTTAAAAATTGTCGATATTTTGTTGAACACGTTAAACTAAATATTTTTGGATAATTTCAAAGTTTTCGTTATTTTGGCAGTATATTTGGTTTCTAACGGAATCGTCAGCAAAATTTACGAGTGGAAGCACGAAAATTAGCTTCCGAAGAGATTTTCTAGAATATTTCTTGTTTGCAATGACACCATTTTTGGGATTACTCAAAAAACGTTTAGTCGAACGTATCGAACAAAATATCGATATTTTCCAACATAATTTTCTTTTCAGTGAACGTATTTCTGAGAATAGCGATTCGATGCTTGCGGTGTGGGGCGCGAACATCCTGCGAGAAATCTCTTCGAAAAATTCAACGTCCGATTTCTGGCATATCCGGATGTTTCGATCGAAGAATACCGTTGTCCAATCAGAGAACTTTGTATTTTTGGACGTTTTTCCGAAAAAGTATTGTTTCGAGGCGTTGGTAAATTTTAAAAAATAATTTTCCATTGATACCGCGCCGCCATCTTGGTCACAAATGTTAATTTCGTAAAATCGAGCAGTTTTCATAACTCGTGAGTTTTGAAGACGTAGCCAAACGAATCGACGCGCCAGTTTCGTGAGAATAATTATTTTCCTGATATTTGAAAGCAATGACGTTTATTTCGTGTTTGAAAACAAAAAAAATGGCTGCGAGAGATAAAATATAGGAAGGAACTGTTATTTTATTATGCTAGTCGTATTTCCTCAAAACATTTTTTTCCTTGTTGAATGTTTGTGTGCGTGACGTTTTTAAAATTTGCTAAATCGCACGTACGACGAATGAATTTCGTATAAATCGTCGGACTGTTCGGCTGTTTCGTCGAATCGTGCACAAACCGCGCCGACATAGATGCGCGTACATATAGATATACAAACGAGCGTAGAGTGTAAATAAATGAGATGTAAATTCAACGAAGTTTCATCGCGATGTTATGAAATTTTGAATCGCAGTGACTCACCGGTGTTTGATTTTGGACAGATATGTATAAATTACCGAATCGGAGAATCGAAGCGATGAAAAAAAACGTATATAACAAAAAGGCATGTACATCCTGGTCGAATACAAAAGCTACCGGGTCGTCGAATATGACACGAATCCGCTCGGTTGATCGCAATCTCTACCACGTAGCCATAGTGCGTGTGTGTGGGTTCGCATTGACATGAAAAAAATGGCTGAAGAACGGGGTCAGGCGGCCGAAATTGTAAATTGACCCGGCGATGTCTGGGGAACGTGTTCCAAAAGTTGGAAAAAGAGTATTTATTTTCTACGTGTACGATAAACAAGGTTGAGCCTTTTTGGTATGGCCATTTTCGCATTTTGTTATCGGAAAAATTACTGGCACGAAAAAAGGCTCGATTGTAAAATAAATTGACGATAAAAATAAAATTAGAGAAAAGTTTCCTTTCACGATGCGAGAAATGTGTATGTTTATATATAAAGATGTGTATATATCGCTTGTTTCGCGCGCGAGCAGAGTTTCTCTCTCGCTCGGTTCTCTCGGTTGCGTCGAGAGAGCGCGCGCGACTTTCGCCTTCCTGAGTCCTTTCCTTCTCGCGCGCACGCAGTCGGCAGTCGCGGCTGAAGCGTCGCGCGTAGCGCGTAGCTTCAGCGCAGTCGGCGTAGCGCGTCCCTGCCTGCAAGCGTGAAACACGAGCGATTTCATCCTCGCAAATCTCCGTATGTTGTTTTTTTCTCCTCAGTCCCTCCCTCCCTCCCTCCTGCCGCAACGGGTCTCCGTGCGACAAAGTTTCTCGGAAGTGCCTCGAAATATTTTATTTCGGTTGCGCATATTTATTGTTATTATTCGCTTTATTCAATTTCTCTCGCACAATTTCACGATAATTCGAGCTTCTTCCCGGTATTGTCGAGTGTATTCGATCGACGCGGACCAGATACTCTTTTCCGAGAGAATCCCTCCTTTCTTCCTCACGCGACTAGATCGCAAGTTTTGTAAGAATAATAATAAGTTATTCGATAAGCTCCTGCACACGAGAGACTAGCGACGAGCATCGATTATATAAATCCGCAATAACCTCTACTTTTTAATAAAGAGAATACTAGAAGATCCTTCACGTTTTATCGATCTCCGGCATTTGTAAAATAAATAATAACCTCGAAAAATTTCAACGAGACGCCGAGAGCGAATCGAGAACCCTAGAACGGTAACCTTATTTTTTTTCGTTACCTATTCCGGTAACCTGGGCTCATAAATGACCTCAATTTTGAAATATTCATATCTCCGGTAAAATTAAACGAAAAGGCTTCAACTTGGGCTCATTCTTTTCGTTTTTTCATGCAGAATCACGTGAGCCTGGGGCAATTTCGCTTCGAGTCAAAAAATTACTAAAAAATTCGGTAAAACGATAAAAAACGGGAAAACGAAGGGACAAAGGGATTTTAAGTCGCCTGGGGTCGTTTTTGACCGCAGGTTACCGTTCTAGGGTTAAGAAAAATGTATTTCATTAATAAACTGTAAGAAATCATCGAAATAAAGATCGAAACTTGTTAAAAAACAAAATACAACGCTTCTCGGTGACGATACAACAGTCGTGCACTGTCGCGCGGTCGAAAATTTCGACGAAAAACAACAAATCGGCTCAGAATACGAGTTTCCCAACCAAAAATCACAAATCCCCTAAAATCCTGTCCGTTATGGTTTCGAAAAATTCAACACCATCCATTCCCATCTTTGGAGGTGTAAATCGTTCGACTTGTAAATGAAAACACATGGGACACTCGTACATAATATTAAAAAATACGATTCTCCCTGTAGTTTGGAATGAAAATTGTAACTTTATCGAAAAGAACGATGAAACCTTGACGAAACTCCGAATCCTCGAATTATTTCCTCGTTTAGCAAATTAAAATAAAAATGAATAGTGATTGGTGCGCTGTTGAAGTTTGCGTCGTTGGAATATGCAACGAAATTCTGTTTTTTTTTTATTGAGATTCTGATTAAATCATTGGTCAGGAGAATAAATGGAACTTTTTTTTAGGATCCAAAGAGAAAATCGGTAAGAAAATTGTCATCGTTTCCAAAATTTAAAAAACAGTTAAGTTATTATTAGTTCTTTTAAAATTTTGTATAAACGTTCTTGGCACCAAAACTAACAGTTTCTTTCTTTGAAGAAAAATTTTCTGTCGTTTAGAATTTCCCATTTTTTATTTTTTCCCATCTAAATGCGTGTAAATTCAAGTCACGGTTCGTTAAAAATTTGCAAGAAAAAAACAAAAGAAACGCAACTTCGATTTACACGCGTTTAGATGAGAAAAATGAAAAATTGGAAATGAAATATCTCAAATTCTAAACGACAGAAAAATTTTCTTCAGAGGAGAAAACTGTTTGTTTTGGTGCCAAGAACGTTTATACAAAATTTTGAAAGAATTCTAAATAAAGTCGTTTTGTGATAGTAAGACGTTAAAAAAACGTATTTTTCGTTGGACCCCAACGTTGCAAACTTCAGACTCATGTGATCGGTACACTTTGGTTATGTAATTCGAAGATTCCTTAGAGCCCCAAGTGGATCCGAAGGCTGAGCAGTCGAACGATGATTTTTCAAAAAGAAAAAATGACGAAATTTGAGAGGAAGAAATAATAAAAGCGAACGACGTCGCGGAGCATATGAAGAGACAACAACGCGACCACGAAAATCGTTCGATAGAGATATGTAAAGAAAAAAAAAATGAAGACACACTGTACAGAAAGATTTGGCGTATTTCGTAGTAAAGCCTTGTTCGTTTCAATCGGGAGATTGTCTCTTTAGGACGTTTTGACGATCGACACAGCGAGGCGGCGGTGATCGGGTGCTATCTCCGCGACTTTTTTTCGAGAGAGGTTAGGAAGCCCCTCTCTCTCCCTTTGCTCCCCACACGATTGCTTACACAAGCATACACTGCTGCTGTGTCCGGCAATGGTAGGGAGACACAGGGAGGAGGACCCCGCCCGGTGTTTACGTATAAAACACGGACTGAGGGATCGGTCCTAACCAGTCTTAATCGGTAGAGACAAAGAGGTCGCTCGTACACTCTCTGGCCGCGGCTTCAGCGAACAATTGAGCGTAAAAAAAACACATCCCAACAAATAGAAGATTCATCGGAAATCGAAAAGAAACGATTATAATTCTAAAGAATCATGAAGTTTCTATTGGCAGTCGGACTTGTCGTCGTAGCTGCGGTGGTCTTCGCTGCGGACGAAGCTAAAGAGCCGGAGGGACCGACCATATACAGACGATTGATACCCGCGGACGTACTTCGCGGTAAGTCTCTCATTTCTTTCGATTTATTCATTATTATCGAATTTATAAACAATTGGAAAAATTCTACACATTCAAATATCGCGCCATTTCGTATTGACGTTCATTTTTCTTCGTTAGCGAAATTAAGGAGGTTGGCTACATACGACAATATGATAAGAATTTTATAAAATTTCGTCTTTAGCATCAAATACGATGACACTATTTTTTTCAAATTTTTCGTCTACATAGTTGTCGAATAATTCGAGTTTACAATATGCAAAAAATATACCTATATATATCTGAATCCTATGATTATGCATGGAAACTCTAGTGCTCGATTACTCGAAAACTATGTAGAAAAAAAATCTTTAAAAATTTGTATATTCATCAAGAGACGCGGCAACGGCTCGACGTCAATTATTTAAAAAAAAAAGCGTAGCGCGAGCCCGCCGTACTCTTATATACAGTAAAATAGGCGTTTTATGACGTCACAGAAACTTTAAATAGTTTTTACGGGAAAACGAAGCGACAGAAAAATTTCATATTAGATTTGAATTTTCTACGATTTTTTATCTTTCGAATGGTCCTTGATGGAACAGAATCCGTTCAGTCAATCCAGAGAAATCTAACATTGAAGATTTTGGTCGCGCGTTTTGGGTTTCTCTCTGTTTCTCCGAGTTTCTTAGAGTCGGAAGGGCGTAAGTTTAATACTAAAGAATATACTCACGAAATTTCATTTAATTCTAATCATTTAGAATTTTTATATGCTTTTAAAATGGCAACATTGTTGTGTGTAGCCAACCTCCTTAATTTTTGAAAAATTTGATAAATATGCCGAGTCTTTTCTTTTTCGTTATCCCACGCGTCCCTCTCCGGTGGGAGCTCACGAATCCACGCCAACCAATCGCAATCGATATGCGCGTGAAATTCGACCAATCTGAATCGATCGAGTTTTTTGCTTTGAGAAAAAAAAAAGTTCTTTGTTGACAACCGGACTTGTCACTCTCCCTCCGGCCACTTGCTCAACGGATATTCCAACGACTCTCGTACTCATGGGACAATGAACTTGGATTATTATAGGATTCGGGTTGGTTGGGCGTAAAACACGAAAATCCATGACGCAAGAAAAAAGTTCGAGTTGAAAAAAAAATTTGTAAACGCTCGTGAAATGTCCTTAGTCATTTTTTTTTTTTTTTAATTCGGTACTAAACGGACTCATCGCTAACCAATCGCGTCCCTAGTCCATTGCGTGGATTTTCATGAGCAGAATCATCGAAGCATACGTCTCGTATTCTTTCCCTTTGTTCTTGCTTTTTCAAGAGTCGATTAAATTCACGAAAAATTTTCATTTTCGTGATTACGTGGCAGGATTCGAAAGAATCAGGATTTTAGATTCGAAATATTTTCTTTCGAAAATTTCTCGATCCAAAAAATCGTCACGTCGAATCTGCGAACCCTGTGCACAGATTCTTTCTTGAAAAATTCATAATTCTCAAAGTTGGTGGAATCAAAGAACCGAGGAATTCGAAGGTCGAGCTTCCGAGACAAAATCCACGTAAAAAAACGTTGTTTTTCAAAATTCCAAGTTTAATTGTTTAAAATTCGTACGAAGCTTCTTAACAGTGCTCCTCGACTGTGGGTGAACGTTGAGAAAGTTGGACCGTCTAGAAATCGAGTTATTTGTTATTGAATATCTGAAAACTGAAGTTCGCAACGTTGGAGTCCAACGAAAATACGTTTTTCTATCAATTGTTTGTCCAATTTTAAAAACCATGACAATTATCGTACAGAATTTATTTTTGGATCGTCAAAAAATATCGTTTTATCGTGCAGACGGAATATTTAATAATAATAATAATTTTGTATAAACGTTCTTGGCACCAAAACTAACAGTTTTCTCCTGCGAAGAAAAATTTTCCGACGTTTAGAGAATTTGCGATATTTCATTTCCAATTTTTTATTTTTCTCGTCTAAACGCGTGTAAATGTAAATCGCGTTTCGTTAAAAAGTTGCAAAAAACAAAAGAAACGCGACTTGAATTTTCACGCGTTTAGATGGGAAAAAATGGGAAATGAAATATCTCAAATTCTAAACGTCGGAAAATTTTTCTTCATAAAAGAAAACTGTTAGTTTTGGTGCCAAGAACGTTTATGCAAAGCTAAAAAAAAAAACCCCCTAAATAAAGTCGTTTCGTGATAGTAATACCTTAATAAGAATCTTGAGAACTGCTGCAGAAAAAAAATGCAATTTCGTACGTAAAATATCGTATTTTTTCGTAACTTCCCACCAAGACCTCACGTTAAAGTTGCGATTTTAAGCACTGAATATTTCGATCACCAGACGGTGGTGAAACCTCAATTTTTTTCCACATCCGAAGCTCCAGAAGATTAACGCAAAATGTCAAAACGTTATCTTGGAAAAATTGTATCTAATGATTTCCTCGTTACTTTGTATATACCATTATGATTATGGCGACAGAAGCTCGTTTCGTAAATTCCTTCTCGGTCAACGCAGTGGAAAATCACGCGAAAGTACTTTTTATTTTTATTTTATATTTTTATTTTATTTTTTTTTCCTCACGCGCACCGATGAGCTCGTTTGGTTAATGAAAGAGATGGCACGTTACGAGCAATTTAAAAAAATCGAAACGCGTGCTCACGATCTCTAATGCACGGAGCTCTATGGGGGCTCGTCCAAAGACAGAGAGTGAGAGAGAGAGAGCGAGAGAAAAATAGGAAACGATAGTTGTACCGCAAGATCGCGAGAAAGTTCAACGGTATATACACTAAATACATATACACACACACACACACAGATATATTTATAAATCTACGACAACCTCTCACTTCTCCCATCCGTAAGATGAAACTTGTCTAAATACTTTTTTCTTCTTAATTCTTTCTAACGACTGTGGATCGTGAAGAAAATGATGCTTCGATGACAAAGCACGATATTCTGTCGGGGAAAAAGTGATTTCGCTTTTTTTTCCGAAAAATAAGGATTTTCAGAAATTCTGTGACGTAATTTTAAAATTTTCATGGGGGAAAAAATTGATGGGCGAAAATTTGTCGCGGATGCTTGAAAATGACGAAAATTAAAATTCGAAACTTGTGCTCGCCAACGAGACACGCGGCAGGGGAGCTCGACGCCGCGACGATTATCACAAAAGGAAAAGTTTTTCGTGACGTTCGAAATTTCTTTGTCCAGTTGAAAACAGGAAATCACAGATAATTCATCCGAAGTGGTTTTCGAGTTTCAGAAAATTATAATCGACGGTTTAAAGTCCAAAAAACTCAATCATCTTCGCAACAAAAAAAAACAAAAGAAAAAATGATGGAACAGAAATTACGTGAAAGGGAAGAATCGCGTTGTGTCTTTGTCGTAAAATTTTCAATGCTCCCATGAATATATTTGGGATGCTTAGGAAATGGTACCATTTTCCTGTAATATTGAAAATTCTGAAAAATGTAGAACGAAAATGAAAAATCGTAATTGGAAAAACAAAAATAACAATCTTTTTGAAAATATTTACAGTTTGTTTATTTATTCGGAAACGAAAACGATAAGTTTGATTTTTTTTTTCATTATTCCGGGTGATTTGACTTTGTATCGTTTCGGATTTTTTTGGTCATAATAAAAAAAAATGCAATTTTTAACGATGTCGAGTCTTGCATCGTTGGAATGCAACGGAATTCCATTTTTTCTTGAGCAGATCTCAAGATTCTTATTAAATATTCAGTCAGGATAATAAAACGATATTTTTGGAGGATCCAAAGAGAAAATCCGTACGAAAATTGTCATGGTTTTTGAAATTGAACAAACAATCAATAGAAAAACGTATTTTTCTATTCGTTGGTATTGATGGATCTATAAAATCGTAGCAAGGACTAAACATCGATTATGACAAAGTAAATAAAAGTAGTCGACATTGAAAGAATAAGAGTGAGTCCTTAATCGAACCGTGCGATATATTTTTCCACTGTGATGCTGGCAGTTTGGGTCGCTGTATTTGTGGGCACGGCCTCCGTTCATTAGTTGACCTCGAAAAGGCACAACGGTAGAGACGCGCGTTGAATAAATCTTGAGCCAGATCTAGATTTCTCAAGTTGGAAAAAAGGCCATAGATGGCGGAAGACGACCTCGTATGTCTTCGAGTCCACGCCTGATTGATTTTCGTCGATCCAAGTGACATTGCTGCGTATCAGAAGCGATCGTGTCTGATTCATAGCTGACCGGGATGCCCGCGTGTACCTTGTGGCTCGAGGTCCATCGTATTTTATACAAAAATATTGCACAGCCAGAGAAAGACGACGACGTTAAAGTTCGCATCGTTGAAATGCAACGGAAAGTCATTATTTTTTATAGCGAAAAAATTGCAACGAGTCTATCAATTATTTAAATAATGAATAAAAAAATTATTTTTTTTGTATTCCAACGATGAAAACTTCGGTATGAAAAATTCGTCCGTTCAAAAATTGAATTTACTAGAAAAAATGCAACGAGTGCATTAATTATTAAAATAATGAATAAAAAAATTATTTTTTTTTTGTATTCCGACGATGAAAACTTCGGTATCATAAATTTGTCCATTCGAAAACTGAATTTACTAGGAAAATTGCAACGAGTCCATAAAATATTAAAATAATGAATAAAAAAATAAAAAATTTTCTGTATTCCAACGATGAAAGCTTCGGTATCAAAAATTTGTCCATTCAAAAACTGAATATACAAGAAAAATCGAACCGATTGTTATTAATTATCAAAATAATGAATAAAAAATATTTTTCGTTCAATTCCAACGATAGAAACTTCAGAAAAAACGACAGAAAAAATGTTGTGTATTCAATTTCAAAAGCCATGAGGCCAGCTCGCGAAGAAGCAGAATTTTCAATAGTAACGATGCAAACTTCAACACGTCGATCGTAGGAAAGAGAAACGGAATACTAAAATAAAAAAATTCAGGTTGGATAGTCGAAAGAGCATTGGAGCACCGAGTCTCCATTTTTTTCTTTGTTCCTTTATTTATATTTTTTTTTTTTCGATTGCACAAGAACTTAGCATCGAGCCAGAAACTGTTATACATTGTGCTCGAGTGTGTGTAGGTGTATCGACACGTATAGCACGCGTGTATAAACGCGTGCGGCAGAATATATGACAGTGAAAGTGTTTCTCCTTGAGATTTCTATATCGCCATACAGACCGCATTCAAAGGACATGTCTGTCGACCAGTTGCCTCTTTTTCACCTTTTTCTTTTTTTTTTTTTTTTTTCTTCCCAATGTTTCCTTTTCTCACTCTCCAAACAATTCAATTGTTCTTCCACCTTTGTATGCATGACTTCTGTGTTGAATTTATGCGCAATGAAGACATATCGTAGTGACTTTTTTATAGAGCCATGCTCAATGGCTACTCGATGGAAAAAATAATGAGAGAGAAGTTGCATGGACTTGGCAATCTCGATGCAGGGGAGTAAATCGCATTTAAAAGCTGCTTCCTACGTATCGACTAATCTCGCCCACTTGATAATCTCTGACCTAAAAATGGCAAGGAGTGTACCTACATGACACAGGCGACAATAATGTTGGAGTTATTTCTATCGAATGACTTTATCTCTTCCAATTTATTCTTGGAATCGATATGGGTATTGAACTATTAAAAAAAAAAAATGACGTTGAAGTTTGCATCGTTGGAATGCAACGAAAATTCATTTTTTTTCGTCTTCTTTGCCACTCGAAAATTAAATTTAAAAAAAAAATTGAACGAGTCCATTAATTATCAAAATAATAAAATATATATTTTTCGTTGTCTTCCAACGATGAAAACTTCGGTGTATCGTCATTGTTCATGACGTCGAAGTTTGACAACGAAATTCCTTTTTTTCTTTGGCAAAGCTCTTTATTAAAATGCAGAATATAATTACGATGATTGAAACGATCGGTTTTTGCGACCCGAAAAGTTTATGAGCTCGAAAAATTATGATGATTTTGAAAATTGAAAAAATCCGAAAAGTTTATGAGCTCGAAAAATTATGATGATTTTGAAAATTGAAAAAATCCGAAAAGTTTATGAACTCGAAAAATTATGATGATTTTGAAAATTGAAAAAATCGTCAATAAAAAGAAATACTTTTCGTTGCACGGGACTGGAAAGTTTAAGGAAAGAAACGTTGAAAAAATAAAAGGAGAGGATAGAGAAGTCGACGTACAATGGAATGTACAACGAGTTGGTGGAAAATGTGGATGAACCGTGGAAATACTGAGCGGAAGAAGGAGCGAATGGAAAGGAGAAGGAAATGTGGGCTTAAGATGTGGGAATGTTGGAAGGGCGAGAAAAAAGGGGGAAAAAGCATGGGAATGCAGGATTTGTGAGGACGAGGAAGAGGAGGAAACTGTAGAGCACCTGCTGGTATGTGAAAAAGGAAGGGAATTAGTAAAGGACAAAAGTAGGAAAGAAATTGTGAGGCATGGATGATGGCAAAGAGAGAGAGAGGAGTGTCTGAGAAGGGAGTTGGTAAATGAATTAAAAGGAAAGATTATTAAAGGGTTATGCGAGTTTTTTTTAAAGAAATCGAAAAGGCATGCAAGAACTGTAAGAAAACGGGAAGAGATGGACGAAGATGAGGATTAATGTAAAAACTTTGTAAAAAGTTGTAAAAGCTATGCAAATAAAATTCCATTATTATTATACGTTGCATTCCAACGTGGCAAACTCGAGCCTGGTAAAAATCGAAAGATTCGTGTTTGTCGTAAAGAGAATGCTGCTGAAAAAAAGGGACGAATTTTTTTTTATGACAAACAATCGTGAAGTATGCTCTGGGTCAAATTGACCCAGTATGTCAATAGAGGTTAAAAATCGTAATCAAGCATTTTAAGTCTGACGGATAAAGAGTAAGGAAAAAATATGAGAGGGAAAAGTTGGAAATAATGAAAAGGCAAGTGCTAATTTTGAAAATAATGATTTTCAGATTTTCCGGGAATGTGTTTCGCATCGACGAAATGTGCGACATTCGAGCCAAACAAAACTTGGGATTTGGCGCCTTTCTGCGGTCGTTCAACGTGCGTGCTCGTCGAGGACGGTCCGCCCCGTCTGTTCGAGCTCGTAGAAGACTGCGGTCCGTTGCCAAAGGCGAATCCCAAGTGCAAACTTTCGTCCAAAACCAATCAAACCGCACCGTTCCCTACGTGTTGCCCGAAATTCGAATGCGAGGACGGAGCGACCCTCGAGTATCCAGAAATCGCGACACAGCCACCAGCGAGCGAACAGGAACTTGCCGCGGCTGAAAAAGCTATCGCCGAGGCTGCAGCAGCAGCGAGCAAAGCTTAAGAAACCATCAAAACGACGATAACTCAAAAAAGCAGAAAAAAAACGAGGCAATTGGTATATTTTTTCAGATTTTATTTCAAGGTCACGAAGGGAACATGCCAAGAAAACGAAAACCGTCCCCGCTGCCCAAAAAAAAAAAAAGAAAACAATAATAAAGGGCCGGACGCAACGAAAAAGGTCTCGAGTTATTTTTCAATTCTTGCCTGTATTATTTGGACGAAAAAACGTGACCCTCGAAAACATTTAATTGCTCGCTCATCATCAATATTTCGTCGTTATTAATATTTTTAAGATTCACGTTACGCCTTCTCCGTTACTGCTCAGTCCTCGAATTTTTTTCTCCGATTTTATTCTCCATTGTGTTTTTTCTAATCGCAAACAAAATTCTTCCTCATTTGATCGATTTTATAATCGCAATGTGCAAAACCATCAGCAACGATTGGGCTTACGAATATTTTATTATATCTCATAGATAAATAGACAACGTATCACGCGAGAGCAATGTCTCTCTACTCTCTACACAACTGCCCAAGGTAGAAAGCCTTTTCCCAAATGTACTGTAAACAATGTGTGATTGTAATTGTATATGAAATTTTATGTGGTTAAATTAATAATATACTTATTTAATGCTAAACCGATGCACCTTGTTCTTTCATTTTCTTCGCTATAAAATCAACACATTTATTTTTACCTTTTAAAACTCAAAAATTTGATGATAACGAAGTTTGCATCGTTGCAAAACGAACCAACAATTTTTTATTCATTATTTTCATAATTAATGCACTCGCTTCAATTTTTCTAGTAAATTCAATTTTCGAATGTACAAATTTACGATACTGACTTTTGCCACGTTGAAATACGAGAAAAATTAATTTTTTATTCATTATTTTGATAATTAATGCATTCGTTGCAATTTTTCTAGTAAATTCAGTTTTCCAATGTACAAATTTACGATACTGAAGTTTGCGTCGTTGGAATATAACGAAAAATATCATTTTTATTCATTATTTTGCCAATTAATGCGATTAGTCCATTTTTCTAATTAATTCAGTTTTCGAATTGACAAATTTACGATACTGAAGTTTGCGTCGTTGGAATACAAGAAAAATTAATTTTTTATTCATTATTTCGATAATTAATGCATTCGTTGCAAATTTTTCTAGTAAATTCAGTTTTCCAATGTACAAATTTACGATACTGAAGTTTGCGTCGTTGGAATATAACGAAAAATATCATTTTTATTCATTATTTTGCCAATTAATGCGATTAGTTCATTTTTCTAATAAATTCAGTTTTCGAATTGACAAATTTACGATACTGAAGTTTGCGTCGTTGGAATACAAGAAAAATTAATTATTTATTCATCATTTTGATAATTAATGCACTCGCAATTTTGGGGTAGAACGAAAAATACATTTTTCTATCGTTTGTTCAATTTAAAAAATCATGACAATTTTTGTACTCATTGTCTCTTTGGATCCTGGAAAAAGATCGTTTTATTGTCGAGACGAAACGACGAAAGTGCAGCAGAGATGAGTGATGATAATCATAACAACAGGTTCGTTTTAAAAACTCGATGCGATAACTAAATATTGTTACACATTTTAATAACACACTCGTCGATGGCGATAAAGTAACTTTTCGTAAGATTCGTACTGCGCAATACCGGAAGTTGAGTAAAAAAAATTACCCGCGTTCATATGCGCGAGTCGATAAAATCATCGAATACGATTAAAAATTTCTTTCCACCGGTTTGCGCAATGAAACTGTTTTTTTTTTTTTTTCTTTTTTTTTCACGATTTCACAAACGGTGCGTTCGGACAATAAGAGTCACGCGCTGTGTTACGAACGATAGAGGTCGTGAGGAAGAAAAGTCGGATGTTTTATCGACAGCGGAAGTTTGAGCTTCACGCATCACGCGAATTGCAAATCCTCGTTCCATATGTCCATTTTACCGGTCAACCATATACGTGCGATTGCATTTTACTAACTTTTATGAATTCCAACGCCCGAAGGCTGATGGTCTATTGTTCGCGATGAATGAAAAAGAAAAAATAAAACAAAACAGTTCGTTGCACTTTTACTGGCGAGTGCACGCCATGAATTCACCGTCGAATATCTAAGCCTGTGAGTTTTTAAAAAAATACATGCACGCATGGAGTAGTCAAGCCTGCGGAAGCGAATGACCAGCGAGGCTGACGCGAGCGCGATTCTCGGCGCAGAGCCATCGCCTTTTTTTTTTCTTTTTTTTACAATTAATTCCATTCGTAATAATCACTGGTCGGAAAATTTTTCTGGAATTTCAGGAGCTCACGAAAATACGATGTTGAAGTTTGCATCGTTGGAACGCAACGAAATTCTCTTTTTTCTTGGGCAGAGCTCACGATTCTTTTTCAATATTGAGGCAGGACGCAGTAAAGCACCATTTTTCTCTGATGTTCAAAATTCTGAAAAATTGTAGAATGAAAATGAAAAATCGTAATTGGAACAACAAAAAATACAATTTTTTTGAAAATATTTACAGTTTGTTTAATTATTCAAAAACGAAAATGAAAATTTTGATTTTCTTTTCATTATTCCGCAGATCTCAAGATTCTTATTAAATATTTAGTCTAGAGAATAAAACGATATTTTTTTACCATCCAAACACAAAACCGGTACGGAAATTGTCAAGCTTTTTTAAATTGAACAATAAATAAAAAAGTTGCAAAAATGCAGCGAATGCTGTAGCAATCAATCGTGCAATTAACAGCCCCGAGCAATCCACGAAGTAAGTGATTAAAAAGTCGTTCAACAAGCTTGTGAACTAAACTTGTAATTAATAATTAGTGTAGCTATAATTTCATTGATTGGAATTAATTGCAACAGGATTGCCTGGGCGTTTGAAATGCTCAAGGATCCCAGAGGACAACATTTTTCTTACGATTCAAATAAATTATTCGTCCGAGGTAATAAATTTCAACAAATTAGCCAAAAGATTTTTGAGATTCTCGGTTTCAAAAACTTTAGTTTCTATAAACGATTTTTTTTCTCCGGCCCAAAATTGTCGTTTTATAAAGAAAAGAAAAATGAATTTCTTGAGATTCTCGAAATATTGAATTTTTCGTTTTCCAGGACTTTAGACGCGATCAATTTTTTTCGTGGTAATAAGCGTGATAAGGGCCTCCGATCGAGACGAATAAAAAATGAAATTATCTCGCGAAAGTATTTTTTTTCAAAGAGAGAGAAATTATAAATTTATTCTCTCTTCCCAGTCGTTTCGAAAGGAAATATTTTTTTTTCTTTTGATCTCACGATGTCGGTATTCCCCGAGCGAATCTTTTCACAAAAAACGTTTTTTTATTTTTTTCAGAGCTCCAGACGATGAATTTAAATGACACGGCTCAATGAACCGATATTTTATTGTATATAATTATTATATGTGTGGGTTGAAGAAATTCGATACGTAACGTCGAGATTGAATGAAATTTCGTATAGTTCGGTTTCACCTTGGCTCGATTTAAATTCACAGTTGAACGCGCCGCCAGCAGTTTGAAGGGCAAGAGGACCTTCGAGACGACTAACTCATCGTCGATTTTTCAAAAAAGTTTATTCACCAAATTCTTTTGTCAATAAATATCAATTTTAAAAACAAATGAAAAAAATGTTTATTTTCCGGTTTGTCGTATTTTTCCAATCCCCGACATCCCTCAATGTGTCGAATTCACGTCCCTGACTTCCTAAAACTTTACGCTTCCTGGTAAAGACTTGAAAAATCGATATATTTTGAAATTTTTCAAAATATCGAAAAATTCACGTCGTTACGCCATTCCTTCGTGTTTATGGCAATAATAAAGTCATTTAAAGTTCGAATTTATGGATTTAATAATGACACATAATTCAGGACGTTTCGATCGTCTATTTAAGGAGAAAAAAAAATAATTTCTCACGTACGAAAAAAACTAAAACTTGTAATAACTCGTAGAAATAAAAAAAAAGCGTAATAGTTGTTGAGAGAATAATTTATTTCGTTATGATTACAATTAGCATGTTTCGCAATGAAGAAAACCTGAAAAGACAAGATTTCGCTAAACGAAAATACTAATTATGGCACGTAAGAGTGGAGTCGTAAATTTAACGATGCTTCCGCCAACTTGAACGCTCGTCCAGAACAAATCGGCTGCTATACACGTTTTTTAATGCCGCGTATACTTTCCCTCGAAAGAGCAGTTGAACGTTGTACATTTCATTGGTTTCCATTTTGATACAGCGATGAAGAATACTTTCGACGAAATTCAATGATTTTTCAACGTCACTTCACGATCGTTTGAAATAATAAAAATCTAATCGTGTCGCCGAAAACTCGAAATTATCCTTATGAAAATATTTTGGAGGCTGTGGAAAAAAGAAAAAATTCATTTGCTCGAAGATATGGAGGCAGAAGCTCGCAATTCTTTTTGCTTTACGAAAATTTCTGGTCAAGTCCTTTCCCTCGTTTTTCTCAACCTCCAAAAACGAATTATTTCTTTCCTGTACATGTTCCTTTTTTTGTTGAGAAGTTTTGTCACTTTAAGAACGTTGTATGGCGACGGTCAAATCAAAATTTCTGTTTTCAGTTTTTCTTACATATAAAATGGTTTGCGAGCCTAAGTTCGTTAAAAAAAGTTGTTAGAAATTGACTAAAGAACAAGATACTCTAAATCCAGGATTGTCCGAGGTAATCTGTATTTTTTATGTAATAAACAAAATTTCGAAAAAATGTAATGACCGATTTTTTTGAAAAACTAAATAAAGCTTCTTCGATGTTACATAAAAGTGTATGCAAAGTTTTAAGAGGCTTCACCATTTAGAAATCGAAATATTAAATGTTGAAAATTGCAACTTTTAACACACGCTCTTGTGAGAAACTAATGAAAATTGTGATTTTTATAAATAAATATCTCGTCTTCCACATGGCGAAACCTCGAAAAATTGCGCGAGCTATTAGCCATCACTATTTTTTTTCTGTGGTGCAAATTTAAAGGAACTCTATCGATAGAAAACTTTGCATACGTCCTTAAATATCGTATAACGGTAAATTGCAAAAACTGTATGTAATAGGAAATAAAGATTATGAATACACGTCTAAACAGTTTTTGCTCTCATCCACATGAATATTCCAGCTGAGAGAATGGGGGCAGCTCATGGATACAGAACTCATAAAAGTCCTCGTTGCTTCTCAACTCGTACACTCGAGACATACACTTTTCTCTTTTTGCGATATAAAAACTCGTTCAACGTGTAAATAGTATGGATGCATAATAAAACTAGGATGGTTGAATCATCTGTACAAAAGATTGAGGAAAACGATTTTTTTCCTTGTGGAATATTCAATTTTATTATGTAAGTATCGATAAGTTAAGTGTTCGATAAGTATCTAGATGTTCCAGAAAACGGTTGTCTACTTTTTGGCTGAGCGACAGCCACGATGAGTCCTCTAAATATTTTTTTTTTGTAACTGTTACTCAAGTTATCAGAATGAATAGAATTTTGCTCCCAAGAAACTGAAAGTTTTCGTTTTACGGTTACGTTTGTATTTTTCACAGTGAAATAGAATTCGATGCATAGGATTTAAGTTATTTGCGTTTTATTGGATATTTCCTGTATCTTGGATTTCGAAACCGATACAAAACGAGAGCCACACCTGCAAACGGTCGATCGCGAACCAGTTTCGAATGAAATATGTCTATATTTGGTCACGCATATCAAGGTTGCTCGGTGTGTCGTATTTCAGGGCTTTTGTACACACGCGAAACAGGAACTGGCAACGATTGTACTTTTATTTTGACATTCGCGTTACTTTTTCTACCGAAACTAGTTCCTTCCGTAAAATTTTCCAACACGCTATCGTACAGGCGTTTAATATTCTTGATTTTTAATCGTATTTCGACTTTTTGAAAAATTGATGGGTACGAAACAGGAGAATTAGTTCAATGAGGCACAAAAGAAACTCTGTGAGCTTTTTTCCATCGCTTCACAGATACACGAGCTTTTTGGAAATAAAAGGCGCACTTACAGCAAATATTACAGATTTATTATATACGCCGCGTAATTATTTATTATTCAATACGTGTTTTGCTTGAATCGTAGCAATTAAATGAATAAATTTGTATCAATTAAAAAGTAAAACAGTTAAAAGTAAATTGGTTCGGTTTGTTTACATTCTACGGGGGCTGTCGTCTATTTGGCACGTTGCGTGTGCCCGTAGTGGGGGGGGGGGAACGTGGATCGGCCCGCACAGCCGCGCGGCGCGCGCCGCGCGGACGACGGCGAACTGACGGTGTGGCGGGGAGGGGGAGCGAGAGAGCGTAGCGAGCGTGCGCGTGCGAACCAGCTTAGTTGGGCTCCGGCCGGCACAGCGGGAGCTATTCGAGTGTCGGTCGGCTCATTCAATGATCCGTTTGATCGTTTGTCGATGCTGTTTAAATTAAGCGAACGAGAGGAAATGAAGAATTCTTTTTTACCCTCAGTGAATAAAAAACATTTCAATCAATTTTTTCGGTCGGTCGAACTTTGAAAATTCGCATCAAAATAAATGAATCAAAACTATAATGCTAAAAGATATCGAATAAAATCGTAGTTTATAGTGGATTTTTCTTTATTATTCGACTGTTTTTTTTTCAAGTGCACGAACTACTTCTCCTTCACAATATACAAATATAACGAGTCGTTTATTACGTTGAAGTAATCGGGCTTTATAATAAATTAAATAAATTAAATAAATAAACTCAGTGGCTGGTCGTCCGGGTAGTCGGATGAATAATATTCGTCCGGACACGTTTTATCCGGATGAGTAAGGGTTGCTTATTCCTCCGAACGTGCTTTTGGTGTACGAAATATCCGGATGAGTAGCCACAGCCATAAATAATCAAATAAATTAAATCAAATAAATCAAATGAATAAAATAAATTGAATTAAATAAGAAAATTTATTTGCCTACTTAAAATTGGTCGTATGAGAATAAGTACTCATCGATCTATCATGCACAGTTGCGTGAGTGATGTGTTTATAAGTGAAAAGCGGCTATTGTTCTCGACCAGGCTCAATAATATTTCGGGACGAAGAAAACAAAAGTGACGAGTGATTCAGTGAATATCGTGCACCGTCCGTGGAGCTGGACAACGTGAGCAAAATTCTCGACAGTTTTTGGCACCCGCGGCAAGCGAATAATGGATTACGCAACCAGCCGAAAGAATGTGTGAAGAAAAAGCATCGAAAAGTGAGTACGAAACAATAATTTCGCATGCTTTACTTTTTCCTTCAGTGATTTCATTCCGAATATCGAAATGTTGAGTATTCTTCCATTGTCGCTATTTACACCCCGTGTCGCAGCGACACGATCATCGATATTTGCCCTTCGAAGCAGGCGCGCCCGTGCCCGAACGCACTGGAGCGAGTAGAACGTAAACAAAGTCGAACTATTCCCCGTTGGAATTCAAGGAAATTTTTTTCTCGAGTTCCCTGATTCGATATTTGGTCAACGACCGGCCTATCGGCCCGACAATTCTCAATAAAAATTACTGAACATCTTTTAGACATTCCAGTTTAGATACGAAAAACTTTTCCAAAAGAAATCGAAGGCAAATATATTTTTTAAAATGCAAAATGAAAGAACATAAACGGGAAAAAAAAGTTTTTTCACCAAAATAATCGTCACTTCGAGGATTTTCAATATTTTTGCCTAAAATTTCGACCTGATATTCTTCAGATCTGGTTCTTTTGTGAAAAAAATAATAGGATAGCGCCCCTTTAACAAAACATATTTATTCCATTATTGGAAGTTCGTTGATTTAAAAATAGATTTTAGAGATTAGCATAGAGGACACTTCAAACTATCGTGAGATGACGATTAATCATGAGGTTGAAGTTTGGATCGTTGGAATGCAACGAAATTCGTTTTTTTTGTGTCAAAAATTTTTTTTTTCAATTACGACGATAAAACGATCGATTTTTGCGACCCAACGAGTATCAATGCTCGAAAAATTTGGATGATTTATAAAATTAAACAAATCATCGATAAAAAATAATATTTTTCGTTGCATTCCAACGTTGCCAAGTGCAGCTTCATGATTAATCCACATTCATTACCGGGAACTATGTAGATATTTACGCTGAAAGGTGGTCACTGGGTGGATTCTACGCAGTGTGACCACGAAGGGTTAAACAAACAATAAAAATAAAAAGTCAATAAGATCGATTGTAGGAAATGTTTATTTGTAAATTAATCAGTTGCATATATACATAAATATACATTTTGTTCTCGTCACCTTTCATGCCGGAAGCTACGATGAAAACTGTTTTTTGCTGGTTTTTTCCAATTAACACTTCGTCCGTAAACTTGGGTCATTCGTGTCCGGACAAAAATGACGGATCGCTCCATTCATTGGATCCAAAATGAATGAAAAAAATTATTTTCCTATAATTTTTTTATAATTGAAATTCCAAGTTGAAGATTTTGAACAGTATTCTGGATTTTCACGACGTTGAAGTTTGCAATGCGACGAAATTCTGTTTTTTCTTGAGCAGAGCTCCATGATTCTTATCGAATATTTGGTCTTGACCATAAAACGATTTTTTTCAGGATCCAAAGACTTTAGGAAAATTGTCATGGTTTTTGAAATTGAACGAACAATTTATAGAAAAATGTATTTTTCGTTGGACCCCAACGTTGCGAACTTCAGTGTTTTGGATTTTTTCGCAATTTTTGGATAACAGGCTGAAAAAATGGTGTGGCCTGGTTCACAGAATGAAGGTGCGGAAACAACGTTTACAGACGAAATGTTAATTTTGAAAAACGATGCTACGCGAAAGGGTGAAAATATTTATCGCGATACTTAAAAAATTGTCATCAGTCAGGATAAATCCGACTTATGGGAACTCGACTGAAGATGTTGTTGGCAATGTTGACGAAAAGCAGGCCAAAAGTCTCCTCAAAAGGCGCTTGAGTTTCTTTGAAGACCAGTTCCGAATTTTCGTTCAAAAATTTGTTCATTTGTGTACCTGCCAATGTTCATCAATGAAGAATTATAAAAATGCTCGAAATTCTATTCACTAGAATTTTTAACTATTTCCTTGATTAATTCTTGTATTAAAAAACAAGAATTTTTGTATTTTACAACGCCGAAGTTGGCAACTTTGGAATGCAACGAAAAATATTTGTTTTTATTGATGATTTGTCCAATTTTTAAAATGATCCAAATTTTTCGAGCCATTTACTTCTCGAGTCGAAAAAATCGATCCTTTTATCATCGCAATTACATTATGCATTTTAATAATAAACTTTGCCAAGGAAATTGAGGGACTTAACTCTCAGTAGACACACATGGGTCTGGGGTATCCAGCCCATTCAGCGAATGGCGTGAATTTCTCGTTTCTCGTATTAATTACCATTCAGGTAGTACTGTCGTTTTTAGAATTACCGTTCAGAATTTAATAAAATTTGGTACAGTAGTAGATTATGATGAGAAAAAAATCCAGTCAAATTTTCAAGAGACTACAGAGAACCAGAAAAAATATATTCGCATTGGTAATTTCATGATTTTAACATCGATTTTATACATTTCATTGTATTTTACAATGAAAACTGTAATTTCTTCAAAGAATTGATAAGAATTCATTGAAAAATACAATGAAAACTGAGATTCATCAGAAAACCCAATGTTAAGGTAGTACTCTTGGTTTTAGAATTACCGTTCAGAATTTAATAAAATTTGGTACAGTAGTAGATTGTGATGAAAAAAAAATTCAGTCAAATTTTCAAGAGGTTCCAGAGAACCAGAAAAAAGATATTTGCATTGGTAATTTCATGAATTTAACATTGATTTTATACATTTCCTTGTATTTTACAATGAAAACTGTGAGTTCTCCAAAGAATTGATAAGAATTCATTGAAAAATACAATGAAAACTGAGATTTATGATAAAACTCTTAAATGTATGAAACTACCAATGCGAATATTTTTTTCTGGTGCTCTGTAGCCTCTTGAAAATTTGACTGGATCTTTTTCTAATCATAATCTATTGTTGTACAAAATTTGATTAAATTCTGAACGGTATATATAAATATATAACAATAATAAAAAATAATTTTTATCCATCATCCAGTGCAGCCTCTCTTTCCATCGATCCAAAACTACTTTCCTGAATATTTTCCCATTTTTTTAACGAGTCTGAGTACAGTAAAAAACGAAAGGACATCCCAGACCCATGTGTGTCTAGGAAGATGCGCTAACCGTACCGTTTCTACAAAAAGTTAATTCTCTGTCATTATTTTTTGTATTGATCGATTGATATACGTACTCAAAACCGGATCGCCGTTGAATAGATTCTGAAAATAGAACGTGACTTTTTTCGGTGAGAATTTGATGTCGTACTCTATCATTTTCAAATATGATTCTCCGTCTTTCTCATACTTTTGAAACTTGATGGTATTTTGGCTCGTCAGACCGTCTATGGATTGAAGGAAACACACCAATTAGTTAAAATTCTCGATGGACGATTAACGACTCCGTCGTTAATTGTTTTTTTTTTTTTTTTTTTTTTTTTAATTTTTTTTAATTTTTTTTTCTTTATCATTGCATCAGTTTTTTAAAATATAATCAATCGAGAGACACGGCAGCGGCTCGACCGTAGCGCGAGCATTGCAGTCTTCTCATGTACAGCGAAATAAATTATTTTTCCCATTATTTTGTTTTTGTTAATTTACTTACGCATGGAAATGTTGGCTTGACCATTTCCCCTAATTGGCAAGAGTAAAATTTTACCACTCATAACGTAATCGCCGACGAAATCAACTTGCTCGTTGTACGTCTCTGATTGTAACGTCAGAAAGTCCGGAGCGACACTGCACGTGGAACAGACGTTAAAATTCGAAATTATTCATTATATCGATGCTGGCTATTTATATGACGATTGGGAGATTGATAAGGATGGATGTGCGCTTCGGTTCTGGTGCACGGTTGAAATGAGGAAATAGATACCACCGAAGTTTGCTTCGTTGGAATACAACGAAAAATATATTTTTTATTATTTTAATAATTAATGGACTCGTTTCTATTTTTCTAGTAAATCCAGTTTACGAGTGGAGAAATTTATGGCAATGATGTTTGCATCTTTGGAATACGACAGAAATATATTTGTTATTAATTATTTTGCCAATTAATGCACTCGGTACAATTTTTTTTAGGAAATTTAGTTTTTCAATGAACAAATTTATGGCACTGAAGTTTTTATCGTTGGAGTACAAGGAAAAATATATTTTTTATTATTTTGATAATTAATTGCGACTCGTTTGAATTTTTCTATCGAAGTTTGCATCGTTGGAATGCGACAAAAATATATTTGTAATTAATTATTTTGCTAATTAATGCACTCGGTACTATTTTTTAAAGAAATTCAGTTTTCTAATGGCAATAAAGATTGTCCCATTATCGCTGACAAATACTGGATGAAAATTTTGAGCTCTGGTATAAAAAATAATGAGTTTTCGTTGCATTCGAACAATGGAAACTTTAATATCGTGGGCTATTGGCTCGTTGGAACACTGGGAATTAAAGTTTCTGTAATTGTTTTGAATATACGAACTGTTTGTATTTAATTGTCAATCCTTTTGTGAGTCCATGGAGCTTGATGTTCGTGTAGTCTTGCTTTATCGATACAACGCCACCGTTGTCACCTATTGATACACTGTCAACTGCCAATGGCTCCAGCGGTGGGATCTTGAAACTCTTCAGACCTTTAAACACCAAAAATTAAAATTTTCATATGCTCAATGTCTATGCTCATTATAAATAAATATAAATGAATTTTATTTTGACACTCAAGTTCACAACGTTGACCTCCAACGAAAAACACTTTTTCCATTCATTATTTATTCAATTTTAAAAATCATGACAATTTTCGTATCGATTTTGGGTTTGGATCCTAAAAAAAAATATCGTTTTATTGTCCTGATGAAATATTTAATTAAAATCATGAGCTCTGCTCAAGGAAATAAACATAATTTCGTTGCATTCCAACGATGCAAACTCAAACGTTGGAATATTCTCGCATACATACCATTAGCCATCGAGACAATGGCTTCTTTAACCGATTTTGAAAGACAATCAACAAACTCAGCTGATTTTGGATGACATTTCGTAAAATGGCTGGCTGTAAAGTTTAAACAATTAATTTTTTCATTTATCAGAAATTTCAATCTTCGTGCTGTATAATTATTGCGACACGACAATTTCTCTGCTTTCGTTTTTATCGTTTCTAAAAAAATATTGTCGCTTCTATAAATTTCTAGAAACGCAATTTCGATACTTTTTGAAAAGATGAAGCAATGTCAAAATCCACCGGTTTATTCGAACTTAATATCTTGGAGGAGCAACGTCATTGCAAAAGGAAGAACGATACTTTATATTTCCTCAATTTTTTATTTATTTTCGAAATAGAATTTTTCTTCGTTTGTTTTTTTCGACAACGATTTTTTTTACAAATGGCACTAAATGCCGACTGATTTCTTTTCTTCAAGACCGTCAAATTCGGGTCGAACAATTTTTTACGATCGGAGAATCAATCCTTTTTTTTTTTTTAATGGATTTTTATCACTTTTCCTTATTAACGATTTCATAGTTTTGGAAGAATGACACACACTCGAAAATTATCATTCAATTTTCATTCCGATAATAAATTCGTTGAGAATTGGAAAAAAAATTGACTCGGGAATCGCGTGATAATGATAAATTGTTGTAAAAAAAAAAAAAGAAAAAGTAAAATTTTTTTTATACGTAAATTTATTCATGCACAGGAAACTACACGAGTCACAGACACATTGAGAGTTCATCCCTTTGCAAACGAATTCAATAGTTGAGATAAAATTGGATTTTTGTTTATCGATGATTTGTTTAATTTTCAAAATTATCCAAATTTTTTCACTCGCTGGTTTTTATCATCGTAATTGTATTTCCGCATTTTGATAATGAACTTTGCCAAAGGAAAGACTAAATTTCTTTGCATATCCACGATGCAAACTGCAACGTCGCGAATAATTTTAATTTAAACGATACACATTTGTTCCTCTCCAAACGCACCATCTTCTCGAGATGAAATTCCAACTCCCCCCCCCCTTTTCACGATCAAATTGATTAATTACTTAATTTTTTTTTTTTTCTTAATCAAAATAAAAATAATTCGAGTCGGTGCATAATTTGTGAATGTAACTCACGTAAGTTCGCCGCATTTGACTCCACGACCAACGCCACCATCATCAACCCGAGCATATAATTCATATTGATTTTTTTATTGCACTTTTTTTTTCTTTTTTTTTTCTTTTTTTTTTTTTAACTAACGAGTCAATCGGCGATTGAGATCTTGGTCAATGCCACGATCTTTTTTATCGAGCGTATGAAACAAGGTTACGAAGTTAATGAAAATAAGGACTGAATGATTGGCGTATGTGGGGCAATGGAGGACACACAACGTTTCTCAAAGTATTTACCGATGCTGACTGACTCGATAGGATGAAAATTCTCACTATTTAAACACAAGCTACCCCACCATATATTTCCACAGTTTACGGGCGACCCGAAACGTATACTACGTTAACCAGGAACGAAAACGCAAATCTAGCGACGCTCGAGAAACGATGACTCACGGAATTGAATACTTTTTTTTCCTTGTTCTTTTTTTTTTCTTTTTTTTTTTTTCATTTATTGGGGACTTTAGAAGATTCCGGGCTAATTTGGTTTTTTATATCCTCGAATATCTTCTTTGCTTTGACCAATGGGTTGACTTGTGTATTTGGAAAATTTGGATGATTCTAAGGGGCGGTTGACACATCGACCTTTGGACGTACAGCTGCTCCATAGCTGCGTCAATCACCCCTTGGAAACAAAAGGATTTTTACTCACTCGTCAATCGAATCTTGACTCCAATCGTAGAGCCACTTATTAAACGATGCTGAAGGTCAAATCGTTTTGGAATTCCATGGAAAATGATTGGTTTTTATAGCAGGACACAAGATTTTCTTACTGTCTGTTTGTAAACGATAATGAGACAGTCTTTTTTGCCATTTGAAAACTGAATTTACTAGAAAAATTACAACGAATCCATTTGTTAGCAAAATAATGAATAAAAAATATATTCTTTGGTGGATTCCAACGAAGCAGACTTTGGTATCATAAATTTGTTCATTTGAAAACTAAATTTACTAGAAATATTGCATAGAGTTCATTTATTATCAAAATAATAAAAAATATATTTTTCGTTGTATTCCAATGATTAAAAATTTGGTGACATGAATTTGTCCATTCGAAAACTTAATTTACTAGAAAAATTGCAACGAGTGCATTAATTATCAAAATAATGAATTAAAAATATATTTTTCGTTGTATTCCAACGATGCAAAGTTTGGTACGATCGAATTGGTACATTTTCATAAAGCTATAGGTTGCAACGTTGGAATGCAACAAGAATGTTTTCTTTATCGATGATTTGTTTAATTTTCAAAATGATTCAAATTGTTCGAGTCGATGCGACTCTTTGGGTCGCAAAAATCGATCGTTTCATCATTTTAATTATATTCTGCATTTTAATAATTAGCTTCATAGGAAAAACAAAAATTTTGTTGCTTCCCAACGATGCAATAACTTGACCTACATAATTTTCGCAGGCTCATTCATTTTCGTGATTATCTCGCTTTATCACGAATTCACTGAGGAGATTAAAGTGAAAGCATATCGAAGTTTTAATTAAGGTTCTCCAATCAGTACAATCGAAATCGTTCAAATGTCGTTTTAATCATTTTTTTTATTTATCTTTTCCGGTTTCAATAATGAAATCCTAACGCCATGTAGTCGGCAGATTATTCACTGGGTTTGTAAGGATTTTTAAAATTGTTCTGATAACGCTGCTGCATGGCTTTTTGGGCTTGTTTGGGTTTGGAATACTTGGTGCTGGGCCTTGTACAGCCTCGCTGTCAAGGCAAACTTGGAATTTGATTGTCGTTGACATTATCATTATATTTATGACCCTGCCATTTCTAACGATATTCATAGTTATTAATTTCCTTACCTTATTCAAGTTCCTCCTTTGCCAAACTCTGTCCTTCGAAATAATCGCTCTATACTTCCTGCTCCATCTGCGTCTAAAAAATCTTTTCAAAGAAATTTTTATTCCTCTCGTGGTGTATATAGTTCTTTACGGTTGAGACGAAAATTATGTGAAACTCGCCGGAAATGGAAAGTGCTCAGATTTATTCATTATAATACGAAAAAATTTTTTGATTCATTTTGAAAAAAAAAAACATTTTTCAAATATTTTTTTTATTTGAAATTTTTTTTTTTTTTTTAGACCTCACGACAATGGTCTGCGTTGGTTGGTAGTTTATATTTTCTGGGAAGTAAAATTGAAGTATTTGAAACGTCATGAAATTTCAATGAAATTGGAAACTTTTTTTATCAGATTTTTTACTCTCTGTCTTATTACGAATATGTATATGTACGTAGATGGGGTTTGATGTTTTTCTCTATCACTTGAGCTATGGAGCAGCATTATTTACACTTTGGAAAAAAGTCAATGGCTTCGGTGAATAAATTATGAACAAGCGGAACTTTTTGATAAAAAGGTAAAATCTTATTGTTTCGTTTATTTTTAATTTGCACACAGATTTTTATGACTTTATTTTATTCAGTTTATTTATTTTTATTATTATTTTTTTATTTAATCCTATAACGGTAAACCGGAGTCGGAAATGTTCCCAGGCGACTTTAAATCCCTTTCTCCCTTCGTTCTCCCGTTTTTTTTTATCGTTTTACCGAATTTTTGACTAATTTTTTTACTCGAAACGAAATTGCTCCAGGCTCGCGTGATTCTGCATTAAAAAACGAAAAGAATAAGCACAATTTGAACCCTTTTCGTTGAATTTTATCGGAGATATGAATTTTTCAAAATTGAGGTCATTTATGACTCCGGGTTATCGAAATAGGGAAAAAAAATATGAGGTTACCGTTCTAGGGTTAATTTCCTTTTGCTCGCTCTGTCGTTTACATGAAAAATCATAACGATCGTTTATCACAACAATATTAATATTTATTTACATTAAATATTACAAACTAATGGGCGCATCATTATCAGTAAACGTACGAGTTTAAATTAAATTTAACTGATGCGCGACAACTAGGGAAATATTTTATTCATTGGAACTCGACTGAAGATGTCGTTGGCGATTTTTCCAAATATTAATGAAAACGTCTCCTCGTATTCTTTTTTCGTTTCCTTGAACACGAGGTCCGATTGTTCGTTCAAAAATTTGTTCATTTGTGCACCTGGAAAATATTGATTTGATAAATAAATTAAATAAATAAATTATAAATTGAATAAATTAAAAATAAATTTGAAATTTTTTCGTTAAACTTTGACATTTTTTTTCGCATTGATTGTTTTTTTTTAATTTTTTGATTTTTTTTTTTTTTTTTCGTTAGTACTCACTGAGAATTGGATCGCCGTTGAAGAGATTTGTAAAATCGAACAAGACCTTTGTGGGTGCGAATTTACAGTCGTATTTCAAAACTCGCAAATACGTTTCTCCGTCTTTCTCGTACTTTTCGCAGCTCATCGTGTTCTTTGAATTCAGGCCAACTTATTGGAGGGAATTTCATGATCATTCGTTGTGGCTATGAAAATTTATTGTTTTTTTTCGTTTAACATGTTTGAAAAAATTTATTTACTCATTGTCACGTTCGATTTGCCTTTTCCTCGAATCGGCAGCAACAAAATTTGACCATCCATCGCATAATCCGCTACAAAATCGACTTGATCGTTGAACGACTTGCTTCGGAAAATTAGCCTTTCAAAATCGATACTAAAAAAAAAAAAAAGAAAAAAATGTGAAATATTATTTCAATCGTGTTTTAGCTGAGAGAGACAATTGTTTGTTTTTCATTCGAAATTTTTAACGTACGATGTCGAAGTTGGCATCGTTGGATGGACGGCAACGAAATTGCTTTTTTTTTTTATTGCGATTTTCATTCAAAATTTTGTTAGGATGAAAAAAAACGTTTTTTTTCAGGATCCAAAGACAAAATTGGTCAAAAAATCGTTGTGGTTTTTGAAATTGAACAAATAATTAACAAATAAAAATATTGCAACGAAATTTTGTTTTTTATTGAGATTCTCGTTCAATATTTAGTCAGGACAAAAAAAAACGATTTTTTTTAAGATCCAAAGACAAAATTAGTCAAAAAATCGTTGTGGTTTTTGAAATTGAACAAATAATTACCAAAAAAAAAGTATTGCAACGAAATTATTTTATTTATTTGGCAAAGCTCGTTATTAAAATGCAGAATGTAATTTCGATGATAAAACGATCGACTTTTGCGACCCGAAAAGTATGTCGACTCGAAAAATTTGGATCATTTTGATAATTCAACAAATTTTCATTAAAAATAAATATTTTTCGTTGCATTCCAATGTTGTGAACTTTAGACGTCGTATTCTGAGGGTCAAACGAGCACGAGGCATTTTTTTCATATTGAAATATTTAAACGATTATTTACTCACTGATCGAAATCCATTTTGAATCCTTTTGTTAGGCCATAAAGTTTGGCATTCTTGTAACTCTGCTTTACGGATACTGGGCCACCGTTTTTGCCGATCGTCACTTCACCAGCCTCCAATGGCTCCAGAGGAAGTATTTTGAAACTTTTCAAACCTGAGGCACAATTTTTTTCGTTGATTTTGTAATTAATACGAAGACTCGATCTCGATATGCTGAAAATTTTTATTTTCTTGCGGATGAATACCTTGACCCAATGAAACGACAGCGTCGGTCGCTGCCTTTGATGTACATTCCAAAAATGTTGGTGCATTTCGATCGCATATTTGGAAATTATTCGCTGCAATGATAAAAATAAAATCAAGTTGTCGAAAAAATTTTCCATCATTTTCGGGTGAAAAAATTGTCTTTTGGACAAAGTTTACAATTTTTTTGATTTTTTTTAAATATTCAGCCTTTTTACGCTTACGAAAAAAAAAGCCAAAGGACCAGAGTCGAATTTGTTGACCTCGCGTAGTTATTCGGAAGAAAAAACGAAAACTGTTTGAACTTTTTGCCAAAAAAAAAAAAACAAGAATGCTCACAGTGAAATAAAAAAAAAATAAAAAAAAAATAAAATGAAAAAAAATCAAGTTTGAATCAACAGGACTGAGCATGCGATTTTTATATCTATGAAAAAAAAAGTCTTGATTCCGATGCAACGAAGTGAATTTTCGTGTCGATTATTTTTCTAATATTTTGCAATGCTAATTATCGATCGAAATATTGCAATTATTGAAATGCACACGCTTCACTTTGGATCCATGTCACTGAAGTTTGCATCGCGTTGAAAAACAATGAAAAATATATTTTTATTCATTATTTTGATAATTAATTAACTCGTTAAAATTTTTTTCTAGTAAATTAAGTTTTCAAATGGCAAAGAAGACTGTCCCATTATCGTTGACGAATACTGAATAAAAATTTTGTGCTCTGCTATGAAAAATAATCATTTTTCGTTGCATTTCAACGATGAGAACTCCAACATCGTTTTGCATGTAGGAATCTTGAGTCTCCATGGTGGATAGTGGAATAACCGAGTCACTGTTTCAATGACAATAATAACTCCCCAACGGAGTTTTCTTCAATTATTATCACGATGTTGAAGTTTTCGTCGTTGGAATGCAACGAAATTCTGTTTTTTTTTTTTTTTCCTTGAGCAGAACCGAAAAACGATTTTTTTTTGTTAAATTATTTTGCAAAATAATATTTTTTTTGAAAATTGTCATGATTTTTGAAATTTAACAAACAATTGATGGGAAAATGTATTTTTCGTGGACCACGACGTCGCGAATTTGAGCCTATCTGACCACCAATCAACTGCATTATGTTGTTGCTCTACACTTTCACTTTTTTAATTGCTCCGCACGAATAAACGCAAATGATGAAAAATATGTCTTACGTACAACGATACTTGGATATGTTTAAAGCAAAACTCGAATAATTTTACCAACCGCAGAGCGTCCTATTTTTTTGCTTCGTCGAATTAAATACGAAACTGGGTCAACTTGCTCGCTAAGCAATTTTAATCGATTTTGCAATCGTCCCGAGAGAATCCAATTATTTTTCCTTACAATTGCGTCATCGAACGCGATATTACCTTCGGCGTAAAAAAAAAAAAAAAAATGCACCAATTTTCTTGATTTTCTTTATACGGACTCGAGATGGAATTTTTAAATATAATTTTATTGTCGTTTATGTGCATGTGAATGAAATCGGTACACGCTCAATGTTCGCGACGAGAGTCGCCTCAGAGCATACGTGGACTCGTTTTCCTTGATTCATTCGTTTTATTTTTTTTTTTTTTTTTTTTTTAAGCAACTTTTTTTTGTACAAGGAGAAAAAAAATTGTTGGGAACATTAATCAATAAATTATTAATGATGAAAACATGACGCATTCCTCTCTTCAGACTCCAAAATTTATTTCATACATAATTTGATATTTGAAACAAAATGAATTTTTATTTATTTATTTATTTATTATTTGTTCCCAAAAATAACTATTTTTTATTAATTTTTTGTTAATTTACAAAAACTATGAACGATTTTCGTACCGATTTTCTCTTTGGATTCGAAAAAAAAAAAGATTGTTTTTATTTTCCGGACGAAATATTTTGAAGTAACAATCATGAGCTCTGCTCACGAAAAAGAAAACCGAATTTCGTTGCATTCCAACAATGAAAACTCGAAGATCGTTGAGAATGAAGAATACATTATTATTATCATTATTATTATTATTATTATTATTATTATTATTATTATTATTATTATAGGGATCGCGATCCTACTCACGTAAATCGATCGAGTTTGCCTCGACTATGAGGACGATCATTATTAATCCACCGATGTAATTCATGTTTGTGTGTGTGTGTGTTTATTAAAATTTTGATCACTAATCAAGTTTCCGAATTGTCGCGTGGAATATGAGCGAAATCTTATCTAATTTATTCTCAGTCTTACGTTCAATTAGATTTAATTTATTGGCTATTTAAATATTTAATCATTATTTATATTTATGTTATTGATTATTGTTCGAGGTTTCTTAAGCAATTGACCGGTTAAGACTGATTGGATAAGACGAAAATTTGTCTCTATTTAAATACGCGAAACCCCACCATCAGGTATGACCAAAGCAACTTTTGTATATGAAAAGTGAGGGTTTTTGACCGGCAAACAAGCTGCAACGCCATCGACCGTGCTGATGCTGCTGGCCTCACGCATTATCGATTTTCATTAATCTTGGAAAAAAATAAAAATAAAATATATAAACACACACACACACACTAGCGAGCCTCCGATTTGGGCAATTGTCAGTGATGTATTGGTGCATGCAACTCCATTGACTTTATTCATATATAAATATATATATATATGGCGGGATTGAGGATTTCGTAATGTTGAAGAGTTTACGCGTATGTCGAGAGACTGCTGATTATCCTTGAAAATGAAAAACGTCGCGGAGCCTCGACTCGCGACTCGCAAGGTTGCCGGGAGTGACGAAAAAAAAAGAAGAAAAAAAAAAGAAAAACGAAATTACAAATGTTTTAACATAATCTCGACGGGATTTTGTCTTTCACGGACATCCGTTACGATCTTCCGGACCCTCGTCAAATACCACACACATCGCGTCTTTGTTTTTTTTTTTTGGTTTTTTTTTTTTTTTTAATTTATTTTATTCGAGCTTTGGTTTTATGAAATATTTATCAGCTCATTCAATATCCTTGACAAAATCCAATGTCACCAACTTTTGTTTCATCCACGCTAGAAATTACAATCGAGTTTGCAACGTTCAATGAAAAATACTTTTTTCTATTTAATGTTTTTTTTTTGTTTTGTTTCAAAAACCATGACAATTTATCGTCAAGATTTTGGCTTTGGATCCTGAAAAAATATCGTCCTGTTCTGATGAAAAATTGAATGAGAATCTCAATGATAAAACAGAATTTCGTTGCGTTTCAATGATGAAAACTTTTCAGAGTTTTTCGTTTTAATCGCGCGTTCGTAACAGTTGCAAACTTTTTACCATTTTTATGTGGTTCACATCTGTGGTGTCTGTTTTTATTTCGTTGTTGGCATCAACAACCGCGTCGATACTTTTATTTTTTTGTTTATTTTTATTTATTTTTTTAACCGACGACTGTTCAATGTCGATCGAGTGATAAAATGTAAGTTTTGACATACAGATTGAAAAACCCTCATTGCCCTCGAGACAATGCACTTTGAAGTTTTCGAAATATTATGAAATTTCGATGCAGCCAAAGGATAAATGCTGCGAGGAAGTGTATTTACTTGTCGTTCACCTTGAACGTATTACGAGGAGCCTCAGCAGTCTGTCACGATCTTTATATATTGTTGTGCAAATGCTAGTCAAGTTTATAGTTCAAAAACCACAACATTTTTTTTTTTTTTTAACTTACTTTGTACGACGAACGACGTTTTCAATTGCAAAAAAATGTCGACATTTTTTTTTTTATCTCTGCTCGTAAAGTTTACGTTATTTTTGTCACGTTGTGCTTGTCGAACGTTAAACTTGATCAAAGATTCGCTCGATGAAAGATTGAACTGTGAGTTTGACGTGAAAAAAAAAAAAAAAAAAATGAAACGGATTTTCTCAGTGTAAATTTATCGACATAGAGGCATGGAAGATGGACTCGTTGACCTCGAACGTTACGAATCCAATGTCACGCTGTGTTTGGAAGGAATTTGTACGGATCGCTCAACGCGTCGCTCAATAATTTCTTCCACTCTGTCCCTCTCTCTCTCTCTCTCTCTCTCTTTTTCTCGTTTTCTCATTGATTTGATATTTATCGACGCGCGCGTGTCTCCACCGACCGCGACCAACCGTTCTTCAACTTTGCTTATGAATATTCATCATTTCATAACTTGTACAATGTTTAGAATTATCTTGAGAGACGTGTGTGTGTGTGTGTGTGTGTGTGGTAGCAGAGAAGGTCTCCTCGTGAGGAAATCCATATATCTGCAATGAAAACTTGTCGGAATGGTGAAAAAGTAAACAGGAAAATATTTTGTTCGTGTCATTATTATTTTTGCTCCATACGCAAATTTATTTTGGCATTTATTCTGTTTTTTTTTTTTTTTGAATTTCCATTCAATTCTGCTTGGAAGATCCGGGGCTTCGATGTTTTGAGGAAATCATGAGGTTGGACATTTTTTGGTTGAATATTGAGAGGAAAAAAGTTTGGATGAGAATGGAAAAATTGATTTTTCGGTGTATTCGAACGATGAAAAGTTGAGTGTGGAAGAAAAACATTACGATAAGCTGGAAAATCTGGATGAGAAAAGTTACAATGTGATGTAATGTACTGGAGAAACTAGCAAATCGGTTCGATTTGATTTCGCTGAATTCAATATCATTCTGTTGTTGTAATTTATAGCAAAATAATTGTTCTGTATGATTAATCGTTGATAATAAGCCAGCAACTTTGTAAATTACTGTTTGTTCTTTCCTTCGTCCGATTCAACGCTAAATAAATAATTTTTCTTCCAATTCACGTCGACAAAGGCGATATAGGTACTTCGAAGATAAAACGTTTTGTTACGAATTGTTATGAAATGTTTGATTTTATTGAACGTTTCTCCGATGTGAATGATTTTGCATATTACAATGAAACCTCGTTTTTATTATTTTTCTATGACTCACCGAAGTTTGCAGCGTTGAACGACAACGAAAAATATTTGATTTTATTGATTATTTGGTGGATTTTTAAAATCAAGGACATTTTACGAGCCGATTTACTTTTCGATCGGAAAAATCGATCGTTTTATCGACGTAATTGTATTTTGCATTTAAATAATCAATTTTGACGAAGAAATTAATAAATTTCGTTGCATTCCGACGATGCAAAATTTGACGTCATGAATAATGACGATAACGGAGTTTGCATCGTTGGAATACAATGAAAAATATATTTTTTATTCATTATTTTGATAATCAACGTATTTCTATCACAAAACGACTTTATTTAGGGTTCTTTCAAAATTTTGTATGAACGTTCTTCCCACCAAAACTAACAGTTTTCTCCTTATGAAGAAAAATTTTCTGGCGT
The DNA here is from genome assembly GCA_963921915.1 of Hyposoter dolosus. Classification (NCBI taxonomy): domain Eukaryota; kingdom Metazoa; phylum Arthropoda; class Insecta; order Hymenoptera; family Ichneumonidae; genus Hyposoter; species Hyposoter dolosus. The sequence goes on from OY998140.1 coordinate 5,946,329, forward strand.
TAAGAATGTGAAATATTTAATTTCCAATTTTGTATTTTTCCCATCTAAACGCGTGTAAAGTGAAGTCACGTCTCTTTAAAAAGTTGCAGGAAAAAAATAAAAGAAACGCGACTTTACACGCGTTTAGATGGAAAAAATAAAAAATTGGAAATTAAATATTCTTAAATTGTAAACGTCAGAAAATTTAGTTTTGGTGCCAAGAACGTTAATACAAAATTTTGAAAGAACCCTAAATAAAGTCGTTTCGTGATATTTTGATAGACTCGTTCAATTTTTTTTTTTTTTTTTAGTAAATTCAGTTTTCGAATGGCAGAGAAGACTGTGCTATAAAAAATAATGAGTTTTCGTTGCATTCCAACAATGTGAACTTCGGAGTGACATTTTTCGAATATTCGATGTTCCAAGGGATTCGAGCTTTTTATCAATATCCACTCGAGCCTTGGACGTCTGAGTGTGTCAATTAAATAGGAAAACTTGGCGAAAAATATGATCGTAAAGTAGGCAGTCTTCAGGTGGTTAAAATAAAGATTGAGTAATTATTATTCTTTCTCTTAATCATTCTCCTCGCTTCTTCGTTGATGGCAGTTGAAAAAAAAATTGTTTGAAAAATCGCATGGAATTTTTAAGACTCCAAGATCTATGACGTGGCCGATTAAGTCGCAGTTGCTACGCGAATGGATTTTTTTTTTACAAGTAGTGTCGTCAGTCTGTTTTTCTTCTCTGACGACGTAACTTGGATAATAGTGAATGCGTTTAACGTTTTTTTCTTCCGAGACGCATGCAGGAGCTCGAGCGAAGAATCGATCGTTCAATTGGCACGGATCGATCGTTTGCATCGACGATCTCGAGCTTCCGACCAAAGTATCGACCGAGCCATGAGTTTCGAAATAATTAGCTCGACGGAATTTACTCAATTCTCTCACTCGCTCCTCGCTCTCTCCTGTCCTCGAATTCATACGATCTCGCGACAATCGCCAACGCATTTCTTCGCTCATTTCCGATCTTCCACGAATCTGACAATCGCCATCGTCCACGTATGAATTATTTTCCAATTGTTTTATTTTACTCTCAATTATTTGCGCTTTTGTCGGTAATTCGGAATATTTTTTTCCTCCGTTACAGCAACGACTGTGCGCTGATATCGTTCGTACAATTTTTCGGCTTTTTCCTTTATCCACAACAATTCCATCTCCTGAACTTTCTATTTTCTTTTCCAATACTTTTGCCTTTGCTTTTCCTTCCTTTTGGCCTTCCACTTTTTTCTCCTTCACTCGGCACTTTGTCGAATTTTCTAGAGACCCCGATCTCGAAGACTTTACCGACGACTTGATTTCTCCATTTTTCACTGAATCTAATTTTTTCTCCTTTTTTCTACTCTTAGCGCAATCCTCAATCTCCGTCACAATTTTTTTATCATTCTTGGTAATTTCTTGGCTCTCCCTGCCGGAAGAACGACTCGACGAAACGTCAGAATAAACTCCCGTCGGCTTTTTTCTCCTGTGACAGTAAACTTTTCTCTGTACTCGACGAAGAAACTCGGAGTTTGGCAAATAAGTTATCCTTCCCGCTCTCCTCAGCGTCTCGCAACCCAGCAACGTCGCGACCAGCGAACTTCTCCCTGTTTCTGAATTCTCGGAACAATAAATTTCCACCAGTTCCCTCGCGGGCTTTTGTCCTGCATTTTTCTCCGTCTCATCCAGGGCCTCGCTTCTCTCTGAAATCTTTGAAATACAGTAACACTCTTTCACCGGCCTCCTCGGACGCGCTTTTGTGTCCAAACGACTTTTGGACGTCAAGACTATTTTGTCATTGCGCATTTTGGTGTTGGATCTTTTTTGCTCAGGAAGAACGCCGGGAAGATTTGTTCTCAGGGAGCTGTACGCACAAGAATCGAGTAATTATCGTTTTGTCGGAGAAAAAACAAATTTTTGAAATTGGGTCGAAAAAATGGAATGACGTTCGCAACGTGGGTGTCAGAAGACAAATACTTTTTCTATTAATTGCTTGATAAATTTGAAAAACGGCAATTTTCGTACAGATTTTCTTACGGGATCGTAGAAAAAAATGGTTTTATTGTTCTGACGAAATGTGGCATCGGAATCTCGATAAAAAAAACTGAATTTCGTTGCATTTCCAACGATGCGAACTTTGACATCGTAAAATCGATGAAAATTGCTTACTTTGCTTTGTAGGCTTTCGAGGGAAACTTTAAAGAGCAGTATGAAAAACTTTGATCGCTTTAATATGTAGAAAATTGTCGTAAGATGTTTAGACCGTGCAGTATCGATTAAAAATTTCAAAATATACCATAACCTCACTTTTCCACTTTGCTTTTCGATTTAAAAATCGTCAGCGATTGAAAAATTCAACTTTCACGTTTGTTTCGCTGAGCAAAATGTCACGTACTTGGTTTTATCAGCACGTAAATATTTTGACGGAAATCTTTGATGGAAATATGCAACAGCGAAGTAGCGTCACTGACAGGTAAACTCGCAACAGCTGATTGAACGCGCTCGAGCTTTGGTTCGCGCCTGCGCAGCGTTCCCGATGCGCGTTCTTGTACCGAGAGCAAATCGCAATCTCGTAAAGAGGAAATGAGAATAACGCGTTGGCATGGAAACGTCGTTGTATGGAATGGGGAAAATGTAGCGAAATAAAGTTTGCATTTCTTCTATTCAATAATTTACGCAATTTTTTTGTTTTTTTTTTTTTTGCACAAACTCGAGTAATTATCACGATAACGAATAATTTTTTTAATTAAATTTCTCAGAATGAAAAAATATTGTCGGTTACACGGTCAAAGAAATTTTAATCGTAATGTTCTCGATTCGTTACCAAAACACTCGAAACCTTGATTAAACTATTTTTCTGCTTTGGAAAATGTTGCGTGGAGAAAAGTTGAAGGCGACAGCAAGCGCGTCCGCCTGACTCGGCGCGCTTTTATTTCGATGGAAAAAATTTGAATTTACCGCGCAAAGTGGTTAGTGTCGAAAAGCGCCGCACCGATGCGGCCCGAGAGAGACCGCGCGCTCATGAATGGGAAGTTGGAAGTGCAATTGATCCGCGTAGTGGTCTAACAGTAGTAAACAACAGACACAATTTGTGTGTACAGTATATTTTCTATGGACGCCATATTGAAAAGCGTGCGAAAGAAGTCGTTGCTCGTGTTTGTTGGTTTGGTAGTTGTACACCTTGCGCGTTAGTTTGGTGCGTACGTACGCTACGTATTTGTCGAGTCTCGGTCTTTATATTTGAATGATATATCGGTATATTGATATAATTTAATTGAACGTACTAGTGAGTGGAGTAGCGATGCGACGAAGCACGTTTATGTCCGAGGATTAAGCGGTACGCTGGACGCTAATTTGTGGCGAAATAAAATGTGATTAACGATCTATCGAAGAGATCGAACGAGCGTGTGCTTTTTTTTCTCTATCGCTCAAATTATAACCAAGAGTCGTTCGGGGGCTGCGATTACGCTTTCAAAAAGTGTCACTGATTAATGCCGTTTGAGGTTATAACGCTGTAGCGTTGATCGCGCGCGTACCTTTTGTTCATAACCTTTTTTTTTTTTTTTTAATAACCCCCTGGAAAATAAATATATAAATCTTTATCCACGTGTGTGACGCGCGATCGTACGATGAACTTTTCCGAAGCTAATAGCATACACGGTGGTTTGCCACAATTCGCCGAGTTAACCCCCAAATCTGGCGGTGAATTATCCAGCGGAATGCAACAAACGCAAAATATTATTTACACAACTGCCGCCGCTGGCGTCAATCACGGAAAACAACCGATTGTGGTATGTTAATTATTAATTAATCCATCAAATGCATTGTTGTTTGTTTGTTTATTGCATATCTATGTATTAAACATCGAATTTTTGCAATTTAGAGAACATTATTAACATTTCTTTTTCTTTCAACGTCTCGGCGAACAATGTTGCCGCGTGTGGTCGAATTTTTATTTTTTTTTTCTCACCGAATCCGCCAGTTTTTTTGTATTTTGTGTTTTTTCTTTTATTCTTGCAGGTCAGTCAACAAAACAAATATCCTGGGAGCATCGTCGGTTGGCCCGATCCTAACACGTTGATGCAACTTTGCGAGAAACAAAATATTCAAACTATCAATATTCCCAACTACAATAGCCAAAACAACTCTCCGCTGTTGGGCGTACAGGCAAACGGCTTGCCGCTGAGAATTATGCCCAACATGTATTTACCTACTACTTCGCAATCGGATATCGTCATCAAACACGAACCTATCCATGTCAGAGAAAATTCAACCGTCGTCGCTAACGCCGCATCCAACGTGGTAGGCTCTTTTTTTTTTCTTGTTTTTCAAAGTTTTTCCGGCCAAATTAACAGGGATTGCGAATTAAGGTTGTACCGTTGGTTTTAGAATTATCGTTTAGAATTTGATGAAATTTTGTACGGTAGTAGATTGCGATGAGAAATAAATCCAGTCAAATTTTCAAGAAGCTACGGAGAACCAGAAAAAATATATTTGCAATGGTAATTTCATGATTTTAACATCGATTTCATACATTTCATTGGATTTTACAATGAAAACTGTGATTTCTCCTAAGAATTGATAAAAATTCATTGCAAAATACAATGAAAACTGAGATTCATCATAAAACTCAATGTTGAGGTAGTCCTGTCGGTTTTAGAATTACCGTTCAGAATTTAATAAAATTTGGTACAGTAGTAAATTGTGATGAGAAAAAAATCCAGTCAAATTTTCAAGAAGCTACGAAAATATGATAAGAATTTAATCAAATTTTGTGATGACATTCTTTAGTATCAAATACGATGATACTATTCTTTTCAAATTTTTCGTCTGCATAGTTGTCGAATAATTGAAGTTTACAATATGCAAAAGATATTCCTATATATATCCGAGTCCTGTGCTTATGCATGGAAACTCTAGTTTTCAATAACTCGAAAACTATGTAGAAGAAAAATGTTAAAAAATTTGTATGTTCATATTTAATAGTAAAGAATATGTGACGTCACAAAACACCAGTACGGCAGCTCTCGCGCTACGCTTTTCTTTTAATACTTGGCGTCGAGCTGCTGCCGCGTCTCTTGATACTCACCAAATTTCATTAAATTGTAATCATTTAGAATTTTTCTATGCTTTCAATATGGCAACATTGTTGTGCGTAGCCAATCTCCTTAAGAAAAACGATAATTTCGTTGCATTCGAAGGATAAAAATTGTAAATGACGAGAGTTTCTTAACATCGAAACTCTTAAACGTTGTGTATTTTGAATTTTTCGCAGACTTCGCACATACAGCTCCAACAGCAAAGCGCAGTAATGGCGGAGTATTTACAAAAATTGCAAGCGACTACGCTGCCTCTGACGCTTCAGCAGCTTATGAAGTTGCAGTCGGATCCGTTGAAGGTTCGTGATAAATGTGAAGAAAATAACGAGAAGAGCGAACAAACGAGTAACAATATATTGAACATTCCGAGCGTGCCGGCCTTTCGGAACGGACAAATAAATCAGAATGGAAATGCTGGACAGTATCTTAATTCAGACAATATTATGATGGACATTAATCCTCTCGATTTGAACGTTCACACCGAGAGCGACGAGTCGTCGGAGATCGTTCGAGGCGGCGGAGTCCACACTCAAACGGATTCGCAGACACAAACCCAATTGGATAATAAAACTGAACAAGGAACAAGTTCCCTCGTGGAAACAGGTCACAAGAGCGAGACGAAAAAAACAACGAAATTTCGAGCGAAAACGGGAGAAATAAAAATTGCTCTCGGTCTCGATGGATCAATGCTTTATTGCTGTCCCGAATGCAGTCTCGCTTTTTCCGACAAATCTGACATTGAACAACACATTCAAGGTCACGTACAAGAAAGAAAATATCAGTGCAAAGAATGCGGTGCTATGCTCAAACGTAAAGAACATTTGGATCAACACATGCGCGGACATTCCGACGAACGACCTTTCAAATGTCCCGTTTGTCAAAAAGCCTTCAAACGCAATGAACACTTGACACGACATTACGTTATTCACTCCGGTGATAAAAACTTCACTTGCAACGTTTGCGCCAAAGCTTTCTCCCGCAAAGATCATCTTAACAAACACGCACAAACTCATCTTGGCGTTAAACGAACGAAAAACATGAGAAAAGAATCTCCCAGCGTCATCGATAACTCATCCAAAGATCTCGCCGATACCAACAATTCCATTTTGTCCAATAATGACGATACCAATCATTCTCATTCTCACAACAAACCCGAAATCAGCTTTTTACAACACATTCAACATCTTCAAAAAGATCAAAATTTCATTCCTACTTTTTCTGCTTTTAAGGAACAAGCCTTGAGGGATGGTAGTAATGTCGGCGGCGGCCCTGGCACCGGCGGCGGTGGTGGTAGCATGTTGCAACAACAGGCCGTTAATATGAACGAAATCTTACCACAAAATTCTAGGTACCTCATGCCATCACAGTTACAGTCGTGAATATATTAGATCGCTCTTTATTATCCTCCAATTATTAGACCAATTGACGCCATTATTGCACGATGCTGAAGCTCCCAATGTTGGAATGCAAAGAAAAATATTTATTATTCATTATTTCTTCATTTTTCAATATTATTTATATTTTTTCGAGCCGATTCAATTTTTTCCTCGCAAAAACCGATCGTTTTATCTTTGTTATTACATTCTGCATTTAAATAATTCATTTTGCCCAAGAAATTAAACGATTTCGTTGCATTCCCACGATGCAAACTTCTGCGTCATTAATAATGACGATACCGGAGCTTGCATCGTTGCAACGCAACGAAAAATATATTTTTTATTAAGTAAAATATATTTTATTCATTATTTTCACAATTCATGGACTCGGTCAATTTTTTTTTTTTTTTTGTCAATTCAGTTTTCCAATGGCAAAGACTCTGCTATGAAAAATAATGAATTTTCGTTGCATTCCAACGATCCAAACTTCAACGTCGTTCCTAATGTTGCTAAATAGTTATAATTCATCCTGGATTTTTATAATTACTCGTTTTGTAAAGGCAATTTCCATTTTTTTCGCACCAGCTCACAATCTCCCTCACTCTCAGTTTTTTTTTTTTTTTTCGTCAAATTGAGAAGGTTTGGGAGGTTCGAGTTGGCTGACTTTATAGATGCGTTGTTCCGTCGTCGAAATCCTCAATAAAAACGATACATTGAAAAATACTCAATAATTGAAAAAAAAAAAAAATGGATTTTTTTTTTCTTCAGTATTTATCGAAACGTTCGCTGGAGAATTGAATTTTAGATTTTTTATGATTGTAAAGTTGAAGAAAATTGGTATTTTTTTCGCCATTTTAAAATTAAACACATTTTTCGTAGTCCAAACGTGGTAGAAAAAATTATCAAGTCATTGCTGAAAAGAATGGAGAAAAAAAATAAAAACCAGGCTGCATTCCAAAGATGCAAACTTCGATGCGACGAGGTCGAAGAATTTCGTGCATTTTTATAGTTTTACTTTTGTTTGTTCTCCGAAAAATAATTCTTGCAGTTTTGTTTCTTTTCGTGAGACTTACTTTTTTGTTTGCTCAGTCCTTGTCGAGATAAAAGATTTTTAACGTATTATTATCACAAAATAACTCTATTTAGGATTATTTCAAAATTTAGTATAAACGTTCTTGGCACCACCAACAGTTTTCTCATTTGAAGAAAAATTTTCTGACGTTTAGAATTTGAGAATATTTAATTTTCCATTTTTTATTTTTCTCATCCAAACGCCTGTACATTCGAGTCGCGTTTCTTTTGTTTTTTTTTCTTGCAACTTTTTAACGAAACGCAACTTTTTAATTTATACTCGTTTAGATGGAAACAATAAAAAATGGGAAATTAAATATTCTCAAATTGTAAACGTCAGAAAATTTTTCTTCACAAGAGAAAACTGTTGGTTTTGGTGCCAAGAACGTTTGTAATAAATTTTGAAAGAATCCTAAATAATGTCGTTTTTTGATAGTTATACGCTCGAACATGGCGCGATCGGTTTCGCAGTATATTTAATAATTTTTACACACCTCGTCGATGCATACGTTTGTTTCGAACTAATGAACGCATAGTGAATTGCAAGAAATAATATTTATAGATACGAATAGGTAATTTGTTTAAACGAATATTTTAATCGAGGCCTGGATAATAAGGAAAACATGCAAAGAAAGAAAAAAAATGGGAAAATGATACAGAACGGTGATAATAATGGGTATTGCCTTAATGAAGAGAGACGCTTCGGATTAACGACGAGATCTTTTTGTCTCGTTTCCGGACATTCTTTCTAATCGACTGTAACTTTATTGGCTGTGACGAGCTACATGATTACTACCATCGCCGCCACCGATCATTAACAGACAAGCATTTATCCTCCCCTTGCCAGATTATCCATTCAATCGTCGCCTTCTCTTGGCCAATTGTTCATTATTTATCTTCACTATTTTTCAGCTTCGTTACAATCTCCTTTATCCAATGCTCTCGACTTTTCAACTTGTCGATTTTACGCGATCAAACTACGAACCTCTTCGGCTCGTTGGAAATGTTTTGACTGGGTAATTCATTCTTGGCGATGATACCGAAGTTTTCATTGTTGGAATGCAACGAAAAACATTTTTTTTTTTAATTCATTATTTTCATAATTCATTTCATAATTTCATAATTTCATAATTTTCATTGATTTCATAATAAGAAAAATTTTCTGACGTTTAGCATTTGAGAATATTTAATTTCCCATTTTTTATTGTTCCCATCTAAACGCGTGTAAATTAAAATCACGTTTCGTTAAAAAGTTGCAAGAAAAAAAAACAAAATAAACAAGACTTGAATTAACACGCGTTTAGATGGAAAAAATAAAAAATTGAAAATTAAATACATTGTCAAATTCTAAACGTCAGATAATTTTTCTTCAAAGGAGAAAACTGTTAGTTTTGGTGTCAATAACGTTTGTACAAATTTTTGAAAGATTTCTAAATCAAGTCGTTTTGTGATAGTTAATACAGTTGCTCCAAATTTTCTAATAAATTCAATTTTCTAATGGCAAACATGACCGTCCCACGATAGCCGAAAAATACAGTCAAAAAGTTTTATTCTCTGCTATAAAAAATAACGAGTCTTTGTTCCGTTTCATTGATCCCCAAACTTTTGTCTCGTTCATCCTTGCTTCACTGTCTCGTTTCAGTCTCAAGAGAATCTCTGATGATTGCTCAATAAAATGATTTTAAGAAGAATCAAAAAATTCAAAGATCCGAAAAACATTTCCAACTTTTTTTTCGTTCCTAGTGATGTTGGAAATTTTTATCGTTGGAAAACAACAAATTCTTTCACAATTTTCTCTCTTTTTTTAAATTTATTCATTTGTTTTTTTTTTTTTTTAAGAATATTTACGAAAGAATCGTTTCTTAAAATTCCAACGATACGAGCTTCAACATCCTCGTCGTTTCAAGTTGAAAAGTTGATTTGGTACGAATTGGCGAATAAATGCAAAAAAAGAAAATTTATTAAACTTTCAGTTTCATTGTCATTATTAATAGTAAGAGGACGAAATGAAAATCACCTCAATAATATTTGTAGTTTTAAATAGTTTTAAGTTTAGATTATTTTAAGATAATAACTCTGCTCGGAATGAGTCTAGTCTACGATTGCAACAGATTAATTATTTATTTGGTTGATCTGTTTTTCGATCGAAACGAATTCAGCGAGTGAGACACAGCGAGTGACGAAAATGATGGAACGTCACGCGTTTATTTACACACAGCGGATCGATAACCGTTTCCTTAATTTTTTTACCTATTTTTTTTTTCTTTAAAAAAAAAATTTTTTTTTTCTGCTCAGTCATTTAGATCACCGTCGCAATTTTTATAGTGAGAATTTTTTTTTATGATTTTTCTTTTACTCACCGTCTCCCACGGGGCTGGATCACTGCCAGGGTCCCAGAGACCCGATCGAACGAGTTGATGTGTTTTCGAGTAACAAGCATACTGCGAGATTTTAAGGAACTTTTCGGAATTTTTTTCAAGTTTTTATTGGCAGAGAACGTAGAGAGCCAAGAATAAGAAAAAAAAAAAAAAAAAAAAACAAAAACTTTGGGGACTTTCACGTGCACGCCGAATAATTGACCTTTTTTTTTTAATCGCTCAATATCTGGGGCATTGTTTTTTTTATCGTAATTATTTCAGGCACACTATATGACAATTGAAAAAAATGAAAAATCGGAAGTTTTACAAGTTTGAAAAATTGCTGTGGCCTATTTTTTTATGCAATTTGAAAATTTGTGGGGGAAAAAAATGACGTTGAAGTTTGCATCGTTGGAATGCAACGAAATCCTGTTTTTACATCATTAGAGCTCATAATTATTATTCAATATTTGGTCTGGACAATAAAACGATTCTTCCTTGCTACCTAAAAATTAAATCGACACGAAAAATTGCCAGGAAAATTGAATATTTATTAAATAGGAAATATAGAAAATATTCCTAGGACCCTGCACTATGTGTTTTTAAAAAAATCCCTTACACTGGGGTCACGGGCACCTCGGCACTTTGAATCGATGCAGTTGACTCGCTGTTTGTCGTAGAGAGCTTTGTTTTTTTTTCATTTGATCGTTCGAATTCCGATAAATAAAATAAAACACTGAGATAAAGTGTAATATTCATTTTTCACGGTGAAAAATGCAATTTAAAAAAATTGAGAACAATCTTTGAATTTTTCACTATTTAGTCGGGGTTTGGGGAACCCTGGGACCCAAGAATATATTTTTCGTTGAATCTCAACGTTGCAAACTACAGAGTCATGGAAAAAGGTCGTTCTTTTTATTCAAAATTTGGTCATTTTGGCAGCAAGTCTCACTTCGTTCGGTGGTTTAATTAGTGAAAAATATAATTATCTTTATATTTATTATTAGGACGGTCCAAAAACGACTGGCAATTTGTATTCTTCGTATGAAAAATTGTTTTACACATTAATTCGCTATTTAAGTATTGGATTATTTTTCAAGTTATTCGTAAACGATATTAAGCAGAGAGACTTTTGTCTCTGGGTGTCTGAAGTTTATTTTTAATTTTCAGATCTTTTTCAATTAGATATTAAATATTTTTTCGACTCGATTTTGCAAAAGTGTTCGTTTTTTTTTTCTTCTGTAACGTACTGAACGAATTTTCGGATTAATCAGTAACCAAGAGTTCCTCGGACACTAGGTCAGAGGTGGAAACATTGTCGATTCGAAAGCTTTCCGAATTTCGAGCTCGTCGAATTGCGGAAATGATTTTTTTATAAAAATAAAATGGGAAAATGAGCAAACGAATAGCGAAATGATGAAAATTATCGTTCGCTGTCACCAAAGACTATTAAGTTCTTACGGCCTATTCCGGAACATTATATTAAGCTATCCCGCTTCCAGAAAATCTCTTCCTGCCACGACGTTCAATGATTTTCACGAAAAAACTTAAAAAAAAAAAACAAAAACATTTCAAAATCGTTGAATGGGTTTCGAAGTTTTTTCCGATTGGTCCGGTAAACGTTTTGCATGATACTGAAGTTTGCATCGTCGGAATACAACGAAAAATATATTTTTTATTGATTATTTCGATTATCAATGGACTCGTTCGAATTTTTTAAATAAATTCAGGCACAAAAAATCGTTGACAAATGCTGGATGAAAATGTTGTGCTCTGCTATAAAAAATGACGAGTTTTCGTTGAATTCCAACGATGCCAACTTCGACATTTGCTCGTTGCAACTATATTTTTCGACGATTAATGTGTGGCAACGTCTCGATAAATATCCACTAAAGTTATAGTTGGAATAAAACAAATAACAAATATATGGAAAGAAAAAACGAACAAAATTATTGAAAATGAAAATGAAAAGAAAAAAATCACCGATGCTGAGAATCGACTTTCTTTCGTAGCATCAAAGGTCGACCGTTGTACATGAGCGTGTATGGAGATTGCCAAAATGATTATTACATAGGGATAGTGTGAGACAAATGACACTGTATTTTTCACACCCAGATATTTTTCAATAAAATGAACATAGTAAAAAAAAAAAAAAAACATGTATGAATAATACTTTGAGCTTTATTTTATTTTAGGCATTCTCCTTGGTGCCCATATTTATATTTGAGAAATGATTGGACGTGGAGAGATACAGAGATATAATCCATCGCATGAGAGCCTGAGCTATCGCGTAAGGAAGTGCAAATTTAGAGTGAGGAACCGAGTCTTTTTTATCAGAATTTTCAAACTCCTCGTCGAACGAGTCCGAGGAATTTTCATCACCAAAAATTTCCAGATGTTCCAGCGCAAATGTCTCGTCTAAATTCTCCAAGTTTGAAAATTTATCCTCCAACCAAACCGAGGAATTTTTTTTTATCGTCGAAATAGTCACTTGCTCTTCTAATTTTTTTTCATTCTCATTTATTTTCTTTTGCATTTCAAGCTCTATCGATTTTCTTCTCTCTATTATCGCTATGTTTGAAATTGGATTTTTCATTCCTGCCTCCTCCGTTGTCCCGTTCTCGTTTGTTTCGTTCAGTATTTTTCCAACGTTGCTCACATTGTCCGGCTTGTGAAATACGAAATTGTACGTCGCACGCAACTTGCCAATCAATTTTGCCAGTGGCTTGACCTCTCGAGTTCGGTTCTTAAAATCGATCCAATCCTCCAGTGGTATTAGTCTGCTTATTTGACGTACCTCTTTACCTTGGAGACACACCTGCCACGGATCATTATCCAACCAACAATATTTATTACAAGCCATTCTCCTTTAATCGAATCATTTATTAAATTTCGGTTTTATTAATCCCATGCGTTATTTTTATTGTTTTTATTTTTATTTTATTTTTTATTTTATTTTATTTTTTTTTTGTTTTTTTTTTTTTTAATATTTAATAAAATTTTTTTAAATATTTAATAAAATAAAATTATTTTATTTTATTGTTATTATTACTTGACACACTGGGTCATTGGAACCGGCGGGTCTGATTGCTTTGAGCTGATTTATTAATTATATTTTCAACAATTTTTTTCAAGAGGACATTTCCAATCAATAATTGACAATTCAATCCTTTCAATAATATTCCAAATTCACTTTCTTTCGATTAAGGACGTTTTATGGCGACGATTAAATATCAATTTTTGTTTTCACTTTTTTTTTTTTTACATACAAAATGGTTTGCGAGAAGTTCATTAGAAAAAGTTGTTACAAATTGACTAAAGAACAACTTACTCGAAATTCAAGATTTTCCGAGGTAATCTGTATTTTTTATATAATAAATTAATTTTCGAAAATATTTTACGAGCGATTTTTTTGAAAAATTAAATAAAGCTTCTTCGATGTTTCAGAAAAGTGTATGCAAAGTTTTGAGAGGCTTCATCATTTAGAAATGGAAATATTTAATGTTGAAAATTGCAACATTTTAACACACGCTCTTATGAGAAATTAGGGAAAATTTTGAATTTTATTAATAAAATATCTCGACATAGTGAAACCTCTTGAAATTGCGCGAGCTATTAGACATCACTATTCTCTTTGTGTGGTGGAAATTTAAAGGAATTCTATCGATAGAAAATTTTGCATACAACGTTCTTAAGTATTGGTAAATATAAAAATTGAAAATTATGATTTTTTCGGCAAGTTTTCTACGTCGAAAAAGTTCAAGTGGGTAATAAATGTTTTTGATGATGAATTTTTACATTTTTTCATTTCATTTTAACAAAACATATTAAGAAATGTTGTTGTTTTTTTTTTTAAATTATAGAATCGATCATGAAGCTGCTGATGACGGACAGATCGAGTTACCCTCTGGGTCAAATTGACCCGCTCGTTCCGAAAGGTAAACGAAATAGATTTTTTTAAGAGACACTATTTCGGCAGATCTGGGTCAAACGAATCAGATGACTGTTAATAAATTCTTGGATCTTGATCTCGATGTTAAAAAAAAACGAAAATGAAAAATGTCGATTTTAGAAAAATATTATTTTTGGATATTTTTATCAGGGGCAAAGATTCGAGGGCATCAGACATCTGAGAGGGCGAAAATGTCAGTATATTTTTTAGCAATTTAACAATTTATCAATTTAAATTGTCATTTTTAAAAATTATTAGCAATTATTTTTAATTATTAGGAATTAAAATTAGCATAAATTAAAATAGCAACATTAGCAATTTAGCAAATAGCAATTTGAGGCAAGCACTTACGAACAAAGCAAGACAGACTCCAACGTATAACAACTTCATTTTTCTCACTGCTTATTAATTGCGCCTGTATTTACTTATTTTTTTTTTTTTTTTATAGATACGAAAAAAATAATGCGACTGTTTTAATCGAGACTGGAAAAATATAATCGAGTGTCAACATTTGGTGTGCTGTGCTGTTTTTTATATTTCCATTCGTTCGACTGATGACTAAATTGTTTCGACGACCCCTTTATAGGCCGCAAAGGTCTCCATGCAAGCAATGACTCCCCGAAACGTGAGTTTGATGTCTTACTCAATTAATTTTCAATTCGAAGCACGTAAATATTACTTGCTTTCCAAACTCGATGTCAAGTGTAGAAAATTCATTCTCCTTGTCGCTCCTCGATTCTACGTCCAGTGCTGGTCACATCGACGTTAGACACAGCCATAAAAAAAAAAAAAGATTCTTTGAGCATGAGTTTTAAAAATCTGGGCTTTGAAATATTATTTCAAAAATTCGAAATTGACGTGATTTTTTATTTATACCGCAAAAACTGCTATAATTGTGGATTGTCGTTTGGGATAAAAATCAATTTTGATCCTTGGTCGCCACACTGGGTCAATCAGACCCGGACCTTTTTTTTTTTTGGTAATTTCTAACCTAGAAATTTTTTCAAGGACTGCGTGGACGCTCGTCAAAATTGACCATTTTGTTCAGTCGAATTCTTTTCACGAGCTTTCCATGATATTTTGATAAACTTACCACCAAAAGGATGAAATACACCTCGGGTCAAATTGACCCAAGTGTGTACACGACCCTGGCAAATTGGGTTTTTATGATAAAATACGTTTTTTATCATTCACAATGTTTGTTGGGCAATGAGATATTGTTTATCAAATGTTTGTGTTAATTTATTGCATTCACATAGGATACAGTCTCAAGCTCCAAATTGCACCGTTTCGAGGTGATGAGCCTCAATTTTTAAAATAATTGAGGAAAAAAATCGCAAATCGGTCGGTATTTAAAATGATTTGTTCGGCGATAAATATTTCACGTGTTTTAAAGAATGTAACTCAATGGTATCAATGGTCGGAGATCTCGGCTTAGAGCAGTGGAAGGATCGTGCAAATTTTTCAGTGCCCATTCAGTTTTTGACTTGGAATCGTCCCTCGTAAGCTCTTTTCTTTCCAATGTCTTTTCAAGAAGAATTCTTATCTGCGGACCAATTCCACCTTCGCCCGAGGATTTCAAAGTTTTGAGAACCTCGTCAGAGTAACCGGAATATTTGGCGAAACCTTGTCTCCTCGCGTCTTTACTCAATGCATCGTACAGAGACGCCAGCTCTTGCGTTGAATTTCGCAGCGGGGATTTTGTCGTTTTTCTCAAATAGTTTGACAAACTTGGTCGCGGCACTTGCGATACTTTTTCACCGATCAATGTGAATCTGGGAACGTAAAATTTTACGAGATATCGTTCAATTGCTTTGAGCACCTTTACTAAAAATAATTCAACACTATTTTTTTATTACCACGCTCGAGTTACCATCGTTTAAATTCAACGAAAACTCATTATTTTTATAACAGAGCGTAAAATTGATATACCGTATTTGCCAACGATTATGGAACGGTCTTCTTTGCCATTCGGAAACTGAATTTACCAGAAAAATTGCAACGAGTCCATTAAATATCAAAATAATGAGTTATTAATACATTTTTATTGTATTCCCATTTTCGAAATTGAAATACATTCGAAAACTGAATTTACTAGAAAAATTGGACCGGGTGCATTTATTATCGAAATAATGAATTAAAAAAAAAAAAAATTTCAATTCATTATTTTGATAATTAATGCACTCGTTGCAATTTTTCTAGTAAATTGAGTTTTCGATGGGACAAATTTATTATACAAAAGTTTGCATCGTCGGAATACAACGAAATTTTTTTTTTATTCATTATTTTGATAATTAATGCACTCGGTTTGATTTTTCTAGTAAATTGAGTTTTCGATGGGACAAATTTATTGTGCAGAAGTTTGCATCGTCGGAATACAACGAAATTTTTTTTTTATTCATTATTTTGATAATTAATGCACCCGGTCCAATTTTTCTAGTAAATTGAGTTTTCGATGGGACAAATTTATTATACAAAAATTTGCATCGTCGGAATACAACGAAATTTTTTTTTTATTCATTATTTTGATAATTAATGCACTCGGTCCAATTTTTCTAATAAATTGAGTTTTCGATGGGACAAATTTATGGTACAGAAGTTTGTCCATTCGAAAACTCAAATAACTAGAAAAATTGGACCGAGTGCATTTGTTATTAAAATAATGAATGGAAAATATATTTTTCGTTGTTTTCCAACGATGCAAACTTCGGTATCAAATTTTTATGGGATAATGGTTCAAGTGACGTTGAAAAAGAAAAAGTAATTATTTTTTTCGTAGTTGTATACGAAGCGAAGGGGTTTAAAGGTTCGAACAGCATTCTTTATTATCTTTGGCAATGCTCTCGAAGTGTAGAGCTAGATTTTCGATAAAATGTGTAAAATCTCTGAGTAACTTGTCATTAAAAGACTGACCTGATTTCTTCATCCTCCTCTTCGGAACTGTCGAGTTTTTCTTGTTGCGATTGTCCCAAGCTTCTCGAATCGTCGTCGTTGTCTTTTGATTCTTCGGAAGATTCTTTCTTTTCGTCCGACTCTTCAGAAGAGTTTTTAATGTCCTTTGAATCTTCCGACGAGTTTTTCTTTTCGTCGGATTCCTCGGACGAATTGTCTTCCGATTTGTTTCCTTCGCTCGGCGAAGCGGTTGATGTTTGTTCGGCAAGTGGTTCGCTGTCGTTGGGTACCCGGGAGTCTACGTATTCTCCATCACTTTCAATAGTTTCTTCATTCCTTTCCACCGGTTCTTGAGCTTCTTGTCCAGGTTCTTGAACCTCTTGATTTATTTCCGGCGTCTCGTAATTTTCTTCCGGCGTTTCCGCCTCGATGAGCTCCGTCGTTGCAACGATTCCTGGAGCTTTTATCGCGATTGCTTCCTTGGCATTTTTATCAGTGATCGCTAAAGTTTGCGTCGCATTGGAAGGCGCCGTTGTCGAGGACGATGCCAACGTTGACGTTGACGTCGGATCGTTGGCGGATTGCAAGGTCACCGAGGTCGTCGGCGAAGCTTCAAACGATGCTGGCGATACCGTTGATCCTTCGGCATCGGACAAAGCCCCGGAACTTGTCAATGTGCTCGGAGCATCTTGGACAATAGGTTGATGTTGTCCTGGAGCATGAGGACTCGTCGCTTCCACCTCTGCTTTCGCTGTTGTCGTCGTTGTCGAAGAAGAAAGTGAATCTGCAAGTTCCTCGGCTTGCAAATCTTTCAGCTGGCTCACAGCGTGAAAAATCACCTGGAAATCGTTTTTTTTTTCCTATTCATCAAGTCCTCGGACGAATCCAACTTTTTCAGCATCGATTCACGTCAAGGACGTTGTATGGCGACGGTCGAATGTAAATTTTTGTTTTCAGTATTTCTTACATACAAAATGGCTTGCGAGCCCAAATTCATTGAAAAAAGTTGTTACAAATTGACTAAAGAACAACGCACTCTAAATCCAAGATTTTCCGAGGCAATCTATATTTCTTTTATAATAAACAAAATTTCGAAAAAATTTTACGAACCATTTTTTTTTTGAAAAATTAAATAAAGATTCTTCGATGTTACATAAAATTTTATGCAAAGTTTCAAGAGGCTTTAACATTTAGAAATCGAAATATTTAATGTTGAAAATTGCAACTTTTAACACACCCTCTTATGAGAAATTAGGGAAAATTTTGATTTTTATAAATAAATATCTCGAATTCTGCATGCAATGAAAAGAAGATTTTGTTGGAAAAGATGGATTTTTTGTTGGATACGTCAGACTAAACGTTTTTTTGAAAAATCACAAAAATGTTGTCATTGCAGCAAGAAATATTCTAGAAAGTCTCTTTGGAAAGCAAATTTTTGTCATTCCAATCGTAAATCTTGCTGACAGTTCCCTTAGGAATGAAAAATATTGTCAAAATTACAAAAATTTTGAAATTATCAAAAAATATTTAGTTTATCGTGTTCAACAAAATATCGCAACGTTTTTTTTTTTTTTTACAAAATTTAGCATACAACGTCCTTAATAAAGAAAGAAAAATGGCGAACCTGCATCGCAGCCGGAAGATAAGCGTCCGAGTAAACTGGCGTTGAGAATGCGGGCGGTTTTCTTACCACAGCGCCGTTTGATCCCTGCGAAAAAAATCTCTTTCGATTATGACATTTCTTCAGATTTATATACTCCCAAATGTTTCAACACTTTTCTCCTATCGTTGGCTCACATTTCACGCTACAGTATCCTACACCCGCGTCGATTTTATTGGATGATGGATTCTATCGTTATTACGAGTAAATTGGATTAGTCACAGGTCGAGAAGTTTATTTTAGGTCGAGCTAATCACGTTCGAATATTCTTCTTTGCTGGACAAAACATTTGTTTGTTTCCTCCTGCAACGTACTACTCTGTTCTGCTAGCCCATTATCTTTGCCATTGCGTGACACTCGAGTTACCAACGTTGGGCTCCAACGAAAAATACGTTTTTCTATTTATTTTTTCTTCCATTTTAAAAACCATGACAATTTCGTATCAATTTTCTCTTTGGATCCTAAAAAACGTCGTTTTATTATCCTTACTAAATATTAAGGAGGTTGGCTACACACAACAATTTTGCCATATTAAAAGTTTAGGAAAATTCCAAATGATTAATATTTAATGAAATTTGGTGAGTATATTCTTTAGTACAAAATATGAATATACACATTTTTTAACATTTTTCTTCTTCATAGTTTTCGAGTTATTGAAAACTAGAGTTTCCATGCATAAGCATAGCATTCAGATATATATAGGTATATTTTTTGCAAATTGTAAACTCCAATAATTCGACAACGATGTGGACGAAAAATTTGAAAAAAATAGTGTCATCGTATTTGATGCTAAAGAATGTCATCGACAAATTTTATTAAATTCTTATCATTTTGTCGTATGTAGCCATATTAAAAGCATAGGGAAATTCGAAATGATTAGAATTTGATGAAATTTGATGAGTATATTCTTTAGTACAAAATATGAATATACAAATTTTTTAACATTTTTCTTCTTCATAGTTTTCGAGTTATTGAAAACTAGAGTTTCCATGCATAAGCATAGCATTCAGATATATATAGGTATATATTTTGCATATTGTAAATTTCAATTATTCGACAACTATGTAGACGAAAAATTTGAAAAAAATAGTGTCATCGTATTTGATGCTAAATAATGTCATCACCAAATTTTATTAAATTCTTATCATAGTGTCGTATGTAGCCAAGCTCATTAAACAAGTAAAAACAGAATTTCGTTGCATTCGAAAAATGAAAACTTGGTCTTTCCGCTCATCCAATGGTTGCCGAACGAATAAATTTTACCACGAGCCTCTTTTACTTCAATACTGCTCCCTCGATCGTTTAATTATTCAAATTAATTCATAAGCACTCGATTTATAATGATAAAAAATGTTGCCTAAGATTTTGACGTTTGTAGGAAATTGTACGAGGAAAATTGAAATATTTCGTTTCGTCTTACCCGATTGATACAGAAATACAGGAGGAGGATCCCAAGGCCAATGACCTTCATGGTGATTGATGCGAGTGTGTTTTTATGATTGAATTATATTTAAAACTATTAATCGGTGGTTGACTGTTTAGGATCGATAAACTTCTCGGACGACAAGTTAACCGAGACTGCCCTGCGAGCCTTTTGCTGCTGCTGCCGCTTCGAGAAATTTGTAACGGTTTTCATCCTGGTTTGTCTTCGTGGCAACACAACTGACGCGTTTCGTCGGTGTATATTCTTTCATGTACGTACGAGAGGCTACTCGAACGATCAAAAATATCACTTAACGCATTTCAACTGAAATTAAGGACGTTGTATGGTGACGGTCAAATCTAAATTTTTGTTTTTAGTTTTTTTTTCACATACAAAATGGTTTGCGAGCCTGAGTTCATTAAAAAAAGTTGTTACAAATTGACTAAAGAACAAGGCACTCTAAATCCAAGATTTTCCGAGGCAATCTGTATTTGTTGGCTAATAAACAAAATTTCGAAAAAATTTAACGAACCATTTTTTTGAAAAATTAAATAAAGCTTCTTCGATGTTACATAAAAGTTTATGCAAAGTTTTAAGAGGCTTCAACATTTAGATATCGAAATATTTAATGTTGAAAATAGCAACTTTTAACACACCCTCTTATGAGAAATTAGGGAAAATTTTGATTTTTATAAATAAATTTCTCGTCCCTTCGAAATGCAAATTTTTGTCATTCCAATCGTAAATTTTGCTGACAGTTCCGTTAGGAATAAAAAATATTGTCAAAATTACGAAAATTTTGAAATTATACAAAAATATTTAGTTTATCGTGTTTAACAAAATATCGATGTTTTTTGACAAAATTTAATTTTCTACGTGGTGAAAGCTCTTAAAATTGCGCGAGCCATTAGACATCACTATTCTCTTTGTGTGGTGCTAATTTGAAGGAATTCTATCGATAGAAAATTTTGCATACAACGTCCTTAAAATGAAGCGGTTAACAAAAATCTCTATTTTCGTTTTTTTTCCTTCTCTCGTCGTTGACTCGTTTCGATAATTTATCGATACATCGCCAGGAGAAAAAAAGATTTTGTTCTCGGAGTTGAAAAATTTCTGAGGTCGTCATCACAATTTGCCGAGAGTTTTTCGTTCTCTCTGCTATTCGTCCGGAACAACTTTTAACCGCGAGAGAGTGAAAATTCCATGACGTATTTTTCTTGTCTTGGCGAGATTTCAAGGCGAGGCGGTTTCGGCATTTTTTGTTTTCAAGTCTCTTCTCCAAGCTTGCCATCGCACACACCATGCAAATTATACCACGACCGGTTCTATATTATCATTATCTATTTTTTTTCCTCAATTCGTCTCTCTTTTTTTTTTTTAATCTTTTGTTTTTGTTTTTTTAGTCTCTGGGACAAAATCAACTTTGCTGAAGGATTTCCTTCAATTTCTCGCGGACGACTTTTACTCGTCGTAATGGGTTTTTACACTGAAAAGAAGATTTTGTTGGAAAAGTTCGATATTTTGTTGGATACGTTGGACTAAACGTTTTTTTTGAAAAATCACAAAAATGTTGTCATTGCAGCAAGAAATATTCTAGAACGTCCCTTCGAAAAGCAAATTTTTGTCATTTCAATCGTAAATTTTGCTGACAGTTCCATTTGGAACAAAAAATATTGTCAAAATTATGAAAAGTTTGAAATTATCCATAAATATTTAGTTTACCGTGTTCAACAAAATATCGACGTTTTTTGGCAAAATTTTATTTTCAGTGTATCGCTTGTACTTTTGTTATATTAACCCTAGAACGGTAAACTTATTTTTTTTCCCTTATTCCCGTAACCTGGGGTCATAAATGACCCCAATTTTGAAAAATTCATATCTCCGGTAAAATTTAACGAAAAGCGTTCAACTTGGGCTCATTCTTTTCGTTTTTTAATGCAAAATCACACGAGCCTGGGGTAATTTTTTTCCGAGTCGGAAAATTAGTCAAAAATGCGGTAAAACGATAAAAAACGGGAGAACGAAGCGAGAAAGGGATTTAAAGTCGCCTGGGGTCGTTTTTGAGGCGAGATTACCGTTCTAACAGGCTTAACCGCTGAATATTCATCAAGCTATTTTATTGGTTAGTGAGAGTTTTATTCGATTCTCAATGCGGGCGCCCGGACAATACTCACTGTGTTTATCACTCGACACTTTCCATTATTGAAATATATTCATAAATCCATAGGAATACTCGCTATCGTTACTTATATATATTCTGGAAAACGTTGACCATTTATTTTGGTGGAAACTCTCGCCTAGTACAAACCTATCGAGACTGATATATATTCTTGAAAAGTTTTTACAACTTACTCGCTGCAGTCCTGGAGCATTAAGGCAATCGTATTTCTCCAACGAAAATGAAACTTTATATCGTTCTTGTCTCGTTTTTCATTGTAAGTCATTCGTTCACATTATTTATTCAACTATTATTCCTGCTTAGTCTTTACGAACCTTTTCCAAAGGATTCCGCTTGCACATTTTATTTCTTCGTTCGTTTATTACTCGAGGATTCATTATTTTGTGATAATATATTTGAAAAACAGTCTCAACGGTGTCGCAGTTCTCGTATGAAAATAAAAGTTTTTTTTTCTTTTTTTTTTTTTTAACTCGAGCGTTTGAGATTTATTTACGGTATTTTGCTTCGTAAATTAGAAACCGTTTGTTCCAGTTTTGAAAAGTAGATCCAAGAGTGGAATTAACGTAATTCCGGAAATTGAGAAATTGACGAATTAAAAGTCTTTGCTGCATTTAGCAATTTGGAAAAACTGTTCTTTTTAATCATGATTTGTTGAATTTTTAATAATGAGATTTTACAGAGAAATAAAAGAAAACTTGGTTGCATTCCAACGATGCAAACTTCAACGTCAATCTCTTGATTTTTAAAGAAATTTGAATATTTTTCGTTTGTTATTTCGCTTGATGGTTTGTTTTTTGATTTTTAATTTTGTTTAGAACGTCGTGATCGAATCGAAACCTGTGGAAAATACGAATGATTTTGAGGTGAAGAACGAGATCGATTATGGAAATAGTGCCAAGGATAAAAATAAGAGTGACGACGATACTCGAAAGAAATTGTCTCGGCAGAGCGAATCCTCCGGCGAACAGAGCAACACTTTGAAGGATGAAAATACCGAAAATAATGGAGTCACTGGCGAAACAAGTGGCTCAATAAAACCCCAACAAACCGACAACAGTGTCCTTAATAATTTCTTGTTACCACTTTTGCAAAAATGGAAATTTACGCCTGAAACTTTTTTCCAAGATCGACTTCATGCCTTGAAACAAAGCCTCGGAAATCTCGGCTGGATCGTTCCCCTCAATGCTACCAACTCCAAACAATTCGCTACGACCAATGGCATTCTCCATCTCGTTGGTCTTAATGATTCTGGTTTCTACACCGATAGATTCGAGCCTGCTGGCTTTTTGGGTGGCAATGGATGGTTCGCTAATAAAGGCGGCATTCTCGGTGGTCCCGGCGCCATTATATCCACTGGCAGTCTCCTCACCGACTATCCAACCCCCTACAGAAAATAAACCATGTTTACCAAGTTAGCGTCGTTAAAATCCAACGAAATTCTGTTTTTCTATCGAAATTCTGATTCAATATTTGGTCAGGACAATAAAACGATATTTTTTCAGGATCCAGACACAAAATCGGTACGAAAATTGTCATGGTTTTTATAATTGAACAAAAAATGAATACAAAAATTATTTTTCATTGGAATGCAACGAAATTCTGTTTTTTTATCGAAATTCCGATTCAATATTTGGTCAGGACAATAAAACGATCTTTTTTCAGGATCCAGACACAAAATCGGTACGAAAATTGTCATGGTTTTTATAATTGAACAAAAAATGAATACAAAAAGTATTTTTCATTGGAATGCAACGAAATTCTGTTTTTTTTATCGAAATTCCGATTCAATATTTGGTCAGGACAATAAAACGATATTTTTTCAGGATCCAGACACAAAATCGGTACGAAAATTGTCATGGTTTTTATAATTGAACAAAAAATGAATACAAAAAGTATTTTTCATTGGAATGCAACGAAATTCTGTTTTTTTTATCGAAATTCCGATTCAATATTTGGTCAGGACAATAAAACGATATTTTTTCAGGATCCAGACACAAAATCGGAAGGAAAATTGTCATGGTTTTTATAATTGAACAAAAAATGAATACAAAAAGTATTTTTCATTGGAATGCAACGAAATTCTGTTTTTTTTATCGAAATTCCGATTCAATATTTGGTCAGGACAATAAAACGATATTTTTTCAGGATCCAGACACACAATCGGAAGGAAAATTGTCATGGTTTTTATAATTGAACAAACAATCAATAGGAAAACGTATTTTTCTTTGGATTCCAACGTTGCGAACTTCTGTGTCATGAAAATGAAATCGACCAGTTGCACATCTCTCCGCTACCTGTAAAAAAAAAAAAAACATATTTTCCAAGTCTATTTATTCTTGGGTATACTTCCGGTCGCGAAATACAGAAAATAATTGACGAAATGTCGATACGCAGATGAGAGGTGAACGATTTGCTTTTTTTTTTTTTTCGAATTACGACTCTTGCATTTTTATCACTTCACGTTGGAATGCAACGAATTTTTTTTCTGGCAAAGCTCGTTATCAAGATGCAAAATGTAATTTCGATGATCGAACGATCGGTTTGTGTGACCCGAAAAGTATGTCGACTCGAAAAATTTTGCATGATTATGAAAATTAAACAAATTTTCAATTAAAAAATATTTATTTCGTAGTTTTCTTTAATAAAGAAAATAATCGACAGGGCGAAGTAGACGAGGGCAATGACTCTAGAAAATTAATGAACTAATGGATCAATAGACTGCTGAGATTGAATTGACCATGGGGAGTGCTTTTGAGGGTGCACGAACGTATCGGTTCTCGAGAGAATCTTGTTGGAGGTTGGAAACGAGAGCGCGCCTATGAATGGACTGTCCAAATTGCGTGCGTGCGTGCTAACGATCCTCCAGCGATATCCATTCTCCGAGGCTTGTGTTTAGTCATGCATACGTGTATATTTAATAATGCAGATAGAGATCCGCGTCTACGTGCTATTTAAATGCATCGATTTTCATGGTTAACCCTACAGCGGAACCCCCACAATAATCGCTCGAGTATAAACAAATATTTGTCTCTTAAAATACTTTCTTATTAAAGTATCGAATGGTCTTCGAGTATAAATCGACCAAATGACAAAATATTAGATTTCTCGGGGTCTACTGGACGGATTTTCTTTCAATAAGGACCATTGGGAAGATAAGAAATCGTAGAAAATTATAACCTCATTTATCATTTTTTTAATTTACCCGTTTCTCCGTGAGGCTGATTTATCAGTTTTTCTCCATATACAAAATTGCTTCTGAGCTCAAGTTCATTAAAAAAAGTTGTTACAAATTGACTAAAGAACAACATACTCTAAATTCAAATTGTCGAAAAAATTTTACGAACGATTTTTTTGAAAAACTAAATAAAGCTTCTTCGATGTTACAGTAAAGTGTATGCAAAGTTTTAAGAGGCTTCACCATTTAGAAATGGAAATATTTAATGTTGAAAATTGCAACTTTTAACACACGCTCTTATGAGAAAGTACTGAAAATTGTGATTTTTATAAATAAATATCTCGACTTCTGCATGGTGAAGCCTCTTAAAACTGCGTGAGCAATTAGGCGACACTATTTTCTTTGTGTGGTGCAAATTTAAAGGAATTCTATCGATAGAAAATTTGGCATACAACGTTGCCACGAAAAGAAAAAAATTACCGAAGAGGTCGAAGTTTTCATCGTTGGAATGCAACGAAATTCGCTTTTTTCTCGATCAGAGTTCATGATTCTTATGAAATATTTGATCCAAGACAATAAAACGATTTTTTTTCAGGATCCAAACAAAAAATCGGTACGAAAATGGTCATGAATTTTGAAATAGAACAAACAATTATTAGGAAATGTATTTTTCCTTGCCAACTTTTCGTCTCTCGATCACAACGGCGTGTTTTTTTTCTCCCTGAAGACAAAAGTGATTCTACTCTCTATATATACTCGTTGACGTATTACCTACATAGATATTCCCTTGAATGAAGGCTTTGTGTCTTGTGGCATCAATTAAACGCGTGGGTGGGCGGATCGTCATGGTCATACGTGACAAAGATGACCAAAGCTCTCTCTCCCTCTCTCTCTCTCTCTCTCTCTCCTTTGCACTATCGCGGGGGGCTGAGCACCGACGCGTTTGCGCGTCAATAACTGCCGAAAGGAGCGAGTCGCAACCGAAGAAAACGTTGGGACACAAAGGGAAGGCTCAAACGCAAGAGATTTGAGACGCGAGAGTCGAAATTTAAATTCATGCAGCGTGCCGAATGATTATTATTATACGAAACGAAAGTTTCTAGGGAAATGGGCAATCCCATCCAGGACAATCGATGGTAAGATGGAAAATGAGTTTGTTGGCAGGAGAAGCTTCGGGAGACGTTCCGCTGTGGCGCTCCAGCTCAAGCAGGGAAACGCAAACGCATTACCGCGCAATACGCGTGGAATCGACGACTCCCCGAGCTCAATGTGTATGCCTGCTTGCTCGTTGTTCGATGACTCTCTCGGTCCGATCGCCTTGGGTAGTAGTCGACCGAGCGGTACTGGCGACGACGCTCGAGACCGCCGCTGTCTTAGAATAAATAAAAATGCGCGTGAAAGGATGCCGTACGAACGCGGGAGACACTTACCGCAGAAAGACACGGTATTAAGCTTCTCAAATAATCGCACCAAAACACTAAACTCGTCATTTTCGATTCGATCCTCGTACCAGTTCGACATTAAACCTCAATTTTTTCTTATTAATCATTTTTTTCCTATTTTTTTTGGTGCTTTTTCTTTACGATTTTTGATAGAAATGTTGAGAAATAAAAAGCTCTCACTTGGCATATTATTGCACCATTTTTCTCCATTCTTGATAAGACGATATATTTTTCAAGTGTTTTGTGCATCAGGCCGAGATGTTGCACATCGGAATATAAAAACGCGTGGTGTGTACTCGAAGCGGTGTGATACAGTATCGAAGGATCATTAATCGCTCAATGGGAATATCATTCAATCAAGTACAATTTTGTATGCTTTATTTTTCTTTGTTATTTTTTTTTTTCACGTACGAATTCGCTACGAAATTGACGAAAAGATTGAAAAATTGACATTTTAGATGGTTTTTTTTTCGTTTTTCTTTTGGAAAGGTCAAAAATTACTGGGAACTAATAAAATCTGTCGATTCGTCAGGATAGTGTTATATTTTTCGTACGTTCGTTTGTCGCATTTTCACAGATTCCTCTTGCGAAAATATTTCGCGATATGTACGACTTTGCGTCATTGCACATTTATCGAATTTATTTTTTCATCTTTGTGATGGTTCCTGGATGCGTTTTTTTTTGTTTTGACGTCGAGGGACCTTGGAATTTTTTAAAAGAATTCGTTGTTTTTCGGGATCTTGTGGAACAGAAATATTCTCGTGGTAAATAGCGTGGGTATGGGTGAATACATATGTATGTATCTGATCAAACTTGACTTACACTCGCCACAAGAATTGTTCAATGATACCGAAGTCCGCATCGTTGGAATACAACAAAAATATATTTTTCATTGATTATTTTGATAATTAATGCACTCGTTGCAATTTTTCTAGTAAATTCAGTTTTCCAATGGACAAATTTATGTTAGCGAAGTCTGCATCGTTGGAATACAACAAAAATATATTTTTCATTGATTATTTTGATAATTAATGCACTCGTTGCAATTTTTCTAGTAAATTCAGTTTTCCAATGGACAAATTTATGTTAGCGAAGTCTGCATCGTTGGAATACAACAAAAAAATATTTTTTATTCATTATTTTGATAATTAATGCACTCGTTGCAATTTTTCTAGTAAATTCAGTTTTCCAATGGACAAATTTATGTTAGCGAAGTCTGCATCGTTGGAATACAACAAAAATATATTTTTTATTCATTATTTTGATAATGAATGAACTCGTTGCAATTTTTCTAGTAAATTCAGTTTCCCAATGGACAAATTTATGTTAGCGAAGTCTGCATCGTTGGAATACAACAAAAAAATATTTTTTATTCATTATTTTGATAATTAATGCACTCGTTGCAATTTTTCTAGTAAATTCAGTTTTCCAATGGACAAATTTATGTTAGCGAAGTCTGTATCGTTGGAATACAACAAAAAAAAATTTTTTATTCAACTTTGATAAAAAAAACTTGATTTTTTTTCTTGTAGGAAACAAGTATAGAGTGCATTAAGCATTTATAAATGTGGTTAAGTCTGTTTACTCGTACCCTACCCACATTTTACCATCTCAGGTCGGTGTCAAGTTTCTCGTTTGTGCATTAAATAGTAGTAAATTTTTTTTCTTCGTTTATTCTCCAGCCCTCAGTGCTGATAATGCTCGTTATCACTTCGAGCATTGACATTTGTATTTTTTTTTCTCTATTGAATAATAATTCTAAGAGGATCTTGGCTCGAGCATCAGGGAGAAATATTTGGCAATGTTTTTAATTTCTTGAAGAATTTGAAATTCGTGTTCACCTTCGCAACGTTGGAATGCAACGAAAAATATTTCTTTTTATCGATGATTTGTTGAATTTTCAAAATGATCGAAATGTTTTCGAGACGATATACTTTTCCCATTGGAAAAATCGAACGTTTTATCATCGCAATTACATTCTGCATTTTCATAATGACCTTTGCCATAGAAATAAAAGAATTCCGTTGCATTACAACGATGCAAACTTCGTAATTGAGGTACTTGAGAAAATAATAGTTGGCTTGGCAGTAAAAATGGTAAGATTATTTTTTAATAATTCATTTGCATCCCAGAAGGAAGGAATTGATGGAAAAAATTGAATGAATGGTCGATTGAGTCCCAGAGGGTCAGGGTCGATTTAATTGCTTCGCAATGGCTCGCATTCACTTGAACGTATCGATACTCTGAAATTTCTTGCAGTTTTCTATCGATGTATATATCTATTTATTTCGTAACCTAATGTATTCGAGGCACTAGTAAGATTTACCTTCTTCGAGGTAAAACTGGTATATATGACGACCTTGAATCGCGCGGAACGGAAGCGCCATGCGCGTGAGGTTTCAGAGGCAAAGGAAGAGGTCGAGAGCGGCACGACAGAGCTCGGGTGGGAGAAAGCAGCGGCTTATCGAGCATCCAACGATTTTTATGTTTTTCTTCTGGAGATACAGGACAATTCATACATTATTTTTTAAACCAACAAATCCGTAGTGCATGGATGCAAAAAATTATTAAAATTTGTTCGGGGATAAAAAATCGTCTTTTTAAAATTAAAAAAAATATTTAAAAAAAAAAAAAACATAAATTTGTCCATTCGAAAAGTGAATTTGGTAGAAAAATTTGAACGAGTGCATTAATTATGAAAATAATTGATGAAAACGAAATTTTTCATTTTAATTGGCGTGATTTTTCGAAAATTCTTTTTCAATTTCTTTTTCATTTTGTGGGTCACGCGACAATATTTTTCAATGGAGATATCGTTCGATTACATTTTATCCGGCAATTATGAAAATTAGGGAATTGTTTGAGGAAACATGGTCCAAGAGACGAGACGCGAAGCACCGGGAAGTTTCGCGTGATCGAATCGCATCGCGATAATTATCCCGCGAATCATGAACATTGCGAGTATTTTTCGCTTAATAATTCTGCCAATTGTTTCACTCCATGTCCAATGGAAAATACGTTTTTCTATTAATTGTTTGTTCAATTTAAAAAATCATGACAATTTTCCTTACGATTTTGTCTTTGGATCCTAAGAAAAAAATGGTTTCATTATCCTGACCAAATATTTGATAAGAATCTTGAGTGCTGCTCAAGAAAAAATGGAATTTTGTTCACTGAAAACAAAATTTTGTTGGAAAAGATCGATATTTTGTTTGATACGTTCGACTGAACGTTTTTTTTTTTGAATAATCCCAAAAATTGTGTCATTGCAACAAGAAATATTCTAGGAAATCTCTTCGGAAGCTAATTTTTGTTCTTTCGAATGTAAATTTTGCTGACGATTCCGTTAGAAACCAAATAAACTGCCAAAATAACGAAAATTTTGAAATTATTCAAAAATATTTAGTTTAACGTGTTCAACGAAATATCAACGATTTTTAACAAAATTTCATTTCCAGTGTTGCATTCCAACGATAAAAATCTCAACATCTTGTCCAGTGGACCATTCGTTATGAATGGACTTGTATCTTTAGCTCGTGTAGTAGGAACAACTCGTTGAGGTTTGAGTTGCATGCACAAGGGCCAGCGACCTTCTGACGTTCTCCCACTTGGCCATAGCCTTGCTCCCATGCTGACGATACTTGTCTGTTGCTCTCTCCTCTCGACCCTTTCACACTCCTTGCCTTCTTTTTATTCGAACACATCGTCGTCATGATATAATCGGCCTCGTGATTCTTATTTCCGTCCCTTCAGGCCCTTACAATCCCTTTTCTTATTTGTGTCTCTCTTGGCCGCGCTCTCCAACCTTTTTTTTCTTCTTCTTCTTTTCACGAACCTCTTTAAGAACGTTGGCTACATAGGACAATATGATAAGAATTTAATAAAATTTGGTGATGACATTCTTTAGCATCAAATACGATGACACTGTTTTTTTTTTCAAATTTTTCGTCTACATAGTTGTCGAATAATTGGAGTTTACAATATGCAAAATATATTCCTATATATATCTGAATCCTATGCTCATGCATGGAAACTCTAGTTTTCAATAACTCGAAAATTATGTAGAAGAAAAATGTTAAAAAATTTGTATATTCATATTTTGTACTAAAGAATATACTCACCAAATTTCATAAAATTCTAATCATTTAGAATTTTCCTATGCTTTTAATATGGCTACATACGACAATATGATAAGAATTTAATAAAATTTGGTGATGACATTCTTTAGCATCAAATACGATGACACTATTTTTTTCAAATTTTTCGTCTACATAGTTGTCGAATAATTGGAGTTTACAATATGCAAAATATATTCCTATATATATCTGAATCCTATGCTTATGCATGGAAACTCTAGTTTTCAATAACTCGAAAACTATGTAGAAGAAAAATGTTAAAAAATTTGTATATTCATATTTTGTACTAAAGAATATACTCACGAAATTTCATTAAATATTAATCATTTGGAATTTTCCTAAACTTTTAATATGGCAACATTGTTGTGTGTAGCCAACCTCCTTAAAACTAAATATTTCTCGCGTCCTAATAATAGCCCTTTCTCGTCAAGGACTCGTTCCGATGTCCAGGTCTATCACGAATCAAGCCGATTTACATTTACAATTATGATTTTATCGCAGAATTGATTTTTCTCATTCACTCTTCAGCTTGAGACTTATTACGCGACCTTCGAATTCGAGGAAATGGAAATTAGGCTATTTCGACATTATACCAGCATCGATTTCGTTTAATACGTTTCAGAATTTTTCGTATGCCATGCACGAGATCGTACGATGTTGGAATTGGTATCTTTGAAATTGAACCAAAACCGATTTTTCTTTAAAACTGAATTGACTCAAAAATTTAAAAAAGTGCATTATCTAAATAATAAATAAAAAATACATTTTTCGTTGTATTACAACGATGCGAACTTTGGTATCATAAATTTTCCCATTCGAAAACTGAATTTACTAGAAAAATTGCAACGAGTGCATAATTATCAAAATAATTAATAAAAAAAAATATTTTTGGTGGATTCCAACGATGGAAACTTTGGTTTCATAAATTTGTCCATTCGAAAACTGAATTTACTACAAAATTTTGAACGAGTGCATTAATTATCAAAATAATAAATAAATAAAAAAAATATATTTTTGTTGGATCGCAACGTTGCGAGCTTCAGTGTTTGGAATTTTCTATAGGAACGATCTTGATGAGTCAAGGAAATTTGAGAAAATTTTTCGAGGCAAATTGAGTTAATTTGTTACGTCCTCTTTTCTCTTTTCGTTGTATCGTCTCTTTGACCTTTGGCTATACACTTTCCTTCTTTTGCACCTTTCCTAATAGCCCTTCGTTTCCTGCTCGCAAAGTTGTTGCTTGCTTTAGCGAAAAAGGCTCTTTAAACGACTTACTAAGCTCAAGGTATTGACATCCGAACAAGAAAACGAACAAGAAGCGAAAAGAAAACGAAATATATATACAGCAGTCTCGAGCTCTTGCTCTCCACCTTTCTCGACTATCGATCTCAACACCCTCCTTTATTTACTTTTCTTCTTTTTTATTCCATGCTTAATACGCCACTTAAAACAACCCGAGTTTTCTCTGATATTTTGGAGGCTTTTGTAATAGTTTGAAAATTTGACCGACTTTCCGTCGAAACGATACGTTTTGGTCGTTGAAACAGAAGGTAGGGTGTTCCCTCGACGACTCCGTGAAACTCCATTACGAGCCTGATGCCAGGGAAAGCGAATAACACTCGGTGAACGGCTAATAATTTGCCGGAACAGTGTAATCAACGTTTTCCTCGAGGCTGATTCACCATTACGAAAGAAAATAAATTCCCTTGCCACAGAATATTGAGGGACGATAAAAAGTTAATAATTAGCAATCACTCCCTTGGGACCCTGAGGAATTGCAAGAAAAGTTAATAACCGTTTTAATGGCTGATCGCGTAACGCGATCCACTCGATACCAGTCCTTAACTTTCCAAACATGTACAGAGAACAATCGATCTCTCCGAGGTCAAGGAAAAATCTTCTAATCATCGATTTTTGCATAAAAAATTATTTTCCATTAATTGTTTGTTAAATTTCAAAAACTGGAAAAATATCGTTTTATCGTCCTGACCAAATATTGAATAAGAATCTTGACATTTGTTCAAGAAAAAATATAATTTCGTTGCATTCCAACGACGAAAACTGCAACGTGATAGAAATTTCAAAATATTTCGCAATCAAATCAAATAAAGCTCGAAAGTATAAGAGTGATTCTTCATCATCTGTCGTCTGAAGAAATAATTTTACGAAAACGATAGTCTTTGTATTTTTATTAAATTTTTTTTATAAAGTAAAAACAAAATTGTTCATTTACAAGATTTTGGAAACGGAAATGCGAAAGAGTCCGGATATCTGCGCTGGCGCGAAGCCGTTCGAAGGTTTATTCTGTTGGCTATTGCCAACTGCGCGTGTGTGTGTGTGTGTGTGTGTGTGTGTGTTTTCCAAGTCCCAGGCTCCCAGCCATGCCACAGCTGACAGTGCTAATACAGCATCCACTCTCCCTCTCTCTCTCTCTCTCCTTCTCACAGTCTAGCTCGTGCTCCCTTCTGGCTGTATCGATTTAGGAAAGCATAACACGCCCGACCTACACGCTTTTCCGCGTGTATAACCTTGAGCGACTGATTGCAACGTGCACAGATGAGGGCTTGTGGACCAACCCCTATTTTCCTTTTGCTTCTTCAACGTACGCTGCTCCCACAGCACACACACACATATATATATATAGTTACGTCGAATGACCTGAAAAGCTGGATAGAAATCGCTCGACAGAGTCATGGGCGAACCTTCAATCCACGTAATGTTCTCAAGCACCTTATATCTCGCTACGTTGACATCAGTATAGGCTGTTTTGTGTCGAGATAGCATCACATTTCACTCTGACACTAATCTCCGTTTCTTCATATTGTCAATGTTGAAACTACTCGCCATTCGTGCCTGGAAACTTGTCGAACGATTTCCATCATTTTTAGAAAAAAATTCTCATTTTGGACATTGATTTAAAAAATTATTATTCATTCTGAGTGAGAGTGAAATTCTTTTTTTTTTCGGTTTTCAATGTCAATGTGCTTAACGTATTACTATCAAAAAACCACTTCGTTTAGGATTCTTTCAAAATTTCTGTATAAATGTTCTTGGCACCAAAACTAACAGTTTTCTCCTTTGAAGAAAAATTTTCTGACGTTTAGAATTTCGAATATTTAATTTCCCATTTTTTATTCTTCCCATTTGAACGCGTGTTAATTTAAGTCGAGTTTCTTTTGTTTTTTTTCTTGCAACTTTTTAATGAAACGTGACTTCAATTTACACGCGTTTAGATGGAAAAAATAAAAAATGGAAATTCAATATCTCAAATTCTAAACGTCAGAAAAATTTTCTTTACAGGAGAAAACTGTTAGTTTGGTGCCAAGAACGTTTATACTAAATTTTAAAAGAACCCTAAATAAAGTCGTTTTGTGATAGGAATACCGTAAAATGTCCCAAAACATCGAAAAATCATACCTAGAAAAAATGTCCGGATGTGTGTGTGTGTATGTTCTGTCACTGTAAAATTCAAACGTTCATAACTCGAGAACGGTTCGAGCTACAGGGCTCCCGCTTTGCACAGATGTTAATCCATACAATCTCTTCGTTCTCTGAGAATTTTGTCGGAATTGCTAGAAAAATACGAATTCTACGGCATTTTTAAATTTTCAAAAAAAGAGTGTAATCGCTCTAACTTTTTTTTTCCGAATGTCGAATCTCCTTGGCCAGACATTCTATTCGTTGCAGGGAAAAGGGAATTTCAATGTTTTTATCGCCGGAATAAATTGCAATTCGAATAAAAATACATTTAATTTTTTTAAGAAACTGGGAATTTTGGGAATTTTTAATGCAGAGACTGCGATCCACTTTGCTGCAAAAATTTTTTTATAGTCATAGGAGCCGAAAAATAATTTCTTACGTGTCTGAATGCCTCGAACGTTATACGCACTTCTGTCGTCTTTACTCGACGCTTTGTATACGCGTTGTTACCGGACACAAGGCTGTTATGTATAAACTTGGAACGATATTTACACGTGTACTGAGGAGACAAAAGGCACGTGGTTCTCACTGCGTTTCCCAGTAGGGTTTTGCTTCGTTGTACAACCTACGACATTCGTCGTCTGGAAGGATCTTAATTGCGTTGCCAATTGGCATTTGCGGAATCACGTAATATTGACCAAAATGCGTCTGACAGCATTCTCGAGATAATCGCGAGTTTAACTCCGAAATACGATTTTCGTAACTTTGCATCGTTGGAATGCAATGAAAACTCATTACTTTTTATAGCAGAACACACCATTTTCATAGAGTATTTGTCAACGATAATGGAACAGTCTTCTTTCCCATTCGAGAACTGAATTTACTAGAAAAATTGCAACGAGTCCATTAATTATCAAAATAATTAATAAAAAATATATTTTTCGTTGTATTCCAACAATGCAAACTTTTTTATCGAAAATTTGTTCATTCGAAAACTGAATTTACTAGAAAAATTGCAACGAGTCCATTAATTATCAAATTAATTAATAAAAAATATATTTTTCGTTGTATTCCAACAATGCAAACTTTTTTATCGAAAATTTGTCCATTCGAAAACTGAATTTACTAGAAAAATTGCAACGAGTCCATTAATTATCAAATTAATTAATAAAAAATATATTTTTCGTTGTATTCCAACAATGCAAACTTTTTTATCGAAAATTTGTTCATTCGAAAACTGAATTTACTAGAAAAATTGCAACGAGTGCATTAATTATCAAAATAATGAATGAAATTTTTTTTTTTTCGTTGTTTTTCAACGATGCAAACTTCGGTGTCATTTTGGAAGACAAAATTGAAACGTCTACGAGATTCATTCACTTTTTTATAAAGGAAAAAAAATAATAATTCAAATTTTCCGACTATCCATGTGTGTGTGTGTGTTTTTCATTTTCGGTTAATTCAATTTTCTTGATCACATGTATGAGACTCAGGCTCCGAGACTCAAACGTTCAAAGGAACTGGATCGATCATTTTCTCCGGAGCAACGACCCTGCAAAGTACAATTCCGAACAGCGAATTGCTCGTGAATTTTTTATTCACTTTTGATCCAAAGATCCCATTAGTTTCCATGGTGGAAATCAGTCTGAGCACTAACCGAATTCCATCGCGTTGAAAAACAATTTATTTCTTTCTGGACCTCCATCCATAGCGAGCCTCTGAAATTATTTTTCGACTGATCGTTTTAAATTTGTTGTCAGATCCAAAGTCACGAAGATTGGACAACTTCCAATAGCAAACATATCGATGTCTCGAGAAACGTTGATCGTTTGAAAAAATTGAACGTCCAGCAGAGCAACAGACGAACGAGAAAAAAAAAACTAAAAAATCAGAATTGGCCTGGGTGTTGGAAATGGAGTGGCTCGACCGATGCCATTGACTCAAAGTCTCATTCTCGTTCATTCATCCTCATCCCAACGTCGAATCGTGTGCATGACATCAAGATGCTTTATAGTTTCGGGTAAATCAATAAATCGTCATCCAGAGACGCGATCAATTCTGCTGAAGATTTAAACTCATCGGAGATTAAATTGAAACGCTGGTGTTGTCACTCCTACCGCATGGACGTCGAAACTCATTGATCACCGTTTTCAAGTGGATCCAGTGGTTATTGGTGGACAATTGATCGAATACCTATCATCGCAGATATTTAACTTGGACGTTTGCGATCGCTCCACCAAGAATCGGATAACAAGATGAAACTAGGCGACAGCATGGCTCCCATAGAAGGTTCGTTAATTGACATTTATCAATTATCACACTTTTTAGTGAAACTAGAAAATACCAGAGAGCGTGGAAGCGCGCGTTCAGGAGTTTATTTGCGATGGTGCGCGTCAAAAACATGATTAACTCTTTGACTTTATAATTTCTTCACCGATCCATAGGTGCCAATTGGGTCAATCTGACCCAAAACGTTTTTCAAATTATTGTGACCTGTGTAAATCATCCAATCGACCAATCACAGCACGAATAAAACGACAATAGTGCCCACCGTTGGTCACCAACATAGTTTTTTTCCCTCCAAAATAATGGAGACCCAAATTCTTTCGCTTGAGAAAAAAAATTTCTTGACAAATTTTCAACCACGAGATGCTGAGGCTCCATGACGAGGTTTCGTAGATCTAGCAATTCTGGGTGATGGAGAAAGTCTCCTTGCGTGTACTCGTGAAGAGTTCTAGTCATTCACGTTCCCGGATAAATTTTGATCCACTATTTTGGAAGAAAAAGAAAAAAAAAAAATTTCAACCCCGAAATGCTGAGGCTCCATGACGAGCATCCGTTAGCCATTCTCGATGTCATTTGACAGCCACAAAAGGTCGTAGAAACTTTAATAATGATTATCGATGCTGCTGGGACAATTGAAAGTGTAAAATTTCAAACGTGTTGTATCGAACGACGAGTCAAGCACGTCGTAGCAAGCTTTGGAGCGAGCGAGAATAATACAATGAACGGAGAGAATACGAAGAGAGAAGAGCAGCGAGGATCGGACGGGAAGGAGGATATGACCGAGATAATACGGATGTTACGGAGTCGACGCGCTCAAATTAGCGTTTAGCTTGTACTCATCCACAGACTGGTCTCTTTTGCCTCTTGTCAATTTAACAATTGACTCGAGCTCGGAATCGCTTATACGCGACGAGTAATTGTTCTTGTCTTTTCCCCCTCCCCACACGTCACATCTATACAACTTGTTCTTCGTCCATTCCCTTATTTTCCACGACAAATTGCTCAGATCCGCTACTTTTCGTATTTTTACAATTTTTCTACTTCCCTCACGATCCTTCATTAAAATATCGTGACACTGGAGTTCGCAACTTTGGGGTCTAACGAAAAATACCTTTTTCAATTAATTGTTTTTTCAATTTCGAAAACCATGAACAATTTTCGTACCGATTTTTTGTTTTTATACTAAAAAAATATCTTTTTAGTGTTCTGAACAAATATTGAATGAGAATTATGAGCTCTGCTCAAGAAAAAACAGAATTTCGTTGCATTTCAACGATGAAAACTTCAACGTCGTTAAATTGACCAAAAGTACATCGCAATGGTTTTTAAAATTGTACTTTTGCGATATATTAAGGATGTTGAGTCCCGAATCGCAAATGATAAGAAAATGATGAAAATTTCGTATGTTTTTGTACGAAATATTTAAGAGATCGTGTCAAAATTTCACGACCATTAGGAAGCTCGTTATTGAACAATTAACATTCATAAATTAATCCAGTCGACGGAAGTCTCATGGAAACTGATACAACTTTGCGATAAGTTTTTTTTTTGACCTCTCAATTTTTAAATATCTACAATATACTGAAAGCAACGGAAACGAAACCAAGTTTATCGATAAATATTTTTTGTATTTGTTTAAAAAATTATTCTTAAGAAAATGTTAATTTTTTAATAACGAGCTTCCTAATCGTCGTGAAATTTTTACACGACCTCGTAAATACTTCATACAAAAACATACTAAATTTTCAGAATTTTCTCATCATTGATGGAATTATTAAAATTTGGTATGTTTTTACATCGAGTATTCAGGAGGTCGTGTACAAATTTCACAAAGATTAAGAAACTATTTATTGAACAATTAACATAAACAAATTTCACAAGTACTCAACATTTTGAACGTTTCGTTTATTTTTGTGCTTTTGTTTCAGCGCACAGTGTCTGGAATGAAGTTTGTCCGCAAAAGACCCGACCTCCGAAGATCGGCGATATACCGAGGTAAGTCGATCGCTAAATCCAAATGTCACAATCGCACTAGATCCGACTAAATTAATCGGTGAATCCAGGCATCGTATTTGAATCCTTCATCACTGTAAAGAGTTGGCTATTCCATACTCCCGAAAACTATATCACTCTTAAATCCATCACCGAGTTAAGCAGCGTCGAGCGAGGTCAATACTTGGTTGGGTGACCGTTTTTTTTTTTTTTTTTTCATTGTTTTGTTTAATTTTTAAAATAATCCAAGTTTTTCGAGTTTTGCCAATGAAGTTGGTCGCATTCTAACGATGCCAATTTCCACGACATCCAATGTTACTCGTTCGAGACTCTCGTGTCTACAAATCCGGACAAAAATTGTTGCAGTATTTTCAAACACGATACTTTACCTTTTATACGCGTTGGCTCGTCCCTGAACGCTACAAGTATTTTCATAGCATAGCGTGGATACATTTTACCTTGAAAAATTTTACATAGATATAAGGCTATGTGTTAAGGGCTTATCGAAGCTTCAGTGGACTCTGCAAAAGCAGTGTTGCTTGTATCGTCCTTCACAGAGTCATTTTAAGGCGCACAAATGCCTCGGCGAGCTTGCATTTCGTTGCACAGCTCTCAGCTCGCTGAAGCACATCAAAGGACTCCTCATTTTAGCCTCGGTCTTCACACTATTCTTACTATTTCTAAAGCCTCTGTCAACTTGCAGAGCCACTACTTTTTTTTATTTACCTTTTGCGTCGTGCTTTTTTCTCTCTCGATCGTTTAAAAAAAAAAAAAAAATGTGTTTCATGCGCTGTGGTGTGTATCGAAATTTTTAAAACGTTACCGCACGCTGGCCGATTATTTATCGACGTGCTGCATTGAGCGGAAATTATTAATTGAATATTCTACGATTTTTTTCAAGCTTCAACTACTTTCGCTATAGTTACAATTTTTACATGGCATTGCGATGGCCATAGCAACGAAAGACTTTAAACGAGCGAGCCGTTTCGAAAAATATGCTTTGATCTCCTAAGCTCGAAATTTGACATTCGTCTAGCGAAGATTATTTTTAATTTGTAGGAATTTCGAGTAGGAAACCGTGAGGCTTCGGGCTTACTACGTGGTCACGAAAAATAACGATCTGAGCAATCTGCAGAGAGTTGCTTTTTGAAAAATGCAAAAATTAGAGTTTCTTTTTTTTTACATTAAATGCTACCTCTAAATTGTAAATTTTTTGATGTCCATTAAGACCATTTTTGAGGGCTCAATTTTTAATCTCAATGAGTTTTCATTTAATGAAAAAAATCGAATTTTTTTTTTTCGTCAAAATGCCATTTTTAATACGTAAATTTTTTGCCGTCCATCAAGACCATTTTCAACGGTTCAATTTTTAATCTCAATAAATTATAATTTAATGAAAAAAAAAAAAAATTTCTTCAAAAATGAAAATGCTAATCCCAACGTGTAAATTTGTTGCCGTCCGTTGAGAACATTCTTGCCGTCTCAATGTTTAATCTCAACGAGTTTTAATTAAATGAATAAAATAAAAAAGATTTCGTGTCCACGACAAAGTACAATTTCACACGAAAGCATTTTAATTTTCTATTCTCGTAACGATCTCTTCGCGCCCGGTGTATGAATTGAGTTATTTCAGTCCCAATCTCCTTTGATTTTTTTTATTTTTAATTTTTTTAAAAATAATAACGTGAAAGCTGCAATTTTGTTAGTCTGGAACGTGTACTGCTTCGAAAACTCGGCAATCTTTCAACAACATAGCATTATGCAAAGTATTGGGCTTTGACAGTAGAGCGTGGAGGATAGATTGCGTGCCGGACTCACCGATACACAATATATTCATCGGCCATTAAATATAGTTGAGAGCCTCGTTGACCGCGCATTAGAACCATGAACAGCCAGTAGATAAGGTTCTTAGCGTGCATGCCAATAGGTAAGGTACGCTTTGGGACAGACACAGCCTACGTATGTACATTCTCACTGCGACGTTGAATCTTTGACCGTTTTCGTGCAGGCCAATTGACTTCAAGGTCGCACTACTCTACACCACTCGACTTTCTAACACTCTCTTTCCTTCCGGACAAACTGAACGTTCACGGTCACCTGTGCAGCACATGCACCGACTAACAAACTTGAGCAACTTTTTCGTGCATGTCGAGCTTCGTTCTGAATAAAGTATAGAGTTTTTAATGGTTGCTCAATTACTCGCATTTCTTGTTTATTTATTTAGGGTTTTTTTTTTTTAATTTTGCATAAACGTTCTTGGCACCAAAACTAACAGTTTTCTTTTATGAAAAAAAAATTTCTGACGTTTTCAATTTGAGATATTTAATTTCCCATTTTTTATTTTTCTCATCTGAACCCCTGTAAATTCGACAATTGCGTTTAGATGGAAAAAATAAAAAATGGGAATTAAGTATGTGAAATTCTAAACGTCAGAAAATTTTTCTTCAGAGGAGAAAACTGTTAATTTTGATGCCAAGAACGTTTAAACAAAATTTTGAAAGAATCCTCAATAAAGTCGTTTTGTGATAGTAATACGTTAATTAAATGTACTTGATCAAGAAATTTATAATTGTTTTTGAAAAAAGTGAAATTTTGAGGTTTTAAGTTTTTTTTTTGGATTATCGATCTTTTTTTTTTTTTTTTTGCTTTTTACGTCGATGTCGTCTTTTTGGGCTCCGGTACATCGAGGATGGAGAAAATTTCGTTGTAGGGAGAGGCGTTTGCCTTTGAATCTTCTGATCAATTATTGCATGCGCTATGGGTTTGTGGAATCTCGAGGAATTTGGCTAGTCAATGTGCAACTGGAAAAATTCTTTCCTTCAGCATTCTGATTCTTGTTATTTTGTCATTTGAGAGAAAATTCATTTGGAATTTCCTTCATTAAAGTTGGTTTATGAAGACCGCGAACTCTCATGAGAAATCGTATCAACTTCCTTTGACGTAAGTTTGAAAATTCAACTTGTATGAAGCCTGCGGAATATCGTAATTGTTTTTGTCGCTGATACAGCTCGAGGAGCTTCCGAGATCCTGGAAAACGAATCCTTCCAACGATGTCGAAGTTATCATCGTTCAAAGTGCAACGAAAACCCATTATTTTTTATAACACAGCACAACATTTTCGTACAGTATTTGTCAAGGATAATGGAACAGTCTTCCTTGCAATTCGAAAACTAAATTTATTAGAAAAATTGCAACGAGTCCATTAATCATCAAAATAATGAATAAAAAATATCATTTTCGTTGTATTCCAAGGATGCAAACTTTGGTATCATAAATTTGTCCATTCGAAAACTGAATTTACTAGAAAAATTGCAACGAATGCATTAATTATCAAAATAATGAATAAAAAATATTTTTTTGTTGTATTCCAACGATGCAAACTTCGGTGTCATAAATTTGTCTATTGGAAAACTGAATTTACTAGAAAAATTGCAACGAGTGCATTAATTATCAAAATAATGAATAAAAAATATTTTTTTGTTGTATTCCAACGATGCAGACTCCGGTGTCATAAATTTGTCCATTCGAAAACTGAATTTACTAGAAAAATTTCAACGAGTGCATTAATTATCAAAATAATGGATAAAAAATATATTTTTCTCCATACCTCGGTCGAAAGTACGTGATTCCCGCATCGATTTCGATGCAGAAAGTGCGACATTCGTGCATTGGTAAAAAAAAAACACAATCGCCCTCTGATCGGGAGCAAATAGTATTTTCGGCTGCCACGACTGCCGAAAGTGACTTTCTAACCGTGTTTTCTCTAATGTCAAAGTCTAATGACAGAGCTGTTGTGTTATTCCAAATTTGAATTTTTTCCATGATCCGTTTTTCTAAGGTTAGAGCTTTTTGGAAAATATCAGAGAATGAACTATTTTAAAATCAA
The DNA here is from genome assembly GCA_963921915.1 of Hyposoter dolosus. Lineage (NCBI taxonomy): Eukaryota > Metazoa > Arthropoda > Insecta > Hymenoptera > Ichneumonidae > Hyposoter > Hyposoter dolosus. The sequence goes on from OY998140.1 coordinate 5,988,683, forward strand.
AGTGCAAGAGGACAAATTTCGAAATTTTCGTCAACCGATCGATTTGTTGACGAATGTCCATTTAATAAAAATGAAAACTGTGCATTTCGTGAAAATATCGTTAACAATTTTTTTCATTGCAGTGGTCGTGATAAATATGATGGAAACAAATTTCTGGAATAAAAATCTTCGTAAAAAATATGATTTTACATTACACTGATGGTCGCAACGTTGCGTTCCAACGAAAAATACTTTTTCTGTGAATTTTTTGTTCAAATTCAAAAACCATGACAATTTTTCTATCGATTCTGTGTTTGGATTCTAAAAAAAATTCTTTTATTGTACGGACGAAATATTGAATAAGAATCATGAGCTCTGTTCAAGAGAAAACATAATTTCGTTGCATTCCAACGATGGAAACTTCAATATTATAATTTTATTGAATTTTGTGATAATAGATCATAAAATCATGCACTTGTATGTGTGTGTTGTGGATTATCTATTACGTAAAATTTAAAAAAATTCGTATTAGTTTGAATCAATTATTGTTTTTATTCTTCGATGATTGTGTATCTTTTCGTTGCTTTTCTTGTGTATTTGATGCCTGCCCCCGACCAGCTGGCACTCGCTTCGCTCGTGCCGCAAATGTCGGGGCAGGCATCAATACATGAAATCTGTCATGATCGATAATCTGCCGTGAATCGATCGTACTTTCGACCGGCTATGGAGAAAAATAGTATACACCACACGGGCAGAAGTTTGGAAGCCCTGAACTGCGCAACATCATGCCCTCGGCTTCGCCTCGGGCATGAAGTTGCGCAGTGCAGGAATCCCAAACTTTCTGCCCTTGTAGTGTAATATACTATTTCTTCTATGCCAACGATGCACACTTCGGTATCATAAATTTGTCCATTCGAAAACTGAATTTACTAGAAAAATAGCAACGTGTGCATTAATCATCAAAATAACAAAACTTCCGAATACGTTGTTAAATTTTCGCATTTTTTTTACTAAAGGATCTCGAAACGAAAAATGTAACGGAAGGAGAATAATGAAAAATGTTTTGGGCGAGAGGATATCGGTGGGAAATATCTATTCAGTTTAGTATATACGAACGCCTGAGATCTGATCTCATAGAATCGAGCACAATGAGAGAGAGAAAGAGAGAGAGAGAGAGAGAGAGAGAGAGAGAGAGAGAGAGAGAGAGAGAGAGAGAGAGAGAGAGAGAGAGAGAGAGAGACAGAGACAGAGACAGAGAAGAGTCACGTACGTTGGTGCCCGAGAGAAAAAGAGGTGTCTTTGGTGATTTCCACAAGAGTTCTCGTCTTTCACACGTGTGTTAAGAAAAAGCTCTCAGGAGCTAAAAGAGAATAGCAGTGAGACGGGTTCAAGGAAACAAGAGCATTGAAAAAGTTAATATGAACCAAGGAGCAAGAAAAAGAGATTCGAGAGACGAGAAAAGAGTAGAAAGAAGGAGGAGAAGAGGGCAGAGCCTCAAGAAGAGAGGAAGGACAGTTTTTAGTGATATTATACTCTGACTAAGAAAAAGTATTCGATAAAGACGATTGGGCATCAAAGAAAAGCAAAAAATGCTTGACGAGCGCGCACGAGCCTGGTTCAGTAGGTTCAAACTCCGACGGTGTGTCGTGCGTGGTTTGCGCGACAACGACATCGGGTTAATGTCGTACACGAGACACCGAGAGCCACGATGTTGTTATGGAAAGGCTTTAGTGGCGGGGGCACTAGTAGGAGAAGTGAGGTTACGGGTTAGACGTTCCACGGAGGACGCCAAGAGAAGAGTGATGTCCACTGTCGCGCGCGTTTCGCTCCGGATGTTGCACGTGCCCAAAAAATAGTTTCTTCGCGCCAAACTTTGTCTTGTTTTTTTTTTTTTTGTTTTTTTTCTATCTTCGTAAAAATTGTTTCGCTAATTACGAAACTTAGTGAATTGAGCATTTGCATGGAGTTTCGAAAATTTTATTTCAACATTTCGGGCTCTCGTAGTTCGCGAGTGTTTTTTCTTTTCACGAACGCCGAGTTTAATTTCGATTGATGGTTCAAATTTCATCGAAATTTACCGAAATCCTGGGATATCACGAAAAATTGACGGTAAATAAAAAAAAAAAAAAAAAAAAAAAAGGACAAAATATGAAACAAATTTCACATACTAATTAATTGTCTCGTTTTTACTCGCTCCCCTCAGCATCGAAATACCTTTTTTGCATACCAAATTTATCCCCGATTTTGTGTCAAGATGTTGGCGAATATTAATTTAAAAAATACGAGGATTTTTTGACACGTGGCAATTAAAAATGTGGGAAATTAATAAAATGATTATTTTTCATGTTCGTATTCGTTAGTTCAATATCGACGATAAACTCGCTTTAATTTATATGCTAATGAAGATACTAAAAAATTACGTAAGCAAATTTACGTTTCCACATGTTTTTTCTTTTTTTTTTTTTTTTTTCGAAATCCATTATTTTCATATAAAAAACTTACGAACCGAGAAATTTTTATGTCCGAGATTATGCGGAGCCTCCGGATAAGAATTAACGTCCGTTTTAATCGTTATTTTTGTCTCGGAAATTGTTTTTTTTTTTTTTGCTCAAAATTTACGATCGTTTTGTATATGGGCTCGATCGTTGAAATAGAAAGTTATATTTTGTTTCTCAATGCGATGAAGAATAAAGTTTTCGTCAAGCGTTATTTGGATCGCCGGCAACTTGCAAACGATTCGGATCGAACAATATAGTGCATTGGCCAAGTGGATATTTTGTCGCGAGCGCACATGTCTATGAATAATATAATAATAATAATAATAATAATAAGCACGGAGTTATCGCGTATGCGTCACACTGGAATGTTCGATAACGCTGAACGCAAAATACGTGCCAGAATAGTGAACAACAAGAGCTTCGTGACATATATTACTGGAAATAAATCGATCTATCGAAAATCCATATGCCGCTAAGTCCTCGGTATTATGGAGCTAGAAAAATCTCTTCTGAAAGAAGTCTCTCTTTAGCGACAAAGTTGAATGGAAAAAATTAGGCTGAGGAAAGCTTGAGATGGAGAAGCAAAACGATAGGGAAGTTCGTATTGTTGGAATGCAACGAAAAGTCATTATTTTTTATAGCAGAACACTCTATTTTCATACAGCATTTGTCAACGATAATGCAACAGTCTTCTCCACCATTCGAAAATTGAATTTACTAGAAAAATTGCAACGAGTGCATTAATTATTAAAATAATTAATAAAAAATATATTTTTCGTTGTATTCCAACGATGCAAACTTTGGTATCGAAAATTTGTCCATTAGAAAACTGAATTTACTAGAAAAATTGCAACGAGTGCATTAATTATCAAAATAATTAATAAAAAATATATTTTTCGTTGTATTCCAACGATGCAAACTTTGGTAACGAAAATTTGTCCATTAGAAAACTGAATTTACTAGAAAAATTGCAACGAGTGGATTAATTATCAAAATAATTAATAAAAAATATATTTTTCGTTGTATTCCAACAATGCAAACTTTGGTATCGAAAATTTGTCCATTAGAAAACTGAATTTACTAGAAAAATTGCAACGAGTTGATTAATTATCAAAATAATGAATAAAAAATATATTTTTGTTGTATTCCAACGATGCAAACTTTGGTATCGAAAATTTGTCCATTAGAAAACTGAATTTACTAGAAAAATTGCAACGAGTGCATTAATTATTAAAATAATTAATAAAAAATATATTTTTCGTTGTATTCCAACGATGCAAACTTTGGTAACGAAAATTTGTCCATTAGAAAACTGAATTTACTAGAAAAATTGCAACGAGTGGATTAATTATCAAAATAATTAATAAAAAATATATTTTTCGTTGTATTCCAACGATGCGAACTTTGGTATCGAAAATTTGTCCATTAGAAAACTGAATTTACTAGAAAAATTGCAACGAGTGCATTAATTATCAAAATAATTAATAAAAAATATATTTTTCGTTGTATTCCAACGATGCAAACTTTGGTAACGAAAATTTGTCCATTAGAAAACTGAATTTACTAGAAAAATGGCAACGAGTGGATTAATTATCAAAATAATTAATAAAAAATATATTTTTCGTTGTATTCCAATTTGTTGCGCTCAAGTGATGAGAATTCCGTACATAAAATGTGACAACCATGTGTTCTATCGACTCCGATAATATCTACAAGAATCTAGGACAAACAGGAGAGAGATTTAATAATTTCAGGGTGGTTAGTGCATTACTATTTATATATTATAATATTCCAGATATCTAAACGGTTATCTGAACTTATTCCCTGATAAGAAACCCGGCCCCATCGATCGACACGAATTCATCGGCAAATTGTCTCGTTACTAAATTTTTAACCGTCCACCAAATGTAGGACAAATCGACCGATCAAATTCGATGGATTCTTCGTACAAAAATATATTTTTTCTTCTCGTTCTCATTCAAGTCTCCCAGGTTGTAATAAAATGTGACAAAAATTCAGTGGAAACATACCTGAAGAGAATGAGCAAGAAAGGGTCTAAAAAAAAAGCCACAAAACATTTGCAAAAGTCCCAAAATTTTTCTCCTCATTTTTAATAATTTATCAATCACTTCAATCATTTTTGGCAACACTGATAAAAAATCACAAAACAAAATTAATATTTTGCTGAGACTTTCTTCACGCCCCCGGCCATGGCTATGCTTGATTTAAAAATTTTTTTTTGTTGTTTATTTTTTTTTTACTTACTACAGGCTATACGTTCTGGATTTTTGTGCGGAGCTCCAGAATGGAATGGTGCAAAACAGAATGTATTATAAGCTCATCGATTCAAGTGCTGATACCCTGGGACTGCGGGCTGTCCCGAGTGCTTTAGCGGCGCCACGGCCTCTCTTTGTGCTTTCACAGAAACAGCCACACACGTACACGAATATTACAGACTGATAAATATAAATACATGAAAATGTGTACTATCTGCTTACTATATTCGTAGCGTTGGCAATTCGTAGTCTTTGTGCGGCAGCTTCGAATCAAGTGCTTGACTCACCGGAGCTCTTGGTACACCGGCTAAATACATACAGAACAGAGACGTATAGGAACTGGTAATTCATGACTTTACCATTCGACTCCTACGCAAACGAGTCGTCTTACTTTTTCTTCTTGGAACCTACGATACTATTTTCTCCTTCTTTTTTTTTCTTCGTAGTGATGACTTTCATGATACTGAAAGTTTGCGTCGTTGCAATATAACGAAAAATGTATTTTTTAGTTATTATTTTGATAATTAATCCACTCGTTGCAATTTTTCTAGTAAATTCAGTTTTCTAATGGACAAATTTTCGATACCAAAGTTTGCATTGTTGGAATACAACGAAAAATATATTTTTTATTAATTATTTTGATAATTAATCCACTCGTTGCAATTTTTCTAGTAAATTCAGTTTTCTAATGGACAAATTTTCGATACCAAAGTTTGCATTGTTGGAATACAACGAAAAATATATTTTTTATTAATTATTTTGGTAATTAATCCACTCGTTGCAATTTTTCTAGTAAATTCAGTTTTCTAATGGACAAATTTTCGATACCAAAGTTTGCATTGTTGGAATACAACGAAAAATATATTTTTTATTAATTATTTTGATAATTAATCCACTCGTTGCAATTTTTCTAGTAAATTCAGTTTTCTAATGGAAAAATTTACGATACCGAAGTTTGCATCGGTGGAATACAAAAAAATATATTTTTTATTCATTATTTTGATTATTCATGCACTCGTTGCAATTTTTCTAATAAATTCAGTTTTCGAATGGACAAATTTACGATACCGAAGTTTGCATCGATGGAAAACAAAAAAAAATACATTTTTATTCATTATTTTGATTATTCATGCACTCGTTGCATTTTTTCTAAAAAATTCAGTTTTCGAATGGACAAATTTACGATACCGAAGTTTGCATCGATAGAAAAGAAAAAAAAATATATTTTTATTCATTATTTAGTCCAAAGTGAGAAATATTCATTCTGACCGCGACTAATTAGTCTTCGGAATTTCAAGTTTCCCCAATAATATGTTTTATCCAAAGGGAATGTGTTAACATGAAAATAAATATAAAAATAATTGGCTCTCGTGAAGGGAGACGTTCATAAAGCTTTTAATGGGTCATCGGCCTCCGTGGCTCTGGCCCGGGTCTCTGGATTATTCAGCAACTAAATGAACCTTAGAAACGATCGAGCTTTTTTTTTTTACAGCTACTCGCGACTCTATAATCTCGTGTACCCAGTCCATCCTCGCGATCCTTGAAATTTAGGGCTCCTAAATATTCGGCGTAAACATTTGATGCTGTTGGGGAGCCGGATCAGAATTTTCTTGCCACGACCATGTCGCCATTCTCGTCCCAACTTTAGTTCGTTTTTTCTGATGCTGTCCTTGGCTCAACGTTTCCACTCGTAAGACAATTTTCAAGCATCAACTATCCAGCTTTTTATCATCAGCTCAAATGCTCCCAAGCCTTGTTTAACAAAAAATTCTCATTTCGTAACACGATCGTAAAAAACGAGAATTTTCGATACTAAATTCTTCCAGACGTTCGACCTGATTTCCAGCGAAATTTTCACACTTTGTCAAACTTCGTATATCGAATTAATTAATTAATCGTATCGTTCGTAATTATTGCGACTAAGGACAAGCCAGTCTCGTCTACACTCGAGCCTTATTCCTGCTTTCTGCTTCTTGAGAATTCATTTTATCTCGTGACTTACATAAAAACATATGGTGATGAAAGAAAAAAAAAAAAAAAATGAAAAAAAAAAAAAAAAAACACGATTATTTTTCGTTTACGCAATTGAACCAAGTGTGGAATTTGCTCGTGTGTATGTTAATGTAAAATGGTGCATAACAGCACTGCGAGAAGCAAAACATTTTGCGTGACGTGATGTTTGAGACGAAACGTTACACAGTACGTTTCATCCTAAATGACGCGTTAAGCCTCGACACTACGCGCTTCGTTCAACCAACAACTACCTTTTCCACGTGGACGTACTTTGCCAACCATTGACTTCTGGCCCGTTTATATCACGTGGGAAATTCTATTTACTCTCATATTGCACTCAGTCATTCTGCAACATTATTCCATTCAATGTTCAAGCTCCCAATCGTTGCAATCCAACGAAAACTGTTTTTTTTTTTTTTTTTTTTTTTTTATAGCAGAGAATAATATTTTCATACAGTAGTTGTCAACGATAATCCGACAGTCTTCTTTGCCATTCGAAAATTGAATTTACTAGAAAAATTGCAACGAGTCCATTAATTATCAAAATAACGAATAAAAATTATATTTTTTATGTATTCCATCGATGCAAACTTTTTTATCATAAATTTGTCCATTCGAAAACTGAATTTACTAGAAAAATTGCAACGAGTCCATTAATTATCAAAATAACGAATAAAAATTATATTTTTTATGTATTCCATCGATGCAAACTTTTTTATCATAAATTTGTCCATTCGAAAACTGAATTTACTAGAAAAATTGCAACGAGTGCATTAATCATCAAAATAATGAATAAAAATTATATTTTTCTTCTATGCCATCGATGCAAACTTTTTTATCATAAATTTGTCCATTCGAAAACTGAATTTACTAGAAAAATTGCAACGAGTGCATTAATCATCAAAATAATGAATAAAAATTATATTTTTCTTCTATGCCATCGATGCAAACTTTTTTATCATAAATTTGTCCATTCGAAAACTGAATTTACTAGAAAAATTGCAACGAGTGCATTAATCATCAAAATAATGAATAACAAATTATATTTTTCTTCTATGCCATCGATGCAAACTTTTTTATCATAAATTTGTCCATTCGAAAACTGAATTTACTAGAAAAATTGCAACGAGTCCATTCATTATCAAAATAACGAACAAAAATTATATTTGTTGTATTTCAACGATAAAAACTTCGGTTTTCGGTTAAAAACTATTGGATTCTTTCAAAATTTTGTATAAACGTTCTTGGCACCAAAACTAACAGTTTTCTCCTCTGAAGAAAAATGTTCTAACGTTTAGAATTCGAGATATTTAATTTCCAATCATTTATTTTTCCCATCTAAACACGTGTGAATTGAAGTTGCGTTTCTTTTGTTTCTTTCCTTGCAACTTTTTAACGAAACGCGACTTCAATTTACATGCGTTTAGATGGAAAAAAATGGGAATTAAATATCTCAAATTGTAAACGTCAGAAAATTTTTCTCCATAGGAGAAAACTGTTGGTTTTGGTGCCAAGAACGTTTATACAAAATTTTGTAAGAACCCTAAATAAAGTCACTTCGTGATGGTAATACCTCAAGTCGCCATGGTCTTTCGTTAGCGTAGAAGGAAAATGCGAATTCGCAGAGTCGTTTTTCCACAGTGACCTGCTTCTTATCATCTTTATCGGTAGCTGACGCACGACCTGCTCCGCAACAGCCTGACCTCGCGTCATTTATTTATCCTTTTTTCTCATCCATATGAAAAACGTGTATTGGATTCGAAAAAAAAAAAAACGTTAGCTTTGATATTATTCGGATGGAATAATGACGCGGGAAAATGCGACTCTAGAATCTCGAACAGAGCGCTGTTGATAAATCGTCTCGCACATGATTAACGAAAAATTCTTCATCAACAAAAATCGTCGTTGAGAAAACAATCGTAAATCAAAGTGAGAGGAGAGAGTTCAAAGAGGGGGCCCGAGAACGCGTCGATTTGTTCGAAGGGGAAACTTGACGCAAGGCACGTCAAGTTTTTTTTTTTTTAATCGCTCGTCATCAACGCCCTTTTGCTTGTCAGAAATGGCGCGACGTCTCCCAATTCGCATAATCGAATATCGTCCATCTCTCGCCTCGATTGCCACGCGTTATTCCCTTCCAGAGAAACTCGCGTCGACAGATATGGCCGATGAATTCGAAACGGTATACGATGAGCTTCTAATAAGGCAATGAACGTGTGATTCCTCGAGCTCTTGCATAAAAAGGAACTCCGAACACTGGGTACTTTTCGACTGAACATCCAACAGACGAAAATCTCTAAATTTTAAATCGAATCTCATTGGAGTCTCCCATGCATTGGTCTCGGTTACAGCAGCTAGAGTCTCTCCATAAATAGACGTTCATATATCGATATTAATGGCAATTTTGATCGGAATATGATGGAAGGAATTTCATATGATTCACGAGTCAAATTTCTATGGTGACTCGTCACTCTTGGGTTTTCTCCAAGGGTCCAAATTTAACAGGTTCCCTTGGGTCGTTTCGAATGACGCGATCCAACTTATTATATTTTTCTTGCGTCATTCGAAATGTACATTTTTCAAAATGTACATTTTTCTTGTGCCATATTAAGGGATCCACGCACACTGATGGACATTGATGGTTTTTATCACTTTTGTTCTCCATCATTTAAATTATTATAATTAATCATTATTTTTCAATTATTATAATTATTCATGATTATTATTAGTAAATATTATTAATAATTAGAAATAATAATAATTTTATTATTTTCTACATCAGGGCATCAAATTTTTGACAGTATTTAAAAATTCGTTTTTATTGAAACAATCAGCTGAGGAAATTCTTAAAATCGAAGAGATTCGATTAATGCATTTATAGTTACGGGACCGACCAATTAGTTTTTTTTTTTTCTTTGGAAGCTGTAAATGAAGTTGCACGCATTCTCAAGGTGCTTATTATTTTCCGCGATAGTGTTCGAAGGCTATAAAATGATGCAGGATGATTCGCAGCTAAAATGAAGATTCGATGAAAATTATTGCACAACTGTGTCTTGATGAATGCGAGAAACAAAGTAGCGGCCATCGTTAAACTATCGAACTGTTCGATTGCCATCGAGGTTTAGAACTCGTCCGGCTTATCAAAGTTTTAATCATCGATGTCAATGAATGAATAATTAATTAATTCTTGGGTTATCCTAAAGCGATGGAAATTGGTTCCATTTCAGCCTCATTAAAATTGTCCTCACACCTCTGGAGAACACTCGAACGAGCTCCCTAGGGACGACTTGGAATACCAGATCTGCGGAATGGCAATTTATATTTTTTTTTCATTTTTATCTCCGTCAGATGGGATCTCAGCAAGACGCATGTGTCGTGACGCTAGGGAACAGCTATTTCATCGCTCACTCGGCCTACTATACACTTTTATCTTCGTATCGTCTCTCTCGCTTACTGCTTCTGTCTCGAATCTCTTTTTCTTCTTCTTTTTTTTTCCTTTTTTTTCTTTATATTTTCTCTGTCTCTCTCGATCTCTCGCTCTTTCAAGAGACTGCAGGTGCGTGCAGTAACTTGGAATATTACGTCGATATATAATTTTATCCGCCGTCAAATGCAAGTTACGATGCACACTGTTGCGTCTAAACCGATGAATGACAGACACTGAAGTTCGCTACGTTGGGGTCCAACGAATTCCTGTGAAAGATTCATCAATATTGGTTCATTGGTTTTTGCGTGAAAAAAAACACAAATAGAATTTTATGTTTTTATGTTATTGTGTTTTTTTTTATTACGTCGTAAACTTTAATTTCTTTTGTTAACTGATACGTTTGCTCTTTGGAATAATCCCGGGCGTAAATTTTTGTTGCATTCCAACGATGCAAACTTCGGTATCATAAATTTGTCCATTCGAAAAATGAATTTATTAGAAAAATTTCAACGAGTTCATTAATTATCAAAATAATGAATAAAAATTATATTTTTGTTGCATTCCAACGATGCAAACTTCGGTATCATAAATTTGTCCATTCGAAAAATGAATTTATTAGAAAAATTTCAACGAGTTCATTAATTATCAAAATAATGAATAAAAATTATATTTTTGTTGCGTTCCAACGATGCAAACTTCGGTATCATAAATTTGTCCATTGGAAAAATGAATTTACTAGAAAAATGGCAACGAGTTCATTAATTATCAAAATAATGAATAAAAATTATATTTTTGTTGCATTCCAACGATGTAAACTTCGGTATCATAAATTTGTCCATTGGAAAAATGAATTTATTAGAAAAATTGCAACGAGTCCATTAATTATCAAAATAATGAATAAAAATTATATTTTTGTTGCATTCCAACGATGCAAACTTTGGTATCATAAATTTGTCCATTCGAAAACTGAATTTATTAGAAAAATTGCAACGAGTCCATTAATTATCACAATAATGAATAAAAATTATATTTTTGTTGCATTCCAACGATGCGAACTTCGGTATCATAAATTTGTCCATTGGAAAAATGAATTTATTAGAAAAATTGCAACGAGTCCATTAATTATCACAATAATGAATAAAAATTATATTTTTGTTGCATTCCAACGATGCAAGCTTCGGTATCATAAATTTGTCCATTCGAAAAATGAATTTATTAGAAAAATTGCAACGAGTCCATTAATTATCAAAATAATGAATAAAAATTATATTTTTGTTGCATTCCAACGATGCAAACTTTGGTATCATAAATTTGTCCATTTGAAAACTGAATTTAGTAGAACCCCGGGCATAAATAAATACATCTATCTACCCATCTATTATTCCTCTTACTTTTTCCATAACGTGTACACAGTATGATAAACCTACGCAGCAGTCATCACGATAATTGCATTATAATTTTCTCGTAATTACTCCGCTCCTCGAGTTGCAATGTTTTATTAATCAGTTTTGTTATAGGAAAAAGAATACACACCTTTTTGGAACGGAGGAAAAATGAGTTTCAGTAGAAATAACCTTGTCCAGCTTTGAAATTGAAACGCCTGTAACTTGAGAATCTTCACTAATATGTTCCTGCTTTCGATGACGTCAGCACAACGACGAAATGAATTTAGTGACACAATCTTCGCCAACTCGTTGTAATACTTTTTTAACTCTTTGGCTTTTGCCGACGTTCCCATGTCGAGGCAGATGTTTTCTCACACTTTTTTGCCGTTACATCATTCAAATATTCGATCAACTTGATGGAATCGAACGAGACGTCGTGCTGGGAACTTCGAGGTCTTTGAGGCAGAGCAGAAATTTTAGTGAAAATTAAAACATGAGCTCGCAGTTGTTTTTCCATTTAGAATTCGATTCTGTCGAAACGTTTCTCTTGAGAAATTTCAAAGAAATTTCAAAACGTCTCTATTAATTGTGATTAGAAAAATTTACCCTCCAAATAGGCCAACGACCCTTAACCCTTGTCAGCCTCATTTCCGGATTGTGATTTTGTTGGAATTGCTAGAAAAATACGAATTTTACGGAATTTTGAAATTTTCAAAAAAAGAGTGTCGACGTTCTAACTTGCGCAAATTTTAAGATTTATTACTAATTTTTTTTTTTTTTTATAAATAGAGTATCACAATAGGAAGCTTGGTATCGAATTCGGAAAATCTCGGTCGAACGATTTAAATTTACTGATTGTTTCGAATTTTGCAAAAATCTGAGTTTTTTGAAAAATCGTAAAACCGGACTAATTTTTGTAAATTTAAAAATCAACAGACACGTGGCTGTCGACAAGGAATCACCGAGTTGTTCTTCGTCCCGATCACTCGGTCAATTCCTCGAGGAAAAACCAGCGAAATCGATGCTCGAGAGATCGACGAGCTGTCAACCCGGCCACGAAAAGTCCAAGTTACCGGAAGCTTCGCCGGTGATCGATAATTTGTTTAAATCATCAGTAACAACGAATAGCAATAAAAATAACTCGCGAATCTCCGATACAGAAAGCTCCAAGTTTAGCGGGAACACTTCTCAGGACTCGAGAAACAAAGTTTTTGGCGATGACACTGTGAGCAGTGCTCCATCGATTTTTAGTGAGATTTTAAAAAACGGCACCGAACTGGAAATTTTGAATAAAAATCCATCGCTTCGGGTTTCCGAATCCAGCGAAGAGAACGACGAGCAGGCAACTTTGTGGGGAGACGAGGAGAGAATCTACGAGGTTAGAAAAGACAGTGCTCTGTACATCGACGAGAGAAACATCGAGAGTTTAAAGTTCAGCGATAATTGTCTTGCGACTGAAGCCGCAGAGTCAGGCTCTTTGAAGACCCCTGGCTCGTCCAGTCCCTCGGAGAACAGCGAGGAAATTAACAACTGGAAACTATCGAAACCTCGAGCAAGGCGCGAGAGCAGTGGCTACTTCAGCAACCTAGGCACCTTCGACGAGGATCGATGGATCACGAACACCATGGATCTCACCAACCAACAAGATCTCATCGCCTCGAGAGAAATTTCTCGCGAGAGACGAACATCTTCCACGAAAAATCGACTTCCCTCGATTTACGACCAACCGCAGAAGCCTCTGCAGCTTCCGATCGGGCCATCCTGTGGTCAACAATCCACAAAAGTTCCAAATATCGTTTACCCTTCGACCAACCACATCGAGCAAACTTTGCAAATATTCTCACCCAACGAATTGACAAATCTTGCAAATCCAAAAGTACCGCGTACCGAAATGCCAGATATCGAGGAACAAATCAGCCTCGAGCTCGACAAATCCATCAATTTCGACTCGTCGAATGAGCATGACGACGTGGCTTCGATCTGTAGCCACGAGGACATCGATCTGTCGCTAAAAATATCTCAACTTTCTATGAATAATGGATCGGGGAGCAAGGACGATTTTCCAACGACAATTGGCATCGAGAACGAAGAAAATATCGACGAATCGACAGAATCATCGAAAAACGTGTTGAACGCTGAAGATAAATCGGGTCGATGGAGTTCCGGAGCTTGTAGCCGAGCGAGAACGAGCGTGAAGCCACAAAACGGAAAAATAATCGATCGACTGAACGGTAGAGTGAAAATTTTCGAAAAAAATGATTGTTCCTCAAATTTAAAAAATTGTACGAGCCTCCAAGATTGTTGTACATTCGACGAGACGATCCTGGATGAGGACGACAATGAGCAAGTCGTCACGGCGGTGCTGGAGGAGCCCCGGAAAGAAAGAAATTCATTGACCGAGACCAGGAAAGCTCTGCCGAAGCCGATCAAGGTTTATCAGCTTTTATCGACCCAATCGGAAGATCGTGGCGACGACGAAGCGCGGATTTTCGATCGAAGAATATCTTTGCAAGTAACGAGGCCCACCGAGGACGAAACGATTCGTCAGAATTGTCAAATTTCCCTTCCGAATGAGCAACGGAATGGTGGCTCCTTGCCGGAAGAGAAAAAACTTGTTCACGCCGATTCCGTACCGATCCTCAAGATTTCCAGGTCCTCGGATCTCCTGGAAGAAAAAACAGAACGCCGCGGAGTCGTGATCGACCCAACGAGGACCTCCCCAGCTCTAGAAATATTCTCGTCCTCCGGAGGACCAGAACTTTCCACCGAGGAACCATCAACCCTCCTCGACAAACCATCGGGCTCGACCATTCCGGCTATCCGCCCGATTTATCCTTACTGCCCTTACTCACCTTACGGAAGTCCTCAAGGATCACCGAGAACCAATAGAAAAAGACCATTGCGCGAGAGCCGCAGAGTTTCGATCGATAGTCGACAAGGTGCTCTTCAGCTCAATCAGTACAAACTTCTCAACAACATTGGCCAGGTAAATCCATTTTTTTCCATAGTTTTCACCTTGAAACGTCCTCGCGCGATTATATCGAGCGTTCGATACAATTGCTCATAGATTTTGGTGACCCAGTTGTTTCTTGTCCTGGTATCGTCAGCCATGACAAAAGAAACGTCACACAAAAGAATGAACTTCGTGACCTTGGGAACCAACGAAAAACACGTTTTTCTATTTACTGTTTCTTCAAATCCAAAAACCATGACAATCTCGTAGCGATTTTCTCTTTGGATATTCAAAAAATATCCTTTTATTCTCTCGACCAAATATTTCATCGGAATCTTAATTAAAAAAAAAAAAAAAAAAACAAAATTTCGTTGCATTCCGACGAAAATTTCAACTCCGTAGAATATACCCACGTTACCATCATTTTTTTTGGGTCCTTCAATCATTTTTCAAAAAGTATCGAGCAATCCTTTTTTTTTCGGAATATGAATTTGTAGATTTCTCCATTTTTTTTCCATTTTCTTCCAGTCTCGAATCTTTTGATTGGACAAGGATCCATTTTTTTTCGTGTGATAATCAAAATTTTGTTCTGGGCTAATGTATTTTTAATTTTTAATTTTTCCTTTTATTTTTATTTTAATTTTTGTATTTTATTTATTTTTTTATCTTTTTGAAATTATGAATTGTTGTGATTGAGCCAACAAACTTTTGCAGGGATCGTACGGGATCGTTAAGTTGGCGTATAACGAAGAAGACGATACGCATTATGCAATGAAAATTCTGAGCAAGAAGAAGCTGATGAAGAAGGCTGGAATATTCGGGAGAATAGCGCCTGGACGGAAAAGCAGTTCCAATCCATTGGCTAAAGTTTATCGTGAAATTGCTTTGTTGAAGAAACTCGATCATCCAAACGTCGTAAAACTCGTTGAAGTACTCGACGATCCTGACGAAGACAATCTTTATCTTGTCTTTGAACTTGTTCAGAAAGGCGAAGTCTTACAAATACCTACTGATAAGCCACTTGATGAAGAGACTGCTAGAAAATATTTTCGCGATGTTGTCATGGGCGTCGAGTACCGTAAGTTTATTTTTAATCATTTTTTCTCAAAGTCTGCTCCAAAAAATACTCTGAAAATATTAAAACGATTTTTTCTCGAACTAGAACTGACGAAAAGGGATTTTTTTTTTTTTTTTTTAAATTTAATATTTAACGAGAGAATAAAATTTATACGTGAGGAGACAATATTGTGGAAAATGAACAATTTTTATTTGATTTTGTGCAGTTCACTATCAGAGGATCGTACATCGTGACATAAAACCGAGCAATTTATTGGTCGATAGCGAGGGCAGAGTGAAAGTAGCGGATTTGGGAGTGAGTGCAGAGTTGAGAGCAGCCGGTGAATTGTTAACCGGTTCGGCAGGAACTCCTGCTTTCGCAGCCCCTGAGACGTCAACCCCTGGAGCCGAATATTCTGGCACAGTAAGTCTGCAAGATATCGAAGCTGGCAGCGTTGGAATGCATTGAAAAATTATTATTCTTCATAGCAGAGCACTCAATTTTCATACAGTATTTGTCAGCGATAATGGGACAATCTTCGTTGCTATTCGAAAACTGAATTTACTAGAAAAATTGCAACGAGTGCATTAATTATCAATATAATGAATAAAAAATATATTTTTTGTTGTATTCCAACGATGAACACTTCGGTAACATAAATTTGTCCATTCGAAAACTGAATTTACTAGAAAAATTGCAACGAGTGCATTAGTTATCAAAATAATGAATTAAAAATATATTTTTGTTCTATTCCAACGATAGACACGTCGGTATCGAAAAATTGTTCATTCGAAAACTGAATTGACTAAAAAAATTGTGTAAAAAAAAAGTGTGCATGAATTATCAAAATAATGAATAAAAAATGTATTTTTGGTGTATTCCAACGATGCAAACTTCGATATCTTAAATTTGTCCATTCGAAAACTGAATTTACTAGGAAAATTGCAACGAGTCCATTAATTATCGAAATAATGAATAAAAAAAAATATTTTTCGTTGTATTCCAACGATGCAAACTTCGGTATCTGAAAATTGTTCATTCGAAACTTGAATTTACTAAAAAAAATTGAATCGTGTGCATGAATTATCAAAATAATGAATAAAAAATGTTTTTTTTTTTCGTTGTATTTCAATGACGAAAACTCGAGCATCATTAAGCCCAGTCGTTGTAATAATTTTTAGAAAATCTTTCACAAAAGTAAAGCTCGTGAATAATTGTGAGCGAGATATTTTATTTAAAGTTTTCTGTCGAAACAGCTGTGCGACGTCTGGTCAATGGGAGTGACTCTTTATTGTCTGGTGACTGGGAAAGTACCTTGGGACGGTTCCGGAAGCATAATCGGTGTTCAAGCCGCGATACGTTCGGAGCAGTTACGATTTCCAGAGAAGCCTCGTCTCTCCGAGGACTTGTATGATTTGCTGTCAAAAATGTTGGCCAAAGATCCTGTCAAGAGGATCAACCTCCCCGACATTAAGGAACACTGCTGGCTAACAAACAATGGGAACGAAGCTTTGCCAAGCGAAACCGAGAATTGTCGCTTGCCGGTGACCGTAACTGACGAAGAAGTAGCGCGAGTTGTAACTCGAGTTCCAAAACTTGATACTCTCATACTCATCAAAACGATGCTGAAGCAGCACAGCTTCCAGGTTGCTTTCCATTCTCTTTTTTCATCCCAAATTCCATTCAGATTCTTCCATTTCCTCTGCGAACTCAATAACACACAAAAAAAAATGCTGCAAATTGAAATTTGCAAATTGCTCTATGAGGAAGCTTAGAGCATCGTGCATCTTGAGGATCTTGAACAAGCAATTTGCAAATTTCAATTTTCAGTGTTTTTTTTGTATTTCCATTAAAATTATATAATTTCGACAACTTTTCTAGAAAGTAAAAAGAAAGTACAGACTTATACACAATATCTTACAAAATTTGCAGAAATTAGCGCGGTTGGATGATTTTTCAAAAAACTCAGATTTTCGTAAAATTCGAAAAATTATAAAATTTAAACCGTTCAACCGATATTTCCAAAATACCAAGCTTCCTATTATGATACTCTATTTATAAAAAAAAAAAATTAGTAATTAATCTTAAAATTTGCGCAACTTAGAGCGTCGACACCCTTTTTTTGAAAATTTCAAAATGACGTAGAATTCGTTTTTTTTTAGCAATTGCAACAAAATTCTCAGAGAATGAAGAGATTGTATAAATTAACGTCCGTGCAAAACGGGAGCCCTGTAGCTCAAACCGTTCTCGAGTTATAAACGTTTTAAATTTACAGTGCCAGAGCATACACACACACACACATCCTGACATTTTTTCTAGATATGATTTTTCGATATTTTGGGAAATTTTAAGCACATTGACATTGGAAACTGGAAAAAAAAAAAAAATTCACTTTTCCATTGTTGTTTTTCATAGAATCCATTTTTACCGAGAAGAACTGTGAGGACAACTCTGGACAGTGTCGCAAATGCAGCCATGAAAAAACAGACTTCGAACGAGCTGATGGACTCTTCGAAAAATTCAATCTCTCTCGGTAAAAATCTCGCCACTAAAACCGAGAAATTTCACAATGATGGAAGGAGCAATTCCGCACCTGACAGATACGAGTGGCACACAAACGGAAGGTTCGATTGCACAAATTACACACGACGTTAAAGATTGCATCGTTGAAACGCTGTGAAATTATTTTTTTTTGTCTCAAAGCTTATTATTCAAATGGAGAATGTAATTACGATCGATTTTTGCGACTCGAAAAGTAAAACAGCTCCAAAAATTTGGATCATTTTGAAAATTCAACAAATCATCAATAAAAAGCAATATTTTTCGCTGCCAACTTGAGCTTCACAAGTCACACGATCATTTACATTTTTCATGAAATTTAACGATTTTTTTTTTAAGCTTTTCATTCGCTTTCGTGAACTTGACAAATTCGCATCGAATGTTTCGAGATTTTGATTTATTTTTCGTGAGAATATTCTTGACAAAAGTGAATCTTTTTTTTCTTCAGGCAAATGTCGAGCGACTCGCTATTGGCTCCGGTGAAAGAATCCTCGAGTCAAGAGACTGAGATGGAAAAACGGTGACATTGCGATAGCTCTCGATCGACGAGCTTTAAAAATTGTCAAGCAAGAATGTCGAGCGAGGCAAGGACCAACGATGATTTTGCCGGAGAAACATGCACAAACGCACGCACTTGTTCGTCCTCTCACATTCCCAATCGATGAAAAGCTTCATAATTAATTCGTCACTGAAAAAAACCAACGAAACTAAACTCTTCCACAGTTTCCCTTTGCCTTTTTCCTTCGTCCTTGAATCTCGATAGTTTTTACAATTAGAAATCTACGCAGAAATGATACAACGTTTTTTCTCACGATCATATGAAATTTCCACTTTTTTTCTGGTACATTTATTATCCTGCCAGAAGAAATTTGCCGTGTGAGCTTTAAACAGCGTTTAAATATTTGGAATGACGTTGAAGTTTGCATCGTTGGAACGCATCGAAAATCTTTGATTTCTTTGGCAAAGCTCATCATTCAAATGCAGAAACAAACAAAAAAAAAAATAGAAAGTACAGACTTATACACAATATCTTACAAAATTTTGAAAAAATTAGTACGGTTGGACGATTTTTAAAAAAACTCACATTTTCGTAAAATTCGAAAAATCATAAAATTTAAACCGTTCGACCGATATTTCCCAAATTCGATACCAAGCTTCCTATTATGATACTCTATTTATAAAAAAAAAAATTAGTAATAAATCTTGAAATTTGCGCAAGTTAGAGCGTCGACTCTCTTTTTGAAAATTTCAAAATGCCGTAAAATTCGTATTTTTCTAGCAATTCCGACTAAATTCTCAGAGAACGAAGAGATTGTATGGATTAACATCTGTGCAAAGCGGGAGCCCTGTAGCTCGAACCGTTCTCGAGTTATGAACGTTTGAATTTTACAGTGCCAGAACATACACACACACACACATCCGAACATTTTTTCTAGATAGGATTTTGTTTTGGGAAATTTTAAGCACATTGACATTGAAAAATGGAAAAAAAAAAATTTTCCACCGTCACAAAGTTTCCTCTATGAGAAATTTGGATGATTTTGAAAAAAGACACAAATCATCAACGAAAAGAAATATTTTTTGTTGCATTCTAACGATTCAAACTTCGGCTTCATATATTTTGAAACTTTTGTGTGTGAACGGCTGCTGCATTCTTGTTGCGAGATACTGATTAGACATTAAAATAGGCCAAGGTGGAAAATGTGATTGATACGACGAGAGTGAACGACATCGTGAAAGACTTTTTCAAGCCGATCGCCTTCTTAGTTAGAAAATAAAGGATTTAAATGCGATTAATTACGAAAATGTGCTAATTGGCTACTTTTCAATAATAAAAGTCATTAGGGGGACCAGTATCGAGAATTCGAGCTTAGGCCTTTTCACAGTCGGCGAACTATTTGTCCCAAAAACGTACACACATACACACACGCTATTAAATTCATTATTTTGATAACAAGTTTAGAGCTCGTGTCCCAGTTTTCACGTTCTGATCCAGCAGCGAGCCCACAGGCACGAAGAAAATTGTCGAAACATCAAAAACTCACTTTTTTTTAAATCATTGGCAGAAAATTATTTTTACGAATATTGAGTCGACTCAGTCGAGACCAAAAGTCTTGAGAATATCTCGAAAAACTCCATTTTTTTTTTATATTTACCTTTAAAAATGACAAGTCACGTGTAAACGAATTTTCATTGCGTATTTTTCTACACAATTATATGAAAGTTTTGAAAAAGTGATGCTACGTGTTTAGCTAAAATTAAAGTTGACGTACAAATAACAATCTAGTTCTTATTTACTATTTTTTCTTAAGCAGTACGAAAAGTACCCGAGCACAAGAAAACACCTCGACCTACAAGTGTGCGTGTGTGTGTGTAAGCTGTAAGATTTGGACTTATTTTCCATGTGTTCTAAAATTTAATTTTAGTCTGCAGAGCAGGAAAAAAACTGGTTTATTCGACGATCACGACGAATACCGTCTTCCAGTGTCTTGATAGCAATTGGAGTCATTTGTTTAACGATTGGTTCGGTGAGCGAGACGCGATGGCAGTGCTAACTCAGGTGTATTCTTCATTTTTGTATTTCGAACGTATGTTTATCCTGAAACATCATTTTTCAATATTTTCGTTTCGAACTTTTTTCAGAACAAACGTTTTTATTCGTGAACACTTGTTCCCATAAATACGGAGATACTTGCGTATCGAAAATTACTATAAAGTCAGATTTTCCTGGTACCATATCGTCTTTCTGAGACTTTTGGGGAAA
The DNA here is from genome assembly GCA_963921915.1 of Hyposoter dolosus. Classification (NCBI taxonomy): domain Eukaryota; kingdom Metazoa; phylum Arthropoda; class Insecta; order Hymenoptera; family Ichneumonidae; genus Hyposoter; species Hyposoter dolosus. The sequence goes on from OY998140.1 coordinate 6,009,591, forward strand.
ATACATAATAATTTTTCATCCGGCGTCAAAAATGTGAAAATTTGAAGAAAAATGTCAAAATTTCACAAAAAATTTCAAAGTTTGGTGAAAAATGTGAAAATTTGGAGAAAGATGTCAAGGCTTGGCAAAGAGTGTCAAAATTTGTCGAAAAAAAAATCACTTCCCTTTTATTTCATTATAAAATCAATGAAAAATTGTTCTCCGTTAAAATTTTTTACATGGGCGACATGGTACGTGGGAACTATGATGCCAAAGTATTTTTCCACATTATTTTTTTTCTCCGCGAATATATCGAGGCTGCTCCGAAATAATTGAAAGTTTAGAGAACGATATTAATATGTAGTACGAATCGTTATTGAAAAGTTCGTGTCTTTCAAAATACAAAATGCTGAAGATATTTCTATATCGATGATTAACAACCTGTCTGCGTGTGTGTGTGTGTGTGTGTGTCGCGTGCGTAACGATCTCATAATATGTAGGCGCTCACGCGAATTAATGTAGAAACATTGTGATCTCTCTCTCTCTCTCTCTCTTTCTCTCTCTCTCTCTCTTACAAGCAATTTTGACTTTTTTTCAAAATATGCACAAAATACTTTTTACGTATAAATATATTTAATCCGTAACTATTACTACGTAATTTTGATTATCGATATTAGAAAAGTCTCTCGATGTAAGTGAACGACACGTGTGCTGGTTAAATCTATTGCGATGTAACGACAAACGACCAGAAGATTAGCGTGGCCACATCGACTGACGTTATTCCTCGTGAAACGTCGTTTTTGTTTAGTTTACCAAAAAATCCTGAAAAATTCGCCAAATGAATTTTTGGAATTTGTGACAAAAATTATTTCGATCGCATCGATTTTTAGCAAAAAAGAAACTTTCTTTTTCTTTCTGAATTGCAATTTTTCGTGTGGACGAAAAACTGAGTCTAACTGTTCGATTTTTTCGTATAGGAAAATTTTAGTCCAGCCTCGCTTTTTTCATGGGAAACAAAAATTTCAAGGACTCTCTTCGTATCCTCGATTTCTTAATTATTCGTTAAATGTTTATAGACTCAAAACGAATGGATGAAAAAAAACGAAGACACTTTGGAAATTGTAACGTTAGTTAGGATTATGAAATTATGTCGATTCGTTGTTATGGGGTAAAAAGTGACCAGGAAATGGACGGGATGGTAAGTTGTCGTTGAAAATATTTAAACAAAATTAAAGGCAAAATTTGATCGAGTGAAATAAATTTAGAAATTTAACGCCGTCCATTTATCAGAGTTTCAAGAATTTCGTGACGTTTTTATCAACGTTTTCAATATTGTTCGTCGTTGCAATGACCTCGACTAATTTTTTCCATTTTTTCAACATTTTCTTCTTGAACCAACGACAGAGTAAAAAAAAAAATTTTCTAAATTGTTTTTTTTACGGTGTTTCGAAAAACTGCACTTTTTTCTCTCGTCCATTCACTCGTCGGTTTACCCCCATGGAACGCGATGTTGGCATCGTTCGAATGCAACGAAAACTCATTATTTTTTATGCCAGAGCACAAAATTTTCTTGCAGCATTTGTCAACGATAATAGCTCAGTCTTCTTTGCCATTCGAAAAATCAACTCACTAGGAAAATTGCAACGAGTTCATTGATTATCAAAATAATGAGAAAAAAAAAAAAATATCTTTCGTTGTTTTCCAACGATGCAAACTTCGGTATCATCGTTTTATTATATTTTTCGTTTATAGCTTTTTTATATCAGACAATCAAATCGGTAGTGTTAAATTTAGATACGACGGTACATCGAACGTAAAAAAAAAAACGAGTTTAATCGAGGGAGAATATAAATTCTGATTATATCATGTATAAATAGAATAATTATAAAAAATATCAGAAAGTGACCAAGTCCTCCGTATGTTTCGTAATAAAACCGATATTTATTCGTATACACACGATTTTTCTTTGTCGAGGCTGTTTTAGGAATAAGATTGAATTTTTTCTCTGAGATCCTTAGAGAGTCAAGGATTTTTTTCTCAGCTCGTTCGTGTGGCATTTTGGGCAACCTGCTGATTCAGGTTGACTGAGGAAAAAATGTTAAAAGAGCATTAGAAATATGGGATCAAGTTTGTTCCTCATATTCGTCCAACTTTCCTCGATCTCGAGACTCCTTTGCCCCTCTTATTGCGAGGTTTATCGATAACAATTTTTCTCCATTTGTTGTTCAACTCCACAGCGATGTCGACGCAATCGCCTGAACAATAGAGAGAGAGAAAATTAAACGAAATGGAAGGAAAAATCGTGTACGTATTTCGAGCGAGTGATTTGAATTAATGACTCAGTAGACACACATGGGTCTGGGGTGCCCATTCAGCGAATGGCGTGAATTTCTCGTTTTTCATATCGATTACCATATTGAATAACAATAATAAAATACAGACGAAACATTTTACAAATTTTGAAAAAATTACAGCGGTTGGACGATTTTTAAAAAAACTCACATTTTCGTAAAATTCGAAAAATCATAAAATTTAAACCGTTCGACCGATATTTCCCAAATTCGATACCAAGCTTCCTATTATGATACTCTATTTATAAAAAAAAAAAAATTAGTAATAAATCTTGAAATTTTCGGAAGTTAGAGCGTCGACTCTCTTTTTGAAAATTTCAAAATGCCGTAAAATTCGTATTTTTCTAGCAATTCCGACCAAATTCTCAGAGAACGAAGAGATTGTATGGATTAACATCTGTGCAAAGCGGGAGCCCTGTAGCTCGAACCGTTCTCGAGTTACGAACGTTTGAATTTTACAGTGGCAGAGCATACACACACACACACATCCGGACATTTTTTCTAGATAGGATTTTTCGATGTTTTGGGAAATTTTAAGCACATAGACATTGAAAACTGGAAAAAAAAAAATTTCACCGTCACATAAGTTCCTCTGTGAGGAAGCAAAAGAATTTTTATTCATCACCCAGTGCAGGCTCTCTTTCTATGGATCCAAAACTACTTTCCTGAATTTTTTCCGATTTTTTAAACGAGTACAGTCAAAAACGGTAGGACGCCCCAGACCCATGTGTGTCTACGGGGCTTAAATTTGATGCTCATTGTCGATAATATTAAGAAATTACCTTGCGGGTCTATCGGATAAAATTTTCTGCTGAATGTAAATGGCTCTTCGACGTTTCGAAATATCGCTCGATTGACCTCGCTCTCATTGAACGTCGTATCCTCCACCGAAGATTTAATCAGCGCATCGAGAAACAAAGACCAGCGTGGTTTGAAATAATCAACAACAACTCCCGACCATTGTTTGTTCGCGTAGTCTCGGATCTCTCCCTTTGGTCCCCACAGGGTGATTTGATTTCTGGCGTTGTATTCGTACCTCTCCGATTCCTCAGTATTTTCCGCCAAAAACATCGCATCCGCGATCCATTTTCCGAGCAAAAAGTTTTCACTGGACGCCAAAATCTTCTCGAGATCATCGAACACGTCCAGCAGCAACAACGCGTTTGCACTGTTGATAAAAACACAAAATACAAATTTAACTACAAAATCCTCAAGATTTTCAAAAAAAGTTGTCGCTTGGGTCAGAAAGACCCACAGGATCCGCTAAGGGATAAAATTGTGTTCCAACTTGTTAATACTCACCGCAGTGACGTTACATTTTTTTTCGCATATGCATTTCGAATTTGCAGATAAATTTCCTCGGCTTTTAGCTGCAAGGCTTGTCTCGTTACGTCAATTAAATCATGTCTGTAAAATGTACTGTTTGCCAAGTCGTTTCGAGCAGTCGTCAAATTATCCCAAGCCTCGTAAAAAATTTCTGGACTGTACCAAGTCTGCGAAAAAAGCAATTTTTTCGATTTTGGTGAATTTGAATAAATTATTTTTTCAATCTGCTTCAAAAATATCACGCCAACTGTTTTTATTCATTTATTTATTTGTTTATTTATTTATTCATTTATTGATTTATTTATGTATTTATTTATTTGTTTGTTTGTTTGTTTATTTATTTATTTATGGAATTAAAAATGTAATTGGACATTCGATTCTACTTTGTGGGGGAGTAAAATTATTGAACAAATAGAATTCTGCACTCGCAATTGCTTAATAAGGGACGAATGCTTTTTAGATTGGTAACAAAACTTTACCCAGGTATTGATTTTCAAACTAGGCCGTCTCGTTATCACATAGTGTCCTCTAATCCTGTGAATCCCATGAAAATGATAGACAGTTTGACGTAAAATCTGCCAAGCTGCTTGGGAAGCTTGGTTGCTCGAGCCATATCTTCGCACGGAGTAATCTCCGAACCTGTAACGTGTTTTTTTTTATGACATTAAAGTTCGCAACGTTAGGATTCTTTTCCTATTAATTGTTTGTTCAATTTTAAAAACCATGAAAATTTTCGTACCGATTTTGCGTTTCGATCCTTAAAAAAATCGTTTTATTTTCCTGAATAAATATTGAATCAGAATTTCAATTTAAAAAAAAAAAACAGAATTTCGTTGCATTCCAATAGAAAATACATTTCATATTCATTTTTTGTTTAATTTTAAAAACCATGACAATTTTATGACAGATTTTGGGTTTGGATACTAAACATGATCGTTTTATTGTCCTGACCAAATATTGAATCAGAATCTCAATGAGAAAACAGAATTTCGTTGCATTCCAATGAAAAATACTTTTTCTATTAATTTATTGTTCAATTTTTCGTATCGATTTTCTGTTTGGATCTTAAAAAAGATCGTTTTATTTTCCCGACTAAATATTCGATAAGAATCACAATGTTTTTTTTTTTCATTTTTTCACATTTCAAAATACCTGCAAATTTAATGAGAATATTTTACCATTGGATAAGATTGACAGGCTTTTGTCTGTAGCCCATTTCGTTCATGAGCTCGTACACGACGTAATTTTGATTGATTCCTTCAGGTGTCAATCCCGTTCCAATCATAGTGCTCGAGTTCATGCTACGAGCTTCGAAAATTCTCTAGAATCAACAATCATTAAAATTGACTGAAGAATTCAATTTTTCAGGCACTCAATCAGCCAAATACCTCATTGATAATTCCTGCTGAGCCAAACATCCCCAAAGTGCCTCCAAAGTTGTGGAGCATGCACCATATGAATGGTTGACCATAATAAGACTTGAGTCTCGTGTACTGGGGGAATTGTTCGGACTGTAGATCGAGGACGATCATTTTTCCCTAAAAATGAAGAAAAAATAATTCAAGATTTTAATCAGCAAAATTTTGGATAAAATAAAAAAAAAACACAAAATACTTGCAATGGGCACTGACGTCACGAAAGCTTCGACACGTGGCCCAGTCCAAAATGACATTTCGTGAACAAATAACCATCCCTGCATCAACCTACATTTTTTTCATATTTCAAGAACACTCTTTTAATAATTGTTCGAGAGGCTTATTAATTATTCTTGACTCTAGCAAGCCGCAGTGATATTTTACCAGATCGCTTGAGGGTCCACCTCAGTCATCGTGTCGAACACAGCTCGACCGATATTTCTCAAACTCGTTAGATCGCTGGCTGGGGGTTCATTTTCATTGAAGGTATCGCAATTGTAGATGTGATCGGTTCCAAATTCATCGATATACTATGAACATTGAAAAATTAGCATTGCAACGCAATTTGGTAGAAATTTTTAGAAATTATGATGATACCGAAGTTTTCATCGTTGGATCACAACGAAAAATATATTTTTTATTCATTATTTCGATAATTAATGCACTCGTTGCAATTTTTCTAGTAAATTCAGTTTCCGAATGGACAAATTTATGATACCGAAGTATTCAGCGTTGGAATACAACGAAAAATATATTTTTTATTCATTATTTTGATAATTAATGCACTCGTTGCAATTTTTCTAGTAAATTTAGTTTTCAAATGGACGAATTTATGATACCGAAGTATTCATCGTTGGAATACAACGAAAAATATATTTTTTATTCATTATTTTGATAATTAATGAACTCGTTGCAATTTTTCTAGTAAATTCAGTTTTCGAATGGCAAAGAATCCTGTGCCGTTATCGTTGACAAATACTGTATGAAAACGTAGTGCTCTGTTATAAAAAATAATAAATTTTCGTTGCATTCCAACGATCTGGACTTGAACATCATAAATGCTGGCGTACCTTGCGCAGAAATTGAGCTCCTACGATTTTGAACAGAGGATCGGTTGGTGCGAGTAAAAACGGGCTATCGTAAAAAAAGCAAACGGATTTTCATTAATTTTTGTTTCTCCTAAGGAATTTGAATACAAAAAAAAAAAAGAATATTAACTGACCAGCAATATTCGTCGCTGAATTTGTTCCACTTGTCGATTTTTGTTACGTTCGCATTCGGATATATTCTCGTTAAAGCTCGTGGAACGTGGCCAGCAAACGCCGGAAGTACTGTGATTATCCCAAGCTCTCTCATTCTCTCGAGTATTCGATGCTGAAGACGAAGAGTCAACTGGTGCCAGGAAGGTGTCAAGGGACCACCCCATCCTCGTATATTTCCCATTCTGGCCCTATCGAACCAAAGAATTCGTCAATCTCGATAAAAACACTTTGTCACGACGTCATGTTCATTTTTCTTTTAAAAACAATCTAAAAACTTCTATTTTCGTTGTTAATTTAACGAGGAAAAAAAAATCGATTTCCATGCCGATTAAAAGTGAGAAATAATTTTTTTTTCACGGGTTACCATGGCAAGAAAGCTGGTCCTCCAAAATGTTGATTTATCTCATCGATAGTCAGTCCCATTTCCGTGTAAACTCTTTGCCAAATCGCCTCTTGACCGTGGAACGCAAGAGCCAGATTGATACCGTTCAAGGCCATCCAGTCAATATGTTTTTCCCACTGATGCCATCCCCACCACGTTGTACTGTATCCGGCAGTGCATACGTTTTGGTAATACCGAAACCTCGAAAAAACCGTACATTTAATTTTTCCATATCGATCGACGTTTCAAAAAAATTAAATTCACTTTTTTTTTATCCATTCAAATAATCTGAGAAGCTGGGAAATTTTTGAGCTCTTTTTTTTTTTTTAATTCACCAGTTTTTGCATTTTCAATCCATCGTCATTAATATTCATCAGTTAAAAATTGATTTTCACTTTTTTCCATTCGTTCACTGATTTTTACATGAAACTAAACGAAAAAAAAAACGTTTGCTGAAAACCCAATTTCGTAGAAGATCAACGGCCAAGCAAAAAATTAAATTTTCATAATTTCAATAATAACGTTCGCTTCATATATCCCTTGAAATAATGAAAAAGCTTTTTATTGTAAAAAAAAAAAAAAAAAATTCAGTTTACTTTTTTTTGTGTTTTCAAGAAAATATTTATCGTAGATTTTGTAGCTTGTTTGCCACTATTTCAATTTATTCACAAAATCCAGCTCACTTGTCGTTCGAAGTCACGGAAATGTTAGCTCGAGGTAGAACGTTAGGAATTTCGACTCTCGCCCCTTCCCACGCAACATGAGAGTTGCAGTATTTTTTAACATAATAATTGAAGCCCCAGGCTGCAGTGACTCCGGAACTTGCAATAATCTGTATTAGATCAGAAGGGGTCGAGGATATCTGTGAATTGGAGATAAACATCTGTATTAGATCGCGACGAAAAGTGGACGAGGGACGTCGCGGACTGAAATGCGAAAATTCGATAAAAACGTTAATTTCATTAATTACTTTAAAAGTTTCCTTTCCCGAGGTGCCCAGATCCGGATCGACAACGATTTCAAAAAACTTCACTTTTTCATTCACGTGTCTTTCGATCAGTTTGCGAACTGCTCTTTCTTGGAGCTGCGGAGAAGTTCGAGCTTTCAAATGACCGAGTGTGCTTTCGAAATCTTTGCCAGCCATCACACTCGTCGACACATAATTATAATAAATGAGAAAAAAAAAGAATATCCTCGTTGTATTCTGTATTTTGTACATCGCTGCACTGGAAATGTTTTTTCCATCATTTGCCATGCTCCACTGACACTATCAACTTCCACAAGCTTCGTGTACTGCTCTCTGGTCAGTTATCATTCACTCCCACTTATTTTCTTTCGTCAATCGTATCACTCGTCAGATTCTCTCGGTTTCTGCTCCCTGCTTCGGAGGCATTCAAAGATTATTATTACTGTGCAGTATTCGACATCGCAGATGCTCATTCTGTTTGTCCGGAGTATCAAAACCAAGGATGGACGTATCAACGTTTAAATTTGTGGACCAACAGGCAAAGGGCACTTTAGGATGATCATCAATGAACTCATTGTACTCAGCGTGCCATGAGCCTGTGATTGAATAATTCTGCTTTTCCACTTTCTTCTTAGGACTCTTTAATTTTCACATTTTAATTAACTTGACCCTTCGTAGACACACATGGGTCTGGGGCGTCCTATTGGTTTTTATTGTGCTTGGATTCGTTTAAAAAATTTGAAAAAATTCAGGAAAGTAGTTTTGGATTCATTGAAAGAGAGCCTGCACTGAGTGGTGGATAAAAATTCTTTTTATTATTTTTATTCAATGGTAATCGATAGGAAAAATGAGAAATTCACGACATTCGCTGAATGGACTCGACAGCCCAGACCCATGTGTGTCTACGGAGGATTAATCCGTAGCCACCACGTGGGTGTATAGATTTGCATCCACGAAAACTTCAGGTGGTGAAATTTTCAAAGTTTCTTTTGTGATTTTGAACATTCTCAATTCGTTCTCAATTCGTACCAGGTAGATCATCGTTTTTGTAGATCTAACGATTCTGGGTGATGGAGAAAGTCTCCCTGCGTGTCCTCGCGAAGAGTTCTAGTCGTTTGCGTTTCTGGAAAAATTTTGACCCACCATTTTCCGAAAAAAATAAATAAAAAATTTCAACCCCATGATGCCAAGGCTCCATGATGCGTTTTCGTAGATCTAGCGATTCTGGGTGATGGAGAAAGTCTCCCTGCGTGTCCTCGTCAAGAGTTCTAGTCAGTTACGTTTCCGGAAAAATTTTGATACACCATTTTTAGCAAAAAAAAAAAAAAAATTAAATTTTCAGATGCTGAGTCTCCATGACGAGATTTCCTAGATGTAGCAATTTTGAGTGATGGAGAAAGTCTCTTTTTGTTTACCCGTGGAGACATCTAGTCCGTTCCGTTCCCAGAAAAATTTCAAACCACCATTTATCATATAAAATCTTTTCAACCATGAGATGCTGAGCTACACGTTTTTTCTATCAATGCCATTTTTACTTTTATTTAAATTCAACATTTTTTCAGGTGAATCTTTTAACAAAAACTTTATCATCGATCTTGACGGTGCCCTGTTTGTACAAACCGCAATAAATTCCTAATAAAGGGGCTTTTCCATCCACCTCAACTCTTTCTGGATCTTTTTGTTCCCGAAAGCTGTAAATCAATTTTGAAATATATTGGATCTACAATACAATTGTAGAAAATGAATAAAAAAAATAAAAAAAAGTAATTAACAGACCAAACAACGTTAATGAATATTTTTGCTCATTCAGGAGAATGTAGAATCGTGAAAATTCAACGATCGTTGAAGTGAAAAGAAAATTGCACGATTCGAACAAAATTTATTGAAGAAAACTCCGAACTTACGATCGTAAAGTTTGTAGAGGTTCGTGCTGATCAACGATTGCTGTCTCGGGATCAATACGAACCATGGCACATCTACAAAAATATTCGATACATCATGAAGATATTTTCATTAATCCTACGTAGACACACATGGGTCTGGGAAGTCCTACCCTTTTTTTTACTGTACTAGGACTCGTTAAAAAAATGGGAAAAAATTCAGGAAAGTAGTTCTGGATCTATAAAAAGAGAGCCTGCACTGGGTGATGGATAAAAATTCTTTTTTGTTATTGTTATTTAATGGTAATCTATACGAAAAACGAGAAATTCACGCCATTCGCTGAATGGGCACCCCAGACCCATGTATGTCTACGGAAGGTTAAAGTCTAGGATCGAAAGTGCTGGAAATGATGATTTAAGAAAAAATGTAAAATACCTTGGGCATGGCTTAACGTTTCGCAGTAACACGTGCTCGCCGATCTTGATCCATTCCCAAGAATCTTCATCGAAAGAAACAGAACCAGTGACGACAATGTTTGGCCTGAATCTTATCATACTGACCATTTTTTTTAACTTTTTATTCAGCTCGTGGAGAGAAGATTCAGTCATGAGCATGTAGCTGGCGATGTCAGCGAAGTAACCCTTGAAAAATATCATTTTATCTCGCGTGTCATACGTCCAAAATTGATTCTATCAAGATCGATATTCACAGGGACAAATGAGTGAATCCAAAAAAAAATAAAAAATTAGAAAAATTGATAAAACATTTTTCTAAAAATATAAACAAAAGCAATTTCCATCGAAAAAATTCGAAACTAAAACGAGTGTCGTCTTGATATTCCCATCGCGTTCTGAAGCTGATCGATCCACAAAAATTTTCTCAAAATTCTTCAAGTAAGACGTTTTTAAACATTTTTCAAAAACCTCGACACGAAATAGTCGAAAATTCTCAAGAAAATACAAATATTTTATCATTTTTTATCAAGAGTCATTTTTTTCTCACAAAATACTATTTTTTTTTAAATTCTCGTTCATTGCATCGATCCACTTACCGTATCCTCGTTTCTCAGGGTCCTATAAACTTTAGTAAATTTCTCCCAAGGACCTTTGAGAAGATTTCGTCTTCTGGATATGGCCGAGCCTATTCTTAGGTCACTATTCGACGTTCCCGTCAAAAACCTAAAAAAAGAAGAGCAAAGTTAAAACAAAAACAAAAAAAAAAACAGAAAAATAAAAAAAAAAAAAAAACTAACAATTTAAGAACAACGTAAAAAAATCGTGTCGATGGGGGATCCAACGAGTGAAATTGATAAATGAACGAAATCAACTTTTCTCTAAACTAAGATTAAAATAGTGTCTGCTTGACTTTGATATCCACGCTGCGGGCTCAGATCCGCAATCGATGCATTTTAAGGGTTCGCCCCACCACATTGAACAATCAACTTGCTCGGACGATCCGTCGTTCTGTATCCCGGGTAAACGAATGACGAGCTTTGGCATCCCATCTGCTTCGATGACGACGCTATCTCCATCGATAGGAGAAATTTTGACCAGAAGAAGTTTTGGGTAATTTCGACCAGTTTGAAATTTGCCAGTTTTTTTGCTATAGACTAGGAGCATTCTGCAATTTGATGGAGAAAGAAATTGTCATTAATGGCAACGTCGATGAGTGTGTAATTTTTGAAAGTTTGAAAAATTCGAGTTTATCGTCGAGTCCGACGAAAAATATGTTGCCTTTTAATTATTTGTTCAATTTCAAAAATCATGACAATTTTCGTACAGATTTTGTGTTTGGATCAAAAAAAAAAAAAATCGTTTCATTGTCCTGACTAAATATTGAATAAGAATCGCAAGCTCTGCTCAAGAAAAAAACAGAATTTCGTTGCATTCCAACGACGCAAACCTCGACATCGTTAAGGACGTTGTATGGCGACCGGAGAAATCTAAATTTTTGTTTTCAGTTTTTTTTACATACAAAATGGTTTGCGAGCCTAATTTCATTAAGAAAAGTTGTTACAAATTGACTAAAGAACGACATACTCTAAATCCAAGATCGTCCGAGGTAATCTGTATTTGTTATATAATAAAAAAAATTTTGAAAAAATTTGACGACCGATTTTTTTGAAAAACTAAATAAAACTTCTTCGATGTTACATAAAAGTGTATGCAAAGTTTTAAGAGGCTCCACCATTTATAAATCGAAATATTTAATGTTGAAAATTGCAACTTTTAACACACGCTCTTATGAGAAACTATTGAAAATTGTGATTTTTATAAATAAATATCTCGACTTCTGCATGGTGAAGCCTCTTAAAATTGCGTGAGCTATTAGGCGTCACTATTCTCTTTGTGTGGTGCAAATTTAAAGGAATTCTATCGATAGAAAATTTTGCATACAACGTCCTTAAAAGCTTGAAAATTGCAGCCTCGATGCTACAAAATTTACCTGTCGTTCAAAGTCAAAGATCCATGGGTTTCGACACTGATGCCATAATCCGTAAAATGGCATTTCTCTACAGCTTTCCCTTTGCCTGATTTCAATGGATAATAATACAATTCTCCGATACGTCCAATTTCAATCCATTCAGGATCGTCGAGTTTCGGAGTCGCAGATTCATTTCGCTTCCTTGAATTTTCTCCCGATTTATCTTTTCCGTCTTGTTTTTCACTCCAGAATCGTTTAGTGAAAAAACTCACGAGTGTAACGACGCCCGAGAGTCCGACCGTCACAGCAAGTGCTAGAAACGGTTTTTGCTGGACGAATCGTAAGAACAGAAAGCAGAATACTCGTTGAGATTTCCAAACGTCATTGAATAATTAATTCAAAAGACGATTTTTCGTTTAATTTCGAAATCAGTCGTATTTTTATTATTCAAGGACGTTGTATGCAAAATTTTTTATCGATACAATTCCTTCAAATTTCCACTGCACAAAGAGAATAGTAATATCTAATAGCTCGCGCAATTTTAAGAGCTTTCACCATGTCAAGATATTTATTTATAAAAATCACAATTTTCAGTAGTTTCTCACAAGAGCATGTGTTAAAAGTTGCAATTTTCAACATTAAATATTTCGATTTCTAAATGATGAAGCCACTTAAAACTTTGCATACACTTTTCTGAAACATCGAAGAAGCTTTATTTAGTTTTTCAAAAAAATCGCTCGTAAAATTTTGTCAAAATTTTGTTTATTATACAAAAAATACAGATCACCTCGGACAATGTTGGATTTACAGTACGTCGTTCTTTATTCAATTTGTAACAAATTTTTTCAATGAGCTTAGGCTCGCAAACAATTTTGAATGTAAAAAAAACTGAAAACAGAAATTTAGATCTGATCGTCGCCATACAACGTCCTCAAAAAAAAAAAGAAAAAGTTTGAAAATTCGACACAAACAATTTTCGTCATTGCTACTCAATGCCAAAGACAAAGTGCATCGGGAGCTCGAAACAACTCACCAGAAAGCGAAGAGAATAATCCGCCAAGGTCATATTTACTCATGGATCTCAATAACCAATTAATATTGACATTTAGAAAATAAGAAACTCGATCTTTTTTCTCGTTTTTCTAACGAGCGAATAAAACGAACTCGCAGCACTAATAATAATGATTTATTTCACGATTCGCACTCGCGATCGTCTCTGACGTTCTCTTCGTTTCATTCGAAACTGAAAATCCTGATTAGTACGAACGGAAAATCCAAGTCATTACCTACACTTGCCTCAGCTGTGTACATCATTTTGTCTCTAATCGTCTAAACCGAGTATGTGTGTCTCGTAGCAAATGGGCTCACATACAAAAGCTTATCTATTGAAAAACGATCACTGTCGTTTTGTTTCATCGACCAGCGTGTGTGCACGGATAACGTTTACTCTAAACTCATCAATTTGCAAAGATTGCAAATCGATAATTTAAAAAATCACGATGTTTTTTTTTTTTTTGGAGAACTTTCATTTCGAAATGGTTAGCTACGACTTTCGTAAAGTTTCTTAAAATTTCGGTACTTGTCGAAAATAGTGCGATCAGTTCTGTTCTTCCCATACAGTGAGAAAAAAAAATTGTAGATTCAACAAAGCCAGAGCGAACAAAATCCATTTTTTAAATTTGCCAAAATATTTTGTTTATTTGAAAAAAACCACCACATTGAGAAAAAAGGTAATGAGGCGTTGAGCACATATGTAGTTGAGGCAATAACTTGTTTTGTCAAATTTACAAAATGGATTTCGTTCGCCCTGGCTTTGTTGAATCTACAAATTTTTTTTTCTCAGTGTACGTATAGAAATGTAAATTCGAAGCACAATGCAAGTCTTGGAGGGTTAAAGCGACTGACCTCAATTTTCAATAGTCATGAAGGAAACGTCATTTGGAGTTCGTACTTGTCAAAAATTCTTTCTTTCTCGGCTTTTATTCAACGCGTCTGCAGATTGAGACAAAAAATTTAAACGCATGTAAATCGAACGATCTACGAAGACAATTTTATAATTCGACTCGTCAGAGTGAATTTTTAACATTCATTGGCGATTAGTGCTCGTGTATACGAAAAAAAAAACAAAAAACTGACAAACTATCGTTGCAGCGATGGAAATGTGCAGCAAAAATTAATTGGAGGCGAAAAATATTTCGTGGCATAAAAATGCCATTAAAGAGAAGATTGTGAGTGAGGAAAATTTTGAGAAATTCAGAATTGTCCCCAATTTCCATTGCTGTGACGATAATTTTATCATTTTCGTCGTCATCGTGCAATTAAAAGTTGATTTTTCTCGTGTCATTGTGAAGATCTGATAAGATATCTATTTTTTAATATAGTGTCGCTAAAAATATCGATATTTTGTTCGATACGTTCGACCAAACGTTTTTTTTGAATAATCCCAAAAATTGTGTCATTGCAGCAAGAAAAGAAAGTCTCTTCGGAAGCCAATTTTTGTCGTTCCACTCGTAAATTTCGCTGACAATTTCGTTAGAAACCAAAAATACTGTCAATATAACGAAAATTTTGAAATTATCGAAAAATAATTAGTTTATCGTATTCAACAAAATATCGACGATTTTTAACAAAATTTCATTATTTTTGTCAATTTATACCGTGAGAATACACAATTTGAAAAAGCCTTCTGAAAGTTTCATATCGACTCTTCATGATTATCGAAAATTACAAAATTAAAAACAGTTGGAAAGGAAGTTTGTGAATGGGAATGAAAGACGATTCGTAAATATCGATGAATAACTAAAATTTGAGCTTTTATATTTAGTTATTAACTATTCAGACGATCGAGCAAGTGTCCCAGGCTCGGGAGATGGTAATCGGGAATTGAATTTCGCTCGTCAATGGTGCATTGGGTTTGGTCACGTGATATCGATTCAAGAGTCTCGATTCCGGAAGCTACCCACAGCTTACGAAAGCCGCAAAGATCCGCGAACTTCATGTCGCTCTCCAATCTGTAATTAGACAATTCGTCGCGTTGAGGTTTATTTTGTTTAGGGTTCTTTCAAAATTTTGTATAAACGTTCTTGGCACCAAAACTAACAGTTTTATCCTACGAAGAAATATTTTCTGACGTTTAAAATTTGAGATATTTAATTCCCATTTTTTCCATCTAAACGCAATTATCGAATTTACACGCGTTTAGATGGAAAAATAAAAAATTGGAAATTAAATATCTCAAATTCTAAACATCAGAAAATTTTTCTTCGTCATTTTGTGATAGTGATACGTTAATGTAAATCGTAAGAAACGTTGTTGCAGTTTTTTTTTAACCATTCGCGGATCACATGGGTCTTTCTGACCCGAGCGACAATTTTTTATCGAAAATTTTGTTTTTTAAAACGTTTTATTTTGAAATGAAATAAATGCAAGGACCGACAACTATGGAACCTTGAAGAAGAATCGATGAAGAGCATTTCAGAATTTTTTGACATTTTTTAATCTCCAAATACGTGAGAGATACGTGGCAGGACGAAAAGAAGCCAAAAGATCCAGGACGCGATAAAAAATGACAAAATCCTCGGAGTTTGTAGCGAGATACTCACGAATCACCGATGAAAAGGCATCTCGACGGATCGTCGAGTTTGTAAGTGTCAAAAATGTAATTTTTTAGGATTTCACTCGGCTTGGCAGTCTCCGTGGGATCCCTGCCAGTTTCCTGTGAGATAAGGTCGACGAAGGGACTCACTCCTAAAATCGTTTTATTTTTGCCAAATGGAATTTTCCGATCGAGAGCACCGACCAAATAAAGAACGTCTCGGTTTTTCAGATACTTTATGGCTTTCGTTATTTTCAACCAACTGATGTTAACGTCCAAATCAATTATGACAGCCTTCGCGTCCAGATCGGTGAGAAATTGCGCCGAAATTTCATCGTAGCCTTCGATTATATGATCTGGCTAAAACAATATCAAAGTCACACTTGAGCAATTATTTTTTTTTTATCACGTCCAAGTCCAAAACGTCGGAATGCAACGAATTTTTTTTTTTTATTTCTTTCATTTTCAAAAATGAGCCAAATTTTTCGAGTCGTTTTGTCATCGTGTCAAAGCTTTGTTTGTTTTGCTTGTTTTTTTTTCTCGATATTTTATTATATTTTCGTTATTCGTTAAATAATCTATGAATTAAATAAAATAACATTTTATGCGATTTAATTAAAATTTAATTAAACATTTTCTTTTGTTTATATTATTTTATCAATGTTATTCATTTATTAATTATTAAATGTATTAAACAAAAATTGAATAAAATGAGAAAAATAAAAAATAATCGTTATTCGTTAAAATGATTATAATGATTATAAATGATTATAATATTCAAGTGATTATTAGGATTTTCGTCTTATACTGACACAAGGTTCGGCGACAAAAATCCCTCCGTCCTTCAACACTTGACGAAACGCGATGGTACCCACGACGAAAGCTTTTCCATCAAAGTTTTGTTTCTTCAAGTACCAGCAAATAACTTTCGACGGAATGACGATTTGTTCCTGTTTCATTAATTTTCTAATAAGTAAAATCTAACATTGCGACTGCCTTCGTAGCACAAAAGCTTTTGTAACTTACTGGCTTTGCAGGGAAGCCCAATTGTTGAAACTTTTCACAATAATCCTGTAACGTCAGAGTACTATTGTTCGAAGCAAAAATAATTCTTTTGCCCAAACTTTGTAGTTTTTTTATAGTGTCGAGGGATTTTTCTATGGGTGTTCTGCCGAGCCACAAGACTCCTGAACAAATAAATAAATTATTTCACAATTCTTCAACAAAATTTCCATTTCTTCGAAGAATTTTTTTTTTTTTTTTGAATAAATGAATGAAGCGAATTTTCGTGAGAGAGAAATGAATCGAGTGACTCTTACCATCACAGTCGGTAATGATCGTGTCGAAGGAATCCAAAAATTCTTGCATCTCGTCCGACTCAAAATCCATCAAGTCTCGTAATTTGGACATTTCGAAAAAAAAAAAAAAATTTCAAATAATAAAAAATATATTGCAGAAAGCACCAAAAGCGAAAGAAAAAATGACAACAGTCGCGATCGACGAGGCTGGATCAACTGAGACGTCGCTGTAAAACGTCAAGAGGCTCGTCGCACAAAATGGAAAAGAGCGCTGATAAGGAAAAGTATATTTAGATGAGCCCGCACGTTCGCAGAATCCATACAGTTTGGCCTGAAAGTGGTTTTTTCTATTTCCTGTTAACTTAGTCGACGCGGTGACTAACATTAATAAAATGAACTTACGAATGTCTCATATATATTAATAAATTGTGAATCCCTCTGACTGATTGAGCTCGTCAGTCACAAAACGTTATCTTGCCAAGTTGTATTATCAGGGGACTCATTGATTTTAAAACGATCGGCCTTTTTCCTTATTTTTTCTCATCTATTTTCCGCAGCTCAGATAACCGACATTTCGTGAAGAGTTTTCTGTCCCTTATCCATCGAAAAATCGTTATGAATGGCTCGATTATTCAAACTTTGCTCAGCGACCATGTCCCCTGAATATGGACATTTTTTTTTTTGAATAACCAATCATTTTCAACTGAATAAAAAGTAGAACAAAGTATGGAGAGAGATTGCATGAAATTACGATAAAAAAAAATACGCATGTAAATAAGAAAAATCGGAAGAAATACTGCCCCCGAAATAAATAGTAAAATGATCGAAAATTTCACTGATTTTTCTTATACCGTAAAAAAACGATTGTTCGTTTATTAAAAAAGTCACATCGTTATGAAATAAAGTAGGAAAGTGAATTAAGAAAAAAAAAAAAAATTAGATCGCAGCTGCGGTTCCCCATTTTTGTATTTTACAATATTATTTTTTTAAGGACGTTGTATGCAAAATTTTCTATCGATAGAATTCCTTTAAATTTGCACCACGCAAAAAGAATTATGACATTTAATAGCTCGCGCAATTTTAAGAGGTTTCCCAATGTAGAAGTCGAGATATTTATTTATACTAGGGTTCGTCACGCGCGCTGAAGCGCGCGAACGGTTTTCTGGTAGCGCTGCAGCGCTCCTTTTATGTATAATAACTTATCAAGATATGCAGCAGCGTCTTGAAGTCAACCTATTTTGGAGCAGTTCGATGAAAATTAAGAGCTGTTCAAGTGCGCAAGAAAAGAATTTGGACCTCCACTCTTTCTTAGTGAAAACCATGGTTCAAATATTTTTCAAGCTGGCGCCGCCACAACATTTTTTTGCTCTATATTATAACTTTTCGGACCTCCACTCTTTCTTATTGTTAGTGATGGAGAAAGTCTCCCTGCGTGTCCTCGTGAAGAGTTCTAGTCGATTGCGTTTCTGGAAAAATTTTTACCGACCATTTTCGGAAAAAAGAAACAAAAATAGTTTCGATCCCGAAGCTGGCGATTCTGCGTGATGGAGAAAGTCTCCCTGCGTGTCCTCGTGAAGAGTTCTAATCAATCGCGTTCCCGGATAAATTTTTATTCACCATTTTCTTAAAAAATAAATAAAAAAAGTTTCAGTCCCGAAGCTGGCGATTCTGCGTGATGGAGAAAGTCTCCCTGCGTGTCCTCGTGAAGAGTTCTAGTCGATTGCGTTTCTGGAACACTTTTTACCCACCATTTTCGAAGCTGAGGCCCCATGACGCATTTTCGTAGATCTGGCGATTCTGCATGATGGAGAAAATCTCCCTGCGTGCCCTCGTGAAGAGTTCTAATCAATCGCGTTCCCGGATAAATTTTTATTCACAATTTTCGGAAAAAATAAATAAAAAAAGTTTCAATCCCGAAGCTGAGGCCCCATGATGCGTTTTCGTAGATCTGGCGATTCTGCGTGATGGAGAAAGTCTCCCTGCGTGTCCTCGTGAAGAGTTCTAGTCGATTGCGTTTCTGGAAAAATTTTTACCGACCATTTTCGGAAAAAAGAAACAAAAATAGTTTCGATCCCGAAGCTGGCGATTCTGCGTGATGGAGAAAGTCTCCCTGCGTGTCCTCGTGAAGAGTTCTAATCAATCGCGTTCCCGGATAAATTTTTATTCACCATTTTCTTAAAAAATAAATAAAAAAAGTTTCAGTCCCGAAGCTGGCGATTCTGCGTGATGGAGAAAGTCTCCCTGCGTGCCCTCGTGAAGAGTTCTAGTCAATCGCGTTCCCGGATAAATTTTTATCCACCATTTTCGGAAAAAATAAATAAAAAAAGTTTCAATCCCGAAGCTGAGGCTCCATGACGGGTTTTCGTAAATCTGGCGATTCTGCGTGATGGAGAAAGTCTCCCTGCGTGTCCTCGTGAAGAGTTCTAGTCGATTGCGTTTCTGGAAAAATTTTTACCGACCATTTTCGGAAAAAAGAAACAAAAATAGTTTCGATCCCGAAGCTGGCGATTCTGCGTGATGGAGAAAGTCTCCCTGCGTGTCCTCGTGAAGAGTTCTAATCAATCGCGTTCCCGGATAAATTTTTATTCACCATTTTCTTAAAAAATAAATAAAAAAAGTTTCAGTCCCGAAGCTGGCGATTCTGCGTGATGGAGAAAGTCTCCCTGCGTGCCCTCGTGAAGAGTTCTAGTCAATCGCGTTCCCGGATAAATTTTTATCCACCATTTTCGGAAAAAATAAATAAAAAAAGTTTCAATCCCGAAGCTGAGGCTCCATGACGGGTTTTCGTAAATCTGGCGATTCTGCGTGATGGAGAAAGTCTCCCTGCGTGTCCTCGTGAAGAGTTCTAGTCGATTGCGTTTCTGGAAAAATTTTTACCGACCATTTTCGGAAAAAAGAAACAAAAATAGTTTCGATCCCGAAGCTGGCGATTCTGCGTGATGGAGAAAGTCTCCCTGCGTGTCCTCGTGAAGAGTTCTAATCAATCGCGTTCCCGGATAAATTTTTATTCACCATTTTCTTAAAAAATAAATAAAAAAAGTTTCAGTCCCGAAGCTGGCGATTCTGCGTGATGGAGAAAGTCTCCCTGCGTGCCCTCGTGAAGAGTTCTAGTCAATCGCGTTCCCGGATAAACTTTTATCCACCATTTTCGGAAAAAATAAATAAAAAAAGTTTCAATCCCGAAGCTGAGGCTCCATGACGGGTTTTCGTAAATCTGGCGATTCTGCGTGATGGAGAAAGTCTCCCTGCGTGTCCTCGTGAAGAGTTCTAGTCGATTGCGTTTCTGGAAAAATTTTTACCGACCATTTTCGGAAAAAAGAAACAAAAATAGTTTCGATCCCGGAGCTGGCGATTCTGCTTGATGGAGAAAGTCTCCCTGCGTGTCCTCGTGAAGAGTTCTAATCAATCGCGTTCCCGGATAAATTTTTATTCACCATTTTCTTAAAAAATAAATAAAAAAAGTTTCAGTCCCGAAGCTGGCGATTCTGCGTGATGGAGAAAGTCTCCCTGCGTGCCCTCGTGAAGAGTTCTAGTCAATCGCGTTCCCGGATAAATTTTTATCCACCATTTTCGGAAAAAAGAAACAAAAATAGTTTCGATCCCGAAGCTGGCGATTCTGCGTGATGGAGAAAGTCTCCCTGCGTGTCCTCGTGAAGAGTTCTAATCAATCGCGTTCCCGGATAAATTTTTATTCACCATTTTCTTAAAAAATAAATAAAAAAAGTTTCAGTCCCGAAGCTGGCGATTCTGCGTGATGGAGAAAGTCTCCCTGCGTGTCCTCGTGAAGAGTTCTAGTCGATTGCGTTTCTGGAACACTTTTTACCCACCATTTTCGAAGCTGAGGCCCCATGACGCATTTTCGTAGATCTGGCGATTCTGCATGATGGAGAAAATCTCCCTGCGTGCCCTCGTGAAGAGTTCTAATCAATCGCGTTCCCGGATAAATTTTTATTCACAATTTTCGGAAAAAATAAATAAAAAAAGTTTCAATCCCGAAGCTGAGGCCCCATGATGCGTTTTCGTAGATCTGGCGATTCTGCGTGATGGAGAAAGTCTCCCTGCGTGTCCTCGTGAAGAGTTCTAGTCGATTGCGTTTCTGGAAAAATTTTTACCGACCATTTTCGGAAAAAAGAAACAAAAATAGTTTCGATCCCGAAGCTGGCGATTCTGCGTGATGGAGAAAGTCTCCCTGCGTGTCCTCGTGAAGAGTTCTAATCAATCGCGTTCCCGGATAAATTTTTATTCACCATTTTCTTAAAAAATAAATAAAAAAAGTTTCAGTCCCGAAGCTGGCGATTCTGCGTGATGGAGAAAGTCTCCCTGCGTGCCCTCGTGAAGAGTTCTAGTCAATCGCGTTCCCGGATAAATTTTTATCCACCATTTTCGGAAAAAATAAATAAAAAAAGTTTCAATCCCGAAGCTGAGGCTCCATGACGGGTTTTCGTAAATCTGGCGATTCTGCGTGATGGAGAAAGTCTCCCTGCGTGTCCTCGTGAAGAGTTCTAGTCGATTGCGTTTCTGGAAAAATTTTTACCGACCATTTTCGGAAAAAAGAAACAAAAATAGTTTCGATCCCGAAGCTGGCGATTCTGCGTGATGGAGAAAGTCTCCCTGCGTGTCCTCGTGAAGAGTTCTAATCAATCGCGTTCCCGGATAAATTTTTATTCACCATTTTCTTAAAAAATAAATAAAAAAAGTTTCAGTCCCGAAGCTGGCGATTCTGCGTGATGGAGAAAGTCTCCCTGCGTGCCCTCGTGAAGAGTACTAGTCAATCGCGTTCCCGGATAAATTTTTATCCACCATTTTCGGAAAAAATAAATAAAAAAAGTTTCAATCCCGAAGCTGAGGCTCCATGACGGGTTTTCGTAAATCTGGCGATTCTGCGTGATGGAGAAAGTCTCCCTGCGTGTCCTCGTGAAGAGTTCTAGTCGATTGCGTTTCTGGAAAAATTTTTACCGACCATTTTCGGAAAAAAGAAACAAAAATAGTTTCGATCCCGGAGCTGGCGATTCTGCGTGATGGAGAAAGTCTCCCTGCGTGTCCTCGTGAAGAGTTCTAATCAATCGCGTTCCCGGATAAATTTTTATTCACCATTTTCTTAAAAAATAAATAAAAAAAGTTTCAGTCCCGAAGCTGGCGATTCTGCGTGATGGAGAAAGTCTCCCTGCGTGCCCTCGTGAAGAGTTCTAGTCAATCGCGTTCCCGGATAAATTTTTATCCACCATTTTCGGAAAAAATAAATAAAAAAAGTTTCAATCCCGAAGCTGAGGCTCCATGACGGGTTTTCGTAAATCTGGCGATTCTGCGTGATGGAGAAAGTCTCCCTGCGTGTCCTCGTGAAGAGTTCTAATCAATCGCGTTCCCGGATAAATTTTTATTCACAATTTTCGGAAAAAATAAATAAAAAAAGTTTCAATCCCGAAGCTGAGGCCCCATGATGCGTTTTCGTAGATCTGGCGATTCTGCGTGATGGAGAAAGTCTCCCTGCGTGTCCTCGTGAAGAGTTCTAGTCGATTGCGTTTCTGGAAAAATTTTTACCGACCATTTTCGGAAAAAAGAAACAAAAATAGTTTCGATCCCGAAGCTGGCGATTCTGCGTGATGGAGAAAGTCTCCCTGCGTGCCCTCGTGAAGAGTTCTAGTCAATCGCGTTCCCGGAAAAATTTTTATCCACCATTTTCGGAAAAAATAAATAAAAAAAGTTTCAATCCCGAAGCTGAGGCTCCATGACGGGTTTTCGTAAATCTGGCGATTCTGCGTGATGGAGAAAGTCTCCCTGCGTGTCCTCGTGAAGAGTTCTAGTCGATTGCGTTTCTGGAAAAATTTTTACCGACCATTTTCGGAAAAAAGAAACAAAAATAGTTTCGATCCCGAAGCTGGCGATTCTGCGTGATGGAGAAAGTCTCCCTGCGTGTCCTCGTGAAGAGTTCTAATCAATCGCGTTCCCGGATAAATTTTTATTCACCATTTTCTTAAAAAATAAATAAAAAAAGTTTCAGTCCCGAAGCTGGCGATTCTGCGTGATGGAGAAAGTCTCCCTGCGTGTCCTCGTGAAGAGTTCTAGTCGATTGCGTTTCTGGAACACTTTTTACCCACCATTTTCGAAGCTGAGGCCCCATGACGCATTTTCGTAGATCTGGCGATTCTGCATGATGGAGAAAATCTCCCTGCGTGCCCTCGTGAAGAGTTCTAATCAATCGCGTTCCCGGATAAATTTTTATTCACAATTTTCGGAAAAAATAAATAAAAAAAGTTTCAATCCCGAAGCTGAGGCCCCATGATGCGTTTTCGTAGATCTGGCGATTCTGCGTGATGGAGAAAGTCTCCCTGCGTGTCCTCGTGAAGAGTTCTAGTCGATTGCGTTTCTGGAAAAATTTTTACCGACCATTTTCGGAAAAAAGAAACAAAAATAGTTTCAATCCCGAAGCTGGCGATTCTGCGTGATGGAGAAAGTCTCCCTGCGTGTCCTCGTGAAGAGTTCTAATCAATCGCGTTCCCGGATAAATTTTTATTCACCATTTTCTTAAAAAATAAATAAAAAAAGTTTCAGTCCCGAAGCTGGCGATTCTGCGTGATGGAGAAAGTCTCCCTGCGTGCCCTCGTGAAGAGTTCTAGTCAATCGCGTTCCCGGATAAATTTTTATCCACCATTTTCGGAAAAAATAAATAAAAAAAGTTTCAATCCCGAAGCTGAGGCTCCATGACGGGTTTTCGTAAATCTGGCGATTCTGCGTGATGGAGAAAGTCTCCCTGCGTGTCCTCGTGAAGAGTTCTAGTCGATTGCGTTTCTGGAAAAATTTTTACCGACCATTTTCGGAAAAAAGAAACAAAAATAGTTTCGATCCCGAAGCTGGCGATTCTGCGTGATGGAGAAAGTCTCCCTGCGTGTCCTCGTGAAGAGTTCTAATCAATCGCGTTCCCGGATAAATTTTTATTCACCATTTTCTTAAAAAATAAATAAAAAAAGTTTCAGTCCCGAAGCTGGCGATTCTGCGTGATGGAGAAAGTCTCCCTGCGTGCCCTCGTGAAGAGTTCTAGTCAATCGCGTTCCCGGATAAATTTTTATCCACCATTTTCGGAAAAAATAAATAAAAAAAGTTTCAATCCCGAAGCTGAGGCTCCATGACGGGTTTTCGTAAATCTGGCGATTCTGCGTGATGGAGAAAGTCTCCCTGCGTGTCCTCGTGAAGAGTTCTAGTCGATTGCGTTTCTGGAAAAATTTTTACCGACCATTTTCGGAAAAAAGAAACAAAAATAGTTTCGATCCCGGAGCTGGCGATTCTGCGTGATGGAGAAAGTCTCCCTGCGTGTCCTCGTGAAGAGTTCTAATCAATCGCGTTCCCGGATAAATTTTTATTCACCATTTTCTTAAAAAATAAATAAAAAAAGTTTCAGTCCCGAAGCTGGCGATTCTGCGTGATGGAGAAAGTCTCCCTGCGTGCCCTCGTGAAGAGTTCTAGTCAATCGCGTTCCCGGATAAATTTTTATCCACCATTTTCGGAAAAAATAAATAAAAAAAGTTTCAATCCCGAAGCTGAGGCTCCATGACGGGTTTTCGTAAATCTGGCGATTCTGCGTGATGGAGAAAGTCTCCCTGCGTGTCCTCGTGAAGAGTTCTAATCAATCGCGTTCCCGGATAAATTTTTATTCACAATTTTCGGAAAAAATAAATAAAAAAAGTTTCAATCCCGAAGCTGAGGCCCCATGATGCGTTTTCGTAGATCTGGCGATTCTGCGTGATGGAGAAAGTCTCCCTGCGTGTCCTCGTGAAGAGTTCTAGTCGATTGCGTTTCTGGAAAAATTTTTACCGACCATTTTCGGAAAAAAGAAACAAAAATAGTTTCGATCCCGAAGCTGGCGATTCTGCGTGATGGAGAAAGTCTCCCTGCGTGCCCTCGTGAAGAGTTCTAGTCAATCGCGTTCCCGGAAAAATTTTTATCCACCATTTTCGGAAAAAATAAATAAAAAAAGTTTCAATCCCGAAGCTGAGGCTCCATGACGGGTTTTCGTAAATCTGGCGATTCTGCGTGATGGAGAAAGTCTCCCTGCGTGTCCTCGTGAAGAGTTCTAGTCGATTGCGTTTCTGGAAAAATTTTTACCGACCATTTTCGGAAAAAAGAAACAAAAATAGTTTCGATGCCGAAGCTGGCGATTCTGCGTGATGGAGAAAGTCTCCCTGCGTGCCCTCGTGAAGAGTTCTAGTCAATCGCGTTCCCGGATAAATTTTTATCCACCATTTTCGGAAAAAATAAATAAAAAAAGTTTCAATCCCGAAGCTGAGGCTCCATGACGGGTTTTCGTAAATCTGGCGATTCTGCGTGATGGAGAAAGTCTCCCTGCGTGTCCTCGTGAAGAGTTCTAGTCGATTGCGTTTCTGGAAAAATTTTTACCGACCATTTTCGGAAAAAAGAAACAAAAATAGTTTCGATCCCGAAGCTGGCGATTCTGCGTGATGGAGAAAGTCTCCCTGCGTGTCCTCGTGAAGAGTTCTAATCAATCGCGTTCCCGGATAAATTTTTATTCACCATTTTCTTAAAAAATAAATAAAAAAAGTTTCAGTCCCGAAGCTGGCGATTCTGCGTGATGGAGAAAGTCTCCCTGCGTGTCCTCGTGAAGAGTTCTAGTCGATTGCGTTTCTGGAACACTTTTTACCCACCATTTTCGAAGCTGAGGCCCCATGACGCATTTTCGTAGATCTGGCGATTCTGCATGATGGAGAAAATCTCCCTGCGTGCCCTCGTGAAGAGTTCTAATCAATCGCGTTCCCGGATAAATTTTTATTCACAATTTTCGGAAAAAATAAATAAAAAAAGTTTCAATCCCGAAGCTGAGGCCCCATGATGCGTTTTCGTAGATCTGGCGATTCTGCGTGATGGAGAAAGTCTCCCTGCGTGTCCTCGTGAAGAGTTCTAGTCGATTGCGTTTCTGGAAAAATTTTTACCGACCATTTTCGGAAAAAAGAAACAAAAATAGTTTCAATCCCGAAGCTGGCGATTCTGCGTGATGGAGAAAGTCTCCCTGCGTGTCCTCGTGAAGAGTTCTAATCAATCGCGTTCCCGGATAAATTTTTATTCACCATTTTCTTAAAAAATAAATAAAAAAAGTTTCAGTCCCGAAGCTGGCGATTCTGCGTGATGGAGAAAGTCTCCCTGCGTGCCCTCGTGAAGAGTTCTAGTCAATCGCGTTCCCGGATAAATTTTTATCCACCATTTTCGGAAAAAATAAATAAAAAAAGTTTCAATCCCGAAGCTGAGGCTCCATGACGGGTTTTCGTAAATCTGGCGATTCTGCGTGATGGAGAAAGTCTCCCTGCGTGTCCTCGTGAAGAGTTCTAGTCGATTGCGTTTCTGGAAAAATTTTTACCGACCATTTTCGGAAAAAAGAAACAAAAATAGTTTCGATCCCGAAGCTGGCGATTCTGCGTGATGGAGAAAGTCTCCCTGCGTGTCCTCGTGAAGAGTTCTAATCAATCGCGTTCCCGGATAAATTTTTATTCACCATTTTCTTAAAAAATAAATAAAAAAAGTTTCAGTCCCGAAGCTGGCGATTCTGCGTGATGGAGAAAGTCTCCCTGCGTGCCCTCGTGAAGAGTTCTAGTCAATCGCGTTCCCGGATAAATTTTTATCCACCATTTTCGGAAAAAATAAATAAAAAAAGTTTCAATCCCGAAGCTGAGGCTCCATGACGGGTTTTCGTAAATCTGGCGATTCTGCGTGATGGAGAAAGTCTCCCTGCGTGTCCTCGTGAAGAGTTCTAATCAATCGCGTTCCCGGATAAATTTTTATTCACAATTTTCGGAAAAAATAAATAAAAAAAGTTTCAATCCCGAAGCTGAGGCCCCATGATGCGTTTTCGTAGATCTGGCGATTCTGCGTGATGGAGAAAGTCTCCCTGCGTGTCCTCGTGAAGAGTTCTAGTCGATTGCGTTTCTGGAAAAATTTTTACCGACCATTTTCGGAAAAAAGAAACAAAAATAGTTTCGATCCCGAAGCTGGCGATTCTGCGTGATGGAGAAAGTCTCCCTGCGTGCCCTCGTGAAGAGTTCTAGTCAATCGCGTTCCCGGAAAAATTTTTATCCACCATTTTCGGAAAAAATAAATAAAAAAAGTTTCAATCCCGAAGCTGAGGCTCCATGACGGGTTTTCGTAAATCTGGCGATTCTGCGTGATGGAGAAAGTCTCCCTGCGTGTCCTCGTGAAGAGTTCTAGTCGATTGCGTTTCTGGAAAAATTTTTACCGACCATTTTCGGAAAAAAGAAACAAAAATAGTTTCGATGCCGAAGCTGGCGATTCTGCGTGATGGAGAAAGTCTCCCTGCGTGTCCTCGTGAAGAGTTCTAATCAATCGCGTTCCCGGATAAATTTTTATTCACCATTTTCTTAAAAAATAAATAAAAAAAGTTTCAGTCCCGAAGCTGGCGATTCTGCGTGATGGAGAAAGTCTCCCTGCGTGCCCTCGTGAAGAGTTCTAGTCAATCGCGTTCCCGGATAAATTTTTATCCACCATTTTCGGAAAAAATAAATAAAAAAAGTTTCAATCCCGAAGCTGAGGCTCCATGACGGGTTTTCGTAAATCTGGCGATTCTGCGTGATGGAGAAAGTCTCCCTGCGTGTCCTCGTGAAGAGTTCTAGTCGATTGCGTTTCTGGAAAAATTTTTACCGACCATTTTCGGAAAAAAGAAACAAAAATAGTTTCGATCCCGGAGCTGGCGATTCTGCGTGATGGAGAAAGTCTCCCTGCGTGTCCTCGTGAAGAGTTCTAATCAATCGCGTTCCCGGATAAATTTTTATTCACCATTTTCTTAAAAAATAAATAAAAAAAGTTTCAGTCCCGAAGCTGGCGATTCTGCGTGATGGAGAAAGTCTCCCTGCGTGCCCTCGTGAAGAGTTCTAATCAATCGCGTTCCCGGATAAATTTTTATCCACCATTTTCGGAAAAAATAAATAAAAAAAGTTTCAATCCCGAAGCTGAGGCTCCATGACGGGTTTTCGTAAATCTGGCGATTCTGCGTGATGGAGAAAGTCTCCCTGCGTGTCCTCGTGAAGAGTTCTAATCAATCGCGTTCCCGGATAAATTTTTATTCACAATTTTCGGAAAAAATAAATAAAAAAAGTTTCAATCCCGAAGCTGAGGCCCCATGATGCGTTTTCGTAGATCTGGCGATTCTGCGTGATGGAGAAAGTCTCCCTGCGTGTCCTCGTGAAGAGTTCTAGTCGATTGCGTTTCTGGAAAAATTTTTACCGACCATTTTCGGAAAAAAGAAACAAAAATAGTTTCGATCCCGAAGCTGGCGATTCTGCGTGATGGAGAAAGTCTCCCTGCGTGCCCTCGTGAAGAGTTCTAGTCAATCGCGTTCCCGGAAAAATTTTTATTTACCATTTTCGGAAAAAATAAATAAAAAAAGTTTCAATCCCGAAGCTGAGGCTCCATGACGGGTTTTCGTAAATCTGGCGATTCTGCGTGATGGAGAAAGTCTCCCTGCGTGTCCTCGTGAAGAGTTCTAGTCGATTGCGTTTCTGGAAAAATTTTTACCGACCATTTTCGGAAAAAAGAAACAAAAATAGTTTCGATCCCGAAGCTGGCGATTCTGCGTGATGGAGAAAGTCTCCCTGCGTGTCCTCGTGAAGAGTTCTAATCAATCGCGTTCCCGGATAAATTTTTATTCACCATTTTCTTAAAAAATAAATAAAAAAAGTTTCAGTCCCGAAGCTGGCGATTCTGCGTGATGGAGAAAGTCTCCCTGCGTGTCCTCGTGAAGAGTTCTAGTCGATTGCGTTTCTGGAACACTTTTTACCCACCATTTTCGAAGCTGAGGCCCCATGACGCATTTTCGTAGATCTGGCGATTCTGCATGATGGAGAAAATCTCCCTGCGTGCCCTCGTGAAGAGTTCTAATCAATCGCGTTCCCGGATAAATTTTTATTCACAATTTTCGGAAAAAATAAATAAAAAAAGTTTCAATCCCGAAGCTGAGGCCCCATGATGCGTTTTCGTAGATCTGGCGATTCTGCGTGATGGAGAAAGTCTCCCTGCGTGTCCTCGTGAAGAGTTCTAGTCGATTGCGTTTCTGGAAAAATTTTTACCGACCATTTTCGGAAAAAAGAAACAAAAATAGTTTCAATCCCGAAGCTGGCGATTCTGCGTGATGGAGAAAGTCTCCCTGCGTGTCCTCGTGAAGAGTTCTAATCAATCGCGTTCCCGGATAAATTTTTATTCACCATTTTCTTAAAAAATAAATAAAAAAAGTTTCAGTCCCGAAGCTGGCGATTCTGCGTGATGGAGAAAGTCTCCCTGCGTGCCCTCGTGAAGAGTTCTAGTCAATCGCGTTCCCGGATAAATTTTTATCCACCATTTTCGGAAAAAATAAATTAAAAAAGTTTCAATCCCGAAGCTGAGGCTCCATGACGGGTTTTCGTAAATCTGGCGATTCTGCGTGATGGAGAAAGTCTCCCTGCGTGTCCTCGTGAAGAGTTCTAGTCGATTGCGTTTCTGGAAAAATTTTTACCGACCATTTTCGGAAAAAAGAAACAAAAATAGTTTCGATCCCGGAGCTGGCGATTCTGCGTGATGGAGAAAGTCTCCCTGCGTGTCCTCGTGAAGAGTTCTAATCAATCGCGTTCCCGGATAAATTTTTATTCACCATTTTCTTAAAAAATAAATAAAAAAAGTTTCAGTCCCGAAGCTGGCGATTCTGCGTGATGGAGAAAGTCTCCCTGCGTGCCCTCGTGAAGAGTTCTAGTCAATCGCGTTCCCGGATAAATTTTTATCCACCATTTTCGGAAAAAATAAATAAAAAAAGTTTCAATCCCGAAGCTGAGGCTCCATGACGGGTTTTCGTAAATCTGGCGATTCTGCGTGATGGAGAAAGTCTCCCTGCGTGTCCTCGTGAAGAGTTCTAGTCGATTGCGTTTCTGGAAAAATTTTTACCGACCATTTTCGGAAAAAAGAAACAAAAATAGTTTCAATCCCGAAGCTGGCGATTCTGCGTGATGGAGAAAGTCTCCCTGCGTGTCCTCGTGAAGAGTTCTAATCAATCGCGTTCCCGGATAAATTTTTATTCACCATTTTCTTAAAAAATAAATAAAAAAAGTTTCAGTCCCGAAGCTGGCGATTCTGCGTGATGGAGAAAGTCTCCCTGCGTGCCCTCGTGAAGAGTTCTAGTCAATCGCGTTCCCGGATAAATTTTTATCCACCATTTTCGGAAAAAATAAATAAAAAAAGTTTCAATCCCGAAGCTGAGGCTCCATGACGGGTTTTCGTAAATCTGGCGATTCTGCGTGATGGAGAAAGTCTCCCTGCGTGTCCTCGTGAAGAGTTCTAGTCGATTGCGTTTCTGGAAAAATTTTTACCGACCATTTTCGGAAAAAAGAAACAAAAATAGTTTCGATCCCGAAGCTGGCGATTCTGCGTGATGGAGAAAGTCTCCCTGCGTGTCCTCGTGAAGAGTTCTAATCAATCGCGTTCCCGGATAAATTTTTATTCACCATTTTCTTAAAAAATAAATAAAAAAAGTTTCAGTCCCGAAGCTGGCGATTCTGCGTGATGGAGAAAGTCTCCCTGCGTGTCCTCGTGAAGAGTTCTAGTCGATTGCGTTTCTGGAACACTTTTTACCCACCATTTTCGAAGCTGAGGCCCCATGACGCATTTTCGTAGATCTGGCGATTCTGCATGATGGAGAAAATCTCCCTGCGTGCCCTCGTGAAGAGTTCTAATCAATCGCGTTCCCGGATAAATTTTTATTCACAATTTTCGGAAAAAATAAATAAAAAAAGTTTCAATCCCGAAGCTGAGGCCCCATGATGCGTTTTCGTAGATCTGGCGATTCTGCGTGATGGAGAAAGTCTCCCTGCGTGTCCTCGTGAAGAGTTCTAGTCGATTGCGTTTCTGGAAAAATTTTTACCGACCATTTTCGGAAAAAAGAAACAAAAATAGTTTCGATCCCGAAGCTGGCGATTCTGCGTGATGGAGAAAGTCTCCCTGCGTGTCCTCGTGAAGAGTTCTAATCAATCGCGTTCCCGGATAAATTTTTATTCACCATTTTCTTAAAAAATAAATAAAAAAAGTTTCAGTCCCGAAGCTGGCGATTCTGCGTGATGGAGAAAGTCTCCCTGCGTGCCCTCGTGAAGAGTTCTAGTCAATCGCGTTCCCGGATAAATTTTTATCCACCATTTTCGGAAAAAATAAATAAAAAAAGTTTCAATCCCGAAGCTGAGGCTCCATGACGGGTTTTCGTAAATCTGGCGATTCTGCGTGATGGAGAAAGTCTCCCTGCGTGTCCTCGTGAAGAGTTCTAGTCGATTGCGTTTCTGGAAAAATTTTTACCGACCATTTTCGGAAAAAAGTAACAAAAATAGTTTCGATGCCGAAGCTGGCGATTCTGCGTGATGGAGAAAGTCTCCCTGCGTGTCCTCGTGAAGAGTTCTAATCAATCGCGTTCCCGGATAAATTTTTATTCACCATTTTCTTAAAAAATAAATAAAAAAAGTTTCAGTCCCGAAGCTGGCGATTCTGCGTGATGGAGAAAGTCTCCCTGCGTGCCCTCGTGAAGAGTTCTAGTCAATCGCGTTCCCGGATAAATTTTTATCCACCATTTTCGGAAAAAATAAATAAAAAAAGTTTCAATCCCGAAGCTGAGGCTCCATGACGGGTTTTCGTAAATCTGGCGATTCTGCGTGATGGAGAAAGTCTCCCTGCGTGTCCTCGTGAAGAGTTCTAGTCGATTGCGTTTCTGGAAAAATTTTTACCGACCATTTTCGGAAAAAAGAAACAAAAATAGTTTCGATCCCGAAGCTGGCGATTCTGCGTGATGGAGAAAGTCTCCCTGCGTGTCCTCGTGAAGAGTTCTAATCAATCGCGTTCCCGGATAAATTTTTATTCACCATTTTCTTAAAAAATAAATAAAAAAAGTTTCAGTCCCGAAGCTGGCGATTCTGCGTGATGGAGAAAGTCTCCCTGCGTGTCCTCGTGAAGAGTTCTAGTCGATTGCGTTTCTGGAACACTTTTTACCCACCATTTTCGAAGCTGAGGCCCCATGACGCATTTTCGTAGATCTGGCGATTCTGCATGATGGAGAAAATCTCCCTGCGTGCCCTCGTGAAGAGTTCTAATCAATCGCGTTCCCGGATAAATTTTTATTCACAATTTTCGGAAAAAATAAATAAAAAAAGTTTCAATCCCGAAGCTGAGGCCCCATGATGCGTTTTCGTAGATCTGGCGATTCTGCGTGATGGAGAAAGTCTCCCTGCGTGTCCTCGTGAAGAGTTCTAGTCGATTGCGTTTCTGGAAAAATTTTTACCGACCATTTTCGGAAAAAAGAAACAAAAATAGTTTCGATCCCGAAGCTGGCGATTCTGCGTGATGGAGAAAGTCTCCCTGCGTGTCCTCGTGAAGAGTTCTAATCAATCGCGTTCCCGGATAAATTTTTATTCACCATTTTCTTAAAAAATAAATAAAAAAAGTTTCAGTCCCGAAGCTGGCGATTCTGCGTGATGGAGAAAGTCTCCCTGCGTGCCCTCGTGAAGAGTTCTAGTCAATCGCGTTCCCGGATAAATTTTTATCCACCATTTTCGGAAAAAATAAATAAAAAAAGTTTCAATCCCGAAGCTGAGGCTCCATGACGGGTTTTCGTAAATCTGGCGATTCTGCGTGATGGAGAAAGTCTCCCTGCGTGTCCTCGTGAAGAGTTCTAGTCGATTGCGTTTCTGGAAAAATTTTTACCGACCATTTTCGGAAAAAAGAAACAAAAATAGTTTCGATCCCGAAGCTGGCGATTCTGCGTGATGGAGAAAGTCTCCCTGCGTGTCCTCGTGAAGAGTTCTAATCAATCGCGTTCCCGGATAAATTTTTATTCACCATTTTCTTAAAAAATAAATAAAAAAAGTTTCAGTCCCGAAGCTGGCGATTCTGCGTGATGGAGAAAGTCTCCCTGCGTGCCCTCGTGAAGAGTACTAGTCAATCGCGTTCCCGGATAAATTTTTATCCACCATTTTCGGAAAAAATAAATAAAAAAAGTTTCAATCCCGAAGCTGAGGCTCCATGACGGGTTTTCGTAAATCTGGCGATTCTGCGTGATGGAGAAAGTCTCCCTGCGTGTCCTCGTGAAGAGTTCTAGTCGATTGCGTTTCTGGAAAAATTTTTACCGACCATTTTCGGAAAAAAGAAACAAAAATAGTTTCGATCCCGGAGCTGGCGATTCTGCGTGATGGAGAAAGTCTCCCTGCGTGTCCTCGTGAAGAGTTCTAATCAATCGCGTTCCCGGATAAATTTTTATTCACCATTTTCTTAAAAAATAAATAAAAAAAGTTTCAGTCCCGAAGCTGGCGATTCTGCGTGATGGAGAAAGTCTCCCTGCGTGCCCTCGTGAAGAGTTCTAGTCAATCGCGTTCCCGGATAAATTTTTATCCACCATTTTCGGAAAAAATAAATAAAAAAAGTTTCAATCCCGAAGCTGAGGCTCCATGACGGGTTTTCGTAAATCTGGCGATTCTGCGTGATGGAGAAAGTCTCCCTGCGTGTCCTCGTGAAGAGTTCTAATCAATCGCGTTCCCGGATAAATTTTTATTCACAATTTTCGGAAAAAATAAATAAAAAAAGTTTCAATCCCGAAGCTGAGGCCCCATGATGCGTTTTCGTAGATCTGGCGATTCTGCGTGATGGAGAAAGTCTCCCTGCGTGTCCTCGTGAAGAGTTCTAGTCGATTGCGTTTCTGGAAAAATTTTTACCGACCATTTTCGGAAAAAAGAAACAAAAATAGTTTCGATCCCGAAGCTGGCGATTCTGCGTGATGGAGAAAGTCTCCCTGCGTGCCCTCGTGAAGAGTTCTAGTCAATCGCGTTCCCGGAAAAATTTTTATCCACCATTTTCGGAAAAAATAAATAAAAAAAGTTTCAATCCCGAAGCTGAGGCTCCATGACGGGTTTTCGTAAATCTGGCGATTCTGCGTGATGGAGAAAGTCTCCCTGCGTGTCCTCGTGAAGAGTTCTAGTCGATTGCGTTTCTGGAAAAATTTTTACCGACCATTTTCGGAAAAAAGAAACAAAAATAGTTTCGATCCCGAAGCTGGCGATTCTGCGTGATGGAGAAAGTCTCCCTGCGTGTCCTCGTGAAGAGTTCTAATCAATCGCGTTCCCGGATAAATTTTTATTCACCATTTTCTTAAAAAATAAATAAAAAAAGTTTCAGTCCCGAAGCTGGCGATTCTGCGTGATGGAGAAAGTCTCCCTGCGTGTCCTCGTGAAGAGTTCTAGTCGATTGCGTTTCTGGAACACTTTTTACCCACCATTTTCGAAGCTGAGGCCCCATGACGCATTTTCGTAGATCTGGCGATTCTGCATGATGGAGAAAATCTCCCTGCGTGCCCTCGTGAAGAGTTCTAATCAATCGCGTTCCCGGATAAATTTTTATTCACAATTTTCGGAAAAAATAAATAAAAAAAGTTTCAATCCCGAAGCTGAGGCCCCATGATGCGTTTTCGTAGATCTGGCGATTCTGCGTGATGGAGAAAGTCTCCCTGCGTGTCCTCGTGAAGAGTTCTAGTCGATTGCGTTTCTGGAAAAATTTTTACCGACCATTTTCGGAAAAAAGAAACAAAAATAGTTTCAATCCCGAAGCTGGCGATTCTGCGTGATGGAGAAAGTCTCCCTGCGTGTCCTCGTGAAGAGTTCTAATCAATCGCGTTCCCGGATAAATTTTTATTCACCATTTTCTTAAAAAATAAATAAAAAAAGTTTCAGTCCCGAAGCTGGCGATTCTGCGTGATGGAGAAAGTCTCCCTGCGTGCCCTCGTGAAGAGTTCTAGTCAATCGCGTTCCCGGATAAATTTTTATCCACCATTTTCGGAAAAAATAAATAAAAAAAGTTTCAATCCCGAAGCTGAGGCTCCATGACGGGTTTTCGTAAATCTGGCGATTCTGCGTGATGGAGAAAGTCTCCCTGCGTGTCCTCGTGAAGAGTTCTAGTCGATTGCGTTTCTGGAAAAATTTTTACCGACCATTTTCGGAAAAAAGAAACAAAAATAGTTTCGATCCCGAAGCTGGCGATTCTGCGTGATGGAGAAAGTCTCCCTGCGTGTCCTCGTGAAGAGTTCTAATCAATCGCGTTCCCGGATAAATTTTTATTCACCATTTTCTTAAAAAATAAATAAAAAAAGTTTCAGTCCCGAAGCTGGCGATTCTGCGTGATGGAGAAAGTCTCCCTGCGTGCCCTCGTGAAGAGTTCTAGTCAATCGCGTTCCCGGATAAATTTTTATCCACCATTTTCGGAAAAAATAAATAAAAAAAGTTTCAATCCCGAAGCTGAGGCTCCATGACGGGTTTTCGTAAATCTGGCGATTCTGCGTGATGGAGAAAGTCTCCCTGCGTGTCCTCGTGAAGAGTTCTAGTCGATTGCGTTTCTGGAAAAATTTTTACCGACCATTTTCGGAAAAAAGAAACAAAAATAGTTTCGATCCCGGAGCTGGCGATTCTGCGTGATGGAGAAAGTCTCCCTGCGTGTCCTCGTGAAGAGTTCTAATCAATCGCGTTCCCGGATAAATTTTTATTCACCATTTTCTTAAAAAATAAATAAAAAAAGTTTCAGTCCCGAAGCTGGCGATTCTGCGTGATGGAGAAAGTCTCCCTGCGTGCCCTCGTGAAGAGTTCTAGTCAATCGCGTTCCCGGATAAATTTTTATCCACCATTTTCGGAAAAAATAAATAAAAAAAGTTTCAATCCCGAAGCTGAGGCTCCATGACGGGTTTTCGTAAATCTGGCGATTCTGCGTGATGGAGAAAGTCTCCCTGCGTGTCCTCGTGAAGAGTTCTAATCAATCGCGTTCCCGGATAAATTTTTATTCACAATTTTCGGAAAAAATAAATAAAAAAAGTTTCAATCCCGAAGCTGAGGCCCCATGATGCGTTTTCGTAGATCTGGCGATTCTGCGTGATGGAGAAAGTCTCCCTGCGTGTCCTCGTGAAGAGTTCTAGTCGATTGCGTTTCTGGAAAAATTTTTACCGACCATTTTCGGAAAAAAGAAACAAAAATAGTTTCGATCCCGAAGCTGGCGATTCTGCGTGATGGAGAAAGTCTCCCTGCGTGCCCTCGTGAAGAGTTCTAGTCAATCGCGTTCCCGGAAAAATTTTTATCCACCATTTTCGGAAAAAATAAATAAAAAAAGTTTCAATCCCGAAGCTGAGGCTCCATGACGGGTTTTCGTAAATCTGGCGATTCTGCGTGATGGAGAAAGTCTCCCTGCGTGTCCTCGTGAAGAGTTCTAGTCGATTGCGTTTCTGGAAAAATTTTTACCGACCATTTTCGGAAAAAAGAAACAAAAATAGTTTCGATGCCGAAGCTGGCGATTCTGCGTGATGGAGAAAGTCTCCCTGCGTGCCCTCGTGAAGAGTTCTAGTCAATCGCGTTCCCGGATAAATTTTTATCCACCATTTTCGGAAAAAATAAATAAAAAAAGTTTCAATCCCGAAGCTGAGGCTCCATGACGGGTTTTCGTAAATCTGGCGATTCTGCGTGATGGAGAAAGTCTCCCTGCGTGTCCTCGTGAAGAGTTCTAGTCGATTGCGTTTCTGGAAAAATTTTTACCGACCATTTTCGGAAAAAAGAAACAAAAATAGTTTCGATCCCGAAGCTGGCGATTCTGCGTGATGGAGAAAGTCTCCCTGCGTGTCCTCGTGAAGAGTTCTAATCAATCGCGTTCCCGGATAAATTTTTATTCACCATTTTCTTAAAAAATAAATAAAAAAAGTTTCAGTCCCGAAGCTGGCGATTCTGCGTGATGGAGAAAGTCTCCCTGCGTGTCCTCGTGAAGAGTTCTAGTCGATTGCGTTTCTGGAACACTTTTTACCCACCATTTTCGAAGCTGAGGCCCCATGACGCATTTTCGTAGATCTGGCGATTCTGCATGATGGAGAAAATCTCCCTGCGTGCCCTCGTGAAGAGTTCTAATCAATCGCGTTCCCGGATAAATTTTTATTCACAATTTTCGGAAAAAATAAATAAAAAAAGTTTCAATCCCGAAGCTGAGGCCCCATGATGCGTTTTCGTAGATCTGGCGATTCTGCGTGATGGAGAAAGTCTCCCTGCGTGTCCTCGTGAAGAGTTCTAGTCGATTGCGTTTCTGGAAAAATTTTTACCGACCATTTTCGGAAAAAAGAAACAAAAATAGTTTCAATCCCGAAGCTGGCGATTCTGCGTGATGGAGAAAGTCTCCCTGCGTGTCCTCGTGAAGAGTTCTAATCAATCGCGTTCCCGGATAAATTTTTATTCACCATTTTCTTAAAAAATAAATAAAAAAAGTTTCAGTCCCGAAGCTGGCGATTCTGCGTGATGGAGAAAGTCTCCCTGCGTGCCCTCGTGAAGAGTTCTAGTCAATCGCGTTCCCGGATAAATTTTTATCCACCATTTTCGGAAAAAATAAATAAAAAAAGTTTCAATCCCGAAGCTGAGGCTCCATGACGGGTTTTCGTAAATCTGGCGATTCTGCGTGATGGAGAAAGTCTCCCTGCGTGTCCTCGTGAAGAGTTCTAGTCGATTGCGTTTCTGGAAAAATTTTTACCGACCATTTTCGGAAAAAAGAAACAAAAATAGTTTCGATCCCGAAGCTGGCGATTCTGCGTGATGGAGAAAGTCTCCCTGCGTGTCCTCGTGAAGAGTTCTAATCAATCGCGTTCCCGGATAAATTTTTATTCACCATTTTCTTAAAAAATAAATAAAAAAAGTTTCAGTCCCGAAGCTGGCGATTCTGCGTGATGGAGAAAGTCTCCCTGCGTGCCCTCGTGAAGAGTTCTAGTCAATCGCGTTCCCGGATAAATTTTTATCCACCATTTTCGGAAAAAATAAATAAAAAAAGTTTCAATCCCGAAGCTGAGGCTCCATGACGGGTTTTCGTAAATCTGGCGATTCTGCGTGATGGAGAAAGTCTCCCTGCGTGTCCTCGTGAAGAGTTCTAATCAATCGCGTTCCCGGATAAATTTTTATTCACAATTTTCGGAAAAAATAAATAAAAAAAGTTTCAATCCCGAAGCTGAGGCCCCATGATGCGTTTTCGTAGATCTGGCGATTCTGCGTGATGGAGAAAGTCTCCCTGCGTGTCCTCGTGAAGAGTTCTAGTCGATTGCGTTTCTGGAAAAATTTTTACCGACCATTTTCGGAAAAAAGAAACAAAAATAGTTTCGATCCCGAAGCTGGCGATTCTGCGTGATGGAGAAAGTCTCCCTGCGTGCCCTCGTGAAGAGTTCTAGTCAATCGCGTTCCCGGAAAAATTTTTATCCACCATTTTCGGAAAAAATAAATAAAAAAAGTTTCAATCCCGAAGCTGAGGCTCCATGACGGGTTTTCGTAAATCTGGCGATTCTGCGTGATGGAGAAAGTCTCCCTGCGTGTCCTCGTGAAGAGTTCTAGTCGATTGCGTTTCTGGAAAAATTTTTACCGACCATTTTCGGAAAAAAGAAACAAAAATAGTTTCGATGCCGAAGCTGGCGATTCTGCGTGATGGAGAAAGTCTCCCTGCGTGTCCTCGTGAAGAGTTCTAATCAATCGCGTTCCCGGATAAATTTTTATTCACCATTTTCTTAAAAAATAAATAAAAAAAGTTTCAGTCCCGAAGCTGGCGATTCTGCGTGATGGAGAAAGTCTCCCTGCGTGCCCTCGTGAAGAGTTCTAGTCAATCGCGTTCCCGGATAAATTTTTATCCACCATTTTCGGAAAAAATAAATAAAAAAAGTTTCAATCCCGAAGCTGAGGCTCCATGACGGGTTTTCGTAAATCTGGCGATTCTGCGTGATGGAGAAAGTCTCCCTGCGTGTCCTCGTGAAGAGTTCTAGTCGATTGCGTTTCTGGAAAAATTTTTACCGACCATTTTCGGAAAAAAGAAACAAAAATAGTTTCGATCCCGGAGCTGGCGATTCTGCGTGATGGAGAAAGTCTCCCTGCGTGTCCTCGTGAAGAGTTCTAATCAATCGCGTTCCCGGATAAATTTTTATTCACCATTTTCTTAAAAAATAAATAAAAAAAGTTTCAGTCCCGAAGCTGGCGATTCTGCGTGATGGAGAAAGTCTCCCTGCGTGCCCTCGTGAAGAGTTCTAATCAATCGCGTTCCCGGATAAATTTTTATCCACCATTTTCGGAAAAAATAAATAAAAAAAGTTTCAATCCCGAAGCTGAGGCTCCATGACGGGTTTTCGTAAATCTGGCGATTCTGCGTGATGGAGAAAGTCTCCCTGCGTGTCCTCGTGAAGAGTTCTAATCAATCGCGTTCCCGGATAAATTTTTATTCACAATTTTCGGAAAAAATAAATAAAAAAAGTTTCAATCCCGAAGCTGAGGCCCCATGATGCGTTTTCGTAGATCTGGCGATTCTGCGTGATGGAGAAAGTCTCCCTGCGTGTCCTCGTGAAGAGTTCTAGTCGATTGCGTTTCTGGAAAAATTTTTACCGACCATTTTCGGAAAAAAGAAACAAAAATAGTTTCGATCCCGAAGCTGGCGATTCTGCGTGATGGAGAAAGTCTCCCTGCGTGCCCTCGTGAAGAGTTCTAGTCAATCGCGTTCCCGGAAAAATTTTTATTTACCATTTTCGGAAAAAATAAATAAAAAAAGTTTCAATCCCGAAGCTGAGGCTCCATGACGGGTTTTCGTAAATCTGGCGATTCTGCGTGATGGAGAAAGTCTCCCTGCGTGTCCTCGTGAAGAGTTCTAGTCGATTGCGTTTCTGGAAAAATTTTTACCGACCATTTTCGGAAAAAAGAAACAAAAATAGTTTCGATCCCGAAGCTGGCGATTCTGCGTGATGGAGAAAGTCTCCCTGCGTGTCCTCGTGAAGAGTTCTAATCAATCGCGTTCCCGGATAAATTTTTATTCACCATTTTCTTAAAAAATAAATAAAAAAAGTTTCAGTCCCGAAGCTGGCGATTCTGCGTGATGGAGAAAGTCTCCCTGCGTGTCCTCGTGAAGAGTTCTAGTCGATTGCGTTTCTGGAACACTTTTTACCCACCATTTTCGAAGCTGAGGCCCCATGACGCATTTTCGTAGATCTGGCGATTCTGCATGATGGAGAAAATCTCCCTGCGTGCCCTCGTGAAGAGTTCTAATCAATCGCGTTCCCGGATAAATTTTTATTCACAATTTTCGGAAAAAATAAATAAAAAAAGTTTCAATCCCGAAGCTGAGGCCCCATGATGCGTTTTCGTAGATCTGGCGATTCTGCGTGATGGAGAAAGTCTCCCTGCGTGTCCTCGTGAAGAGTTCTAGTCGATTGCGTTTCTGGAAAAATTTTTACCGACCATTTTCGGAAAAAAGAAACAAAAATAGTTTCAATCCCGAAGCTGGCGATTCTGCGTGATGGAGAAAGTCTCCCTGCGTGTCCTCGTGAAGAGTTCTAATCAATCGCGTTCCCGGATAAATTTTTATTCACCATTTTCTTAAAAAATAAATAAAAAAAGTTTCAGTCCCGAAGCTGGCGATTCTGCGTGATGGAGAAAGTCTCCCTGCGTGCCCTCGTGAAGAGTTCTAGTCAATCGCGTTCCCGGATAAATTTTTATCCACCATTTTCGGAAAAAATAAATTAAAAAAGTTTCAATCCCGAAGCTGAGGCTCCATGACGGGTTTTCGTAAATCTGGCGATTCTGCGTGATGGAGAAAGTCTCCCTGCGTGTCCTCGTGAAGAGTTCTAGTCGATTGCGTTTCTGGAAAAATTTTTACCGACCATTTTCGGAAAAAAGAAACAAAAATAGTTTCGATCCCGGAGCTGGCGATTCTGCGTGATGGAGAAAGTCTCCCTGCGTGTCCTCGTGAAGAGTTCTAATCAATCGCGTTCCCGGATAAATTTTTATTCACCATTTTCTTAAAAAATAAATAAAAAAAGTTTCAGTCCCGAAGCTGGCGATTCTGCGTGATGGAGAAAGTCTCCCTGCGTGCCCTCGTGAAGAGTTCTAGTCAATCGCGTTCCCGGATAAATTTTTATCCACCATTTTCGGAAAAAATAAATAAAAAAAGTTTCAATCCCGAAGCTGAGGCTCCATGACGGGTTTTCGTAAATCTGGCGATTCTGCGTGATGGAGAAAGTCTCCCTGCGTGTCCTCGTGAAGAGTTCTAGTCGATTGCGTTTCTGGAAAAATTTTTACCGACCATTTTCGGAAAAAAGAAACAAAAATAGTTTCAATCCCGAAGCTGGCGATTCTGCGTGATGGAGAAAGTCTCCCTGCGTGTCCTCGTGAAGAGTTCTAATCAATCGCGTTCCCGGATAAATTTTTATTCACCATTTTCTTAAAAAATAAATAAAAAAAGTTTCAGTCCCGAAGCTGGCGATTCTGCGTGATGGAGAAAGTCTCCCTGCGTGCCCTCGTGAAGAGTTCTAGTCAATCGCGTTCCCGGATAAATTTTTATCCACCATTTTCGGAAAAAATAAATAAAAAAAGTTTCAATCCCGAAGCTGAGGCTCCATGACGGGTTTTCGTAAATCTGGCGATTCTGCGTGATGGAGAAAGTCTCCCTGCGTGTCCTCGTGAAGAGTTCTAGTCGATTGCGTTTCTGGAAAAATTTTTACCGACCATTTTCGGAAAAAAGAAACAAAAATAGTTTCGATCCCGAAGCTGGCGATTCTGCGTGATGGAGAAAGTCTCCCTGCGTGTCCTCGTGAAGAGTTCTAATCAATCGCGTTCCCGGATAAATTTTTATTCACCATTTTCTTAAAAAATAAATAAAAAAAGTTTCAGTCCCGAAGCTGGCGATTCTGCGTGATGGAGAAAGTCTCCCTGCGTGTCCTCGTGAAGAGTTCTAGTCGATTGCGTTTCTGGAACACTTTTTACCCACCATTTTCGAAGCTGAGGCCCCATGACGCATTTTCGTAGATCTGGCGATTCTGCATGATGGAGAAAATCTCCCTGCGTGCCCTCGTGAAGAGTTCTAATCAATCGCGTTCCCGGATAAATTTTTATTCACAATTTTCGGAAAAAATAAATAAAAAAAGTTTCAATCCCGAAGCTGAGGCCCCATGATGCGTTTTCGTAGATCTGGCGATTCTGCGTGATGGAGAAAGTCTCCCTGCGTGTCCTCGTGAAGAGTTCTAGTCGATTGCGTTTCTGGAAAAATTTTTACCGACCATTTTCGGAAAAAAGAAACAAAAATAGTTTCGATCCCGAAGCTGGCGATTCTGCGTGATGGAGAAAGTCTCCCTGCGTGTCCTCGTGAAGAGTTCTAATCAATCGCGTTCCCGGATAAATTTTTATTCACCATTTTCTTAAAAAATAAATAAAAAAAGTTTCAGTCCCGAAGCTGGCGATTCTGCGTGATGGAGAAAGTCTCCCTGCGTGCCCTCGTGAAGAGTTCTAGTCAATCGCGTTCCCGGATAAATTTTTATCCACCATTTTCGGAAAAAATAAATAAAAAAAGTTTCAATCCCGAAGCTGAGGCTCCATGACGGGTTTTCGTAAATCTGGCGATTCTGCGTGATGGAGAAAGTCTCCCTGCGTGTCCTCGTGAAGAGTTCTAGTCGATTGCGTTTCTGGAAAAATTTTTACCGACCATTTTCGGAAAAAAGTAACAAAAATAGTTTCGATGCCGAAGCTGGCGATTCTGCGTGATGGAGAAAGTCTCCCTGCGTGTCCTCGTGAAGAGTTCTAATCAATCGCGTTCCCGGATAAATTTTTATTCACCATTTTCTTAAAAAATAAATAAAAAAAGTTTCAGTCCCGAAGCTGGCGATTCTGCGTGATGGAGAAAGTCTCCCTGCGTGCCCTCGTGAAGAGTTCTAGTCAATCGCGTTCCCGGATAAATTTTTATCCACCATTTTCGGAAAAAATAAATAAAAAAAGTTTCAATCCCGAAGCTGAGGCTCCATGACGGGTTTTCGTAAATCTGGCGATTCTGCGTGATGGAGAAAGTCTCCCTGCGTGTCCTCGTGAAGAGTTCTAGTCGATTGCGTTTCTGGAAAAATTTTTACCGACCATTTTCGGAAAAAAGAAACAAAAATAGTTTCGATCCCGAAGCTGGCGATTCTGCGTGATGGAGAAAGTCTCCCTGCGTGTCCTCGTGAAGAGTTCTAATCAATCGCGTTCCCGGATAAATTTTTATTCACCATTTTCTTAAAAAATAAATAAAAAAAGTTTCAGTCCCGAAGCTGGCGATTCTGCGTGATGGAGAAAGTCTCCCTGCGTGTCCTCGTGAAGAGTTCTAGTCGATTGCGTTTCTGGAACACTTTTTACCCACCATTTTCGAAGCTGAGGCCCCATGACGCATTTTCGTAGATCTGGCGATTCTGCATGATGGAGAAAATCTCCCTGCGTGCCCTCGTGAAGAGTTCTAATCAATCGCGTTCCCGGATAAATTTTTATTCACAATTTTCGGAAAAAATAAATAAAAAAAGTTTCAATCCCGAAGCTGAGGCCCCATGATGCGTTTTCGTAGATCTGGCGATTCTGCGTGATGGAGAAAGTCTCCCTGCGTGTCCTCGTGAAGAGTTCTAGTCGATTGCGTTTCTGGAAAAATTTTTACCGACCATTTTCGGAAAAAAGAAACAAAAATAGTTT
Organism: Hyposoter dolosus; assembly: GCA_963921915.1. Lineage (NCBI taxonomy): Eukaryota > Metazoa > Arthropoda > Insecta > Hymenoptera > Ichneumonidae > Hyposoter > Hyposoter dolosus. Next base: position 6,052,978 of record OY998140.1, read on the forward strand.
CGATCCCGAAGCTGGCGATTCTGCGTGATGGAGAAAGTCTCCCTGCGTGTCCTCGTGAAGAGTTCTAATCAATCGCGTTCCCGGATAAATTTTTATTCACCATTTTCTTAAAAAATAAATAAAAAAAGTTTCAGTCCCGAAGCTGGCGATTCTGCGTGATGGAGAAAGTCTCCCTGCGTGCCCTCGTGAAGAGTTCTAGTCAATCGCGTTCCCGGATAAATTTATATCCACCATTTTCGGAAAAAATAAATAAAAAAAGTTTCAATCCCGAAGCTGAGGCTCCATGACGGGTTTTCGTAAATCTGGCGATTCTGCGTGATGGAGAAAGTCTCCCTGCGTGTCCTCGTGAAGAGTTCTAGTCGATTGCGTTTCTGGAAAAATTTTTACCGACCATTTTCGGAAAAAAGAAACAAAAATAGTTTCGATCCCGAAGCTGGCGATTCTGCGTGATGGAGAAAGTCTCCCTGCGTGTCCTCGTGAAGAGTTCTAATCAATCGCGTTCCCGGATAAATTTTTATTCACCATTTTCTTAAAAAATAAATAAAAAAAGTTTCAGTCCCGAAGCTGGCGATTCTGCGTGATGGAGAAAGTCTCCCTGCGTGCCCTCGTGAAGAGTTCTAGTCAATCGCGTTCCCGGATAAATTTTTATCCACCATTTTCGGAAAAAATAAATAAAAAAAGTTTCAATCCCGAAGCTGAGGCTCCATGACGGGTTTTCGTAAATCTGGCGATTCTGCGTGATGGAGCAAGTCTCCCTGCGTGTCCTCGTGAAGAGTTCTAGTCGATTGCGTTTCTGGAAAAATTTTTACCGACCATTTTCGGAAAAAAGAAACAAAAATAGTTTCGATCCCGAAGCTGGCGATTCTGCTCGATGGAGAAAGTCTCCCTGCGTGTCCTCGTGAAGAGTTCTAATCAATCGCGTTCCCGGATAAATTTTTATTCACCATTTTCTTAAAAAATAAATAAAAAAAGTTTCAGTCCCGAAGCTGGCGATTCTGCGTGATGGAGAAAGTCTCCCTGCGTGCCCTCGTGAAGAGTTCTAGTCAATCGCGTTCCCGGATAAATTTTTATCCACCATTTTCGGAAAAAATAAATAAAAAAAGTTTCAATCCCGAAGCTGAGGCTCCATGACGGGTTTTCGTAAATCTGGCGATTCTGCGTGATGGAGAAAGTCTCCCTGCGTGTCCTCGTGAAGAGTTCTAGTCGATTGCGTTTCTGGAAAAATTTTTACCGACCATTTTCGGAAAAAAGAAACAAAAATAGTTTCGATCCCGAAGCTGGCGATTCTGCGTGATGGAGAAAGTCTCCCTGCGTGTCCTCGTGAAGAGTTCTAATCAATCGCGTTCCCGGATAAATTTTTATTCACCATTTTCTTAAAAAATAAATAAAAAAAGTTTCAGTCCCGAAGCTGGCGATTCTGCGTGATGGAGAAAGTCTCCCTGCGTGCCCTCGTGAAGAGTTCTAGTCAATCGCGTTCCCGGATAAATTTTTATCCACCATTTTCGGAAAAAATAAATAAAAAAAGTTTCAATCCCGAAGCTGAGGCTCCATGACGGGTTTTCGTAAATCTGGCGATTCTGCGTGATGGAGAAAGTCTCCCTGCGTGTCCTCGTGAAGAGTTCTAGTCGATTGCGTTTCTGGAAAAATTTTTACCGACCATTTTCGGAAAAAAGAAACAAAAATAGTTTCGATCCCGAAGCTGGCGATTCTGCGTGATGGAGAAAGTCTCCCTGCGTGTCCTCGTGAAGAGTTCTAATCAATCGCGTTCCCGGATAAATTTTTATTCACCATTTTCTTAAAAAATAAATAAAAAAAGTTTCAGTCCCGAAGCTGGCGATTCTGCGTGATGGAGAAAGTCTCCCTGCGTGCCCTCGTGAAGAGTTCTAGTCAATCGCGTTCCCGGATAAATTTTTATCCACCATTTTCGGAAAAAATAAATAAAAAAAGTTTCAATCCCGAAGCTGAGGCTCCATGACGGGTTTTCGTAAATCTGGCGATTCTGCGTGATGGAGAAAGTCTCCCTGCGTGTCCTCGTGAAGAGTTCTAGTCGATTGCGTTTCTGGAAAAATTTTTACCGACCATTTTCGGAAAAAAGAAACAAAAATAGTTTCGATCCCGGAGCTGGCGATTCTGCGTGATGGAGAAAGTCTCCCTGCGTGTCCTCGTGAAGAGTTCTAATCAATCGCGTTCCCGGATAAATTTTTATTCACCATTTTCTTAAAAAATAAATAAAAAAAGTTTCAGTCCCGAAGCTGGCGATTCTGCGTGATGGAGAAAGTCTCCCTGCGTGCCCTCGTGAAGAGTTCTAGTCAATCGCGTTCCCGGATAAATTTTTATCCACCATTTTCGGAAAAAATAAATAAAAAAAGTTTCAATCCCGAAGCTGAGGCTCCATGACGGGTTTTCGTAAATCTGGCGATTCTGCGTGATGGAGAAAGTCTCCCTGCGTGTCCTCGTGAAGAGTTCTAATCAATCGCGTTCCCGGATAAATTTTTATTCACAATTTTCGGAAAAAATAAATAAAAAAAGTTTCAATCCCGAAGCTGAGGCCCCATGATGCGTTTTCGTAGATCTGGCGATTCTGCGTGATGGAGAAAGTCTCCCTGCGTGTCCTCGTGAAGAGTTCTAGTCGATTGCGTTTCTGGAAAAATTTTTACCGACCATTTTCGGAAAAAAGAAACAAAAATAGTTTCGATCCCGAAGCTGGCGATTCTGCGTGATGGAGAAAGTCTCCCTGCGTGCCCTCGTGAAGAGTTCTAGTCAATCGCGTTCCCGGAAAAATTTTTATCCACCATTTTCGGAAAAAATAAATAAAAAAAGTTTCAATCCCGAAGCTGAGGCTCCATGACGGGTTTTCGTAAATCTGGCGATTCTGCGTGATGGAGAAAGTCTCCCTGCGTGTCCTCGTGAAGAGTTCTAGTCGATTGCGTTTCTGGAAAAATTTTTACCGACCATTTTCGGAAAAAAGAAACAAAAATAGTTTCGATCCCGAAGCTGGCGATTCTGCGTGATGGAGAAAGTCTCCCTGCGTGTCCTCGTGAAGAGTTCTAATCAATCGCGTTCCCGGATAAATTTTTATTCACCATTTTCTTAAAAAATAAATAAAAAAAGTTTCAGTCCCGAAGCTGGCGATTCTGCGTGATGGAGAAAGTCTCCCTGCGTGTCCTCGTGAAGAGTTCTAGTCGATTGCGTTTCTGGAACACTTTTTACCCACCATTTTCGAAGCTGAGGCCCCATGACGCATTTTCGTAGATCTGGCGATTCTGCATGATGGAGAAAATCTCCCTGCGTGCCCTCGTGAAGAGTTCTAATCAATCGCGTTCCCGGATAAATTTTTATTCACAATTTTCGGAAAAAATAAATAAAAAAAGTTTCAATCCCGAAGCTGAGGCCCCATGATGCGTTTTCGTAGATCTGGCGATTCTGCGTGATGGAGAAAGTCTCCCTGCGTGTCCTCGTGAAGAGTTCTAGTCGATTGCGTTTCTGGAAAAATTTTTACCGACCATTTTCGGAAAAAAGAAACAAAAATAGTTTCAATCCCGAAGCTGGCGATTCTGCGTGATGGAGAAAGTCTCCCTGCGTGTCCTCGTGAAGAGTTCTAATCAATCGCGTTCCCGGATAAATTTTTATTCACCATTTTCTTAAAAAATAAATAAAAAAAGTTTCAGTCCCGAAGCTGGCGATTCTGCGTGATGGAGAAAGTCTCCCTGCGTGCCCTCGTGAAGAGTTCTAGTCAATCGCGTTCCCGGATAAATTTTTATCCACCATTTTCGGAAAAAATAAATAAAAAAAGTTTCAATCCCGAAGCTGAGGCTCCATGACGGGTTTTCGTAAATCTGGCGATTCTGCGTGATGGAGAAAGTCTCCCTGCGTGTCCTCGTGAAGAGTTCTAGTCGATTGCGTTTCTGGAAAAATTTTTACCGACCATTTTCGGAAAAAAGAAACAAAAATAGTTTCGATCCCGAAGCTGGCGATTCTGCGTGATGGAGAAAGTCTCCCTGCGTGTCCTCGTGAAGAGTTCTAATCAATCGCGTTCCCGGATAAATTTTTATTCACCATTTTCTTAAAAAATAAATAAAAAAAGTTTCAGTCCCGAAGCTGGCGATTCTGCGTGATGGAGAAAGTCTCCCTGCGTGCCCTCGTGAAGAGTTCTAGTCAATCGCGTTCCCGGATAAATTTTTATCCACCATTTTCGGAAAAAATAAATAAAAAAAGTTTCAATCCCGAAGCTGAGGCTCCATGACGGGTTTTCGTAAATCTGGCGATTCTGCGTGATGGAGAAAGTCTCCCTGCGTGTCCTCGTGAAGAGTTCTAGTCGATTGCGTTTCTGGAAAAATTTTTACCGACCATTTTCGGAAAAAAGAAACAAAAATAGTTTCGATCCCGGAGCTGGCGATTCTGCGTGATGGAGAAAGTCTCCCTGCGTGTCCTCGTGAAGAGTTCTAATCAATCGCGTTCCCGGATAAATTTTTATTCACCATTTTCTTAAAAAATAAATAAAAAAAGTTTCAGTCCCGAAGCTGGCGATTCTGCGTGATGGAGAAAGTCTCCCTGCGTGCCCTCGTGAAGAGTTCTAGTCAATCGCGTTCCCGGATAAATTTTTATCCACCATTTTCGGAAAAAATAAATAAAAAAAGTTTCAATCCCGAAGCTGAGGCTCCATGACGGGTTTTCGTAAATCTGGCGATTCTGCGTGATGGAGAAAGTCTCCCTGCGTGTCCTCGTGAAGAGTTCTAATCAATCGCGTTCCCGGATAAATTTTTATTCACAATTTTCGGAAAAAATAAATAAAAAAAGTTTCAATCCCGAAGCTGAGGCCCCATGATGCGTTTTCGTAGATCTGGCGATTCTGCGTGATGGAGAAAGTCTCCCTGCGTGTCCTCGTGAAGAGTTCTAGTCGATTGCGTTTCTGGAAAAATTTTTACCGACCATTTTCGGAAAAAAGAAACAAAAATAGTTTCGATCCCGAAGCTGGCGATTCTGCGTGATGGAGAAAGTCTCCCTGCGTGCCCTCGTGAAGAGTTCTAGTCAATCGCGTTCCCGGAAAAATTTTTATCCACCATTTTCGGAAAAAATAAATAAAAAAAGTTTCAATCCCGAAGCTGAGGCTCCATGACGGGTTTTCGTAAATCTGGCGATTCTGCGTGATGGAGAAAGTCTCCCTGCGTGTCCTCGTGAAGAGTTCTAGTCGATTGCGTTTCTGGAAAAATTTTTACCGACCATTTTCGGAAAAAAGAAACAAAAATAGTTTCGATGCCGAAGCTGGCGATTCTGCGTGATGGAGAAAGTCTCCCTGCGTGCCCTCGTGAAGAGTTCTAGTCAATCGCGTTCCCGGATAAATTTTTATCCACCATTTTCGGAAAAAATAAATAAAAAAAGTTTCAATCCCGAAGCTGAGGCTCCATGACGGGTTTTCGTAAATCTGGCGATTCTGCGTGATGGAGAAAGTCTCCCTGCGTGTCCTCGTGAAGAGTTCTAGTCGATTGCGTTTCTGGAAAAATTTTTACCGACCATTTTCGGAAAAAAGAAACAAAAATAGTTTCGATCCCGAAGCTGGCGATTCTGCGTGATGGAGAAAGTCTCCCTGCGTGTCCTCGTGAAGAGTTCTAATCAATCGCGTTCCCGGATAAATTTTTATTCACCATTTTCTTAAAAAATAAATAAAAAAAGTTTCAGTCCCGAAGCTGGCGATTCTGCGTGATGGAGAAAGTCTCCCTGCGTGTCCTCGTGAAGAGTTCTAGTCGATTGCGTTTCTGGAACACTTTTTACCCACCATTTTCGAAGCTGAGGCCCCATGACGCATTTTCGTAGATCTGGCGATTCTGCATGATGGAGAAAATCTCCCTGCGTGCCCTCGTGAAGAGTTCTAATCAATCGCGTTCCCGGATAAATTTTTATTCACAATTTTCGGAAAAAATAAATAAAAAAAGTTTCAATCCCGAAGCTGAGGCCCCATGATGCGTTTTCGTAGATCTGGCGATTCTGCGTGATGGAGAAAGTCTCCCTGCGTGTCCTCGTGAAGAGTTCTAGTCGATTGCGTTTCTGGAAAAATTTTTACCGACCATTTTCGGAAAAAAGAAACAAAAATAGTTTCAATCCCGAAGCTGGCGATTCTGCGTGATGGAGAAAGTCTCCCTGCGTGTCCTCGTGAAGAGTTCTAATCAATCGCGTTCCCGGATAAATTTTTATTCACCATTTTCTTAAAAAATAAATAAAAAAAGTTTCAGTCCCGAAGCTGGCGATTCTGCGTGATGGAGAAAGTCTCCCTGCGTGCCCTCGTGAAGAGTTCTAGTCAATCGCGTTCCCGGATAAATTTTTATCCACCATTTTCGGAAAAAATAAATAAAAAAAGTTTCAATCCCGAAGCTGAGGCTCCATGACGGGTTTTCGTAAATCTGGCGATTCTGCGTGATGGAGAAAGTCTCCCTGCGTGTCCTCGTGAAGAGTTCTAGTCGATTGCGTTTCTGGAAAAATTTTTACCGACCATTTTCGGAAAAAAGAAACAAAAATAGTTTCGATCCCGAAGCTGGCGATTCTGCGTGATGGAGAAAGTCTCCCTGCGTGTCCTCGTGAAGAGTTCTAATCAATCGCGTTCCCGGATAAATTTTTATTCACCATTTTCTTAAAAAATAAATAAAAAAAGTTTCAGTCCCGAAGCTGGCGATTCTGCGTGATGGAGAAAGTCTCCCTGCGTGCCCTCGTGAAGAGTTCTAGTCAATCGCGTTCCCGGATAAATTTTTATCCACCATTTTCGGAAAAAATAAATAAAAAAAGTTTCAATCCCGAAGCTGAGGCTCCATGACGGGTTTTCGTAAATCTGGCGATTCTGCGTGATGGAGAAAGTCTCCCTGCGTGTCCTCGTGAAGAGTTCTAATCAATCGCGTTCCCGGATAAATTTTTATTCACAATTTTCGGAAAAAATAAATAAAAAAAGTTTCAATCCCGAAGCTGAGGCCCCATGATGCGTTTTCGTAGATCTGGCGATTCTGCGTGATGGAGAAAGTCTCCCTGCGTGTCCTCGTGAAGAGTTCTAGTCGATTGCGTTTCTGGAAAAATTTTTACCGACCATTTTCGGAAAAAAGAAACAAAAATAGTTTCGATCCCGAAGCTGGCGATTCTGCGTGATGGAGAAAGTCTCCCTGCGTGCCCTCGTGAAGAGTTCTAGTCAATCGCGTTCCCGGAAAAATTTTTATCCACCATTTTCGGAAAAAATAAATAAAAAAAGTTTCAATCCCGAAGCTGAGGCTCCATGACGGGTTTTCGTAAATCTGGCGATTCTGCGTGATGGAGAAAGTCTCCCTGCGTGTCCTCGTGAAGAGTTCTAGTCGATTGCGTTTCTGGAAAAATTTTTACCGACCATTTTCGGAAAAAAGAAACAAAAATAGTTTCGATGCCGAAGCTGGCGATTCTGCGTGATGGAGAAAGTCTCCCTGCGTGTCCTCGTGAAGAGTTCTAATCAATCGCGTTCCCGGATAAATTTTTATTCACCATTTTCTTAAAAAATAAATAAAAAAAGTTTCAGTCCCGAAGCTGGCGATTCTGCGTGATGGAGAAAGTCTCCCTGCGTGCCCTCGTGAAGAGTTCTAGTCAATCGCGTTCCCGGATAAATTTTTATCCACCATTTTCGGAAAAAATAAATAAAAAAAGTTTCAATCCCGAAGCTGAGGCTCCATGACGGGTTTTCGTAAATCTGGCGATTCTGCGTGATGGAGAAAGTCTCCCTGCGTGTCCTCGTGAAGAGTTCTAGTCGATTGCGTTTCTGGAAAAATTTTTACCGACCATTTTCGGAAAAAAGAAACAAAAATAGTTTCGATCCCGGAGCTGGCGATTCTGCGTGATGGAGAAAGTCTCCCTGCGTGTCCTCGTGAAGAGTTCTAATCAATCGCGTTCCCGGATAAATTTTTATTCACCATTTTCTTAAAAAATAAATAAAAAAAGTTTCAGTCCCGAAGCTGGCGATTCTGCGTGATGGAGAAAGTCTCCCTGCGTGCCCTCGTGAAGAGTTCTAATCAATCGCGTTCCCGGATAAATTTTTATCCACCATTTTCGGAAAAAATAAATAAAAAAAGTTTCAATCCCGAAGCTGAGGCTCCATGACGGGTTTTCGTAAATCTGGCGATTCTGCGTGATGGAGAAAGTCTCCCTGCGTGTCCTCGTGAAGAGTTCTAATCAATCGCGTTCCCGGATAAATTTTTATTCACAATTTTCGGAAAAAATAAATAAAAAAAGTTTCAATCCCGAAGCTGAGGCCCCATGATGCGTTTTCGTAGATCTGGCGATTCTGCGTGATGGAGAAAGTCTCCCTGCGTGTCCTCGTGAAGAGTTCTAGTCGATTGCGTTTCTGGAAAAATTTTTACCGACCATTTTCGGAAAAAAGAAACAAAAATAGTTTCGATCCCGAAGCTGGCGATTCTGCGTGATGGAGAAAGTCTCCCTGCGTGCCCTCGTGAAGAGTTCTAGTCAATCGCGTTCCCGGAAAAATTTTTATTTACCATTTTCGGAAAAAATAAATAAAAAAAGTTTCAATCCCGAAGCTGAGGCTCCATGACGGGTTTTCGTAAATCTGGCGATTCTGCGTGATGGAGAAAGTCTCCCTGCGTGTCCTCGTGAAGAGTTCTAGTCGATTGCGTTTCTGGAAAAATTTTTACCGACCATTTTCGGAAAAAAGAAACAAAAATAGTTTCGATCCCGAAGCTGGCGATTCTGCGTGATGGAGAAAGTCTCCCTGCGTGTCCTCGTGAAGAGTTCTAATCAATCGCGTTCCCGGATAAATTTTTATTCACCATTTTCTTAAAAAATAAATAAAAAAAGTTTCAGTCCCGAAGCTGGCGATTCTGCGTGATGGAGAAAGTCTCCCTGCGTGTCCTCGTGAAGAGTTCTAGTCGATTGCGTTTCTGGAACACTTTTTACCCACCATTTTCGAAGCTGAGGCCCCATGACGCATTTTCGTAGATCTGGCGATTCTGCATGATGGAGAAAATCTCCCTGCGTGCCCTCGTGAAGAGTTCTAATCAATCGCGTTCCCGGATAAATTTTTATTCACAATTTTCGGAAAAAATAAATAAAAAAAGTTTCAATCCCGAAGCTGAGGCCCCATGATGCGTTTTCGTAGATCTGGCGATTCTGCGTGATGGAGAAAGTCTCCCTGCGTGTCCTCGTGAAGAGTTCTAGTCGATTGCGTTTCTGGAAAAATTTTTACCGACCATTTTCGGAAAAAAGAAACAAAAATAGTTTCAATCCCGAAGCTGGCGATTCTGCGTGATGGAGAAAGTCTCCCTGCGTGTCCTCGTGAAGAGTTCTAATCAATCGCGTTCCCGGATAAATTTTTATTCACCATTTTCTTAAAAAATAAATAAAAAAAGTTTCAGTCCCGAAGCTGGCGATTCTGCGTGATGGAGAAAGTCTCCCTGCGTGCCCTCGTGAAGAGTTCTAGTCAATCGCGTTCCCGGATAAATTTTTATCCACCATTTTCGGAAAAAATAAATTAAAAAAGTTTCAATCCCGAAGCTGAGGCTCCATGACGGGTTTTCGTAAATCTGGCGATTCTGCGTGATGGAGAAAGTCTCCCTGCGTGTCCTCGTGAAGAGTTCTAGTCGATTGCGTTTCTGGAAAAATTTTTACCGACCATTTTCGGAAAAAAGAAACAAAAATAGTTTCGATCCCGGAGCTGGCGATTCTGCGTGATGGAGAAAGTCTCCCTGCGTGTCCTCGTGAAGAGTTCTAATCAATCGCGTTCCCGGATAAATTTTTATTCACCATTTTCTTAAAAAATAAATAAAAAAAGTTTCAGTCCCGAAGCTGGCGATTCTGCGTGATGGAGAAAGTCTCCCTGCGTGCCCTCGTGAAGAGTTCTAGTCAATCGCGTTCCCGGATAAATTTTTATCCACCATTTTCGGAAAAAATAAATAAAAAAAGTTTCAATCCCGAAGCTGAGGCTCCATGACGGGTTTTCGTAAATCTGGCGATTCTGCGTGATGGAGAAAGTCTCCCTGCGTGTCCTCGTGAAGAGTTCTAGTCGATTGCGTTTCTGGAAAAATTTTTACCGACCATTTTCGGAAAAAAGAAACAAAAATAGTTTCAATCCCGAAGCTGGCGATTCTGCGTGATGGAGAAAGTCTCCCTGCGTGTCCTCGTGAAGAGTTCTAATCAATCGCGTTCCCGGATAAATTTTTATTCACCATTTTCTTAAAAAATAAATAAAAAAAGTTTCAGTCCCGAAGCTGGCGATTCTGCGTGATGGAGAAAGTCTCCCTGCGTGCCCTCGTGAAGAGTTCTAGTCAATCGCGTTCCCGGATAAATTTTTATCCACCATTTTCGGAAAAAATAAATAAAAAAAGTTTCAATCCCGAAGCTGAGGCTCCATGACGGGTTTTCGTAAATCTGGCGATTCTGCGTGATGGAGAAAGTCTCCCTGCGTGTCCTCGTGAAGAGTTCTAGTCGATTGCGTTTCTGGAAAAATTTTTACCGACCATTTTCGGAAAAAAGAAACAAAAATAGTTTCGATCCCGAAGCTGGCGATTCTGCGTGATGGAGAAAGTCTCCCTGCGTGTCCTCGTGAAGAGTTCTAATCAATCGCGTTCCCGGATAAATTTTTATTCACCATTTTCTTAAAAAATAAATAAAAAAAGTTTCAGTCCCGAAGCTGGCGATTCTGCGTGATGGAGAAAGTCTCCCTGCGTGTCCTCGTGAAGAGTTCTAGTCGATTGCGTTTCTGGAACACTTTTTACCCACCATTTTCGAAGCTGAGGCCCCATGACGCATTTTCGTAGATCTGGCGATTCTGCATGATGGAGAAAATCTCCCTGCGTGCCCTCGTGAAGAGTTCTAATCAATCGCGTTCCCGGATAAATTTTTATTCACAATTTTCGGAAAAAATAAATAAAAAAAGTTTCAATCCCGAAGCTGAGGCCCCATGATGCGTTTTCGTAGATCTGGCGATTCTGCGTGATGGAGAAAGTCTCCCTGCGTGTCCTCGTGAAGAGTTCTAGTCGATTGCGTTTCTGGAAAAATTTTTACCGACCATTTTCGGAAAAAAGAAACAAAAATAGTTTCGATCCCGAAGCTGGCGATTCTGCGTGATGGAGAAAGTCTCCCTGCGTGTCCTCGTGAAGAGTTCTAATCAATCGCGTTCCCGGATAAATTTTTATTCACCATTTTCTTAAAAAATAAATAAAAAAAGTTTCAGTCCCGAAGCTGGCGATTCTGCGTGATGGAGAAAGTCTCCCTGCGTGCCCTCGTGAAGAGTTCTAGTCAATCGCGTTCCCGGATAAATTTTTATCCACCATTTTCGGAAAAAATAAATAAAAAAAGTTTCAATCCCGAAGCTGAGGCTCCATGACGGGTTTTCGTAAATCTGGCGATTCTGCGTGATGGAGAAAGTCTCCCTGCGTGTCCTCGTGAAGAGTTCTAGTCGATTGCGTTTCTGGAAAAATTTTTACCGACCATTTTCGGAAAAAAGTAACAAAAATAGTTTCGATGCCGAAGCTGGCGATTCTGCGTGATGGAGAAAGTCTCCCTGCGTGTCCTCGTGAAGAGTTCTAATCAATCGCGTTCCCGGATAAATTTTTATTCACCATTTTCTTAAAAAATAAATAAAAAAAGTTTCAGTCCCGAAGCTGGCGATTCTGCGTGATGGAGAAAGTCTCCCTGCGTGCCCTCGTGAAGAGTTCTAGTCAATCGCGTTCCCGGATAAATTTTTATCCACCATTTTCGGAAAAAATAAATAAAAAAAGTTTCAATCCCGAAGCTGAGGCTCCATGACGGGTTTTCGTAAATCTGGCGATTCTGCGTGATGGAGAAAGTCTCCCTGCGTGTCCTCGTGAAGAGTTCTAGTCGATTGCGTTTCTGGAAAAATTTTTACCGACCATTTTCGGAAAAAAGAAACAAAAATAGTTTCGATCCCGAAGCTGGCGATTCTGCGTGATGGAGAAAGTCTCCCTGCGTGTCCTCGTGAAGAGTTCTAATCAATCGCGTTCCCGGATAAATTTTTATTCACCATTTTCTTAAAAAATAAATAAAAAAAGTTTCAGTCCCGAAGCTGGCGATTCTGCGTGATGGAGAAAGTCTCCCTGCGTGTCCTCGTGAAGAGTTCTAGTCGATTGCGTTTCTGGAACACTTTTTACCCACCATTTTCGAAGCTGAGGCCCCATGACGCATTTTCGTAGATCTGGCGATTCTGCATGATGGAGAAAATCTCCCTGCGTGCCCTCGTGAAGAGTTCTAATCAATCGCGTTCCCGGATAAATTTTTATTCACAATTTTCGGAAAAAATAAATAAAAAAAGTTTCAATCCCGAAGCTGAGGCCCCATGATGCGTTTTCGTAGATCTGGCGATTCTGCGTGATGGAGAAAGTCTCCCTGCGTGTCCTCGTGAAGAGTTCTAGTCGATTGCGTTTCTGGAAAAATTTTTACCGACCATTTTCGGAAAAAAGAAACAAAAATAGTTTCGATCCCGAAGCTGGCGATTCTGCGTGATGGAGAAAGTCTCCCTGCGTGTCCTCGTGAAGAGTTCTAATCAATCGCGTTCCCGGATAAATTTTTATTCACCATTTTCTTAAAAAATAAATAAAAAAAGTTTCAGTCCCGAAGCTGGCGATTCTGCGTGATGGAGAAAGTCTCCCTGCGTGCCCTCGTGAAGAGTTCTAGTCAATCGCGTTCCCGGATAAATTTATATCCACCATTTTCGGAAAAAATAAATAAAAAAAGTTTCAATCCCGAAGCTGAGGCTCCATGACGGGTTTTCGTAAATCTGGCGATTCTGCGTGATGGAGAAAGTCTCCCTGCGTGTCCTCGTGAAGAGTTCTAGTCGATTGCGTTTCTGGAAAAATTTTTACCGACCATTTTCGGAAAAAAGAAACAAAAATAGTTTCGATCCCGAAGCTGGCGATTCTGCGTGATGGAGAAAGTCTCCCTGCGTGTCCTCGTGAAGAGTTCTAATCAATCGCGTTCCCGGATAAATTTTTATTCACCATTTTCTTAAAAAATAAATAAAAAAAGTTTCAGTCCCGAAGCTGGCGATTCTGCGTGATGGAGAAAGTCTCCCTGCGTGCCCTCGTGAAGAGTTCTAGTCAATCGCGTTCCCGGATAAATTTTTATCCACCATTTTCGGAAAAAATAAATAAAAAAAGTTTCAATCCCGAAGCTGAGGCTCCATGACGGGTTTTCGTAAATCTGGCGATTCTGCGTGATGGAGCAAGTCTCCCTGCGTGTCCTCGTGAAGAGTTCTAGTCGATTGCGTTTCTGGAAAAATTTTTACCGACCATTTTCGGAAAAAAGAAACAAAAATAGTTTCGATCCCGAAGCTGGCGATTCTGCTCGATGGAGAAAGTCTCCCTGCGTGTCCTCGTGAAGAGTTCTAATCAATCGCGTTCCCGGATAAATTTTTATTCACCATTTTCTTAAAAAATAAATAAAAAAAGTTTCAGTCCCGAAGCTGGCGATTCTGCGTGATGGAGAAAGTCTCCCTGCGTGCCCTCGTGAAGAGTTCTAGTCAATCGCGTTCCCGGATAAATTTTTATCCACCATTTTCGGAAAAAATAAATAAAAAAAGTTTCAATCCCGAAGCTGAGGCTCCATGACGGGTTTTCGTAAATCTGGCGATTCTGCGTGATGGAGAAAGTCTCCCTGCGTGTCCTCGTGAAGAGTTCTAGTCGATTGCGTTTCTGGAAAAATTTTTACCGACCATTTTCGGAAAAAAGAAACAAAAATAGTTTCGATCCCGAAGCTGGCGATTCTGCGTGATGGAGAAAGTCTCCCTGCGTGTCCTCGTGAAGAGTTCTAATCAATCGCGTTCCCGGATAAATTTTTATTCACCATTTTCTTAAAAAATAAATAAAAAAAGTTTCAGTCCCGAAGCTGGCGATTCTGCGTGATGGAGAAAGTCTCCCTGCGTGCCCTCGTGAAGAGTTCTAGTCAATCGCGTTCCCGGATAAATTTTTATCCACCATTTTCGGAAAAAATAAATAAAAAAAGTTTCAATCCCGAAGCTGAGGCTCCATGACGGGTTTTCGTAAATCTGGCGATTCTGCGTGATGGAGAAAGTCTCCCTGCGTGTCCTCGTGAAGAGTTCTAGTCGATTGCGTTTCTGGAAAAATTTTTACCGACCATTTTCGGAAAAAAGAAACAAAAATAGTTTCGATCCCGAAGCTGGCGATTCTGCGTGATGGAGAAAGTCTCCCTGCGTGTCCTCGTGAAGAGTTCTAATCAATCGCGTTCCCGGATAAATTTTTATTCACCATTTTCTTAAAAAATAAATAAAAAAAGTTTCAGTCCCGAAGCTGGCGATTCTGCGTGATGGAGAAAGTCTCCCTGCGTGCCCTCGTGAAGAGTTCTAGTCAATCGCGTTCCCGGATAAATTTTTATCCACCATTTTCGGAAAAAATAAATAAAAAAAGTTTCAATCCCGAAGCTGAGGCTCCATGACGGGTTTTCGTAAATCTGGCGATTCTGCGTGATGGAGAAAGTCTCCCTGCGTGTCCTCGTGAAGAGTTCTAGTCGATTGCGTTTCTGGAAAAATTTTTACCGACCATTTTCGGAAAAAAGAAACAAAAATAGTTTCGATCCCGGAGCTGGCGATTCTGCGTGATGGAGAAAGTCTCCCTGCGTGTCCTCGTGAAGAGTTCTAATCAATCGCGTTCCCGGATAAATTTTTATTCACCATTTTCTTAAAAAATAAATAAAAAAAGTTTCAGTCCCGAAGCTGGCGATTCTGCGTGATGGAGAAAGTCTCCCTGCGTGCCCTCGTGAAGAGTTCTAGTCAATCGCGTTCCCGGATAAATTTTTATCCACCATTTTCGGAAAAAATAAATAAAAAAAGTTTCAATCCCGAAGCTGAGGCTCCATGACGGGTTTTCGTAAATCTGGCGATTCTGCGTGATGGAGAAAGTCTCCCTGCGTGTCCTCGTGAAGAGTTCTAATCAATCGCGTTCCCGGATAAATTTTTATTCACAATTTTCGGAAAAAATAAATAAAAAAAGTTTCAATCCCGAAGCTGAGGCCCCATGATGCGTTTTCGTAGATCTGGCGATTCTGCGTGATGGAGAAAGTCTCCCTGCGTGTCCTCGTGAAGAGTTCTAGTCGATTGCGTTTCTGGAAAAATTTTTACCGACCATTTTCGGAAAAAAGAAACAAAAATAGTTTCGATCCCGAAGCTGGCGATTCTGCGTGATGGAGAAAGTCTCCCTGCGTGCCCTCGTGAAGAGTTCTAGTCAATCGCGTTCCCGGAAAAATTTTTATCCACCATTTTCGGAAAAAATAAATAAAAAAAGTTTCAATCCCGAAGCTGAGGCTCCATGACGGGTTTTCGTAAATCTGGCGATTCTGCGTGATGGAGAAAGTCTCCCTGCGTGTCCTCGTGAAGAGTTCTAGTCGATTGCGTTTCTGGAAAAATTTTTACCGACCATTTTCGGAAAAAAGAAACAAAAATAGTTTCGATGCCGAAGCTGGCGATTCTGCGTGATGGAGAAAGTCTCCCTGCGTGTCCTCGTGAAGAGTTCTAATCAATCGCGTTCCCGGATAAATTTTTATTCACCATTTTCTTAAAAAATAAATAAAAAAAGTTTCAGTCCCGAAGCTGGCGATTCTGCGTGATGGAGAAAGTCTCCCTGCGTGTCCTCGTGAAGAGTTCTAGTCGATTGCGTTTCTGGAACACTTTTTACCCACCATTTTCGAAGCTGAGGCCCCATGACGCATTTTCGTAGATCTGGCGATTCTGCATGATGGAGAAAATCTCCCTGCGTGCCCTCGTGAAGAGTTCTAATCAATCGCGTTCCCGGATAAATTTTTATTCACAATTTTCGGAAAAAATAAATAAAAAAAGTTTCAATCCCGAAGCTGAGGCCCCATGATGCGTTTTCGTAGATCTGGCGATTCTGCGTGATGGAGAAAGTCTCCCTGCGTGTCCTCGTGAAGAGTTCTAGTCGATTGCGTTTCTGGAAAAATTTTTACCGACCATTTTCGGAAAAAAGAAACAAAAATAGTTTCAATCCCGAAGCTGGCGATTCTGCGTGATGGAGAAAGTCTCCCTGCGTGTCCTCGTGAAGAGTTCTAATCAATCGCGTTCCCGGATAAATTTTTATTCACCATTTTCTTAAAAAATAAATAAAAAAAGTTTCAGTCCCGAAGCTGGCGATTCTGCGTGATGGAGAAAGTCTCCCTGCGTGCCCTCGTGAAGAGTTCTAGTCAATCGCGTTCCCGGATAAATTTTTATCCACCATTTTCGGAAAAAATAAATAAAAAAAGTTTCAATCCCGAAGCTGAGGCTCCATGACGGGTTTTCGTAAATCTGGCGATTCTGCGTGATGGAGAAAGTCTCCCTGCGTGTCCTCGTGAAGAGTTCTAGTCGATTGCGTTTCTGGAAAAATTTTTACCGACCATTTTCGGAAAAAAGAAACAAAAATAGTTTCGATCCCGAAGCTGGCGATTCTGCGTGATGGAGAAAGTCTCCCTGCGTGTCCTCGTGAAGAGTTCTAATCAATCGCGTTCCCGGATAAATTTTTATTCACCATTTTCTTAAAAAATAAATAAAAAAAGTTTCAGTCCCGAAGCTGGCGATTCTGCGTGATGGAGAAAGTCTCCCTGCGTGCCCTCGTGAAGAGTTCTAGTCAATCGCGTTCCCGGATAAATTTTTATCCACCATTTTCGGAAAAAATAAATAAAAAAAGTTTCAATCCCGAAGCTGAGGCTCCATGACGGGTTTTCGTAAATCTGGCGATTCTGCGTGATGGAGAAAGTCTCCCTGCGTGTCCTCGTGAAGAGTTCTAGTCGATTGCGTTTCTGGAAAAATTTTTACCGACCATTTTCGGAAAAAAGAAACAAAAATAGTTTCGATCCCGGAGCTGGCGATTCTGCGTGATGGAGAAAGTCTCCCTGCGTGTCCTCGTGAAGAGTTCTAATCAATCGCGTTCCCGGATAAATTTTTATTCACCATTTTCTTAAAAAATAAATAAAAAAAGTTTCAGTCCCGAAGCTGGCGATTCTGCGTGATGGAGAAAGTCTCCCTGCGTGCCCTCGTGAAGAGTTCTAGTCAATCGCGTTCCCGGATAAATTTTTATCCACCATTTTCGGAAAAAATAAATAAAAAAAGTTTCAATCCCGAAGCTGAGGCTCCATGACGGGTTTTCGTAAATCTGGCGATTCTGCGTGATGGAGAAAGTCTCCCTGCGTGTCCTCGTGAAGAGTTCTAATCAATCGCGTTCCCGGATAAATTTTTATTCACAATTTTCGGAAAAAATAAATAAAAAAAGTTTCAATCCCGAAGCTGAGGCCCCATGATGCGTTTTCGTAGATCTGGCGATTCTGCGTGATGGAGAAAGTCTCCCTGCGTGTCCTCGTGAAGAGTTCTAGTCGATTGCGTTTCTGGAAAAATTTTTACCGACCATTTTCGGAAAAAAGAAACAAAAATAGTTTCGATCCCGAAGCTGGCGATTCTGCGTGATGGAGAAAGTCTCCCTGCGTGCCCTCGTGAAGAGTTCTAGTCAATCGCGTTCCCGGAAAAATTTTTATCCACCATTTTCGGAAAAAATAAATAAAAAAAGTTTCAATCCCGAAGCTGAGGCTCCATGACGGGTTTTCGTAAATCTGGCGATTCTGCGTGATGGAGAAAGTCTCCCTGCGTGTCCTCGTGAAGAGTTCTAGTCGATTGCGTTTCTGGAAAAATTTTTACCGACCATTTTCGGAAAAAAGAAACAAAAATAGTTTCGATCCCGAAGCTGGCGATTCTGCGTGATGGAGAAAGTCTCCCTGCGTGTCCTCGTGAAGAGTTCTAATCAATCGCGTTCCCGGATAAATTTTTATTCACCATTTTCTTAAAAAATAAATAAAAAAAGTTTCAGTCCCGAAGCTGGCGATTCTGCGTGATGGAGAAAGTCTCCCTGCGTGTCCTCGTGAAGAGTTCTAGTCGATTGCGTTTCTGGAACACTTTTTACCCACCATTTTCGAAGCTGAGGCCCCATGACGCATTTTCGTAGATCTGGCGATTCTGCATGATGGAGAAAATCTCCCTGCGTGCCCTCGTGAAGAGTTCTAATCAATCGCGTTCCCGGATAAATTTTTATTCACAATTTTCGGAAAAAATAAATAAAAAAAGTTTCAATCCCGAAGCTGAGGCCCCATGATGCGTTTTCGTAGATCTGGCGATTCTGCGTGATGGAGAAAGTCTCCCTGCGTGTCCTCGTGAAGAGTTCTAGTCGATTGCGTTTCTGGAAAAATTTTTACCGACCATTTTCGGAAAAAAGAAACAAAAATAGTTTCAATCCCGAAGCTGGCGATTCTGCGTGATGGAGAAAGTCTCCCTGCGTGTCCTCGTGAAGAGTTCTAATCAATCGCGTTCCCGGATAAATTTTTATTCACCATTTTCTTAAAAAATAAATAAAAAAAGTTTCAGTCCCGAAGCTGGCGATTCTGCGTGATGGAGAAAGTCTCCCTGCGTGCCCTCGTGAAGAGTTCTAGTCAATCGCGTTCCCGGATAAATTTTTATCCACCATTTTCGGAAAAAATAAATAAAAAAAGTTTCAATCCCGAAGCTGAGGCTCCATGACGGGTTTTCGTAAATCTGGCGATTCTGCGTGATGGAGAAAGTCTCCCTGCGTGTCCTCGTGAAGAGTTCTAGTCGATTGCGTTTCTGGAAAAATTTTTACCGACCATTTTCGGAAAAAAGAAACAAAAATAGTTTCGATCCCGAAGCTGGCGATTCTGCGTGATGGAGAAAGTCTCCCTGCGTGTCCTCGTGAAGAGTTCTAATCAATCGCGTTCCCGGATAAATTTTTATTCACCATTTTCTTAAAAAATAAATAAAAAAAGTTTCAGTCCCGAAGCTGGCGATTCTGCGTGATGGAGAAAGTCTCCCTGCGTGCCCTCGTGAAGAGTTCTAGTCAATCGCGTTCCCGGATAAATTTTTATCCACCATTTTCGGAAAAAATAAATAAAAAAAGTTTCAATCCCGAAGCTGAGGCTCCATGACGGGTTTTCGTAAATCTGGCGATTCTGCGTGATGGAGAAAGTCTCCCTGCGTGTCCTCGTGAAGAGTTCTAGTCGATTGCGTTTCTGGAAAAATTTTTACCGACCATTTTCGGAAAAAAGAAACAAAAATAGTTTCGATCCCGGAGCTGGCGATTCTGCGTGATGGAGAAAGTCTCCCTGCGTGTCCTCGTGAAGAGTTCTAATCAATCGCGTTCCCGGATAAATTTTTATTCACCATTTTCTTAAAAAATAAATAAAAAAAGTTTCAGTCCCGAAGCTGGCGATTCTGCGTGATGGAGAAAGTCTCCCTGCGTGCCCTCGTGAAGAGTTCTAGTCAATCGCGTTCCCGGATAAATTTTTATCCACCATTTTCGGAAAAAATAAATAAAAAAAGTTTCAATCCCGAAGCTGAGGCTCCATGACGGGTTTTCGTAAATCTGGCGATTCTGCGTGATGGAGAAAGTCTCCCTGCGTGTCCTCGTGAAGAGTTCTAATCAATCGCGTTCCCGGATAAATTTTTATTCACAATTTTCGGAAAAAATAAATAAAAAAAGTTTCAATCCCGAAGCTGAGGCCCCATGATGCGTTTTCGTAGATCTGGCGATTCTGCGTGATGGAGAAAGTCTCCCTGCGTGTCCTCGTGAAGAGTTCTAGTCGATTGCGTTTCTGGAAAAATTTTTACCGACCATTTTCGGAAAAAAGAAACAAAAATAGTTTCGATCCCGAAGCTGGCGATTCTGCGTGATGGAGAAAGTCTCCCTGCGTGCCCTCGTGAAGAGTTCTAGTCAATCGCGTTCCCGGAAAAATTTTTATCCACCATTTTCGGAAAAAATAAATAAAAAAAGTTTCAATCCCGAAGCTGAGGCTCCATGACGGGTTTTCGTAAATCTGGCGATTCTGCGTGATGGAGAAAGTCTCCCTGCGTGTCCTCGTGAAGAGTTCTAGTCGATTGCGTTTCTGGAAAAATTTTTACCGACCATTTTCGGAAAAAAGAAACAAAAATAGTTTCGATGCCGAAGCTGGCGATTCTGCGTGATGGAGAAAGTCTCCCTGCGTGCCCTCGTGAAGAGTTCTAGTCAATCGCGTTCCCGGATAAATTTTTATCCACCATTTTCGGAAAAAATAAATAAAAAAAGTTTCAATCCCGAAGCTGAGGCTCCATGACGGGTTTTCGTAAATCTGGCGATTCTGCGTGATGGAGAAAGTCTCCCTGCGTGTCCTCGTGAAGAGTTCTAGTCGATTGCGTTTCTGGAAAAATTTTTACCGACCATTTTCGGAAAAAAGAAACAAAAATAGTTTCGATCCCGAAGCTGGCGATTCTGCGTGATGGAGAAAGTCTCCCTGCGTGTCCTCGTGAAGAGTTCTAATCAATCGCGTTCCCGGATAAATTTTTATTCACCATTTTCTTAAAAAATAAATAAAAAAAGTTTCAGTCCCGAAGCTGGCGATTCTGCGTGATGGAGAAAGTCTCCCTGCGTGTCCTCGTGAAGAGTTCTAGTCGATTGCGTTTCTGGAACACTTTTTACCCACCATTTTCGAAGCTGAGGCCCCATGACGCATTTTCGTAGATCTGGCGATTCTGCATGATGGAGAAAATCTCCCTGCGTGCCCTCGTGAAGAGTTCTAATCAATCGCGTTCCCGGATAAATTTTTATTCACAATTTTCGGAAAAAATAAATAAAAAAAGTTTCAATCCCGAAGCTGAGGCCCCATGATGCGTTTTCGTAGATCTGGCGATTCTGCGTGATGGAGAAAGTCTCCCTGCGTGTCCTCGTGAAGAGTTCTAGTCGATTGCGTTTCTGGAAAAATTTTTACCGACCATTTTCGGAAAAAAGAAACAAAAATAGTTTCAATCCCGAAGCTGGCGATTCTGCGTGATGGAGAAAGTCTCCCTGCGTGTCCTCGTGAAGAGTTCTAATCAATCGCGTTCCCGGATAAATTTTTATTCACCATTTTCTTAAAAAATAAATAAAAAAAGTTTCAGTCCCGAAGCTGGCGATTCTGCGTGATGGAGAAAGTCTCCCTGCGTGCCCTCGTGAAGAGTTCTAGTCAATCGCGTTCCCGGATAAATTTTTATCCACCATTTTCGGAAAAAATAAATAAAAAAAGTTTCAATCCCGAAGCTGAGGCTCCATGACGGGTTTTCGTAAATCTGGCGATTCTGCGTGATGGAGAAAGTCTCCCTGCGTGTCCTCGTGAAGAGTTCTAGTCGATTGCGTTTCTGGAAAAATTTTTACCGACCATTTTCGGAAAAAAGAAACAAAAATAGTTTCGATCCCGAAGCTGGCGATTCTGCGTGATGGAGAAAGTCTCCCTGCGTGTCCTCGTGAAGAGTTCTAATCAATCGCGTTCCCGGATAAATTTTTATTCACCATTTTCTTAAAAAATAAATAAAAAAAGTTTCAGTCCCGAAGCTGGCGATTCTGCGTGATGGAGAAAGTCTCCCTGCGTGCCCTCGTGAAGAGTTCTAGTCAATCGCGTTCCCGGATAAATTTTTATCCACCATTTTCGGAAAAAATAAATAAAAAAAGTTTCAATCCCGAAGCTGAGGCTCCATGACGGGTTTTCGTAAATCTGGCGATTCTGCGTGATGGAGAAAGTCTCCCTGCGTGTCCTCGTGAAGAGTTCTAATCAATCGCGTTCCCGGATAAATTTTTATTCACAATTTTCGGAAAAAATAAATAAAAAAAGTTTCAATCCCGAAGCTGAGGCCCCATGATGCGTTTTCGTAGATCTGGCGATTCTGCGTGATGGAGAAAGTCTCCCTGCGTGTCCTCGTGAAGAGTTCTAGTCGATTGCGTTTCTGGAAAAATTTTTACCGACCATTTTCGGAAAAAAGAAACAAAAATAGTTTCGATCCCGAAGCTGGCGATTCTGCGTGATGGAGAAAGTCTCCCTGCGTGCCCTCGTGAAGAGTTCTAGTCAATCGCGTTCCCGGAAAAATTTTTATCCACCATTTTCGGAAAAAATAAATAAAAAAAGTTTCAATCCCGAAGCTGAGGCTCCATGACGGGTTTTCGTAAATCTGGCGATTCTGCGTGATGGAGAAAGTCTCCCTGCGTGTCCTCGTGAAGAGTTCTAGTCGATTGCGTTTCTGGAAAAATTTTTACCGACCATTTTCGGAAAAAAGAAACAAAAATAGTTTCGATGCCGAAGCTGGCGATTCTGCGTGATGGAGAAAGTCTCCCTGCGTGTCCTCGTGAAGAGTTCTAATCAATCGCGTTCCCGGATAAATTTTTATTCACCATTTTCTTAAAAAATAAATAAAAAAAGTTTCAGTCCCGAAGCTGGCGATTCTGCGTGATGGAGAAAGTCTCCCTGCGTGCCCTCGTGAAGAGTTCTAGTCAATCGCGTTCCCGGATAAATTTTTATCCACCATTTTCGGAAAAAATAAATAAAAAAAGTTTCAATCCCGAAGCTGAGGCTCCATGACGGGTTTTCGTAAATCTGGCGATTCTGCGTGATGGAGAAAGTCTCCCTGCGTGTCCTCGTGAAGAGTTCTAGTCGATTGCGTTTCTGGAAAAATTTTTACCGACCATTTTCGGAAAAAAGAAACAAAAATAGTTTCGATCCCGGAGCTGGCGATTCTGCGTGATGGAGAAAGTCTCCCTGCGTGTCCTCGTGAAGAGTTCTAATCAATCGCGTTCCCGGATAAATTTTTATTCACCATTTTCTTAAAAAATAAATAAAAAAAGTTTCAGTCCCGAAGCTGGCGATTCTGCGTGATGGAGAAAGTCTCCCTGCGTGTCCTCGTGAAGAGTTCTAGTCGATTGCGTTTCTGGAACACTTTTTACCCACCATTTTCGAAGCTGAGGCCCCATGACGCATTTTCGTAGATCTGGCGATTCTGCATGATGGAGAAAATCTCCCTGCGTGCCCTCGTGAAGAGTTCTAATCAATCGCGTTCCCGGATAAATTTTTATTCACAATTTTCGGAAAAAATAAATAAAAAAAGTTTCAATCCCGAAGCTGAGGCCCCATGATGCGTTTTCGTAGATCTGGCGATTCTGCGTGATGGAGAAAGTCTCCCTGCGTGTCCTCGTGAAGAGTTCTAGTCGATTGCGTTTCTGGAAAAATTTTTACCGACCATTTTCGGAAAAAAGAAACAAAAATAGTTTCGATCCCGAAGCTGGCGATTCTGCGTGATGGAGAAAGTCTCCCTGCGTGTCCTCGTGAAGAGTTCTAATCAATCGCGTTCCCGGATAAATTTTTATTCACCATTTTCTTAAAAAATAAATAAAAAAAGTTTCAGTCCCGAAGCTGGCGATTCTGCGTGATGGAGAAAGTCTCCCTGCGTGCCCTCGTGAAGAGTTCTAGTCAATCGCGTTCCCGGATAAATTTTTATCCACCATTTTCGGAAAAAATAAATAAAAAAAGTTTCAATCCCGAAGCTGAGGCTCCATGACGGGTTTTCGTAAATCTGGCGATTCTGCGTGATGGAGAAAGTCTCCCTGCGTGTCCTCGTGAAGAGTTCTAGTCGATTGCGTTTCTGGAAAAATTTTTACCGACCATTTTCGGAAAAAAGAAACAAAAATAGTTTCGATCCCGAAGCTGGCGATTCTGCGTGATGGAGAAAGTCTCCCTGCGTGTCCTCGTGAAGAGTTCTAATCAATCGCGTTCCCGGATAAATTTTTATTCACCATTTTCTTAAAAAATAAATAAAAAAAGTTTCAGTCCCGAAGCTGGCGATTCTGCGTGATGGAGAAAGTCTCCCTGCGTGCCCTCGTGAAGAGTTCTAGTCAATCGCGTTCCCGGATAAATTTTTATCCACCATTTTCGGAAAAAATAAATAAAAAAAGTTTCAATCCCGAAGCTGAGGCTCCATGACGGGTTTTCGTAAATCTGGCGATTCTGCGTGATGGAGAAAGTCTCCCTGCGTGTCCTCGTGAAGAGTTCTAGTCGATTGCGTTTCTGGAAAAATTTTTACCGACCATTTTCGGAAAAAAGAAACAAAAATAGTTTCGATCCCGAAGCTGGCGATTCTGCGTGATGGAGAAAGTCTCCCTGCGTGTCCTCGTGAAGAGTTCTAATCAATCGCGTTCCCGGATAAATTTTTATTCACCATTTTCTTAAAAAATAAATAAAAAAAGTTTCAGTCCCGAAGCTGGCGATTCTGCGTGATGGAGAAAGTCTCCCTGCGTGCCCTCGTGAAGAGTTCTAGTCAATCGCGTTCCCGGATAAACTTTTATCCACCATTTTCGGAAAAAATAAATAAAAAAAGTTTCAATCCCGAAGCTGAGGCTCCATGACGGGTTTTCGTAAATCTGGCGATTCTGCGTGATGGAGAAAGTCTCCCTGCGTGTCCTCGTGAAGAGTTCTAGTCGATTGCGTTTCTGGAAAAATTTTTACCGACCATTTTCGGAAAAAAGAAACAAAAATAGTTTCGATCCCGGAGCTGGCGATTCTGCTTGATGGAGAAAGTCTCCCTGCGTGTCCTCGTGAAGAGTTCTAATCAATCGCGTTCCCGGATAAATTTTTATTCACCATTTTCTTAAAAAATAAATAAAAAAAGTTTCAGTCCCGAAGCTGGCGATTCTGCGTGATGGAGAAAGTCTCCCTGCGTGCCCTCGTGAAGAGTTCTAGTCAATCGCGTTCCCGGATAAATTTTTATCCACCATTTTCGGAAAAAAGAAACAAAAATAGTTTCGATCCCGAAGCTGGCGATTCTGCGTGATGGAGAAAGTCTCCCTGCGTGTCCTCGTGAAGAGTTCTAATCAATCGCGTTCCCGGATAAATTTTTATTCACCATTTTCTTAAAAAATAAATAAAAAAAGTTTCAGTCCCGAAGCTGGCGATTCTGCGTGATGGAGAAAGTCTCCCTGCGTGTCCTCGTGAAGAGTTCTAGTCGATTGCGTTTCTGGAACACTTTTTACCCACCATTTTCGAAGCTGAGGCCCCATGACGCATTTTCGTAGATCTGGCGATTCTGCATGATGGAGAAAATCTCCCTGCGTGCCCTCGTGAAGAGTTCTAATCAATCGCGTTCCCGGATAAATTTTTATTCACAATTTTCGGAAAAAATAAATAAAAAAAGTTTCAATCCCGAAGCTGAGGCCCCATGATGCGTTTTCGTAGATCTGGCGATTCTGCGTGATGGAGAAAGTCTCCCTGCGTGTCCTCGTGAAGAGTTCTAGTCGATTGCGTTTCTGGAAAAATTTTTACCGACCATTTTCGGAAAAAAGAAACAAAAATAGTTTCGATCCCGAAGCTGGCGATTCTGCGTGATGGAGAAAGTCTCCCTGCGTGTCCTCGTGAAGAGTTCTAATCAATCGCGTTCCCGGATAAATTTTTATTCACCATTTTCTTAAAAAATAAATAAAAAAAGTTTCAGTCCCGAAGCTGGCGATTCTGCGTGATGGAGAAAGTCTCCCTGCGTGCCCTCGTGAAGAGTTCTAGTCAATCGCGTTCCCGGATAAATTTTTATCCACCATTTTCGGAAAAAATAAATAAAAAAAGTTTCAATCCCGAAGCTGAGGCTCCATGACGGGTTTTCGTAAATCTGGCGATTCTGCGTGATGGAGAAAGTCTCCCTGCGTGTCCTCGTGAAGAGTTCTAGTCGATTGCGTTTCTGGAAAAATTTTTACCGACCATTTTCGGAAAAAAGAAACAAAAATAGTTTCGATCCCGAAGCTGGCGATTCTGCGTGATGGAGAAAGTCTCCCTGCGTGTCCTCGTGAAGAGTTCTAATCAATCGCGTTCCCGGATAAATTTTTATTCACCATTTTCTTAAAAAATAAATAAAAAAAGTTTCAGTCCCGAAGCTGGCGATTCTGCGTGATGGAGAAAGTCTCCCTGCGTGCCCTCGTGAAGAGTTCTAGTCAATCGCGTTCCCGGATAAATTTTTATCCACCATTTTCGGAAAAAATAAATAAAAAAAGTTTCAATCCCGAAGCTGAGGCTCCATGACGGGTTTTCGTAAATCTGGCGATTCTGCGTGATGGAGAAAGTCTCCCTGCGTGTCCTCGTGAAGAGTTCTAGTCGATTGCGTTTCTGGAAAAATTTTTACCGACCATTTTCGGAAAAAAGAAACAAAAATAGTTTCGATCCCGAAGCTGGCGATTCTGCGTGATGGAGAAAGTCTCCCTGCGTGTCCTCGTGAAGAGTTCTAATCAATCGCGTTCCCGGATAAATTTTTATTCACCATTTTCTTAAAAAATAAATAAAAAAAGTTTCAGTCCCGAAGCTGGCGATTCTGCGTGATGGAGAAAGTCTC
The DNA here is from genome assembly GCA_963921915.1 of Hyposoter dolosus. NCBI lineage: Eukaryota > Metazoa > Arthropoda > Insecta > Hymenoptera > Ichneumonidae > Hyposoter > Hyposoter dolosus. The sequence goes on from OY998140.1 coordinate 6,079,148, forward strand.
CCTGCGTGCCCTCGTGAAGAGTTCTAGTCAATCGCGTTCCCGGATAAACTTTTATCCACCATTTTCGGAAAAAATAAATAAAAAAAGTTTCAATCCCGAAGCTGAGGCTCCATGACGGGTTTTCGTAAATCTGGCGATTCTGCGTGATGGAGAAAGTCTCCCTGCGTGTCCTCGTGAAGAGTTCTAGTCGATTGCGTTTCTGGAAAAATTTTTACCGACCATTTTCGGAAAAAAGAAACAAAAATAGTTTCGATCCCGGAGCTGGCGATTCTGCTTGATGGAGAAAGTCTCCCTGCGTGTCCTCGTGAAGAGTTCTAATCAATCGCGTTCCCGGATAAATTTTTATTCACCATTTTCTTAAAAAATAAATAAAAAAAGTTTCAGTCCCGAAGCTGGCGATTCTGCGTGATGGAGAAAGTCTCCCTGCGTGCCCTCGTGAAGAGTTCTAGTCAATCGCGTTCCCGGATAAATTTTTATCCACCATTTTCGGAAAAAAGAAACAAAAATAGTTTCGATCCCGAAGCTGGCGATTCTGCGTGATGGAGAAAGTCTCCCTGCGTGTCCTCGTGAAGAGTTCTAATCAATCGCGTTCCCGGATAAATTTTTATTCACCATTTTCTTAAAAAATAAATAAAAAAAGTTTCAGTCCCGAAGCTGGCGATTCTGCGTGATGGAGAAAGTCTCCCTGCGTGTCCTCGTGAAGAGTTCTAGTCGATTGCGTTTCTGGAACACTTTTTACCCACCATTTTCGAAGCTGAGGCCCCATGACGCATTTTCGTAGATCTGGCGATTCTGCATGATGGAGAAAATCTCCCTGCGTGCCCTCGTGAAGAGTTCTAATCAATCGCGTTCCCGGATAAATTTTTATTCACAATTTTCGGAAAAAATAAATAAAAAAAGTTTCAATCCCGAAGCTGAGGCCCCATGATGCGTTTTCGTAGATCTGGCGATTCTGCGTGATGGAGAAAGTCTCCCTGCGTGTCCTCGTGAAGAGTTCTAGTCGATTGCGTTTCTGGAAAAATTTTTACCGACCATTTTCGGAAAAAAGAAACAAAAATAGTTTCAATCCCGAAGCTGGCGATTCTGCGTGATGGAGAAAGTCTCCCTGCGTGTCCTCGTGAAGAGTTCTAATCAATCGCGTTCCCGGATAAATTTTTATTCACCATTTTCTTAAAAAATAAATAAAAAAAGTTTCAGTCCCGAAGCTGGCGATTCTGCGTGATGGAGAAAGTCTCCCTGCGTGCCCTCGTGAAGAGTTCTAGTCAATCGCGTTCCCGGATAAATTTTTATCCACCATTTTCGGAAAAAATAAATAAAAAAAGTTTCAATCCCGAAGCTGAGGCTCCATGACGGGTTTTCGTAAATCTGGCGATTCTGCGTGATGGAGAAAGTCTCCCTGCGTGTCCTCGTGAAGAGTTCTAGTCGATTGCGTTTCTGGAAAAATTTTTACCGACCATTTTCGGAAAAAAGAAACAAAAATAGTTTCGATCCCGAAGCTGGCGATTCTGCGTGATGGAGAAAGTCTCCCTGCGTGTCCTCGTGAAGAGTTCTAATCAATCGCGTTCCCGGATAAATTTTTATTCACCATTTTCTTAAAAAATAAATAAAAAAAGTTTCAGTCCCGAAGCTGGCGATTCTGCGTGATGGAGAAAGTCTCCCTGCGTGCCCTCGTGAAGAGTTCTAGTCAATCGCGTTCCCGGATAAATTTTTATCCACCATTTTCGGAAAAAATAAATAAAAAAAGTTTCAATCCCGAAGCTGAGGCTCCATGACGGGTTTTCGTAAATCTGGCGATTCTGCGTGATGGAGAAAGTCTCCCTGCGTGTCCTCGTGAAGAGTTCTAGTCGATTGCGTTTCTGGAAAAATTTTTACCGACCATTTTCGGAAAAAAGAAACAAAAATAGTTTCGATCCCGGAGCTGGCGATTCTGCGTGATGGAGAAAGTCTCCCTGCGTGTCCTCGTGAAGAGTTCTAATCAATCGCGTTCCCGGATAAATTTTTATTCACCATTTTCTTAAAAAATAAATAAAAAAAGTTTCAGTCCCGAAGCTGGCGATTCTGCGTGATGGAGAAAGTCTCCCTGCGTGCCCTCGTGAAGAGTTCTAGTCAATCGCGTTCCCGGATAAATTTTTATCCACCATTTTCGGAAAAAATAAATAAAAAAAGTTTCAATCCCGAAGCTGAGGCTCCATGACGGGTTTTCGTAAATCTGGCGATTCTGCGTGATGGAGAAAGTCTCCCTGCGTGTCCTCGTGAAGAGTTCTAATCAATCGCGTTCCCGGATAAATTTTTATTCACAATTTTCGGAAAAAATAAATAAAAAAAGTTTCAATCCCGAAGCTGAGGCCCCATGATGCGTTTTCGTAGATCTGGCGATTCTGCGTGATGGAGAAAGTCTCCCTGCGTGTCCTCGTGAAGAGTTCTAGTCGATTGCGTTTCTGGAAAAATTTTTACCGACCATTTTCGGAAAAAAGAAACAAAAATAGTTTCGATCCCGAAGCTGGCGATTCTGCGTGATGGAGAAAGTCTCCCTGCGTGCCCTCGTGAAGAGTTCTAGTCAATCGCGTTCCCGGAAAAATTTTTATCCACCATTTTCGGAAAAAATAAATAAAAAAAGTTTCAATCCCGAAGCTGAGGCTCCATGACGGGTTTTCGTAAATCTGGCGATTCTGCGTGATGGAGAAAGTCTCCCTGCGTGTCCTCGTGAAGAGTTCTAGTCGATTGCGTTTCTGGAAAAATTTTTACCGACCATTTTCGGAAAAAAGAAACAAAAATAGTTTCGATCCCGAAGCTGGCGATTCTGCGTGATGGAGAAAGTCTCCCTGCGTGTCCTCGTGAAGAGTTCTAATCAATCGCGTTCCCGGATAAATTTTTATTCACCATTTTCTTAAAAAATAAATAAAAAAAGTTTCAGTCCCGAAGCTGGCGATTCTGCGTGATGGAGAAAGTCTCCCTGCGTGTCCTCGTGAAGAGTTCTAGTCGATTGCGTTTCTGGAACACTTTTTACCCACCATTTTCGAAGCTGAGGCCCCATGACGCATTTTCGTAGATCTGGCGATTCTGCATGATGGAGAAAATCTCCCTGCGTGCCCTCGTGAAGAGTTCTAATCAATCGCGTTCCCGGATAAATTTTTATTCACAATTTTCGGAAAAAATAAATAAAAAAAGTTTCAATCCCGAAGCTGAGGCCCCATGATGCGTTTTCGTAGATCTGGCGATTCTGCGTGATGGAGAAAGTCTCCCTGCGTGTCCTCGTGAAGAGTTCTAGTCGATTGCGTTTCTGGAAAAATTTTTACCGACCATTTTCGGAAAAAAGAAACAAAAATAGTTTCAATCCCGAAGCTGGCGATTCTGCGTGATGGAGAAAGTCTCCCTGCGTGTCCTCGTGAAGAGTTCTAATCAATCGCGTTCCCGGATAAATTTTTATTCACCATTTTCTTAAAAAATAAATAAAAAAAGTTTCAGTCCCGAAGCTGGCGATTCTGCGTGATGGAGAAAGTCTCCCTGCGTGCCCTCGTGAAGAGTTCTAGTCAATCGCGTTCCCGGATAAATTTTTATCCACCATTTTCGGAAAAAATAAATAAAAAAAGTTTCAATCCCGAAGCTGAGGCTCCATGACGGGTTTTCGTAAATCTGGCGATTCTGCGTGATGGAGAAAGTCTCCCTGCGTGTCCTCGTGAAGAGTTCTAGTCGATTGCGTTTCTGGAAAAATTTTTACCGACCATTTTCGGAAAAAAGAAACAAAAATAGTTTCGATCCCGAAGCTGGCGATTCTGCGTGATGGAGAAAGTCTCCCTGCGTGTCCTCGTGAAGAGTTCTAATCAATCGCGTTCCCGGATAAATTTTTATTCACCATTTTCTTAAAAAATAAATAAAAAAAGTTTCAGTCCCGAAGCTGGCGATTCTGCGTGATGGAGAAAGTCTCCCTGCGTGCCCTCGTGAAGAGTTCTAGTCAATCGCGTTCCCGGATAAATTTTTATCCACCATTTTCGGAAAAAATAAATAAAAAAAGTTTCAATCCCGAAGCTGAGGCTCCATGACGGGTTTTCGTAAATCTGGCGATTCTGCGTGATGGAGAAAGTCTCCCTGCGTGTCCTCGTGAAGAGTTCTAGTCGATTGCGTTTCTGGAAAAATTTTTACCGACCATTTTCGGAAAAAAGAAACAAAAATAGTTTCGATCCCGGAGCTGGCGATTCTGCGTGATGGAGAAAGTCTCCCTGCGTGTCCTCGTGAAGAGTTCTAATCAATCGCGTTCCCGGATAAATTTTTATTCACCATTTTCTTAAAAAATAAATAAAAAAAGTTTCAGTCCCGAAGCTGGCGATTCTGCGTGATGGAGAAAGTCTCCCTGCGTGCCCTCGTGAAGAGTTCTAGTCAATCGCGTTCCCGGATAAATTTTTATCCACCATTTTCGGAAAAAATAAATAAAAAAAGTTTCAATCCCGAAGCTGAGGCTCCATGACGGGTTTTCGTAAATCTGGCGATTCTGCGTGATGGAGAAAGTCTCCCTGCGTGTCCTCGTGAAGAGTTCTAATCAATCGCGTTCCCGGATAAATTTTTATTCACAATTTTCGGAAAAAATAAATAAAAAAAGTTTCAATCCCGAAGCTGAGGCCCCATGATGCGTTTTCGTAGATCTGGCGATTCTGCGTGATGGAGAAAGTCTCCCTGCGTGTCCTCGTGAAGAGTTCTAGTCGATTGCGTTTCTGGAAAAATTTTTACCGACCATTTTCGGAAAAAAGAAACAAAAATAGTTTCGATCCCGAAGCTGGCGATTCTGCGTGATGGAGAAAGTCTCCCTGCGTGCCCTCGTGAAGAGTTCTAGTCAATCGCGTTCCCGGAAAAATTTTTATCCACCATTTTCGGAAAAAATAAATAAAAAAAGTTTCAATCCCGAAGCTGAGGCTCCATGACGGGTTTTCGTAAATCTGGCGATTCTGCGTGATGGAGAAAGTCTCCCTGCGTGTCCTCGTGAAGAGTTCTAGTCGATTGCGTTTCTGGAAAAATTTTTACCGACCATTTTCGGAAAAAAGAAACAAAAATAGTTTCGATGCCGAAGCTGGCGATTCTGCGTGATGGAGAAAGTCTCCCTGCGTGTCCTCGTGAAGAGTTCTAATCAATCGCGTTCCCGGATAAATTTTTATTCACCATTTTCTTAAAAAATAAATAAAAAAAGTTTCAGTCCCGAAGCTGGCGATTCTGCGTGATGGAGAAAGTCTCCCTGCGTGCCCTCGTGAAGAGTTCTAGTCAATCGCGTTCCCGGATAAATTTTTATCCACCATTTTCGGAAAAAATAAATAAAAAAAGTTTCAATCCCGAAGCTGAGGCTCCATGACGGGTTTTCGTAAATCTGGCGATTCTGCGTGATGGAGAAAGTCTCCCTGCGTGTCCTCGTGAAGAGTTCTAGTCGATTGCGTTTCTGGAAAAATTTTTACCGACCATTTTCGGAAAAAAGAAACAAAAATAGTTTCGATCCCGAAGCTGGCGATTCTGCGTGATGGAGAAAGTCTCCCTGCGTGTCCTCGTGAAGAGTTCTAATCAATCGCGTTCCCGGATAAATTTTTATTCACCATTTTCTTAAAAAATAAATAAAAAAAGTTTCAGTCCCGAAGCTGGCGATTCTGCGTGATGGAGAAAGTCTCCCTGCGTGTCCTCGTGAAGAGTTCTAGTCGATTGCGTTTCTGGAACACTTTTTACCCACCATTTTCGAAGCTGAGGCCCCATGACGCATTTTCGTAGATCTGGCGATTCTGCATGATGGAGAAAATCTCCCTGCGTGCCCTCGTGAAGAGTTCTAATCAATCGCGTTCCCGGATAAATTTTTATTCACAATTTTCGGAAAAAATAAATAAAAAAAGTTTCAATCCCGAAGCTGAGGCCCCATGATGCGTTTTCGTAGATCTGGCGATTCTGCGTGATGGAGAAAGTCTCCCTGCGTGTCCTCGTGAAGAGTTCTAGTCGATTGCGTTTCTGGAAAAATTTTTACCGACCATTTTCGGAAAAAAGAAACAAAAATAGTTTCAATCCCGAAGCTGGCGATTCTGCGTGATGGAGAAAGTCTCCCTGCGTGTCCTCGTGAAGAGTTCTAATCAATCGCGTTCCCGGATAAATTTTTATTCACCATTTTCTTAAAAAATAAATAAAAAAAGTTTCAGTCCCGAAGCTGGCGATTCTGCGTGATGGAGAAAGTCTCCCTGCGTGCCCTCGTGAAGAGTTCTAGTCAATCGCGTTCCCGGATAAATTTTTATCCACCATTTTCGGAAAAAATAAATAAAAAAAGTTTCAATCCCGAAGCTGAGGCTCCATGACGGGTTTTCGTAAATCTGGCGATTCTGCGTGATGGAGAAAGTCTCCCTGCGTGTCCTCGTGAAGAGTTCTAGTCGATTGCGTTTCTGGAAAAATTTTTACCGACCATTTTCGGAAAAAAGAAACAAAAATAGTTTCGATCCCGAAGCTGGCGATTCTGCGTGATGGAGAAAGTCTCCCTGCGTGTCCTCGTGAAGAGTTCTAATCAATCGCGTTCCCGGATAAATTTTTATTCACCATTTTCTTAAAAAATAAATAAAAAAAGTTTCAGTCCCGAAGCTGGCGATTCTGCGTGATGGAGAAAGTCTCCCTGCGTGCCCTCGTGAAGAGTTCTAGTCAATCGCGTTCCCGGATAAATTTTTATCCACCATTTTCGGAAAAAATAAATAAAAAAAGTTTCAATCCCGAAGCTGAGGCTCCATGACGGGTTTTCGTAAATCTGGCGATTCTGCGTGATGGAGAAAGTCTCCCTGCGTGTCCTCGTGAAGAGTTCTAATCAATCGCGTTCCCGGATAAATTTTTATTCACAATTTTCGGAAAAAATAAATAAAAAAAGTTTCAATCCCGAAGCTGAGGCCCCATGATGCGTTTTCGTAGATCTGGCGATTCTGCGTGATGGAGAAAGTCTCCCTGCGTGTCCTCGTGAAGAGTTCTAGTCGATTGCGTTTCTGGAAAAATTTTTACCGACCATTTTCGGAAAAAAGAAACAAAAATAGTTTCGATCCCGAAGCTGGCGATTCTGCGTGATGGAGAAAGTCTCCCTGCGTGCCCTCGTGAAGAGTTCTAGTCAATCGCGTTCCCGGAAAAATTTTTATCCACCATTTTCGGAAAAAATAAATAAAAAAAGTTTCAATCCCGAAGCTGAGGCTCCATGACGGGTTTTCGTAAATCTGGCGATTCTGCGTGATGGAGAAAGTCTCCCTGCGTGTCCTCGTGAAGAGTTCTAGTCGATTGCGTTTCTGGAAAAATTTTTACCGACCATTTTCGGAAAAAAGAAACAAAAATAGTTTCGATGCCGAAGCTGGCGATTCTGCGTGATGGAGAAAGTCTCCCTGCGTGTCCTCGTGAAGAGTTCTAATCAATCGCGTTCCCGGATAAATTTTTATTCACCATTTTCTTAAAAAATAAATAAAAAAAGTTTCAGTCCCGAAGCTGGCGATTCTGCGTGATGGAGAAAGTCTCCCTGCGTGCCCTCGTGAAGAGTTCTAGTCAATCGCGTTCCCGGATAAATTTTTATCCACCATTTTCGGAAAAAATAAATAAAAAAAGTTTCAATCCCGAAGCTGAGGCTCCATGACGGGTTTTCGTAAATCTGGCGATTCTGCGTGATGGAGAAAGTCTCCCTGCGTGTCCTCGTGAAGAGTTCTAGTCGATTGCGTTTCTGGAAAAATTTTTACCGACCATTTTCGGAAAAAAGAAACAAAAATAGTTTCGATCCCGGAGCTGGCGATTCTGCGTGATGGAGAAAGTCTCCCTGCGTGTCCTCGTGAAGAGTTCTAATCAATCGCGTTCCCGGATAAATTTTTATTCACCATTTTCTTAAAAAATAAATAAAAAAAGTTTCAGTCCCGAAGCTGGCGATTCTGCGTGATGGAGAAAGTCTCCCTGCGTGCCCTCGTGAAGAGTTCTAATCAATCGCGTTCCCGGATAAATTTTTATCCACCATTTTCGGAAAAAATAAATAAAAAAAGTTTCAATCCCGAAGCTGAGGCTCCATGACGGGTTTTCGTAAATCTGGCGATTCTGCGTGATGGAGAAAGTCTCCCTGCGTGTCCTCGTGAAGAGTTCTAATCAATCGCGTTCCCGGATAAATTTTTATTCACAATTTTCGGAAAAAATAAATAAAAAAAGTTTCAATCCCGAAGCTGAGGCCCCATGATGCGTTTTCGTAGATCTGGCGATTCTGCGTGATGGAGAAAGTCTCCCTGCGTGTCCTCGTGAAGAGTTCTAGTCGATTGCGTTTCTGGAAAAATTTTTACCGACCATTTTCGGAAAAAAGAAACAAAAATAGTTTCGATCCCGAAGCTGGCGATTCTGCGTGATGGAGAAAGTCTCCCTGCGTGCCCTCGTGAAGAGTTCTAGTCAATCGCGTTCCCGGAAAAATTTTTATTTACCATTTTCGGAAAAAATAAATAAAAAAAGTTTCAATCCCGAAGCTGAGGCTCCATGACGGGTTTTCGTAAATCTGGCGATTCTGCGTGATGGAGAAAGTCTCCCTGCGTGTCCTCGTGAAGAGTTCTAGTCGATTGCGTTTCTGGAAAAATTTTTACCGACCATTTTCGGAAAAAAGAAACAAAAATAGTTTCGATCCCGAAGCTGGCGATTCTGCGTGATGGAGAAAGTCTCCCTGCGTGTCCTCGTGAAGAGTTCTAATCAATCGCGTTCCCGGATAAATTTTTATTCACCATTTTCTTAAAAAATAAATAAAAAAAGTTTCAGTCCCGAAGCTGGCGATTCTGCGTGATGGAGAAAGTCTCCCTGCGTGTCCTCGTGAAGAGTTCTAGTCGATTGCGTTTCTGGAACACTTTTTACCCACCATTTTCGAAGCTGAGGCCCCATGACGCATTTTCGTAGATCTGGCGATTCTGCATGATGGAGAAAATCTCCCTGCGTGCCCTCGTGAAGAGTTCTAATCAATCGCGTTCCCGGATAAATTTTTATTCACAATTTTCGGAAAAAATAAATAAAAAAAGTTTCAATCCCGAAGCTGAGGCCCCATGATGCGTTTTCGTAGATCTGGCGATTCTGCGTGATGGAGAAAGTCTCCCTGCGTGTCCTCGTGAAGAGTTCTAGTCGATTGCGTTTCTGGAAAAATTTTTACCGACCATTTTCGGAAAAAAGAAACAAAAATAGTTTCAATCCCGAAGCTGGCGATTCTGCGTGATGGAGAAAGTCTCCCTGCGTGTCCTCGTGAAGAGTTCTAATCAATCGCGTTCCCGGATAAATTTTTATTCACCATTTTCTTAAAAAATAAATAAAAAAAGTTTCAGTCCCGAAGCTGGCGATTCTGCGTGATGGAGAAAGTCTCCCTGCGTGCCCTCGTGAAGAGTTCTAGTCAATCGCGTTCCCGGATAAATTTTTATCCACCATTTTCGGAAAAAATAAATTAAAAAAGTTTCAATCCCGAAGCTGAGGCTCCATGACGGGTTTTCGTAAATCTGGCGATTCTGCGTGATGGAGAAAGTCTCCCTGCGTGTCCTCGTGAAGAGTTCTAGTCGATTGCGTTTCTGGAAAAATTTTTACCGACCATTTTCGGAAAAAAGAAACAAAAATAGTTTCGATCCCGGAGCTGGCGATTCTGCGTGATGGAGAAAGTCTCCCTGCGTGTCCTCGTGAAGAGTTCTAATCAATCGCGTTCCCGGATAAATTTTTATTCACCATTTTCTTAAAAAATAAATAAAAAAAGTTTCAGTCCCGAAGCTGGCGATTCTGCGTGATGGAGAAAGTCTCCCTGCGTGCCCTCGTGAAGAGTTCTAGTCAATCGCGTTCCCGGATAAATTTTTATCCACCATTTTCGGAAAAAATAAATAAAAAAAGTTTCAATCCCGAAGCTGAGGCTCCATGACGGGTTTTCGTAAATCTGGCGATTCTGCGTGATGGAGAAAGTCTCCCTGCGTGTCCTCGTGAAGAGTTCTAGTCGATTGCGTTTCTGGAAAAATTTTTACCGACCATTTTCGGAAAAAAGAAACAAAAATAGTTTCAATCCCGAAGCTGGCGATTCTGCGTGATGGAGAAAGTCTCCCTGCGTGTCCTCGTGAAGAGTTCTAATCAATCGCGTTCCCGGATAAATTTTTATTCACCATTTTCTTAAAAAATAAATAAAAAAAGTTTCAGTCCCGAAGCTGGCGATTCTGCGTGATGGAGAAAGTCTCCCTGCGTGCCCTCGTGAAGAGTTCTAGTCAATCGCGTTCCCGGATAAATTTTTATCCACCATTTTCGGAAAAAATAAATAAAAAAAGTTTCAATCCCGAAGCTGAGGCTCCATGACGGGTTTTCGTAAATCTGGCGATTCTGCGTGATGGAGAAAGTCTCCCTGCGTGTCCTCGTGAAGAGTTCTAGTCGATTGCGTTTCTGGAAAAATTTTTACCGACCATTTTCGGAAAAAAGAAACAAAAATAGTTTCGATCCCGAAGCTGGCGATTCTGCGTGATGGAGAAAGTCTCCCTGCGTGTCCTCGTGAAGAGTTCTAATCAATCGCGTTCCCGGATAAATTTTTATTCACCATTTTCTTAAAAAATAAATAAAAAAAGTTTCAGTCCCGAAGCTGGCGATTCTGCGTGATGGAGAAAGTCTCCCTGCGTGTCCTCGTGAAGAGTTCTAGTCGATTGCGTTTCTGGAACACTTTTTACCCACCATTTTCGAAGCTGAGGCCCCATGACGCATTTTCGTAGATCTGGCGATTCTGCATGATGGAGAAAATCTCCCTGCGTGCCCTCGTGAAGAGTTCTAATCAATCGCGTTCCCGGATAAATTTTTATTCACAATTTTCGGAAAAAATAAATAAAAAAAGTTTCAATCCCGAAGCTGAGGCCCCATGATGCGTTTTCGTAGATCTGGCGATTCTGCGTGATGGAGAAAGTCTCCCTGCGTGTCCTCGTGAAGAGTTCTAGTCGATTGCGTTTCTGGAAAAATTTTTACCGACCATTTTCGGAAAAAAGAAACAAAAATAGTTTCGATCCCGAAGCTGGCGATTCTGCGTGATGGAGAAAGTCTCCCTGCGTGTCCTCGTGAAGAGTTCTAATCAATCGCGTTCCCGGATAAATTTTTATTCACCATTTTCTTAAAAAATAAATAAAAAAAGTTTCAGTCCCGAAGCTGGCGATTCTGCGTGATGGAGAAAGTCTCCCTGCGTGCCCTCGTGAAGAGTTCTAGTCAATCGCGTTCCCGGATAAATTTTTATCCACCATTTTCGGAAAAAATAAATAAAAAAAGTTTCAATCCCGAAGCTGAGGCTCCATGACGGGTTTTCGTAAATCTGGCGATTCTGCGTGATGGAGAAAGTCTCCCTGCGTGTCCTCGTGAAGAGTTCTAGTCGATTGCGTTTCTGGAAAAATTTTTACCGACCATTTTCGGAAAAAAGTAACAAAAATAGTTTCGATGCCGAAGCTGGCGATTCTGCGTGATGGAGAAAGTCTCCCTGCGTGTCCTCGTGAAGAGTTCTAATCAATCGCGTTCCCGGATAAATTTTTATTCACCATTTTCTTAAAAAATAAATAAAAAAAGTTTCAGTCCCGAAGCTGGCGATTCTGCGTGATGGAGAAAGTCTCCCTGCGTGCCCTCGTGAAGAGTTCTAGTCAATCGCGTTCCCGGATAAATTTTTATCCACCATTTTCGGAAAAAATAAATAAAAAAAGTTTCAATCCCGAAGCTGAGGCTCCATGACGGGTTTTCGTAAATCTGGCGATTCTGCGTGATGGAGAAAGTCTCCCTGCGTGTCCTCGTGAAGAGTTCTAGTCGATTGCGTTTCTGGAAAAATTTTTACCGACCATTTTCGGAAAAAAGAAACAAAAATAGTTTCGATCCCGAAGCTGGCGATTCTGCGTGATGGAGAAAGTCTCCCTGCGTGTCCTCGTGAAGAGTTCTAATCAATCGCGTTCCCGGATAAATTTTTATTCACCATTTTCTTAAAAAATAAATAAAAAAAGTTTCAGTCCCGAAGCTGGCGATTCTGCGTGATGGAGAAAGTCTCCCTGCGTGTCCTCGTGAAGAGTTCTAGTCGATTGCGTTTCTGGAACACTTTTTACCCACCATTTTCGAAGCTGAGGCCCCATGACGCATTTTCGTAGATCTGGCGATTCTGCATGATGGAGAAAATCTCCCTGCGTGCCCTCGTGAAGAGTTCTAATCAATCGCGTTCCCGGATAAATTTTTATTCACAATTTTCGGAAAAAATAAATAAAAAAAGTTTCAATCCCGAAGCTGAGGCCCCATGATGCGTTTTCGTAGATCTGGCGATTCTGCGTGATGGAGAAAGTCTCCCTGCGTGTCCTCGTGAAGAGTTCTAGTCGATTGCGTTTCTGGAAAAATTTTTACCGACCATTTTCGGAAAAAAGAAACAAAAATAGTTTCGATCCCGAAGCTGGCGATTCTGCGTGATGGAGAAAGTCTCCCTGCGTGTCCTCGTGAAGAGTTCTAATCAATCGCGTTCCCGGATAAATTTTTATTCACCATTTTCTTAAAAAATAAATAAAAAAAGTTTCAGTCCCGAAGCTGGCGATTCTGCGTGATGGAGAAAGTCTCCCTGCGTGCCCTCGTGAAGAGTTCTAGTCAATCGCGTTCCCGGATAAATTTATATCCACCATTTTCGGAAAAAATAAATAAAAAAAGTTTCAATCCCGAAGCTGAGGCTCCATGACGGGTTTTCGTAAATCTGGCGATTCTGCGTGATGGAGAAAGTCTCCCTGCGTGTCCTCGTGAAGAGTTCTAGTCGATTGCGTTTCTGGAAAAATTTTTACCGACCATTTTCGGAAAAAAGAAACAAAAATAGTTTCGATCCCGAAGCTGGCGATTCTGCGTGATGGAGAAAGTCTCCCTGCGTGTCCTCGTGAAGAGTTCTAATCAATCGCGTTCCCGGATAAATTTTTATTCACCATTTTCTTAAAAAATAAATAAAAAAAGTTTCAGTCCCGAAGCTGGCGATTCTGCGTGATGGAGAAAGTCTCCCTGCGTGCCCTCGTGAAGAGTTCTAGTCAATCGCGTTCCCGGATAAATTTTTATCCACCATTTTCGGAAAAAATAAATAAAAAAAGTTTCAATCCCGAAGCTGAGGCTCCATGACGGGTTTTCGTAAATCTGGCGATTCTGCGTGATGGAGAAAGTCTCCCTGCGTGTCCTCGTGAAGAGTTCTAGTCGATTGCGTTTCTGGAAAAATTTTTACCGACCATTTTCGGAAAAAAGAAACAAAAATAGTTTCGATCCCGAAGCTGGCGATTCTGCTCGATGGAGAAAGTCTCCCTGCGTGTCCTCGTGAAGAGTTCTAATCAATCGCGTTCCCGGATAAATTTTTATTCACCATTTTCTTAAAAAATAAATAAAAAAAGTTTCAGTCCCGAAGCTGGCGATTCTGCGTGATGGAGAAAGTCTCCCTGCGTGCCCTCGTGAAGAGTTCTAGTCAATCGCGTTCCCGGATAAATTTTTATCCACCATTTTCGGAAAAAATAAATAAAAAAAGTTTCAATCCCGAAGCTGAGGCTCCATGACGGGTTTTCGTAAATCTGGCGATTCTGCGTGATGGAGAAAGTCTCCCTGCGTGTCCTCGTGAAGAGTTCTAGTCGATTGCGTTTCTGGAAAAATTTTTACCGACCATTTTCGGAAAAAAGAAACAAAAATAGTTTCGATCCCGAAGCTGGCGATTCTGCGTGATGGAGAAAGTCTCCCTGCGTGTCCTCGTGAAGAGTTCTAATCAATCGCGTTCCCGGATAAATTTTTATTCACCATTTTCTTAAAAAATAAATAAAAAAAGTTTCAGTCCCGAAGCTGGCGATTCTGCGTGATGGAGAAAGTCTCCCTGCGTGCCCTCGTGAAGAGTTCTAGTCAATCGCGTTCCCGGATAAATTTTTATCCACCATTTTCGGAAAAAATAAATAAAAAAAGTTTCAATCCCGAAGCTGAGGCTCCATGACGGGTTTTCGTAAATCTGGCGATTCTGCGTGATGGAGAAAGTCTCCCTGCGTGTCCTCGTGAAGAGTTCTAGTCGATTGCGTTTCTGGAAAAATTTTTACCGACCATTTTCGGAAAAAAGAAACAAAAATAGTTTCGATCCCGAAGCTGGCGATTCTGCGTGATGGAGAAAGTCTCCCTGCGTGTCCTCGTGAAGAGTTCTAATCAATCGCGTTCCCGGATAAATTTTTATTCACCATTTTCTTAAAAAATAAATAAAAAAAGTTTCAGTCCCGAAGCTGGCGATTCTGCGTGATGGAGAAAGTCTCCCTGCGTGCCCTCGTGAAGAGTTCTAGTCAATCGCGTTCCCGGATAAATTTTTATCCACCATTTTCGGAAAAAATAAATAAAAAAAGTTTCAATCCCGAAGCTGAGGCTCCATGACGGGTTTTCGTAAATCTGGCGATTCTGCGTGATGGAGAAAGTCTCCCTGCGTGTCCTCGTGAAGAGTTCTAGTCGATTGCGTTTCTGGAAAAATTTTTACCGACCATTTTCGGAAAAAAGAAACAAAAATAGTTTCGATCCCGGAGCTGGCGATTCTGCGTGATGGAGAAAGTCTCCCTGCGTGTCCTCGTGAAGAGTTCTAATCAATCGCGTTCCCGGATAAATTTTTATTCACCATTTTCTTAAAAAATAAATAAAAAAAGTTTCAGTCCCGAAGCTGGCGATTCTGCGTGATGGAGAAAGTCTCCCTGCGTGCCCTCGTGAAGAGTTCTAGTCAATCGCGTTCCCGGATAAATTTTTATCCACCATTTTCGGAAAAAATAAATAAAAAAAGTTTCAATCCCGAAGCTGAGGCTCCATGACGGGTTTTCGTAAATCTGGCGATTCTGCGTGATGGAGAAAGTCTCCCTGCGTGTCCTCGTGAAGAGTTCTAATCAATCGCGTTCCCGGATAAATTTTTATTCACAATTTTCGGAAAAAATAAATAAAAAAAGTTTCAATCCCGAAGCTGAGGCCCCATGATGCGTTTTCGTAGATCTGGCGATTCTGCGTGATGGAGAAAGTCTCCCTGCGTGTCCTCGTGAAGAGTTCTAGTCGATTGCGTTTCTGGAAAAATTTTTACCGACCATTTTCGGAAAAAAGAAACAAAAATAGTTTCGATCCCGAAGCTGGCGATTCTGCGTGATGGAGAAAGTCTCCCTGCGTGCCCTCGTGAAGAGTTCTAGTCAATCGCGTTCCCGGAAAAATTTTTATCCACCATTTTCGGAAAAAATAAATAAAAAAAGTTTCAATCCCGAAGCTGAGGCTCCATGACGGGTTTTCGTAAATCTGGCGATTCTGCGTGATGGAGAAAGTCTCCCTGCGTGTCCTCGTGAAGAGTTCTAGTCGATTGCGTTTCTGGAAAAATTTTTACCGACCATTTTCGGAAAAAAGAAACAAAAATAGTTTCGATGCCGAAGCTGGCGATTCTGCGTGATGGAGAAAGTCTCCCTGCGTGTCCTCGTGAAGAGTTCTAATCAATCGCGTTCCCGGATAAATTTTTATTCACCATTTTCTTAAAAAATAAATAAAAAAAGTTTCAGTCCCGAAGCTGGCGATTCTGCGTGATGGAGAAAGTCTCCCTGCGTGTCCTCGTGAAGAGTTCTAGTCGATTGCGTTTCTGGAACACTTTTTACCCACCATTTTCGAAGCTGAGGCCCCATGACGCATTTTCGTAGATCTGGCGATTCTGCATGATGGAGAAAATCTCCCTGCGTGCCCTCGTGAAGAGTTCTAATCAATCGCGTTCCCGGATAAATTTTTATTCACAATTTTCGGAAAAAATAAATAAAAAAAGTTTCAATCCCGAAGCTGAGGCCCCATGATGCGTTTTCGTAGATCTGGCGATTCTGCGTGATGGAGAAAGTCTCCCTGCGTGTCCTCGTGAAGAGTTCTAGTCGATTGCGTTTCTGGAAAAATTTTTACCGACCATTTTCGGAAAAAAGAAACAAAAATAGTTTCAATCCCGAAGCTGGCGATTCTGCGTGATGGAGAAAGTCTCCCTGCGTGTCCTCGTGAAGAGTTCTAATCAATCGCGTTCCCGGATAAATTTTTATTCACCATTTTCTTAAAAAATAAATAAAAAAAGTTTCAGTCCCGAAGCTGGCGATTCTGCGTGATGGAGAAAGTCTCCCTGCGTGCCCTCGTGAAGAGTTCTAGTCAATCGCGTTCCCGGATAAATTTTTATCCACCATTTTCGGAAAAAATAAATAAAAAAAGTTTCAATCCCGAAGCTGAGGCTCCATGACGGGTTTTCGTAAATCTGGCGATTCTGCGTGATGGAGAAAGTCTCCCTGCGTGTCCTCGTGAAGAGTTCTAGTCGATTGCGTTTCTGGAAAAATTTTTACCGACCATTTTCGGAAAAAAGAAACAAAAATAGTTTCGATCCCGAAGCTGGCGATTCTGCGTGATGGAGAAAGTCTCCCTGCGTGTCCTCGTGAAGAGTTCTAATCAATCGCGTTCCCGGATAAATTTTTATTCACCATTTTCTTAAAAAATAAATAAAAAAAGTTTCAGTCCCGAAGCTGGCGATTCTGCGTGATGGAGAAAGTCTCCCTGCGTGCCCTCGTGAAGAGTTCTAGTCAATCGCGTTCCCGGATAAATTTTTATCCACCATTTTCGGAAAAAATAAATAAAAAAAGTTTCAATCCCGAAGCTGAGGCTCCATGACGGGTTTTCGTAAATCTGGCGATTCTGCGTGATGGAGAAAGTCTCCCTGCGTGTCCTCGTGAAGAGTTCTAGTCGATTGCGTTTCTGGAAAAATTTTTACCGACCATTTTCGGAAAAAAGAAACAAAAATAGTTTCGATCCCGGAGCTGGCGATTCTGCGTGATGGAGAAAGTCTCCCTGCGTGTCCTCGTGAAGAGTTCTAATCAATCGCGTTCCCGGATAAATTTTTATTCACCATTTTCTTAAAAAATAAATAAAAAAAGTTTCAGTCCCGAAGCTGGCGATTCTGCGTGATGGAGAAAGTCTCCCTGCGTGCCCTCGTGAAGAGTTCTAGTCAATCGCGTTCCCGGATAAATTTTTATCCACCATTTTCGGAAAAAATAAATAAAAAAAGTTTCAATCCCGAAGCTGAGGCTCCATGACGGGTTTTCGTAAATCTGGCGATTCTGCGTGATGGAGAAAGTCTCCCTGCGTGTCCTCGTGAAGAGTTCTAATCAATCGCGTTCCCGGATAAATTTTTATTCACAATTTTCGGAAAAAATAAATAAAAAAAGTTTCAATCCCGAAGCTGAGGCCCCATGATGCGTTTTCGTAGATCTGGCGATTCTGCGTGATGGAGAAAGTCTCCCTGCGTGTCCTCGTGAAGAGTTCTAGTCGATTGCGTTTCTGGAAAAATTTTTACCGACCATTTTCGGAAAAAAGAAACAAAAATAGTTTCGATCCCGAAGCTGGCGATTCTGCGTGATGGAGAAAGTCTCCCTGCGTGCCCTCGTGAAGAGTTCTAGTCAATCGCGTTCCCGGAAAAATTTTTATCCACCATTTTCGGAAAAAATAAATAAAAAAAGTTTCAATCCCGAAGCTGAGGCTCCATGACGGGTTTTCGTAAATCTGGCGATTCTGCGTGATGGAGAAAGTCTCCCTGCGTGTCCTCGTGAAGAGTTCTAGTCGATTGCGTTTCTGGAAAAATTTTTACCGACCATTTTCGGAAAAAAGAAACAAAAATAGTTTCGATCCCGAAGCTGGCGATTCTGCGTGATGGAGAAAGTCTCCCTGCGTGTCCTCGTGAAGAGTTCTAATCAATCGCGTTCCCGGATAAATTTTTATTCACCATTTTCTTAAAAAATAAATAAAAAAAGTTTCAGTCCCGAAGCTGGCGATTCTGCGTGATGGAGAAAGTCTCCCTGCGTGTCCTCGTGAAGAGTTCTAGTCGATTGCGTTTCTGGAACACTTTTTACCCACCATTTTCGAAGCTGAGGCCCCATGACGCATTTTCGTAGATCTGGCGATTCTGCATGATGGAGAAAATCTCCCTGCGTGCCCTCGTGAAGAGTTCTAATCAATCGCGTTCCCGGATAAATTTTTATTCACAATTTTCGGAAAAAATAAATAAAAAAAGTTTCAATCCCGAAGCTGAGGCCCCATGATGCGTTTTCGTAGATCTGGCGATTCTGCGTGATGGAGAAAGTCTCCCTGCGTGTCCTCGTGAAGAGTTCTAGTCGATTGCGTTTCTGGAAAAATTTTTACCGACCATTTTCGGAAAAAAGAAACAAAAATAGTTTCAATCCCGAAGCTGGCGATTCTGCGTGATGGAGAAAGTCTCCCTGCGTGTCCTCGTGAAGAGTTCTAATCAATCGCGTTCCCGGATAAATTTTTATTCACCATTTTCTTAAAAAATAAATAAAAAAAGTTTCAGTCCCGAAGCTGGCGATTCTGCGTGATGGAGAAAGTCTCCCTGCGTGCCCTCGTGAAGAGTTCTAGTCAATCGCGTTCCCGGATAAATTTTTATCCACCATTTTCGGAAAAAATAAATAAAAAAAGTTTCAATCCCGAAGCTGAGGCTCCATGACGGGTTTTCGTAAATCTGGCGATTCTGCGTGATGGAGAAAGTCTCCCTGCGTGTCCTCGTGAAGAGTTCTAGTCGATTGCGTTTCTGGAAAAATTTTTACCGACCATTTTCGGAAAAAAGAAACAAAAATAGTTTCGATCCCGAAGCTGGCGATTCTGCGTGATGGAGAAAGTCTCCCTGCGTGTCCTCGTGAAGAGTTCTAATCAATCGCGTTCCCGGATAAATTTTTATTCACCATTTTCTTAAAAAATAAATAAAAAAAGTTTCAGTCCCGAAGCTGGCGATTCTGCGTGATGGAGAAAGTCTCCCTGCGTGCCCTCGTGAAGAGTTCTAGTCAATCGCGTTCCCGGATAAATTTTTATCCACCATTTTCGGAAAAAATAAATAAAAAAAGTTTCAATCCCGAAGCTGAGGCTCCATGACGGGTTTTCGTAAATCTGGCGATTCTGCGTGATGGAGAAAGTCTCCCTGCGTGTCCTCGTGAAGAGTTCTAGTCGATTGCGTTTCTGGAAAAATTTTTACCGACCATTTTCGGAAAAAAGAAACAAAAATAGTTTCGATCCCGGAGCTGGCGATTCTGCGTGATGGAGAAAGTCTCCCTGCGTGTCCTCGTGAAGAGTTCTAATCAATCGCGTTCCCGGATAAATTTTTATTCACCATTTTCTTAAAAAATAAATAAAAAAAGTTTCAGTCCCGAAGCTGGCGATTCTGCGTGATGGAGAAAGTCTCCCTGCGTGCCCTCGTGAAGAGTTCTAGTCAATCGCGTTCCCGGATAAATTTTTATCCACCATTTTCGGAAAAAATAAATAAAAAAAGTTTCAATCCCGAAGCTGAGGCTCCATGACGGGTTTTCGTAAATCTGGCGATTCTGCGTGATGGAGAAAGTCTCCCTGCGTGTCCTCGTGAAGAGTTCTAATCAATCGCGTTCCCGGATAAATTTTTATTCACAATTTTCGGAAAAAATAAATAAAAAAAGTTTCAATCCCGAAGCTGAGGCCCCATGATGCGTTTTCGTAGATCTGGCGATTCTGCGTGATGGAGAAAGTCTCCCTGCGTGTCCTCGTGAAGAGTTCTAGTCGATTGCGTTTCTGGAAAAATTTTTACCGACCATTTTCGGAAAAAAGAAACAAAAATAGTTTCGATCCCGAAGCTGGCGATTCTGCGTGATGGAGAAAGTCTCCCTGCGTGCCCTCGTGAAGAGTTCTAGTCAATCGCGTTCCCGGAAAAATTTTTATCCACCATTTTCGGAAAAAATAAATAAAAAAAGTTTCAATCCCGAAGCTGAGGCTCCATGACGGGTTTTCGTAAATCTGGCGATTCTGCGTGATGGAGAAAGTCTCCCTGCGTGTCCTCGTGAAGAGTTCTAGTCGATTGCGTTTCTGGAAAAATTTTTACCGACCATTTTCGGAAAAAAGAAACAAAAATAGTTTCGATGCCGAAGCTGGCGATTCTGCGTGATGGAGAAAGTCTCCCTGCGTGTCCTCGTGAAGAGTTCTAATCAATCGCGTTCCCGGATAAATTTTTATTCACCATTTTCTTAAAAAATAAATAAAAAAAGTTTCAGTCCCGAAGCTGGCGATTCTGCGTGATGGAGAAAGTCTCCCTGCGTGCCCTCGTGAAGAGTTCTAGTCAATCGCGTTCCCGGATAAATTTTTATCCACCATTTTCGGAAAAAATAAATAAAAAAAGTTTCAATCCCGAAGCTGAGGCTCCATGACGGGTTTTCGTAAATCTGGCGATTCTGCGTGATGGAGAAAGTCTCCCTGCGTGTCCTCGTGAAGAGTTCTAGTCGATTGCGTTTCTGGAAAAATTTTTACCGACCATTTTCGGAAAAAAGAAACAAAAATAGTTTCGATCCCGAAGCTGGCGATTCTGCGTGATGGAGAAAGTCTCCCTGCGTGTCCTCGTGAAGAGTTCTAATCAATCGCGTTCCCGGATAAATTTTTATTCACCATTTTCTTAAAAAATAAATAAAAAAAGTTTCAGTCCCGAAGCTGGCGATTCTGCGTGATGGAGAAAGTCTCCCTGCGTGTCCTCGTGAAGAGTTCTAGTCGATTGCGTTTCTGGAACACTTTTTACCCACCATTTTCGAAGCTGAGGCCCCATGACGCATTTTCGTAGATCTGGCGATTCTGCATGATGGAGAAAATCTCCCTGCGTGCCCTCGTGAAGAGTTCTAATCAATCGCGTTCCCGGATAAATTTTTATTCACAATTTTCGGAAAAAATAAATAAAAAAAGTTTCAATCCCGAAGCTGAGGCCCCATGATGCGTTTTCGTAGATCTGGCGATTCTGCGTGATGGAGAAAGTCTCCCTGCGTGTCCTCGTGAAGAGTTCTAGTCGATTGCGTTTCTGGAAAAATTTTTACCGACCATTTTCGGAAAAAAGAAACAAAAATAGTTTCAATCCCGAAGCTGGCGATTCTGCGTGATGGAGAAAGTCTCCCTGCGTGTCCTCGTGAAGAGTTCTAATCAATCGCGTTCCCGGATAAATTTTTATTCACCATTTTCTTAAAAAATAAATAAAAAAAGTTTCAGTCCCGAAGCTGGCGATTCTGCGTGATGGAGAAAGTCTCCCTGCGTGCCCTCGTGAAGAGTTCTAGTCAATCGCGTTCCCGGATAAATTTTTATCCACCATTTTCGGAAAAAATAAATAAAAAAAGTTTCAATCCCGAAGCTGAGGCTCCATGACGGGTTTTCGTAAATCTGGCGATTCTGCGTGATGGAGAAAGTCTCCCTGCGTGTCCTCGTGAAGAGTTCTAGTCGATTGCGTTTCTGGAAAAATTTTTACCGACCATTTTCGGAAAAAAGAAACAAAAATAGTTTCGATCCCGAAGCTGGCGATTCTGCGTGATGGAGAAAGTCTCCCTGCGTGTCCTCGTGAAGAGTTCTAATCAATCGCGTTCCCGGATAAATTTTTATTCACCATTTTCTTAAAAAATAAATAAAAAAAGTTTCAGTCCCGAAGCTGGCGATTCTGCGTGATGGAGAAAGTCTCCCTGCGTGCCCTCGTGAAGAGTTCTAGTCAATCGCGTTCCCGGATAAATTTTTATCCACCATTTTCGGAAAAAATAAATAAAAAAAGTTTCAATCCCGAAGCTGAGGCTCCATGACGGGTTTTCGTAAATCTGGCGATTCTGCGTGATGGAGAAAGTCTCCCTGCGTGTCCTCGTGAAGAGTTCTAATCAATCGCGTTCCCGGATAAATTTTTATTCACAATTTTCGGAAAAAATAAATAAAAAAAGTTTCAATCCCGAAGCTGAGGCCCCATGATGCGTTTTCGTAGATCTGGCGATTCTGCGTGATGGAGAAAGTCTCCCTGCGTGTCCTCGTGAAGAGTTCTAGTCGATTGCGTTTCTGGAAAAATTTTTACCGACCATTTTCGGAAAAAAGAAACAAAAATAGTTTCGATCCCGAAGCTGGCGATTCTGCGTGATGGAGAAAGTCTCCCTGCGTGCCCTCGTGAAGAGTTCTAGTCAATCGCGTTCCCGGAAAAATTTTTATCCACCATTTTCGGAAAAAATAAATAAAAAAAGTTTCAATCCCGAAGCTGAGGCTCCATGACGGGTTTTCGTAAATCTGGCGATTCTGCGTGATGGAGAAAGTCTCCCTGCGTGTCCTCGTGAAGAGTTCTAGTCGATTGCGTTTCTGGAAAAATTTTTACCGACCATTTTCGGAAAAAAGAAACAAAAATAGTTTCGATGCCGAAGCTGGCGATTCTGCGTGATGGAGAAAGTCTCCCTGCGTGTCCTCGTGAAGAGTTCTAATCAATCGCGTTCCCGGATAAATTTTTATTCACCATTTTCTTAAAAAATAAATAAAAAAAGTTTCAGTCCCGAAGCTGGCGATTCTGCGTGATGGAGAAAGTCTCCCTGCGTGCCCTCGTGAAGAGTTCTAGTCAATCGCGTTCCCGGATAAATTTTTATCCACCATTTTCGGAAAAAATAAATAAAAAAAGTTTCAATCCCGAAGCTGAGGCTCCATGACGGGTTTTCGTAAATCTGGCGATTCTGCGTGATGGAGAAAGTCTCCCTGCGTGTCCTCGTGAAGAGTTCTAGTCGATTGCGTTTCTGGAAAAATTTTTACCGACCATTTTCGGAAAAAAGAAACAAAAATAGTTTCGATCCCGGAGCTGGCGATTCTGCGTGATGGAGAAAGTCTCCCTGCGTGTCCTCGTGAAGAGTTCTAATCAATCGCGTTCCCGGATAAATTTTTATTCACCATTTTCTTAAAAAATAAATAAAAAAAGTTTCAGTCCCGAAGCTGGCGATTCTGCGTGATGGAGAAAGTCTCCCTGCGTGCCCTCGTGAAGAGTTCTAGTCAATCGCGTTCCCGGATAAATTTTTATCCACCATTTTCGGAAAAAATAAATAAAAAAAGTTTCAATCCCGAAGCTGAGGCTCCATGACGGGTTTTCGTAAATCTGGCGATTCTGCGTGATGGAGAAAGTCTCCCTGCGTGTCCTCGTGAAGAGTTCTAATCAATCGCGTTCCCGGATAAATTTTTATTCACAATTTTCGGAAAAAATAAATAAAAAAAGTTTCAATCCCGAAGCTGAGGCCCCATGATGCGTTTTCGTAGATCTGGCGATTCTGCGTGATGGAGAAAGTCTCCCTGCGTGTCCTCGTGAAGAGTTCTAGTCGATTGCGTTTCTGGAAAAATTTTTACCGACCATTTTCGGAAAAAAGAAACAAAAATAGTTTCGATCCCGAAGCTGGCGATTCTGCGTGATGGAGAAAGTCTCCCTGCGTGCCCTCGTGAAGAGTTCTAGTCAATCGCGTTCCCGGAAAAATTTTTATTTACCATTTTCGGAAAAAATAAATAAAAAAAGTTTCAATCCCGAAGCTGAGGCTCCATGACGGGTTTTCGTAAATCTGGCGATTCTGCGTGATGGAGAAAGTCTCCCTGCGTGTCCTCGTGAAGAGTTCTAGTCGATTGCGTTTCTGGAAAAATTTTTACCGACCATTTTCGGAAAAAAGAAACAAAAATAGTTTCGATCCCGAAGCTGGCGATTCTGCGTGATGGAGAAAGTCTCCCTGCGTGTCCTCGTGAAGAGTTCTAATCAATCGCGTTCCCGGATAAATTTTTATTCACCATTTTCTTAAAAAATAAATAAAAAAAGTTTCAGTCCCGAAGCTGGCGATTCTGCGTGATGGAGAAAGTCTCCCTGCGTGTCCTCGTGAAGAGTTCTAGTCGATTGCGTTTCTGGAACACTTTTTACCCACCATTTTCGAAGCTGAGGCCCCATGACGCATTTTCGTAGATCTGGCGATTCTGCATGATGGAGAAAATCTCCCTGCGTGCCCTCGTGAAGAGTTCTAATCAATCGCGTTCCCGGATAAATTTTTATTCACAATTTTCGGAAAAAATAAATAAAAAAAGTTTCAATCCCGAAGCTGAGGCCCCATGATGCGTTTTCGTAGATCTGGCGATTCTGCGTGATGGAGAAAGTCTCCCTGCGTGTCCTCGTGAAGAGTTCTAGTCGATTGCGTTTCTGGAAAAATTTTTACCGACCATTTTCGGAAAAAAGAAACAAAAATAGTTTCAATCCCGAAGCTGGCGATTCTGCGTGATGGAGAAAGTCTCCCTGCGTGTCCTCGTGAAGAGTTCTAATCAATCGCGTTCCCGGATAAATTTTTATTCACCATTTTCTTAAAAAATAAATAAAAAAAGTTTCAGTCCCGAAGCTGGCGATTCTGCGTGATGGAGAAAGTCTCCCTGCGTGCCCTCGTGAAGAGTTCTAGTCAATCGCGTTCCCGGATAAATTTTTATCCACCATTTTCGGAAAAAATAAATTAAAAAAGTTTCAATCCCGAAGCTGAGGCTCCATGACGGGTTTTCGTAAATCTGGCGATTCTGCGTGATGGAGAAAGTCTCCCTGCGTGTCCTCGTGAAGAGTTCTAGTCGATTGCGTTTCTGGAAAAATTTTTACCGACCATTTTCGGAAAAAAGAAACAAAAATAGTTTCGATCCCGGAGCTGGCGATTCTGCGTGATGGAGAAAGTCTCCCTGCGTGTCCTCGTGAAGAGTTCTAATCAATCGCGTTCCCGGATAAATTTTTATTCACCATTTTCTTAAAAAATAAATAAAAAAAGTTTCAGTCCCGAAGCTGGCGATTCTGCGTGATGGAGAAAGTCTCCCTGCGTGCCCTCGTGAAGAGTTCTAGTCAATCGCGTTCCCGGATAAATTTTTATCCACCATTTTCGGAAAAAATAAATAAAAAAAGTTTCAATCCCGAAGCTGAGGCTCCATGACGGGTTTTCGTAAATCTGGCGATTCTGCGTGATGGAGAAAGTCTCCCTGCGTGTCCTCGTGAAGAGTTCTAGTCGATTGCGTTTCTGGAAAAATTTTTACCGACCATTTTCGGAAAAAAGAAACAAAAATAGTTTCGATGCCGAAGCTGGCGATTCTGCGTGATGGAGAAAGTCTCCCTGCGTGTCCTCGTGAAGAGTTCTAATCAATCGCGTTCCCGGATAAATTTTTATTCACCATTTTCTTAAAAAATAAATAAAAAAAGTTTCAGTCCCGAAGCTGGCGATTCTGCGTGATGGAGAAAGTCTCCCTGCGTGCCCTCGTGAAGAGTTCTAGTCAATCGCGTTCCCGGATAAATTTTTATCCACCATTTTCGGAAAAAATAAATAAAAAAAGTTTCAATCCCGAAGCTGAGGCTCCATGACGGGTTTTCGTAAATCTGGCGATTCTGCGTGATGGAGAAAGTCTCCCTGCGTGTCCTCGTGAAGAGTTCTAGTCGATTGCGTTTCTGGAAAAATTTTTACCGACCATTTTCGGAAAAAAGAAACAAAAATAGTTTCGATCCCGAAGCTGGCGATTCTGCGTGATGGAGAAAGTCTCCCTGCGTGTCCTCGTGAAGAGTTCTAATCAATCGCGTTCCCGGATAAATTTTTATTCACCATTTTCTTAAAAAATAAATAAAAAAAGTTTCAGTCCCGAAGCTGGCGATTCTGCGTGATGGAGAAAGTCTCCCTGCGTGTCCTCGTGAAGAGTTCTAGTCGATTGCGTTTCTGGAACACTTTTTACCCACCATTTTCGAAGCTGAGGCCCCATGACGCATTTTCGTAGATCTGGCGATTCTGCATGATGGAGAAAATCTCCCTGCGTGCCCTCGTGAAGAGTTCTAATCAATCGCGTTCCCGGATAAATTTTTATTCACAATTTTCGGAAAAAATAAATAAAAAAAGTTTCAATCCCGAAGCTGAGGCCCCATGATGCGTTTTCGTAGATCTGGCGATTCTGCGTGATGGAGAAAGTCTCCCTGCGTGTCCTCGTGAAGAGTTCTAGTCGATTGCGTTTCTGGAAAAATTTTTACCGACCATTTTCGGAAAAAAGAAACAAAAATAGTTTCAATCCCGAAGCTGGCGATTCTGCGTGATGGAGAAAGTCTCCCTGCGTGTCCTCGTGAAGAGTTCTAATCAATCGCGTTCCCGGATAAATTTTTATTCACCATTTTCTTAAAAAATAAATAAAAAAAGTTTCAGTCCCGAAGCTGGCGATTCTGCGTGATGGAGAAAGTCTCCCTGCGTGCCCTCGTGAAGAGTTCTAGTCAATCGCGTTCCCGGATAAATTTTTATCCACCATTTTCGGAAAAAATAAATAAAAAAAGTTTCAATCCCGAAGCTGAGGCTCCATGACGGGTTTTCGTAAATCTGGCGATTCTGCGTGATGGAGAAAGTCTCCCTGCGTGTCCTCGTGAAGAGTTCTAGTCGATTGCGTTTCTGGAAAAATTTTTACCGACCATTTTCGGAAAAAAGAAACAAAAATAGTTTCAATCCCGAAGCTGGCGATTCTGCGTGATGGAGAAAGTCTCCCTGCGTGTCCTCGTGAAGAGTTCTAATCAATCGCGTTCCCGGATAAATTTTTATTCACCATTTTCTTAAAAAATAAATAAAAAAAGTTTCAGTCCCGAAGCTGGCGATTCTGCGTGATGGAGAAAGTCTCCCTGCGTGTCCTCGTGAAGAGTTCTAGTCGATTGCGTTTCTGGAACACTTTTTACCCACCATTTTCGAAGCTGAGGCCCCATGACGCATTTTCGTAGATCTGGCGATTCTGCGTGATGGAGAAAGTCTCCCTGCGTGCCCTCGTGAAGAGTTCTAGTCAATCGCGTTCCCGGATAAATTTTTATCCACCATTTTCGGAAAAAATAAATAAAAAAAGTTTCAATCCCGAAGCTGAGGCTCCATGACGGGTTTTCGTAAATCTGGCGATTCTGCGTGATGGAGAAAGTCTCCCTGCGTGTCCTCGTGAAGAGTTCTAGTCGATTGCGTTTCTGGAAAAATTTTTACCGACCATTTTCGGAAAAAAGAAACAAAAATAGTTTCGATCCCGAAGCTGGCGATTCTGCGTGATGGAGAAAGTCTCCCTGCGTGTCCTCGTGAAGAGTTCTAATCAATCGCGTTCCCGGATAAATTTTTATTCACCATTTTCTTAAAAAATAAATAAAAAAAGTTTCAGTCCCGAAGCTGGCGATTCTGCGTGATGGAGAAAGTCTCCCTGCGTGCCCTCGTGAAGAGTTCTAGTCAATCGCGTTCCCGGATAAATTTTTATCCACCATTTTCGGAAAAAATAAATAAAAAAAGTTTCAATCCCGAAGCTGAGGCTCCATGACGGGTTTTCGTAAATCTGGCGATTCTGCGTGATGGAGAAAGTCTCCCTGCGTGTCCTCGTGAAGAGTTCTAGTCGATTGCGTTTCTGGAAAAATTTTTACCGACCATTTTCGGAAAAAAGAAACAAAAATAGTTTCGATCCCGAAGCTGGCGATTCTGCGTGATGGAGAAAGTCTCCCTGCGTGTCCTCGTGAAGAGTTCTAATCAATCGCGTTCCCGGATAAATTTTTATTCACCATTTTCTTAAAAAATAAATAAAAAAAGTTTCAGTCCCGAAGCTGGCGATTCTGCGTGATGGAGAAAGTCTCCCTGCGTGTCCTCGTGAAGAGTTCTAGTCGATTGCGTTTCTGGAACACTTTTTACCCACCATTTTCGAAGCTGAGGCCCCATGACGCATTTTCGTAGATCTGGCGATTCTGCATGATGGAGAAAATCTCCCTGCGTGCCCTCGTGAAGAGTTCTAATCAATCGCGTTCCCGGATAAATTTTTATTCACAATTTTCGGAAAAAATAAATAAAAAAAGTTTCAATCCCGAAGCTGAGGCCCCATGATGCGTTTTCGTAGATCTGGCGATTCTGCGTGATGGAGAAAGTCTCCCTGCGTGTCCTCGTGAAGAGTTCTAGTCGATTGCGTTTCTGGAAAAATTTTTACCGACCATTTTCGGAAAAAAGAAACAAAAATAGTTTCGATCCCGAAGCTGGCGATTCTGCGTGATGGAGAAAGTCTCCCTGCGTGTCCTCGTGAAGAGTTCTAATCAATCGCGTTCCCGGATAAATTTTTATTCACCATTTTCTTAAAAAATAAATAAAAAAAGTTTCAGTCCCGAAGCTGGCGATTCTGCGTGATGGAGAAAGTCTCCCTGCGTGCCCTCGTGAAGAGTTCTAGTCAATCGCGTTCCCGGATAAATTTTTATCCACCATTTTCGGAAAAAATAAATAAAAAAAGTTTCAATCCCGAAGCTGAGGCTCCATGACGGGTTTTCGTAAATCTGGCGATTCTGCGTGATGGAGAAAGTCTCCCTGCGTGTCCTCGTGAAGAGTTCTAGTCGATTGCGTTTCTGGAAAAATTTTTACCGACCATTTTCGGAAAAAAGAAACAAAAATAGTTTCGATCCCGGAGCTGGCGATTCTGCGTGATGGAGAAAGTCTCCCTGCGTGTCCTCGTGAAGAGTTCTAATCAATCGCGTTCCCGGATAAATTTTTATTCACCATTTTCTTAAAAAATAAATAAAAAAAGTTTCAGTCCCGAAGCTGGCGATTCTGCGTGATGGAGAAAGTCTCCCTGCGTGCCCTCGTGAAGAGTTCTAGTCAATCGCGTTCCCGGATAAATTTTTATCCACCATTTTCGGAAAAAATAAATAAAAAAAGTTTCAATCCCGAAGCTGAGGCTCCATGACGGGTTTTCGTAAATCTGGCGATTCTGCGTGATGGAGAAAGTCTCCCTGCGTGTCCTCGTGAAGAGTTCTAGTCGATTGCGTTTCTGGAAAAATTTTTACCGACCATTTTCGGAAAAAAGAAACAAAAATAGTTTCAATCCCGAAGCTGGCGATTCTGCGTGATGGAGAAAGTCTCCCTGCGTGTCCTCGTGAAGAGTTCTAATCAATCGCGTTCCCGGATAAATTTTTATTCACCATTTTCTTAAAAAATAAATAAAAAAAGTTTCAGTCCCGAAGCTGGCGATTCTGCGTGATGGAGAAAGTCTCCCTGCGTGCCCTCGTGAAGAGTTCTAGTCAATCGCGTTCCCGGATAAATTTTTATCCACCATTTTCGGAAAAAATAAATAAAAAAAGTTTCAATCCCGAAGCTGAGGCTCCATGACGGGTTTTCGTAAATCTGGCGATTCTGCGTGATGGAGAAAGTCTCCCTGCGTGTCCTCGTGAAGAGTTCTAGTCGATTGCGTTTCTGGAAAAATTTTTACCGACCATTTTCGGAAAAAAGAAACAAAAATAGTTTCGATCCCGAAGCTGGCGATTCTGCGTGATGGAGAAAGTCTCCCTGCGTGTCCTCGTGAAGAGTTCTAATCAATCGCGTTCCCGGATAAATTTTTATTCACCATTTTCTTAAAAAATAAATAAAAAAAGTTTCAGTCCCGAAGCTGGCGATTCTGCGTGATGGAGAAAGTCTCCCTGCGTGTCCTCGTGAAGAGTTCTAGTCGATTGCGTTTCTGGAACACTTTTTACCCACCATTTTCGAAGCTGAGGCCCCATGACGCATTTTCGTAGATCTGGCGATTCTGCATGATGGAGAAAATCTCCCTGCGTGCCCTCGTGAAGAGTTCTAATCAATCGCGTTCCCGGATAAATTTTTATTCACAATTTTCGGAAAAAATAAATAAAAAAAGTTTCAATCCCGAAGCTGAGGCCCCATGATGCGTTTTCGTAGATCTGGCGATTCTGCGTGATGGAGAAAGTCTCCCTGCGTGTCCTCGTGAAGAGTTCTAGTCGATTGCGTTTCTGGAAAAATTTTTACCGACCATTTTCGGAAAAAAGAAACAAAAATAGTTTCGATCCCGAAGCTGGCGATTCTGCGTGATGGAGAAAGTCTCCCTGCGTGTCCTCGTGAAGAGTTCTAATCAATCGCGTTCCCGGATAAATTTTTATTCACCATTTTCTTAAAAAATAAATAAAAAAAGTTTCAGTCCCGAAGCTGGCGATTCTGCGTGATGGAGAAAGTCTCCCTGCGTGCCCTCGTGAAGAGTTCTAGTCAATCGCGTTCCCGGATAAATTTTTATCCACCATTTTCGGAAAAAATAAATAAAAAAAGTTTCAATCCCGAAGCTGAGGCTCCATGACGGGTTTTCGTAAATCTGGCGATTCTGCGTGATGGAGAAAGTCTCCCTGCGTGTCCTCGTGAAGAGTTCTAGTCGATTGCGTTTCTGGAAAAATTTTTACCGACCATTTTCGGAAAAAAGAAACAAAAATAGTTTCGATGCCGAAGCTGGCGATTCTGCGTGATGGAGAAAGTCTCCCTGCGTGTCCTCGTGAAGAGTTCTAATCAATCGCGTTCCCGGATAAATTTTTATTCACCATTTTCTTAAAAAATAAATAAAAAAAGTTTCAGTCCCGAAGCTGGCGATTCTGCGTGATGGAGAAAGTCTCCCTGCGTGCCCTCGTGAAGAGTTCTAGTCAATCGCGTTCCCGGATAAATTTTTATCCACCATTTTCGGAAAAAATAAATAAAAAAAGTTTCAATCCCGAAGCTGAGGCTCCATGACGGGTTTTCGTAAATCTGGCGATTCTGCGTGATGGAGAAAGTCTCCCTGCGTGTCCTCGTGAAGAGTTCTAGTCGATTGCGTTTCTGGAAAAATTTTTACCGACCATTTTCGGAAAAAAGAAACAAAAATAGTTTCGATCCCGAAGCTGGCGATTCTGCGTGATGGAGAAAGTCTCCCTGCGTGTCCTCGTGAAGAGTTCTAATCAATCGCGTTCCCGGATAAATTTTTATTCACCATTTTCTTAAAAAATAAATAAAAAAAGTTTCAGTCCCGAAGCTGGCGATTCTGCGTGATGGAGAAAGTCTCCCTGCGTGTCCTCGTGAAGAGTTCTAGTCGATTGCGTTTCTGGAACACTTTTTACCCACCATTTTCGAAGCTGAGGCCCCATGACGCATTTTCGTAGATCTGGCGATTCTGCATGATGGAGAAAATCTCCCTGCGTGCCCTCGTGAAGAGTTCTAATCAATCGCGTTCCCGGATAAATTTTTATTCACAATTTTCGGAAAAAATAAATAAAAAAAGTTTCAATCCCGAAGCTGAGGCCCCATGATGCGTTTTCGTAGATCTGGCGATTCTGCGTGATGGAGAAAGTCTCCCTGCGTGTCCTCGTGAAGAGTTCTAGTCGATTGCGTTTCTGGAAAAATTTTTACCGACCATTTTCGGAAAAAAGAAACAAAAATAGTTTCGATCCCGAAGCTGGCGATTCTGCGTGATGGAGAAAGTCTCCCTGCGTGTCCTCGTGAAGAGTTCTAATCAATCGCGTTCCCGGATAAATTTTTATTCACCATTTTCTTAAAAAATAAATAAAAAAAGTTTCAGTCCCGAAGCTGGCGATTCTGCGTGATGGAGAAAGTCTCCCTGCGTGCCCTCGTGAAGAGTTCTAGTCAATCGCGTTCCCGGATAAATTTATATCCACCATTTTCGGAAAAAATAAATAAAAAAAGTTTCAATCCCGAAGCTGAGGCTCCATGACGGGTTTTCGTAAATCTGGCGATTCTGCGTGATGGAGAAAGTCTCCCTGCGTGTCCTCGTGAAGAGTTCTAGTCGATTGCGTTTCTGGAAAAATTTTTACCGACCATTTTCGGAAAAAAGAAACAAAAATAGTTTCGATCCCGAAGCTGGCGATTCTGCGTGATGGAGAAAGTCTCCCTGCGTGTCCTCGTGAAGAGTTCTAATCAATCGCGTTCCCGGATAAATTTTTATTCACCATTTTCTTAAAAAATAAATAAAAAAAGTTTCAGTCCCGAAGCTGGCGATTCTGCGTGATGGAGAAAGTCTCCCTGCGTGCCCTCGTGAAGAGTTCTAGTCAATCGCGTTCCCGGATAAATTTTTATCCACCATTTTCGGAAAAAATAAATAAAAAAAGTTTCAATCCCGAAGCTGAGGCTCCATGACGGGTTTTCGTAAATCTGGCGATTCTGCGTGATGGAGAAAGTCTCCCTGCGTGTCCTCGTGAAGAGTTCTAGTCGATTGCGTTTCTGGAAAAATTTTTACCGACCATTTTCGGAAAAAAGAAACAAAAATAGTTTCGATCCCGAAGCTGGCGATTCTGCTCGATGGAGAAAGTCTCCCTGCGTGTCCTCGTGAAGAGTTCTAATCAATCGCGTTCCCGGATAAATTTTTATTCACCATTTTCTTAAAAAATAAATAAAAAAAGTTTCAGTCCCGAAGCTGGCGATTCTGCGTGATGGAGAAAGTCTCCCTGCGTGCCCTCGTGAAGAGTTCTAGTCAATCGCGTTCCCGGATAAATTTTTATCCACCATTTTCGGAAAAAATAAATAAAAAAAGTTTCAATCCCGAAGCTGAGGCTCCATGACGGGTTTTCGTAAATCTGGCGATTCTGCGTGATGGAGAAAGTCTCCCTGCGTGTCCTCGTGAAGAGTTCTAGTCGATTGCGTTTCTGGAAAAATTTTTACCGACCATTTTCGGAAAAAAGAAACAAAAATAGTTTCGATCCCGAAGCTGGCGATTCTGCGTGATGGAGAAAGTCTCCCTGCGTGTCCTCGTGAAGAGTTCTAATCAATCGCGTTCCCGGATAAATTTTTATTCACCATTTTCTTAAAAAATAAATAAAAAAAGTTTCAGTCCCGAAGCTGGCGATTCTGCGTGATGGAGAAAGTCTCCCTGCGTGCCCTCGTGAAGAGTTCTAGTCAATCGCGTTCCCGGATAAATTTTTATCCACCATTTTCGGAAAAAATAAATAAAAAAAGTTTCAATCCCGAAGCTGAGGCTCCATGACGGGTTTTCGTAAATCTGGCGATTCTGCGTGATGGAGAAAGTCTCCCTGCGTGTCCTCGTGAAGAGTTCTAGTCGATTGCGTTTCTGGAAAAATTTTTACCGACCATTTTCGGAAAAAAGAAACAAAAATAGTTTCGATCCCGAAGCTGGCGATTCTGCGTGATGGAGAAAGTCTCCCTGCGTGTCCTCGTGAAGAGTTCTAATCAATCGCGTTCCCGGATAAATTTTTATTCACCATTTTCTTAAAAAATAAATAAAAAAAGTTTCAGTCCCGAAGCTGGCGATTCTGCGTGATGGAGAAAGTCTCCCTGCGTGCCCTCGTGAAGAGTTCTAGTCAATCGCGTTCCCGGATAAATTTTTATCCACCATTTTCGGAAAAAATAAATAAAAAAAGTTTCAATCCCGAAGCTGAGGCTCCATGACGGGTTTTCGTAAATCTGGCGATTCTGCGTGATGGAGAAAGTCTCCCTGCGTGTCCTCGTGAAGAGTTCTAGTCGATTGCGTTTCTGGAAAAATTTTTACCGACCATTTTCGGAAAAAAGAAACAAAAATAGTTTCGATCCCGGAGCTGGCGATTCTGCGTGATGGAGAAAGTCTCCCTGCGTGTCCTCGTGAAGAGTTCTAATCAATCGCGTTCCCGGATAAATTTTTATTCACCATTTTCTTAAAAAATAAATAAAAAAAGTTTCAGTCCCGAAGCTGGCGATTCTGCGTGATGGAGAAAGTCTCCCTGCGTGCCCTCGTGAAGAGTTCTAGTCAATCGCGTTCCCGGATAAATTTTTATCCACCATTTTCGGAAAAAATAAATAAAAAAAGTTTCAATCCCGAAGCTGAGGCTCCATGACGGGTTTTCGTAAATCTGGCGATTCTGCGTGATGGAGAAAGTCTCCCTGCGTGTCCTCGTGAAGAGTTCTAGTCGATTGCGTTTCTGGAAAAATTTTTACCGACCATTTTCGGAAAAAAGAAACAAAAATAGTTTGGATCCCGAAGCTGGCGATTCTGCGTGATGGAGAAAGTCTCCCTGCGTGTCCTCGTGAAGAGTTCTAATCAATCGCGTTCCCGGATAAATTTTTATTCACCATTTTCTTAAAAAATAAATAAAAAAAGTTTCAGTCCCGAAGCTGGCGATTCTGCGTGATGGAGAAAGTCTCCCTGCGTGTCCTCGTGAAGAGTTCTAGTCGATTGCGTTTCTGGAACACTTTTTACCCACCATTTTCGAAGCTGAGGCCCCATGACGCATTTTCGTAGATCTGGCGATTCTGCATGATGGAGAAAGTCTCCCTGCGTGTCCTCGTGAAGAGTTCTAGTCGATTGCGTTTCTGGAAAAATTTTTACCGACCATTTTCGGAAAAAAGAAACAAAAATAGTTTCAATCCCGAAGCTGAGGCTCTATGACGCGTTTTCGTAGATCTGGCGATTCTGCGTGATGGAGAAAGTCTCCCTGCGTGTCCTCGTGAAGAGTTCTAGTCGATTGCGTTTCTGGAAAAATTTTTACCGACCATTTTCGGAAAAAAGAAACAAAAATAGTTTCGATCCCGAAGCTGGCGATTCTGCGTGATGGAGAAAGTCTCCCTGCGTGTCCTCGTGAAGAGTTCTAATCAATCGCGTTCCCGGATAAATTTTTATTCACCATTTTCTTAAAAAATAAATAAAAAAAGTTTCAGTCCCGAAGCTGGCGATTCTGCGTGATGGAGAAAGTCTCCCTGCGTGCCCTCGTGAAGAGTTCTAGTCAATCGCGTTCCCGGATAAATTTTTACCGACCATTTTCGGAAAAAAGAAACAAAAATAGTTTCGATCCCGAAGCTGGCGATTCTGCGTGATGGAGAAAGTCTCCCTGCGTGTCCTCGTGAAGAGTTCTAATCAATCGCGTTCCCGGATAAATTTTTATTCACCATTTTCTTAAAAAATAAATAAAAAAAGTTTCAGTCCCGAAGCTGGCGATTCTGCGTGATGGAGAAAGTCTCCCTGCGTGTCCTCGTGAAGAGTTCTAGTCGATTGCGTTTCTGGAACACTTTTTACCCACCATTTTCGAAGCTGAGGCCCCATGACGCATTTTCGTAGATCTGGCGATTCTGCATGATGGAGAAAATCTCCCTGCGTGCCCTCGTGAAGAGTTCTAATCAATCGCGTTCCCGGATAAATTTTTATTCACAATTTTCGGAAAAAATAAATAAAAAAAGTTTCAATCCCGAAGCTGAGGCCCCATGATGCGTTTTCGTAGATCTGGCGATTCTGCGTGATGGAGAAAGTCTCCCTGCGTGTCCTCGTGAAGAGTTCTAGTCGATTGCGTTTCTGGAAAAATTTTTACCGACCATTTTCGGAAAAAAGAAACAAAAATAGTTTCAATCCCGAAGCTGGCGATTCTGCGTGATGGAGAAAGTCTCCCTGCGTGTCCTCGTGAAGAGTTCTAATCAATCGCGTTCCCGGATAAATTTTTATTCACCATTTTCTTAAAAAATAAATAAAAAAAGTTTCAGTCCCGAAGCTGGCGATTCTGCGTGATGGAGAAAGTCTCCCTGCGTGCCCTCGTGAAGAGTTCTAGTCAATCGCGTTCCCGGATAAATTTTTATCCACCATTTTCGGAAAAAATAAATAAAAAAAGTTTCAATCCCGAAGCTGAGGCTCCATGACGGGTTTTCGTAAATCTGGCGATTCTGCGTGATGGAGAAAGTCTCCCTGCGTGTCCTCGTGAAGAGTTCTAGTCGATTGCGTTTCTGGAAAAATTTTTACCGACCATTTTCGGAAAAAAGAAACAAAAATAGTTTCAATCCCGAAGCTGGCGATTCTGCGTGATGGAGAAAGTCTCCCTGCGTGTCCTCGTGAAGAGTTCTAATCAATCGCGTTCCCGGATAAATTTTTATTCACCATTTTCTTAAAAAATAAATAAAAAAAGTTTCAGTCCCGAAGCTGGCGATTCTGCGTGATGGAGAAAGTCTCCCTGCGTGTCCTCGTGAAGAGTTCTAGTCGATTGCGTTTCTGGAACACTTTTTACCCACCATTTTCGAAGCTGAGGCCCCATGACGCATTTTCGTAGATCTGGCGATTCTGCATGATGGAGAAAATCTCCCTGCGTGCCCTCGTGAAGAGTTCTAATCAATCGCGTTCCCGGATAAATTTTTATTCACAATTTTCGGAAAAAATAAATAAAAAAAGTTTCAATCCCGAAGCTGAGGCCCCATGATGCGTTTTCGTAGATCTGGCGATTCTGCGTGATGGAGAAAGTCTCCCTGCGTGTCCTCGTGAAGAGTTCTAGTCGATTGCGTTTCTGGAAAAATTTTTACCGACCATTTTCGGAAAAAAGAAACAAAAATAGTTTCAATCCCGAAGCTGGCGATTCTGCGTGATGGAGAAAGTCTCCCTGCGTGTCCTCGTGAAGAGTTCTAATCAATCGCGTTCCCGGATAAATTTTTATTCACCATTTTCTTAAAAAATAAATAAAAAAAGTTTCAGTCCCGAAGCTGGCGATTCTGCGTGATGGAGAAAGTCTCCCTGCGTGCCCTCGTGAAGAGTTCTAGTCAATCGCGTTCCCGGATAAATTTTTATCCACCATTTTCGGAAAAAATAAATAAAAAAAGTTTCAATCCCGAAGCTGAGGCTCCATGACGGGTTTTCGTAAATCTGGCGATTCTGCGTGATGGAGAAAGTCTCCCTGCGTGTCCTCGTGAAGAGTTCTAGTCGATTGCGTTTCTGGAAAAATTTTTACCGACCATTTTCGGAAAAAAGAAACAAAAATAGTTTCAATCCCGAAGCTGGCGATTCTGCGTGATGGAGAAAGTCTCCCTGCGTGTCCTCGTGAAGAGTTCTAATCAATCGCGTTCCCGGATAAATTTTTATTCACCATTTTCTTAAAAAATAAATAAAAAAAGTTTCAGTCCCGAAGCTGGCGATTCTGCGTGATGGAGAAAGTCTCCCTGCGTGTCCTCGTGAAGAGTTCTAGTCGATTGCGTTTCTGGAACACTTTTTACCCACCATTTTCGAAGCTGAGGCCCCATGACGCATTTTCGTAGATCTGGCGATTCTGCATGATGGAGAAAATCTCCCTGCGTGCCCTCGTGAAGAGTTCTAATCAATCGCGTTCCCGGATAAATTTTTATTCACAATTTTCGGAAAAAATAAATAAAAAAAGTTTCAATCCCGAAGCTGAGGCCCCATGATGCGTTTTCGTAGATCTGGCGATTCTGCGTGATGGAGAAAGTCTCCCTGCGTGTCCTCGTGAAGAGTTCTAGTCGATTGCGTTTCTGGAAAAATTTTTACCGACCATTTTCGGAAAAAAGAAACAAAAATAGTTTCGATCCCGAAGCTGGCGATTCTGCGTGATGGAGAAAGTCTCCCTGCGTGTCCTCGTGAAGAGTTCTAATCAATCGCGTTCCCGGATAAATTTTTATTCACCATTTTCTTAAAAAATAAATAAAAAAAGTTTCAGTCCCGAAGCTGGCGATTCTACGTGATGGAGAAAGTCTCCCTGCGTGCCCTCGTGAAGAGTTCTAGTCAATCGCGTTCCCGGATAAATTTTTATCCACCATTTTCGGAAAAAATAAATAAAAAAAGTTTCAATCCCGAAGCTGAGGCTCCATGACGGGTTTTCGTAAATCTGGCGATTCTGCGTGATGGAGAAAGTCTCCCTGCGTGTCCTCGTGAAGAGTTCTAGTCGATTGCGTTTCTGGAAAAATTTTTACCGACCATTTTCGGAAAAAAGAAACAAAAATAGTTTCGATCCCGAAGCTGGCGATTCTGCTCGATGGAGAAAGTCTCCCTGCGTGTCCTCGTGAAGAGTTCTAATCAATCGCGTTCCCGGATAAATTTTTATTCACCATTTTCTTAAAAAATAAATAAAAAAAGTTTCAGTCCCGAAGCTGGCGATTCTGCGTGATGGAGAAAGTCTCCCTGCGTGCCCTCGTGAAGAGTTCTAGTCAATCGCGTTCCCGGATAAATTTTTATCCACCATTTTCGGAAAAAATAAATAAAAAAAGTTTCAATCCCGAAGCTGAGGCTCCATGACGGGTTTTCGTAAATCTGGCGATTCTGCGTGATGGAGAAAGTCTCCCTGCGTGTCCTCGTGAAGAGTTCTAGTCGATTGCGTTTCTGGAAAAATTTTTACCGACCATTTTCGGAAAAAAGAAACAAAAATAGTTTCGATCCCGAAGCTGGCGATTCTGCGTGATGGAGAAAGTCTCCCTGCGTGTCCTCGTGAAGAGTTCTAATCAATCGCGTTCCCGGATAAATTTTTATTCACCATTTTCTTAAAAAATAAATAAAAAAAGTTTCAGTCCCGAAGCTGGCGATTCTGCGTGATGGAGAAAGTCTCCCTGCGTGTCCTCGTGAAGAGTTCTAATCAATCGCGTTCCCGGATAAATTTTTATTCACCATTTTCTTAAAAAATAAATAAAAAAAGTTTCAGTCCCGAAGCTGGCGATTCTGCGTGATGGAGAAAGTCTCCCTGCGTGTCCTCGTGAAGAGTTCTAGTCGATTGCGTTTCTGGAACACTTTTTACCCACCATTTTCGAAGCTGAGGCCCCATGACGCATTTTCGTAGATCTGGCGATTCTGCATGATGGAGAAAATCTCCCTGCGTGCCCTCGTGAAGAGTTCTAATCAATCGCGTTCCCGGATAAATTTTTATTCACAATTTTCGGAAAAAATAAATAAAAAAAGTTTCAATCCCGAAGCTGAGGCCCCATGATGCGTTTTCGTAGATCTGGCGATTCTGCGTGATGGAGAAAGTCTCCCTGCGTGTCCTCGTGAAGAGTTCTAGTCGATTGCGTTTCTGGAAAAATTTTTACCGACCATTTTCGGAAAAAAGAAACAAAAATAGTTTCGATCCCGAAGCTGGCGATTCTGCGTGATGGAGAAAGTCTCCCTGCGTGTCCTCGTGAAGAGTTCTAATCAATCGCGTTCCCGGATAAATTTTTATTCACCATTTTCTTAAAAAATAAATAAAAAAAGTTTCAGTCCCGAAGCTGGCGATTCTGCGTGATGGAGAAAGTCTCCCTGCGTGCCCTCGTGAAGAGTTCTAGTCAATCGCGTTCCCGGATAAATTTTTATCCACCATTTTCGGAAAAAATAAATAAAAAAAGTTTCAATCCCGAAGCTGAGGCTCCATGACGGGTTTTCGTAAATCTGGCGATTCTGCGTGATGGAGAAAGTCTCCCTGCGTGTCCTCGTGAAGAGTTCTAGTCGATTGCGTTTCTGGAAAAATTTTTACCGACCATTTTCGGAAAAAAGAAACAAAAATAGTTTCAATCCCGAAGCTGGCGATTCTGCGTGATGGAGAAAGTCTCCCTGCGTGTCCTCGTGAAGAGTTCTAATCAATCGCGTTCCCGGATAAATTTTTATTCACCATTTTCTTAAAAAATAAATAAAAAAAGTTTCAGTCCCGAAGCTGGCGATTCTGCGTGATGGAGAAAGTCTCCCTGCGTGCCCTCGTGAAGAGTTCTAGTCAATCGCGTTCCCGGATAAATTTTTATCCACCATTTTCGGAAAAAATAAATAAAAAAAGTTTCAATCCCGAAGCTGAGGCTCCATGACGGGTTTTCGTAAATCTGGCGATTCTGCGTGATGGAGAAAGTCTCCCTGCGTGTCCTCGTGAAGAGTTCTAGTCGATTGCGTTTCTGGAAAAATTTTTACCGACCATTTTCGGAAAAAAGAAACAAAAATAGTTTCAATCCCGAAGCTGGCGATTCTGCGTGATGGAGAAAGTCTCCCTGCGTGTCCTCGTGAAGAGTTCTAATCAATCGCGTTCCCGGATAAATTTTTATTCACCATTTTCTTAAAAAATAAATAAAAAAAGTTTCAGTCCCGAAGCTGGCGATTCTGCGTGATGGAGAAAGTCTCCCTGCGTGCCCTCGTGAAGAGTTCTAGTCAATCGCGTTCCCGGATAAATTTTTATCCACCATTTTCGGAAAAAATAAATAAAAAAAGTTTCAATCCCGAAGCTGAGGCTCCATGACGGGTTTTCGTAAATCTGGCGATTCTGCGTGATGGAGAAAGTCTCCCTGCGTGTCCTCGTGAAGAGTTCTAGTCGATTGCGTTTCTGGAAAAATTTTTACCGACCATTTTCGGAAAAAAGAAACAAAAATAGTTTCGATCCCGGAGCTGGCGATTCTGCGTGATGGAGAAAGTCTCCCTGCGTGTCCTCGTGAAGAGTTCTAATCAATCGCGTTCCCGGATAAATTTTTATTCACCATTTTCTTAAAAAATAAATAAAAAAAGTTTCAGTCCCGAAGCTGGCGATTCTGCGTGATGGAGAAAGTCTCCCTGCGTGCCCTCGTGAAGAGTTCTAGTCAATCGCGTTCCCGGATAAATTTTTATCCACCATTTTCGGAAAAAATAAATAAAAAAAGTTTCAATCCCGAAGCTGAGGCTCCATGACGGGTTTTCGTAAATCTGGCGATTCTGCGTGATGGAGAAAGTCTCCCTGCGTGTCCTCGTGAAGAGTTCTAGTCGATTGCGTTTCTGGAAAAATTTTTACCGACCATTTTCGGAAAAAAGAAACAAAAATAGTTTCAATCCCGAAGCTGGCGATTCTGCGTGATGGAGAAAGTCTCCCTGCGTGTCCTCGTGAAGAGTTCTAATCAATCGCGTTCCCGGATAAATTTTTATTCACCATTTTCTTAAAAAATAAATAAAAAAAGTTTCAGTCCCGAAGCTGGCGATTCTGCGTGATGGAGAAAGTCTCCCTGCGTGCCCTCGTGAAGAGTTCTAGTCAATCGCGTTCCCGGATAAATTTTTATCCACCATTTTCGGAAAAAATAAATAAAAAAAGTTTCAATCCCGAAGCTGAGGCTCCATGACGGGTTTTCGTAAATCTGGCGATTCTGCGTGATGGAGAAAGTCTCCCTGCGTGTCCTCGTGAAGAGTTCTAGTCGATTGCGTTTCTGGAAAAATTTTTACCGACCATTTTCGGAAAAAAGAAACAAAAATAGTTTCGATGCCGAAGCTGGCGATTCTGCGTGATGGAGAAAGTCTCCCTGCGTGTCCTCGTGAAGAGTTCTAATCAATCGCGTTCCCGGATAAATTTTTATTCACCATTTTCTTAAAAAATAAATAAAAAAAGTTTCAGTCCCGAAGCTGGCGATTCTGCGTGATGGAGAAAGTCTCCCTGCGTGTCCTCGTGAAGAGTTCTAGTCGATTGCGTTTCTGGAACACTTTTTACCCACCATTTTCGAAGCTGAGGCCCCATGACGCATTTTCGTAGATCTGGCGATTCTGCATGATGGAGAAAATCTCCCTGCGTGCCCTCGTGAAGAGTTCTAATCAATCGCGTTCCCGGATAAATTTTTATTCACAATTTTCGGAAAAAATAAATAAAAAAAGTTTCAATCCCGAAGCTGAGGCCCCATGATGCGTTTTCGTAGATCTGGCGATTCTGCGTGATGGAGAAAGTCTCCCTGCGTGTCCTCGTGAAGAGTTCTAGTCGATTGCGTTTCTGGAAAAATTTTTACCGACCATTTTCGGAAAAAAGAAACAAAAATAGTTTCGATCCCGAAGCTGGCGATTCTGCGTGATGGAGAAAGTCTCCCTGCGTGTCCTCGTGAAGAGTTCTAATCAATCGCGTTCCCGGATAAATTTTTATTCACCATTTTCTTAAAAAATAAATAAAAAAAGTTTCAGTCCCGAAGCTGGCGATTCTGCGTGATGGAGAAAGTCTCCCTGCGTGCCCTCGTGAAGAGTTCTAGTCAATCGCGTTCCCGGATAAATTTTTATCCACCATTTTCGGAAAAAATAAATAAAAAAAGTTTCAATCCCGAAGCTGAGGCTCCATGACGGGTTTTCGTAAATCTGGCGATTCTGCGTGATGGAGAAAGTCTCCCTGCGTGTCCTCGTGAAGAGTTCTAGTCGATTGCGTTTCTGGAAAAATTTTTACCGACCATTTTCGGAAAAAAGAAACAAAAATAGTTTCGATGCCGAAGCTGGCGATTCTGCGTGATGGAGAAAGTCTCCCT
This sequence comes from Hyposoter dolosus, assembly GCA_963921915.1. Lineage (NCBI taxonomy): Eukaryota > Metazoa > Arthropoda > Insecta > Hymenoptera > Ichneumonidae > Hyposoter > Hyposoter dolosus. The sequence continues at coordinate 6,120,625 of OY998140.1, forward strand.
GCGTGTCCTCGTGAAGAGTTCTAATCAATCGCGTTCCCGGATAAATTTTTATTCACCATTTTCTTAAAAAATAAATAAAAAAAGTTTCAGTCCCGAAGCTGGCGATTCTGCGTGATGGAGAAAGTCTCCCTGCGTGCCCTCGTGAAGAGTTCTAGTCAATCGCGTTCCCGGATAAATTTTTATCCACCATTTTCGGAAAAAATAAATAAAAAAAGTTTCAATCCCGAAGCTGAGGCTCCATGACGGGTTTTCGTAAATCTGGCGATTCTGCGTGATGGAGAAAGTCTCCCTGCGTGTCCTCGTGAAGAGTTCTAGTCGATTGCGTTTCTGGAAAAATTTTTACCGACCATTTTCGGAAAAAAGAAACAAAAATAGTTTCGATCCCGAAGCTGGCGATTCTGCGTGATGGAGAAAGTCTCCCTGCGTGTCCTCGTGAAGAGTTCTAATCAATCGCGTTCCCGGATAAATTTTTATTCACCATTTTCTTAAAAAATAAATAAAAAAAGTTTCAGTCCCGAAGTTGGCGATTCTGCGTGATGGAGAAAGTCTCCCTGCGTGTCCTCGTGAAGAGTTCTAGTCGATTGCGTTTCTGGAACACTTTTTACCCACCATTTTCGAAGCTGAGGCCCCATGACGCATTTTCGTAGATCTGGCGATTCTGCATGATGGAGAAAATCTCCCTGCGTGCCCTCGTGAAGAGTTCTAATCAATCGCGTTCCCGGATAAATTTTTATTCACAATTTTCGGAAAAAATAAATAAAAAAAGTTTCAATCCCGAAGCTGAGGCCCCATGATGCGTTTTCGTAGATCTGGCGATTCTGCGTGATGGAGAAAGTCTCCCTGCGTGTCCTCGTGAAGAGTTCTAGTCGATTGCGTTTCTGGAAAAATTTTTACCGACCATTTTCGGAAAAAAGAAACAAAAATAGTTTCGATCCCGAAGCTGGCGATTCTGCGTGATGGAGAAAGTCTCCCTGCGTGTCCTCGTGAAGAGTTCTAATCAATCGCGTTCCCGGATAAATTTTTATTCACCATTTTCTTAAAAAATAAATAAAAAAAGTTTCAGTCCCGAAGCTGGCGATTCTGCGTGATGGAGAAAGTCTCCCTGCGTGCCCTCGTGAAGAGTTCTAGTCAATCGCGTTCCCGGATAAATTTATATCCACCATTTTCGGAAAAAATAAATAAAAAAAGTTTCAATCCCGAAGCTGAGGCTCCATGACGGGTTTTCGTAAATCTGGCGATTCTGCGTGATGGAGAAAGTCTCCCTGCGTGTCCTCGTGAAGAGTTCTAGTCGATTGCGTTTCTGGAAAAATTTTTACCGACCATTTTCGGAAAAAAGAAACAAAAATAGTTTCGATCCCGAAGCTGGCGATTCTGCGTGATGGAGAAAGTCTCCCTGCGTGTCCTCGTGAAGAGTTCTAATCAATCGCGTTCCCGGATAAATTTTTATTCACCATTTTCTTAAAAAATAAATAAAAAAAGTTTCAGTCCCGAAGCTGGCGATTCTGCGTGATGGAGAAAGTCTCCCTGCGTGCCCTCGTGAAGAGTTCTAGTCAATCGCGTTCCCGGATAAATTTTTATCCACCATTTTCGGAAAAAATAAATAAAAAAAGTTTCAATCCCGAAGCTGAGGCTCCATGACGGGTTTTCGTAAATCTGGCGATTCTGCGTGATGGAGAAAGTCTCCCTGCGTGTCCTCGTGAAGAGTTCTAGTCGATTGCGTTTCTGGAAAAATTTTTACCGACCATTTTCGGAAAAAAGAAACAAAAATAGTTTCGATCCCGAAGCTGGCGATTCTGCTCGATGGAGAAAGTCTCCCTGCGTGTCCTCGTGAAGAGTTCTAATCAATCGCGTTCCCGGATAAATTTTTATTCACCATTTTCTTAAAAAATAAATAAAAAAAGTTTCAGTCCCGAAGCTGGCGATTCTGCGTGATGGAGAAAGTCTCCCTGCGTGCCCTCGTGAAGAGTTCTAGTCAATCGCGTTCCCGGATAAATTTTTATCCACCATTTTCGGAAAAAATAAATAAAAAAAGTTTCAATCCCGAAGCTGAGGCTCCATGACGGGTTTTCGTAAATCTGGCGATTCTGCGTGATGGAGAAAGTCTCCCTGCGTGTCCTCGTGAAGAGTTCTAGTCGATTGCGTTTCTGGAAAAATTTTTACCGACCATTTTCGGAAAAAAGAAACAAAAATAGTTTCGATCCCGAAGCTGGCGATTCTGCGTGATGGAGAAAGTCTCCCTGCGTGTCCTCGTGAAGAGTTCTAATCAATCGCGTTCCCGGATAAATTTTTATTCACCATTTTCTTAAAAAATAAATAAAAAAAGTTTCAGTCCCGAAGCTGGCGATTCTGCGTGATGGAGAAAGTCTCCCTGCGTGCCCTCGTGAAGAGTTCTAGTCAATCGCGTTCCCGGATAAATTTTTATCCACCATTTTCGGAAAAAATAAATAAAAAAAGTTTCAATCCCGAAGCTGAGGCTCCATGACGGGTTTTCGTAAATCTGGCGATTCTGCGTGATGGAGAAAGTCTCCCTGCGTGTCCTCGTGAAGAGTTCTAGTCGATTGCGTTTCTGGAAAAATTTTTACCGACCATTTTCGGAAAAAAGAAACAAAAATAGTTTCGATCCCGAAGCTGGCGATTCTGCGTGATGGAGAAAGTCTCCCTGCGTGTCCTCGTGAAGAGTTCTAATCAATCGCGTTCCCGGATAAATTTTTATTCACCATTTTCTTAAAAAATAAATAAAAAAAGTTTCAGTCCCGAAGCTGGCGATTCTGCGTGATGGAGAAAGTCTCCCTGCGTGCCCTCGTGAAGAGTTCTAGTCAATCGCGTTCCCGGATAAATTTTTATCCACCATTTTCGGAAAAAATAAATAAAAAAAGTTTCAATCCCGAAGCTGAGGCTCCATGACGGGTTTTCGTAAATCTGGCGATTCTGCGTGATGGAGAAAGTCTCCCTGCGTGTCCTCGTGAAGAGTTCTAGTCGATTGCGTTTCTGGAAAAATTTTTACCGACCATTTTCGGAAAAAAGAAACAAAAATAGTTTCGATCCCGGAGCTGGCGATTCTGCGTGATGGAGAAAGTCTCCCTGCGTGTCCTCGTGAAGAGTTCTAATCAATCGCGTTCCCGGATAAATTTTTATTCACCATTTTCTTAAAAAATAAATAAAAAAAGTTTCAGTCCCGAAGCTGGCGATTCTGCGTGATGGAGAAAGTCTCCCTGCGTGCCCTCGTGAAGAGTTCTAGTCAATCGCGTTCCCGGATAAATTTTTATCCACCATTTTCGGAAAAAATAAATAAAAAAAGTTTCAATCCCGAAGCTGAGGCTCCATGACGGGTTTTCGTAAATCTGGCGATTCTGCGTGATGGAGAAAGTCTCCCTGCGTGTCCTCGTGAAGAGTTCTAATCAATCGCGTTCCCGGATAAATTTTTATTCACAATTTTCGGAAAAAATAAATAAAAAAAGTTTCAATCCCGAAGCTGAGGCCCCATGATGCGTTTTCGTAGATCTGGCGATTCTGCGTGATGGAGAAAGTCTCCCTGCGTGTCCTCGTGAAGAGTTCTAGTCGATTGCGTTTCTGGAAAAATTTTTACCGACCATTTTCGGAAAAAAGAAACAAAAATAGTTTCGATCCCGAAGCTGGCGATTCTGCGTGATGGAGAAAGTCTCCCTGCGTGCCCTCGTGAAGAGTTCTAGTCAATCGCGTTCCCGGAAAAATTTTTATCCACCATTTTCGGAAAAAATAAATAAAAAAAGTTTCAATCCCGAAGCTGAGGCTCCATGACGGGTTTTCGTAAATCTGGCGATTCTGCGTGATGGAGAAAGTCTCCCTGCGTGTCCTCGTGAAGAGTTCTAGTCGATTGCGTTTCTGGAAAAATTTTTACCGACCATTTTCGGAAAAAAGAAACAAAAATAGTTTCGATGCCGAAGCTGGCGATTCTGCGTGATGGAGAAAGTCTCCCTGCGTGTCCTCGTGAAGAGTTCTAATCAATCGCGTTCCCGGATAAATTTTTATTCACCATTTTCTTAAAAAATAAATAAAAAAAGTTTCAGTCCCGAAGCTGGCGATTCTGCGTGATGGAGAAAGTCTCCCTGCGTGTCCTCGTGAAGAGTTCTAGTCGATTGCGTTTCTGGAACACTTTTTACCCACCATTTTCGAAGCTGAGGCCCCATGACGCATTTTCGTAGATCTGGCGATTCTGCATGATGGAGAAAATCTCCCTGCGTGCCCTCGTGAAGAGTTCTAATCAATCGCGTTCCCGGATAAATTTTTATTCACAATTTTCGGAAAAAATAAATAAAAAAAGTTTCAATCCCGAAGCTGAGGCCCCATGATGCGTTTTCGTAGATCTGGCGATTCTGCGTGATGGAGAAAGTCTCCCTGCGTGTCCTCGTGAAGAGTTCTAGTCGATTGCGTTTCTGGAAAAATTTTTACCGACCATTTTCGGAAAAAAGAAACAAAAATAGTTTCAATCCCGAAGCTGGCGATTCTGCGTGATGGAGAAAGTCTCCCTGCGTGTCCTCGTGAAGAGTTCTAATCAATCGCGTTCCCGGATAAATTTTTATTCACCATTTTCTTAAAAAATAAATAAAAAAAGTTTCAGTCCCGAAGCTGGCGATTCTGCGTGATGGAGAAAGTCTCCCTGCGTGCCCTCGTGAAGAGTTCTAGTCAATCGCGTTCCCGGATAAATTTTTATCCACCATTTTCGGAAAAAATAAATAAAAAAAGTTTCAATCCCGAAGCTGAGGCTCCATGACGGGTTTTCGTAAATCTGGCGATTCTGCGTGATGGAGAAAGTCTCCCTGCGTGTCCTCGTGAAGAGTTCTAGTCGATTGCGTTTCTGGAAAAATTTTTACCGACCATTTTCGGAAAAAAGAAACAAAAATAGTTTCGATGCCGAAGCTGGCGATTCTGCGTGATGGAGAAAGTCTCCCTGCGTGTCCTCGTGAAGAGTTCTAATCAATCGCGTTCCCGGATAAATTTTTATTCACCATTTTCTTAAAAAATAAATAAAAAAAGTTTCAGTCCCGAAGCTGGCGATTCTGCGTGATGGAGAAAGTCTCCCTGCGTGCCCTCGTGAAGAGTTCTAGTCAATCGCGTTCCCGGATAAATTTTTATCCACCATTTTCGGAAAAAATAAATAAAAAAAGTTTCAATCCCGAAGCTGAGGCTCCATGACGGGTTTTCGTAAATCTGGCGATTCTGCGTGATGGAGAAAGTCTCCCTGCGTGTCCTCGTGAAGAGTTCTAGTCGATTGCGTTTCTGGAAAAATTTTTACCGACCATTTTCGGAAAAAAGAAACAAAAATAGTTTCGATCCCGGAGCTGGCGATTCTGCGTGATGGAGAAAGTCTCCCTGCGTGTCCTCGTGAAGAGTTCTAATCAATCGCGTTCCCGGATAAATTTTTATTCACCATTTTCTTAAAAAATAAATAAAAAAAGTTTCAGTCCCGAAGCTGGCGATTCTGCGTGATGGAGAAAGTCTCCCTGCGTGCCCTCGTGAAGAGTTCTAGTCAATCGCGTTCCCGGATAAATTTTTATCCACCATTTTCGGAAAAAATAAATAAAAAAAGTTTCAATCCCGAAGCTGAGGCTCCATGACGGGTTTTCGTAAATCTGGCGATTCTGCGTGATGGAGAAAGTCTCCCTGCGTGTCCTCGTGAAGAGTTCTAATCAATCGCGTTCCCGGATAAATTTTTATTCACAATTTTCGGAAAAAATAAATAAAAAAAGTTTCAATCCCGAAGCTGAGGCCCCATGATGCGTTTTCGTAGATCTGGCGATTCTGCGTGATGGAGAAAGTCTCCCTGCGTGTCCTCGTGAAGAGTTCTAGTCGATTGCGTTTCTGGAAAAATTTTTACCGACCATTTTCGGAAAAAAGAAACAAAAATAGTTTCGATCCCGAAGCTGGCGATTCTGCGTGATGGAGAAAGTCTCCCTGCGTGCCCTCGTGAAGAGTTCTAGTCAATCGCGTTCCCGGAAAAATTTTTATCCACCATTTTCGGAAAAAATAAATAAAAAAAGTTTCAATCCCGAAGCTGAGGCTCCATGACGGGTTTTCGTAAATCTGGCGATTCTGCGTGATGGAGAAAGTCTCCCTGCGTGTCCTCGTGAAGAGTTCTAGTCGATTGCGTTTCTGGAAAAATTTTTACCGACCATTTTCGGAAAAAAGAAACAAAAATAGTTTCGATCCCGAAGCTGGCGATTCTGCGTGATGGAGAAAGTCTCCCTGCGTGTCCTCGTGAAGAGTTCTAATCAATCGCGTTCCCGGATAAATTTTTATTCACCATTTTCTTAAAAAATAAATAAAAAAAGTTTCAGTCCCGAAGCTGGCGATTCTGCGTGATGGAGAAAGTCTCCCTGCGTGTCCTCGTGAAGAGTTCTAGTCGATTGCGTTTCTGGAACACTTTTTACCCACCATTTTCGAAGCTGAGGCCCCATGACGCATTTTCGTAGATCTGGCGATTCTGCATGATGGAGAAAATCTCCCTGCGTGCCCTCGTGAAGAGTTCTAATCAATCGCGTTCCCGGATAAATTTTTATTCACAATTTTCGGAAAAAATAAATAAAAAAAGTTTCAATCCCGAAGCTGAGGCCCCATGATGCGTTTTCGTAGATCTGGCGATTCTGCGTGATGGAGAAAGTCTCCCTGCGTGTCCTCGTGAAGAGTTCTAGTCGATTGCGTTTCTGGAAAAATTTTTACCGACCATTTTCGGAAAAAAGAAACAAAAATAGTTTCAATCCCGAAGCTGGCGATTCTGCGTGATGGAGAAAGTCTCCCTGCGTGTCCTCGTGAAGAGTTCTAATCAATCGCGTTCCCGGATAAATTTTTATTCACCATTTTCTTAAAAAATAAATAAAAAAAGTTTCAGTCCCGAAGCTGGCGATTCTGCGTGATGGAGAAAGTCTCCCTGCGTGCCCTCGTGAAGAGTTCTAGTCAATCGCGTTCCCGGATAAATTTTTATCCACCATTTTCGGAAAAAATAAATTAAAAAAGTTTCAATCCCGAAGCTGAGGCTCCATGACGGGTTTTCGTAAATCTGGCGATTCTGCGTGATGGAGAAAGTCTCCCTGCGTGTCCTCGTGAAGAGTTCTAGTCGATTGCGTTTCTGGAAAAATTTTTACCGACCATTTTCGGAAAAAAGAAACAAAAATAGTTTCGATCCCGGAGCTGGCGATTCTGCGTGATGGAGAAAGTCTCCCTGCGTGTCCTCGTGAAGAGTTCTAATCAATCGCGTTCCCGGATAAATTTTTATTCACCATTTTCTTAAAAAATAAATAAAAAAAGTTTCAGTCCCGAAGCTGGCGATTCTGCGTGATGGAGAAAGTCTCCCTGCGTGCCCTCGTGAAGAGTTCTAGTCAATCGCGTTCCCGGATAAATTTTTATCCACCATTTTCGGAAAAAATAAATAAAAAAAGTTTCAATCCCGAAGCTGAGGCTCCATGACGGGTTTTCGTAAATCTGGCGATTCTGCGTGATGGAGAAAGTCTCCCTGCGTGTCCTCGTGAAGAGTTCTAATCAATCGCGTTCCCGGATAAATTTTTATTCACAATTTTCGGAAAAAATAAATAAAAAAAGTTTCAATCCCGAAGCTGAGGCCCCATGATGCGTTTTCGTAGATCTGGCGATTCTGCGTGATGGAGAAAGTCTCCCTGCGTGTCCTCGTGAAGAGTTCTAGTCGATTGCGTTTCTGGAAAAATTTTTACCGACCATTTTCGGAAAAAAGAAACAAAAATAGTTTCGATCCCGAAGCTGGCGATTCTGCGTGATGGAGAAAGTCTCCCTGCGTGCCCTCGTGAAGAGTTCTAGTCAATCGCGTTCCCGGAAAAATTTTTATCCACCATTTTCGGAAAAAATAAATAAAAAAAGTTTCAATCCCGAAGCTGAGGCTCCATGACGGGTTTTCGTAAATCTGGCGATTCTGCGTGATGGAGAAAGTCTCCCTGCGTGTCCTCGTGAAGAGTTCTAGTCGATTGCGTTTCTGGAAAAATTTTTACCGACCATTTTCGGAAAAAAGAAACAAAAATAGTTTCGATGCCGAAGCTGGCGATTCTGCGTGATGGAGAAAGTCTCCCTGCGTGTCCTCGTGAAGAGTTCTAATCAATCGCGTTCCCGGATAAATTTTTATTCACCATTTTCTTAAAAAATAAATAAAAAAAGTTTCAGTCCCGAAGCTGGCGATTCTGCGTGATGGAGAAAGTCTCCCTGCGTGCCCTCGTGAAGAGTTCTAGTCAATCGCGTTCCCGGATAAATTTTTATCCACCATTTTCGGAAAAAATAAATAAAAAAAGTTTCAATCCCGAAGCTGAGGCTCCATGACGGGTTTTCGTAAATCTGGCGATTCTGCGTGATGGAGAAAGTCTCCCTGCGTGTCCTCGTGAAGAGTTCTAGTCGATTGCGTTTCTGGAAAAATTTTTACCGACCATTTTCGGAAAAAAGAAACAAAAATAGTTTCGATCCCGAAGCTGGCGATTCTGCGTGATGGAGAAAGTCTCCCTGCGTGTCCTCGTGAAGAGTTCTAATCAATCGCGTTCCCGGATAAATTTTTATTCACCATTTTCTTAAAAAATAAATAAAAAAAGTTTCAGTCCCGAAGCTGGCGATTCTGCGTGATGGAGAAAGTCTCCCTGCGTGTCCTCGTGAAGAGTTCTAGTCGATTGCGTTTCTGGAACACTTTTTACCCACCATTTTCGAAGCTGAGGCCCCATGACGCATTTTCGTAGATCTGGCGATTCTGCATGATGGAGAAAATCTCCCTGCGTGCCCTCGTGAAGAGTTCTAATCAATCGCGTTCCCGGATAAATTTTTATTCACAATTTTCGGAAAAAATAAATAAAAAAAGTTTCAATCCCGAAGCTGAGGCCCCATGATGCGTTTTCGTAGATCTGGCGATTCTGCGTGATGGAGAAAGTCTCCCTGCGTGTCCTCGTGAAGAGTTCTAGTCGATTGCGTTTCTGGAAAAATTTTTACCGACCATTTTCGGAAAAAAGAAACAAAAATAGTTTCAATCCCGAAGCTGGCGATTCTGCGTGATGGAGAAAGTCTCCCTGCGTGTCCTCGTGAAGAGTTCTAATCAATCGCGTTCCCGGATAAATTTTTATTCACCATTTTCTTAAAAAATAAATAAAAAAAGTTTCAGTCCCGAAGCTGGCGATTCTGCGTGATGGAGAAAGTCTCCCTGCGTGCCCTCGTGAAGAGTTCTAGTCAATCGCGTTCCCGGATAAATTTTTATCCACCATTTTCGGAAAAAATAAATAAAAAAAGTTTCAATCCCGAAGCTGAGGCTCCATGACGGGTTTTCGTAAATCTGGCGATTCTGCGTGATGGAGAAAGTCTCCCTGCGTGTCCTCGTGAAGAGTTCTAGTCGATTGCGTTTCTGGAAAAATTTTTACCGACCATTTTCGGAAAAAAGAAACAAAAATAGTTTCAATCCCGAAGCTGGCGATTCTGCGTGATGGAGAAAGTCTCCCTGCGTGTCCTCGTGAAGAGTTCTAATCAATCGCGTTCCCGGATAAATTTTTATTCACCATTTTCTTAAAAAATAAATAAAAAAAGTTTCAGTCCCGAAGCTGGCGATTCTGCGTGATGGAGAAAGTCTCCCTGCGTGTCCTCGTGAAGAGTTCTAGTCGATTGCGTTTCTGGAACACTTTTTACCCACCATTTTCGAAGCTGAGGCCCCATGACGCATTTTCGTAGATCTGGCGATTCTGCGTGATGGAGAAAGTCTCCCTGCGTGCCCTCGTGAAGAGTTCTAGTCAATCGCGTTCCCGGATAAATTTTTATCCACCATTTTCGGAAAAAATAAATAAAAAAAGTTTCAATCCCGAAGCTGAGGCTCCATGACGGGTTTTCGTAAATCTGGCGATTCTGCGTGATGGAGAAAGTCTCCCTGCGTGTCCTCGTGAAGAGTTCTAGTCGATTGCGTTTCTGGAAAAATTTTTACCGACCATTTTCGGAAAAAAGAAACAAAAATAGTTTCGATCCCGAAGCTGGCGATTCTGCGTGATGGAGAAAGTCTCCCTGCGTGTCCTCGTGAAGAGTTCTAATCAATCGCGTTCCCGGATAAATTTTTATTCACCATTTTCTTAAAAAATAAATAAAAAAAGTTTCAGTCCCGAAGCTGGCGATTCTGCGTGATGGAGAAAGTCTCCCTGCGTGCCCTCGTGAAGAGTTCTAGTCAATCGCGTTCCCGGATAAATTTTTATCCACCATTTTCGGAAAAAATAAATAAAAAAAGTTTCAATCCCGAAGCTGAGGCTCCATGACGGGTTTTCGTAAATCTGGCGATTCTGCGTGATGGAGAAAGTCTCCCTGCGTGTCCTCGTGAAGAGTTCTAGTCGATTGCGTTTCTGGAAAAATTTTTACCGACCATTTTCGGAAAAAAGAAACAAAAATAGTTTCGATCCCGAAGCTGGCGATTCTGCGTGATGGAGAAAGTCTCCCTGCGTGTCCTCGTGAAGAGTTCTAATCAATCGCGTTCCCGGATAAATTTTTATTCACCATTTTCTTAAAAAATAAATAAAAAAAGTTTCAGTCCCGAAGCTGGCGATTCTGCGTGATGGAGAAAGTCTCCCTGCGTGTCCTCGTGAAGAGTTCTAGTCGATTGCGTTTCTGGAACACTTTTTACCCACCATTTTCGAAGCTGAGGCCCCATGACGCATTTTCGTAGATCTGGCGATTCTGCATGATGGAGAAAATCTCCCTGCGTGCCCTCGTGAAGAGTTCTAATCAATCGCGTTCCCGGATAAATTTTTATTCACAATTTTCGGAAAAAATAAATAAAAAAAGTTTCAATCCCGAAGCTGAGGCCCCATGATGCGTTTTCGTAGATCTGGCGATTCTGCGTGATGGAGAAAGTCTCCCTGCGTGTCCTCGTGAAGAGTTCTAGTCGATTGCGTTTCTGGAAAAATTTTTACCGACCATTTTCGGAAAAAAGAAACAAAAATAGTTTCGATCCCGAAGCTGGCGATTCTGCGTGATGGAGAAAGTCTCCCTGCGTGTCCTCGTGAAGAGTTCTAATCAATCGCGTTCCCGGATAAATTTTTATTCACCATTTTCTTAAAAAATAAATAAAAAAAGTTTCAGTCCCGAAGCTGGCGATTCTGCGTGATGGAGAAAGTCTCCCTGCGTGCCCTCGTGAAGAGTTCTAGTCAATCGCGTTCCCGGATAAATTTTTATCCACCATTTTCGGAAAAAATAAATAAAAAAAGTTTCAATCCCGAAGCTGAGGCTCCATGACGGGTTTTCGTAAATCTGGCGATTCTGCGTGATGGAGAAAGTCTCCCTGCGTGTCCTCGTGAAGAGTTCTAGTCGATTGCGTTTCTGGAAAAATTTTTACCGACCATTTTCGGAAAAAAGAAACAAAAATAGTTTCGATCCCGGAGCTGGCGATTCTGCGTGATGGAGAAAGTCTCCCTGCGTGTCCTCGTGAAGAGTTCTAATCAATCGCGTTCCCGGATAAATTTTTATTCACCATTTTCTTAAAAAATAAATAAAAAAAGTTTCAGTCCCGAAGCTGGCGATTCTGCGTGATGGAGAAAGTCTCCCTGCGTGCCCTCGTGAAGAGTTCTAGTCAATCGCGTTCCCGGATAAATTTTTATCCACCATTTTCGGAAAAAATAAATAAAAAAAGTTTCAATCCCGAAGCTGAGGCTCCATGACGGGTTTTCGTAAATCTGGCGATTCTGCGTGATGGAGAAAGTCTCCCTGCGTGTCCTCGTGAAGAGTTCTAGTCGATTGCGTTTCTGGAAAAATTTTTACCGACCATTTTCGGAAAAAAGAAACAAAAATAGTTTCAATCCCGAAGCTGGCGATTCTGCGTGATGGAGAAAGTCTCCCTGCGTGTCCTCGTGAAGAGTTCTAATCAATCGCGTTCCCGGATAAATTTTTATTCACCATTTTCTTAAAAAATAAATAAAAAAAGTTTCAGTCCCGAAGCTGGCGATTCTGCGTGATGGAGAAAGTCTCCCTGCGTGCCCTCGTGAAGAGTTCTAGTCAATCGCGTTCCCGGATAAATTTTTATCCACCATTTTCGGAAAAAATAAATAAAAAAAGTTTCAATCCCGAAGCTGAGGCTCCATGACGGGTTTTCGTAAATCTGGCGATTCTGCGTGATGGAGAAAGTCTCCCTGCGTGTCCTCGTGAAGAGTTCTAGTCGATTGCGTTTCTGGAAAAATTTTTACCGACCATTTTCGGAAAAAAGAAACAAAAATAGTTTCGATCCCGAAGCTGGCGATTCTGCGTGATGGAGAAAGTCTCCCTGCGTGTCCTCGTGAAGAGTTCTAATCAATCGCGTTCCCGGATAAATTTTTATTCACCATTTTCTTAAAAAATAAATAAAAAAAGTTTCAGTCCCGAAGCTGGCGATTCTGCGTGATGGAGAAAGTCTCCCTGCGTGTCCTCGTGAAGAGTTCTAGTCGATTGCGTTTCTGGAACACTTTTTACCCACCATTTTCGAAGCTGAGGCCCCATGACGCATTTTCGTAGATCTGGCGATTCTGCATGATGGAGAAAATCTCCCTGCGTGCCCTCGTGAAGAGTTCTAATCAATCGCGTTCCCGGATAAATTTTTATTCACAATTTTCGGAAAAAATAAATAAAAAAAGTTTCAATCCCGAAGCTGAGGCCCCATGATGCGTTTTCGTAGATCTGGCGATTCTGCGTGATGGAGAAAGTCTCCCTGCGTGTCCTCGTGAAGAGTTCTAGTCGATTGCGTTTCTGGAAAAATTTTTACCGACCATTTTCGGAAAAAAGAAACAAAAATAGTTTCGATCCCGAAGCTGGCGATTCTGCGTGATGGAGAAAGTCTCCCTGCGTGTCCTCGTGAAGAGTTCTAATCAATCGCGTTCCCGGATAAATTTTTATTCACCATTTTCTTAAAAAATAAATAAAAAAAGTTTCAGTCCCGAAGCTGGCGATTCTGCGTGATGGAGAAAGTCTCCCTGCGTGCCCTCGTGAAGAGTTCTAGTCAATCGCGTTCCCGGATAAATTTTTATCCACCATTTTCGGAAAAAATAAATAAAAAAAGTTTCAATCCCGAAGCTGAGGCTCCATGACGGGTTTTCGTAAATCTGGCGATTCTGCGTGATGGAGAAAGTCTCCCTGCGTGTCCTCGTGAAGAGTTCTAGTCGATTGCGTTTCTGGAAAAATTTTTACCGACCATTTTCGGAAAAAAGAAACAAAAATAGTTTCGATGCCGAAGCTGGCGATTCTGCGTGATGGAGAAAGTCTCCCTGCGTGTCCTCGTGAAGAGTTCTAATCAATCGCGTTCCCGGATAAATTTTTATTCACCATTTTCTTAAAAAATAAATAAAAAAAGTTTCAGTCCCGAAGCTGGCGATTCTGCGTGATGGAGAAAGTCTCCCTGCGTGCCCTCGTGAAGAGTTCTAGTCAATCGCGTTCCCGGATAAATTTTTATCCACCATTTTCGGAAAAAATAAATAAAAAAAGTTTCAATCCCGAAGCTGAGGCTCCATGACGGGTTTTCGTAAATCTGGCGATTCTGCGTGATGGAGAAAGTCTCCCTGCGTGTCCTCGTGAAGAGTTCTAGTCGATTGCGTTTCTGGAAAAATTTTTACCGACCATTTTCGGAAAAAAGAAACAAAAATAGTTTCGATCCCGAAGCTGGCGATTCTGCGTGATGGAGAAAGTCTCCCTGCGTGTCCTCGTGAAGAGTTCTAATCAATCGCGTTCCCGGATAAATTTTTATTCACCATTTTCTTAAAAAATAAATAAAAAAAGTTTCAGTCCCGAAGCTGGCGATTCTGCGTGATGGAGAAAGTCTCCCTGCGTGTCCTCGTGAAGAGTTCTAGTCGATTGCGTTTCTGGAACACTTTTTACCCACCATTTTCGAAGCTGAGGCCCCATGACGCATTTTCGTAGATCTGGCGATTCTGCATGATGGAGAAAATCTCCCTGCGTGCCCTCGTGAAGAGTTCTAATCAATCGCGTTCCCGGATAAATTTTTATTCACAATTTTCGGAAAAAATAAATAAAAAAAGTTTCAATCCCGAAGCTGAGGCCCCATGATGCGTTTTCGTAGATCTGGCGATTCTGCGTGATGGAGAAAGTCTCCCTGCGTGTCCTCGTGAAGAGTTCTAGTCGATTGCGTTTCTGGAAAAATTTTTACCGACCATTTTCGGAAAAAAGAAACAAAAATAGTTTCGATCCCGAAGCTGGCGATTCTGCGTGATGGAGAAAGTCTCCCTGCGTGTCCTCGTGAAGAGTTCTAATCAATCGCGTTCCCGGATAAATTTTTATTCACCATTTTCTTAAAAAATAAATAAAAAAAGTTTCAGTCCCGAAGCTGGCGATTCTGCGTGATGGAGAAAGTCTCCCTGCGTGCCCTCGTGAAGAGTTCTAGTCAATCGCGTTCCCGGATAAATTTATATCCACCATTTTCGGAAAAAATAAATAAAAAAAGTTTCAATCCCGAAGCTGAGGCTCCATGACGGGTTTTCGTAAATCTGGCGATTCTGCGTGATGGAGAAAGTCTCCCTGCGTGTCCTCGTGAAGAGTTCTAGTCGATTGCGTTTCTGGAAAAATTTTTACCGACCATTTTCGGAAAAAAGAAACAAAAATAGTTTCGATCCCGAAGCTGGCGATTCTGCGTGATGGAGAAAGTCTCCCTGCGTGTCCTCGTGAAGAGTTCTAATCAATCGCGTTCCCGGATAAATTTTTATTCACCATTTTCTTAAAAAATAAATAAAAAAAGTTTCAGTCCCGAAGCTGGCGATTCTGCGTGATGGAGAAAGTCTCCCTGCGTGCCCTCGTGAAGAGTTCTAGTCAATCGCGTTCCCGGATAAATTTTTATCCACCATTTTCGGAAAAAATAAATAAAAAAAGTTTCAATCCCGAAGCTGAGGCTCCATGACGGGTTTTCGTAAATCTGGCGATTCTGCGTGATGGAGAAAGTCTCCCTGCGTGTCCTCGTGAAGAGTTCTAGTCGATTGCGTTTCTGGAAAAATTTTTACCGACCATTTTCGGAAAAAAGAAACAAAAATAGTTTCGATCCCGAAGCTGGCGATTCTGCGTGATGGAGAAAGTCTCCCTGCGTGTCCTCGTGAAGAGTTCTAATCAATCGCGTTCCCGGATAAATTTTTATTCACCATTTTCTTAAAAAATAAATAAAAAAAGTTTCAGTCCCGAAGCTGGCGATTCTGCGTGATGGAGAAAGTCTCCCTGCGTGCCCTCGTGAAGAGTTCTAGTCAATCGCGTTCCCGGATAAATTTTTATCCACCATTTTCGGAAAAAATAAATAAAAAAAGTTTCAATCCCGAAGCTGAGGCTCCATGACGGGTTTTCGTAAATCTGGCGATTCTGCGTGATGGAGAAAGTCTCCCTGCGTGTCCTCGTGAAGAGTTCTAGTCGATTGCGTTTCTGGAAAAATTTTTACCGACCATTTTCGGAAAAAAGAAACAAAAATAGTTTCGATCCCGAAGCTGGCGATTCTGCGTGATGGAGAAAGTCTCCCTGCGTGTCCTCGTGAAGAGTTCTAATCAATCGCGTTCCCGGATAAATTTTTATTCACCATTTTCTTAAAAAATAAATAAAAAAAGTTTCAGTCCCGAAGCTGGCGATTCTGCGTGATGGAGAAAGTCTCCCTGCGTGCCCTCGTGAAGAGTTCTAGTCAATCGCGTTCCCGGATAAATTTTTATCCACCATTTTCGGAAAAAATAAATAAAAAAAGTTTCAATCCCGAAGCTGAGGCTCCATGACGGGTTTTCGTAAATCTGGCGATTCTGCGTGATGGAGAAAGTCTCCCTGCGTGTCCTCGTGAAGAGTTCTAGTCGATTGCGTTTCTGGAAAAATTTTTACCGACCATTTTCGGAAAAAAGAAACAAAAATAGTTTCGATCCCGGAGCTGGCGATTCTGCGTGATGGAGAAAGTCTCCCTGCGTGTCCTCGTGAAGAGTTCTAATCAATCGCGTTCCCGGATAAATTTTTATTCACCATTTTCTTAAAAAATAAATAAAAAAAGTTTCAGTCCCGAAGCTGGCGATTCTGCGTGATGGAGAAAGTCTCCCTGCGTGCCCTCGTGAAGAGTTCTAGTCAATCGCGTTCCCGGATAAATTTTTATCCACCATTTTCGGAAAAAATAAATAAAAAAAGTTTCAATCCCGAAGCTGAGGCTCCATGACGGGTTTTCGTAAATCTGGCGATTCTGCGTGATGGAGAAAGTCTCCCTGCGTGTCCTCGTGAAGAGTTCTAATCAATCGCGTTCCCGGATAAATTTTTATTCACAATTTTCGGAAAAAATAAATAAAAAAAGTTTCAATCCCGAAGCTGAGGCCCCATGATGCGTTTTCGTAGATCTGGCGATTCTGCGTGATGGAGAAAGTCTCCCTGCGTGTCCTCGTGAAGAGTTCTAGTCGATTGCGTTTCTGGAAAAATTTTTACCGACCATTTTCGGAAAAAAGAAACAAAAATAGTTTCGATCCCGAAGCTGGCGATTCTGCGTGATGGAGAAAGTCTCCCTGCGTGCCCTCGTGAAGAGTTCTAGTCAATCGCGTTCCCGGAAAAATTTTTATCCACCATTTTCGGAAAAAATAAATAAAAAAAGTTTCAATCCCGAAGCTGAGGCTCCATGACGGGTTTTCGTAAATCTGGCGATTCTGCGTGATGGAGAAAGTCTCCCTGCGTGTCCTCGTGAAGAGTTCTAGTCGATTGCGTTTCTGGAAAAATTTTTACCGACCATTTTCGGAAAAAAGAAACAAAAATAGTTTCGATGCCGAAGCTGGCGATTCTGCGTGATGGAGAAAGTCTCCCTGCGTGTCCTCGTGAAGAGTTCTAATCAATCGCGTTCCCGGATAAATTTTTATTCACCATTTTCTTAAAAAATAAATAAAAAAAGTTTCAGTCCCGAAGCTGGCGATTCTGCGTGATGGAGAAAGTCTCCCTGCGTGTCCTCGTGAAGAGTTCTAGTCGATTGCGTTTCTGGAACACTTTTTACCCACCATTTTCGAAGCTGAGGCCCCATGACGCATTTTCGTAGATCTGGCGATTCTGCATGATGGAGAAAATCTCCCTGCGTGCCCTCGTGAAGAGTTCTAATCAATCGCGTTCCCGGATAAATTTTTATTCACAATTTTCGGAAAAAATAAATAAAAAAAGTTTCAATCCCGAAGCTGAGGCCCCATGATGCGTTTTCGTAGATCTGGCGATTCTGCGTGATGGAGAAAGTCTCCCTGCGTGTCCTCGTGAAGAGTTCTAGTCGATTGCGTTTCTGGAAAAATTTTTACCGACCATTTTCGGAAAAAAGAAACAAAAATAGTTTCAATCCCGAAGCTGGCGATTCTGCGTGATGGAGAAAGTCTCCCTGCGTGTCCTCGTGAAGAGTTCTAATCAATCGCGTTCCCGGATAAATTTTTATTCACCATTTTCTTAAAAAATAAATAAAAAAAGTTTCAGTCCCGAAGCTGGCGATTCTGCGTGATGGAGAAAGTCTCCCTGCGTGCCCTCGTGAAGAGTTCTAGTCAATCGCGTTCCCGGATAAATTTTTATCCACCATTTTCGGAAAAAATAAATAAAAAAAGTTTCAATCCCGAAGCTGAGGCTCCATGACGGGTTTTCGTAAATCTGGCGATTCTGCGTGATGGAGAAAGTCTCCCTGCGTGTCCTCGTGAAGAGTTCTAGTCGATTGCGTTTCTGGAAAAATTTTTACCGACCATTTTCGGAAAAAAGAAACAAAAATAGTTTCAATCCCGAAGCTGGCGATTCTGCGTGATGGAGAAAGTCTCCCTGCGTGTCCTCGTGAAGAGTTCTAATCAATCGCGTTCCCGGATAAATTTTTATTCACCATTTTCTTAAAAAATAAATAAAAAAAGTTTCAGTCCCGAAGCTGGCGATTCTGCGTGATGGAGAAAGTCTCCCTGCGTGTCCTCGTGAAGAGTTCTAGTCGATTGCGTTTCTGGAACACTTTTTACCCACCATTTTCGAAGCTGAGGCCCCATGACGCATTTTCGTAGATCTGGCGATTCTGCATGATGGAGAAAATCTCCCTGCGTGCCCTCGTGAAGAGTTCTAATCAATCGCGTTCCCGGATAAATTTTTATTCACAATTTTCGGAAAAAATAAATAAAAAAAGTTTCAATCCCGAAGCTGAGGCCCCATGATGCGTTTTCGTAGATCTGGCGATTCTGCGTGATGGAGAAAGTCTCCCTGCGTGTCCTCGTGAAGAGTTCTAGTCGATTGCGTTTCTGGAAAAATTTTTACCGACCATTTTCGGAAAAAAGAAACAAAAATAGTTTCGATCCCGAAGCTGGCGATTCTGCGTGATGGAGAAAGTCTCCCTGCGTGTCCTCGTGAAGAGTTCTAATCAATCGCGTTCCCGGATAAATTTTTATTCACCATTTTCTTAAAAAATAAATAAAAAAAGTTTCAGTCCCGAAGCTGGCGATTCTGCGTGATGGAGAAAGTCTCCCTGCGTGCCCTCGTGAAGAGTTCTAGTCAATCGCGTTCCCGGATAAATTTTTATCCACCATTTTCGGAAAAAATAAATAAAAAAAGTTTCAATCCCGAAGCTGAGGCTCCATGACGGGTTTTCGTAAATCTGGCGATTCTGCGTGATGGAGAAAGTCTCCCTGCGTGTCCTCGTGAAGAGTTCTAGTCGATTGCGTTTCTGGAAAAATTTTTACCGACCATTTTCGGAAAAAAGAAACAAAAATAGTTTCAATCCCGAAGCTGGCGATTCTGCGTGATGGAGAAAGTCTCCCTGCGTGTCCTCGTGAAGAGTTCTAATCAATCGCGTTCCCGGATAAATTTTTATTCACCATTTTCTTAAAAAATAAATAAAAAAAGTTTCAGTCCCGAAGCTGGCGATTCTGCGTGATGGAGAAAGTCTCCCTGCGTGCCCTCGTGAAGAGTTCTAGTCAATCGCGTTCCCGGATAAATTTTTATCCACCATTTTCGGAAAAAATAAATAAAAAAAGTTTCAATCCCGAAGCTGAGGCTCCATGACGGGTTTTCGTAAATCTGGCGATTCTGCGTGATGGAGAAAGTCTCCCTGCGTGTCCTCGTGAAGAGTTCTAGTCGATTGCGTTTCTGGAAAAATTTTTACCGACCATTTTCGGAAAAAAGAAACAAAAATAGTTTCGATCCCGAAGCTGGCGATTCTGCGTGATGGAGAAAGTCTCCCTGCGTGTCCTCGTGAAGAGTTCTAATCAATCGCGTTCCCGGATAAATTTTTATTCACCATTTTCTTAAAAAATAAATAAAAAAAGTTTCAGTCCCGAAGCTGGCGATTCTGCGTGATGGAGAAAGTCTCCCTGCGTGTCCTCGTGAAGAGTTCTAGTCGATTGCGTTTCTGGAACACTTTTTACCCACCATTTTCGAAGCTGAGGCCCCATGACGCATTTTCGTAGATCTGGCGATTCTGCATGATGGAGAAAATCTCCCTGCGTGCCCTCGTGAAGAGTTCTAATCAATCGCGTTCCCGGATAAATTTTTATTCACAATTTTCGGAAAAAATAAATAAAAAAAGTTTCAATCCCGAAGCTGAGGCCCCATGATGCGTTTTCGTAGATCTGGCGATTCTGCGTGATGGAGAAAGTCTCCCTGCGTGTCCTCGTGAAGAGTTCTAGTCGATTGCGTTTCTGGAAAAATTTTTACCGACCATTTTCGGAAAAAAGAAACAAAAATAGTTTCGATCCCGAAGCTGGCGATTCTGCGTGATGGAGAAAGTCTCCCTGCGTGTCCTCGTGAAGAGTTCTAATCAATCGCGTTCCCGGATAAATTTTTATTCACCATTTTCTTAAAAAATAAATAAAAAAAGTTTCAGTCCCGAAGCTGGCGATTCTGCGTGATGGAGAAAGTCTCCCTGCGTGCCCTCGTGAAGAGTTCTAGTCAATCGCGTTCCCGGATAAATTTTTATCCACCATTTTCGGAAAAAATAAATAAAAAAAGTTTCAATCCCGAAGCTGAGGCTCCATGACGGGTTTTCGTAAATCTGGCGATTCTGCGTGATGGAGAAAGTCTCCCTGCGTGTCCTCGTGAAGAGTTCTAGTCGATTGCGTTTCTGGAAAAATTTTTACCGACCATTTTCGGAAAAAAGAAACAAAAATAGTTTGGATCCCGAAGCTGGCGATTCTGCGTGATGGAGAAAGTCTCCCTGCGTGTCCTCGTGAAGAGTTCTAATCAATCGCGTTCCCGGATAAATTTTTATTCACCATTTTCTTAAAAAATAAATAAAAAAAGTTTCAGTCCCGAAGCTGGCGATTCTGCGTGATGGAGAAAGTCTCCCTGCGTGTCCTCGTGAAGAGTTCTAGTCGATTGCGTTTCTGGAACACTTTTTACCCACCATTTTCGAAGCTGAGGCCCCATGACGCATTTTCGTAGATCTGGCGATTCTGCATGATGGAGAAAGTCTCCCTGCGTGTCCTCGTGAAGAGTTCTAGTCGATTGCGTTTCTGGAAAAATTTTTACCGACCATTTTCGGAAAAAAGAAACAAAAATAGTTTCAATCCCGAAGCTGAGGCTCTATGACGCGTTTTCGTAGATCTGGCGATTCTGCGTGATGGAGAAAGTCTCCCTGCGTGTCCTCGTGAAGAGTTCTAGTCGATTGCGTTTCTGGAAAAATTTTTACCGACCATTTTCGGAAAAAAGAAACAAAAATAGTTTCGATCCCGAAGCTGGCGATTCTGCGTGATGGAGAAAGTCTCCCTGCGTGTCCTCGTGAAGAGTTCTAATCAATCGCGTTCCCGGATAAATTTTTATTCACCATTTTCTTAAAAAATAAATAAAAAAAGTTTCAGTCCCGAAGCTGGCGATTCTGCGTGATGGAGAAAGTCTCCCTGCGTGCCCTCGTGAAGAGTTCTAGTCAATCGCGTTCCCGGATAAATTTTTACCGACCATTTTCGGAAAAAAGAAACAAAAATAGTTTCGATCCCGAAGCTGGCGATTCTGCGTGATGGAGAAAGTCTCCCTGCGTGTCCTCGTGAAGAGTTCTAATCAATCGCGTTCCCGGATAAATTTTTATTCACCATTTTCTTAAAAAATAAATAAAAAAAGTTTCAGTCCCGAAGCTGGCGATTCTGCGTGATGGAGAAAGTCTCCCTGCGTGTCCTCGTGAAGAGTTCTAGTCGATTGCGTTTCTGGAACACTTTTTACCCACCATTTTCGAAGCTGAGGCCCCATGACGCATTTTCGTAGATCTGGCGATTCTGCATGATGGAGAAAATCTCCCTGCGTGCCCTCGTGAAGAGTTCTAATCAATCGCGTTCCCGGATAAATTTTTATTCACAATTTTCGGAAAAAATAAATAAAAAAAGTTTCAATCCCGAAGCTGAGGCCCCATGATGCGTTTTCGTAGATCTGGCGATTCTGCGTGATGGAGAAAGTCTCCCTGCGTGTCCTCGTGAAGAGTTCTAGTCGATTGCGTTTCTGGAAAAATTTTTACCGACCATTTTCGGAAAAAAGAAACAAAAATAGTTTCAATCCCGAAGCTGGCGATTCTGCGTGATGGAGAAAGTCTCCCTGCGTGTCCTCGTGAAGAGTTCTAATCAATCGCGTTCCCGGATAAATTTTTATTCACCATTTTCTTAAAAAATAAATAAAAAAAGTTTCAGTCCCGAAGCTGGCGATTCTGCGTGATGGAGAAAGTCTCCCTGCGTGCCCTCGTGAAGAGTTCTAGTCAATCGCGTTCCCGGATAAATTTTTATCCACCATTTTCGGAAAAAATAAATAAAAAAAGTTTCAATCCCGAAGCTGAGGCTCCATGACGGGTTTTCGTAAATCTGGCGATTCTGCGTGATGGAGAAAGTCTCCCTGCGTGTCCTCGTGAAGAGTTCTAGTCGATTGCGTTTCTGGAAAAATTTTTACCGACCATTTTCGGAAAAAAGAAACAAAAATAGTTTCAATCCCGAAGCTGGCGATTCTGCGTGATGGAGAAAGTCTCCCTGCGTGTCCTCGTGAAGAGTTCTAATCAATCGCGTTCCCGGATAAATTTTTATTCACCATTTTCTTAAAAAATAAATAAAAAAAGTTTCAGTCCCGAAGCTGGCGATTCTGCGTGATGGAGAAAGTCTCCCTGCGTGTCCTCGTGAAGAGTTCTAGTCGATTGCGTTTCTGGAACACTTTTTACCCACCATTTTCGAAGCTGAGGCCCCATGACGCATTTTCGTAGATCTGGCGATTCTGCATGATGGAGAAAATCTCCCTGCGTGCCCTCGTGAAGAGTTCTAATCAATCGCGTTCCCGGATAAATTTTTATTCACAATTTTCGGAAAAAATAAATAAAAAAAGTTTCAATCCCGAAGCTGAGGCCCCATGATGCGTTTTCGTAGATCTGGCGATTCTGCGTGATGGAGAAAGTCTCCCTGCGTGTCCTCGTGAAGAGTTCTAGTCGATTGCGTTTCTGGAAAAATTTTTACCGACCATTTTCGGAAAAAAGAAACAAAAATAGTTTCAATCCCGAAGCTGGCGATTCTGCGTGATGGAGAAAGTCTCCCTGCGTGTCCTCGTGAAGAGTTCTAATCAATCGCGTTCCCGGATAAATTTTTATTCACCATTTTCTTAAAAAATAAATAAAAAAAGTTTCAGTCCCGAAGCTGGCGATTCTGCGTGATGGAGAAAGTCTCCCTGCGTGCCCTCGTGAAGAGTTCTAGTCAATCGCGTTCCCGGATAAATTTTTATCCACCATTTTCGGAAAAAATAAATAAAAAAAGTTTCAATCCCGAAGCTGAGGCTCCATGACGGGTTTTCGTAAATCTGGCGATTCTGCGTGATGGAGAAAGTCTCCCTGCGTGTCCTCGTGAAGAGTTCTAGTCGATTGCGTTTCTGGAAAAATTTTTACCGACCATTTTCGGAAAAAAGAAACAAAAATAGTTTCAATCCCGAAGCTGGCGATTCTGCGTGATGGAGAAAGTCTCCCTGCGTGTCCTCGTGAAGAGTTCTAATCAATCGCGTTCCCGGATAAATTTTTATTCACCATTTTCTTAAAAAATAAATAAAAAAAGTTTCAGTCCCGAAGCTGGCGATTCTGCGTGATGGAGAAAGTCTCCCTGCGTGTCCTCGTGAAGAGTTCTAGTCGATTGCGTTTCTGGAACACTTTTTACCCACCATTTTCGAAGCTGAGGCCCCATGACGCATTTTCGTAGATCTGGCGATTCTGCATGATGGAGAAAATCTCCCTGCGTGCCCTCGTGAAGAGTTCTAATCAATCGCGTTCCCGGATAAATTTTTATTCACAATTTTCGGAAAAAATAAATAAAAAAAGTTTCAATCCCGAAGCTGAGGCCCCATGATGCGTTTTCGTAGATCTGGCGATTCTGCGTGATGGAGAAAGTCTCCCTGCGTGTCCTCGTGAAGAGTTCTAGTCGATTGCGTTTCTGGAAAAATTTTTACCGACCATTTTCGGAAAAAAGAAACAAAAATAGTTTCGATCCCGAAGCTGGCGATTCTGCGTGATGGAGAAAGTCTCCCTGCGTGTCCTCGTGAAGAGTTCTAATCAATCGCGTTCCCGGATAAATTTTTATTCACCATTTTCTTAAAAAATAAATAAAAAAAGTTTCAGTCCCGAAGCTGGCGATTCTGCGTGATGGAGAAAGTCTCCCTGCGTGCCCTCGTGAAGAGTTCTAGTCAATCGCGTTCCCGGATAAATTTTTATCCACCATTTTCGGAAAAAATAAATAAAAAAAGTTTCAATCCCGAAGCTGAGGCTCCATGACGGGTTTTCGTAAATCTGGCGATTCTGCGTGATGGAGAAAGTCTCCCTGCGTGTCCTCGTGAAGAGTTCTAGTCGATTGCGTTTCTGGAAAAATTTTTACCGACCATTTTCGGAAAAAAGAAACAAAAATAGTTTCGATCCCGAAGCTGGCGATTCTGCTCGATGGAGAAAGTCTCCCTGCGTGTCCTCGTGAAGAGTTCTAATCAATCGCGTTCCCGGATAAATTTTTATTCACCATTTTCTTAAAAAATAAATAAAAAAAGTTTCAGTCCCGAAGCTGGCGATTCTGCGTGATGGAGAAAGTCTCCCTGCGTGCCCTCGTGAAGAGTTCTAGTCAATCGCGTTCCCGGATAAATTTTTATCCACCATTTTCGGAAAAAATAAATAAAAAAAGTTTCAATCCCGAAGCTGAGGCTCCATGACGGGTTTTCGTAAATCTGGCGATTCTGCGTGATGGAGAAAGTCTCCCTGCGTGTCCTCGTGAAGAGTTCTAGTCGATTGCGTTTCTGGAAAAATTTTTACCGACCATTTTCGGAAAAAAGAAACAAAAATAGTTTCGATCCCGAAGCTGGCGATTCTGCGTGATGGAGAAAGTCTCCCTGCGTGTCCTCGTGAAGAGTTCTAATCAATCGCGTTCCCGGATAAATTTTTATTCACCATTTTCTTAAAAAATAAATAAAAAAAGTTTCAGTCCCGAAGCTGGCGATTCTGCGTGATGGAGAAAGTCTCCCTGCGTGTCCTCGTGAAGAGTTCTAATCAATCGCGTTCCCGGATAAATTTTTATTCACCATTTTCTTAAAAAATAAATAAAAAAAGTTTCAGTCCCGAAGCTGGCGATTCTGCGTGATGGAGAAAGTCTCCCTGCGTGTCCTCGTGAAGAGTTCTAGTCGATTGCGTTTCTGGAACACTTTTTACCCACCATTTTCGAAGCTGAGGCCCCATGACGCATTTTCGTAGATCTGGCGATTCTGCATGATGGAGAAAATCTCCCTGCGTGCCCTCGTGAAGAGTTCTAATCAATCGCGTTCCCGGATAAATTTTTATTCACAATTTTCGGAAAAAATAAATAAAAAAAGTTTCAATCCCGAAGCTGAGGCCCCATGATGCGTTTTCGTAGATCTGGCGATTCTGCGTGATGGAGAAAGTCTCCCTGCGTGTCCTCGTGAAGAGTTCTAGTCGATTGCGTTTCTGGAAAAATTTTTACCGACCATTTTCGGAAAAAAGAAACAAAAATAGTTTCGATCCCGAAGCTGGCGATTCTGCGTGATGGAGAAAGTCTCCCTGCGTGTCCTCGTGAAGAGTTCTAATCAATCGCGTTCCCGGATAAATTTTTATTCACCATTTTCTTAAAAAATAAATAAAAAAAGTTTCAGTCCCGAAGCTGGCGATTCTGCGTGATGGAGAAAGTCTCCCTGCGTGCCCTCGTGAAGAGTTCTAGTCAATCGCGTTCCCGGATAAATTTTTATCCACCATTTTCGGAAAAAATAAATAAAAAAAGTTTCAATCCCGAAGCTGAGGCTCCATGACGGGTTTTCGTAAATCTGGCGATTCTGCGTGATGGAGAAAGTCTCCCTGCGTGTCCTCGTGAAGAGTTCTAGTCGATTGCGTTTCTGGAAAAATTTTTACCGACCATTTTCGGAAAAAAGAAACAAAAATAGTTTCAATCCCGAAGCTGGCGATTCTGCGTGATGGAGAAAGTCTCCCTGCGTGTCCTCGTGAAGAGTTCTAATCAATCGCGTTCCCGGATAAATTTTTATTCACCATTTTCTTAAAAAATAAATAAAAAAAGTTTCAGTCCCGAAGCTGGCGATTCTGCGTGATGGAGAAAGTCTCCCTGCGTGCCCTCGTGAAGAGTTCTAGTCAATCGCGTTCCCGGATAAATTTTTATCCACCATTTTCGGAAAAAATAAATAAAAAAAGTTTCAATCCCGAAGCTGAGGCTCCATGACGGGTTTTCGTAAATCTGGCGATTCTGCGTGATGGAGAAAGTCTCCCTGCGTGTCCTCGTGAAGAGTTCTAGTCGATTGCGTTTCTGGAAAAATTTTTACCGACCATTTTCGGAAAAAAGAAACAAAAATAGTTTCGATCCCGAAGCTGGCGATTCTGCGTGATGGAGAAAGTCTCCCTGCGTGTCCTCGTGAAGAGTTCTAATCAATCGCGTTCCCGGATAAATTTTTATTCACCATTTTCTTAAAAAATAAATAAAAAAAGTTTCAGTCCCGAAGCTGGCGATTCTGCGTGATGGAGAAAGTCTCCCTGCGTGTCCTCGTGAAGAGTTCTAGTCGATTGCGTTTCTGGAACACTTTTTACCCACCATTTTCGAAGCTGAGGCCCCATGACGCATTTTCGTAGATCTGGCGATTCTGCATGATGGAGAAAATCTCCCTGCGTGCCCTCGTGAAGAGTTCTAATCAATCGCGTTCCCGGATAAATTTTTATTCACAATTTTCGGAAAAAATAAATAAAAAAAGTTTCAATCCCGAAGCTGAGGCCCCATGATGCGTTTTCGTAGATCTGGCGATTCTGCGTGATGGAGAAAGTCTCCCTGCGTGTCCTCGTGAAGAGTTCTAGTCGATTGCGTTTCTGGAAAAATTTTTACCGACCATTTTCGGAAAAAAGAAACAAAAATAGTTTCGATCCCGAAGCTGGCGATTCTGCGTGATGGAGAAAGTCTCCCTGCGTGTCCTCGTGAAGAGTTCTAATCAATCGCGTTCCCGGATAAATTTTTATTCACCATTTTCTTAAAAAATAAATAAAAAAAGTTTCAGTCCCGAAGCTGGCGATTCTGCGTGATGGAGAAAGTCTCCCTGCGTGCCCTCGTGAAGAGTTCTAGTCAATCGCGTTCCCGGATAAATTTTTATCCACCATTTTCGGAAAAAATAAATAAAAAAAGTTTCAATCCCGAAGCTGAGGCTCCATGACGGGTTTTCGTAAATCTGGCGATTCTGCGTGATGGAGAAAGTCTCCCTGCGTGTCCTCGTGAAGAGTTCTAGTCGATTGCGTTTCTGGAAAAATTTTTACCGACCATTTTCGGAAAAAAGAAACAAAAATAGTTTGGATCCCGAAGCTGGCGATTCTGCGTGATGGAGAAAGTCTCCCTGCGTGTCCTCGTGAAGAGTTCTAATCAATCGCGTTCCCGGATAAATTTTTATTCACCATTTTCTTAAAAAATAAATAAAAAAAGTTTCAGTCCCGAAGCTGGCGATTCTGCGTGATGGAGAAAGTCTCCCTGCGTGTCCTCGTGAAGAGTTCTAGTCGATTGCGTTTCTGGAACACTTTTTACCCACCATTTTCGAAGCTGAGGCCCCATGACGCATTTTCGTAGATCTGGCGATTCTGCATGATGGAGAAAATCTCCCTGCGTGCCCTCGTGAAGAGTTCTAATCAATCGCGTTCCCGGATAAATTTTTATTCACAATTTTCGGAAAAAATAAATAAAAAAAGTTTCAATCCCGAAGCTGAGGCCCCATGATGCGTTTTCGTAGATCTGGCGATTCTGCGTGATGGAGAAAGTCTCCCTGCGTGTCCTCGTGAAGAGTTCTAGTCGATTGCGTTTCTGGAAAAATTTTTACCGACCATTTTCGGAAAAAAGAAACAAAAATAGTTTCAATCCCGAAGCTGGCGATTCTGCGTGATGGAGAAAGTTTCCCTGCGTGTCCTCGTGAAGAGTTCTAATCAATCGCGTTCCCGGATAAATTTTTATTCACCATTTTCTTAAAAAATAAATAAAAAAAGTTTCAGTCCCGAAGCTGGCGATTCTGCGTGATGGAGAAAGTCTCCCTGCGTGTCCTCGTGAAGAGTTCTAGTCGATTGCGTTTCTGGAACACTTTTTACCCACCATTTTCGAAGCTGAGGCCCCATGACGCATTTTCGTAGATCTGGCGATTCTGCATGATGGAGAAAGTCTCCCTGCGTGTCCTCGTGAAGAGTTCTAGTCGATTGCGTTTCTGGAAAAATTTTTACCGACCATTTTCGGAAAAAAGAAACAAAAATAGTTTCAATCCCGAAGCTGAGGCTCTATGACGCGTTTTCGTAGATCTGGCGATTCTGCGTGATGGAGAAAGTCTCCCTGCGTGCCCTCGTGAAGAGTTCCAGTCGATTGCGTTTCTGGAAAAATTTTTACCGACCATTTTCGGAAAAAAGAAACAAAAATAGTTTCAATCCCGAAGCTGAGGCTCTATGACGCGTTTTCGTAGATCTGGCGATTCTGCGTGATGGAGAAAGTCTCCCTGCGTGCCCTCGTGAAGAGTTCTAGTCAATCGCGTTCCCGGATAAATTTTTATCCACCATTTTCGGAAAAAAGAAATAAAAATAGTTTCAATCCCGAAGCTGAGGCTCTATGACGCGCGAAACAATTTTTTTTAATGAACTCAGGCTCGCAAACCATTTTGTATGTAAGAAAAACTGAAAAGAAAAATTTAGATTTGACCGTCGCCATGCAACGTCCTTAAACAAAAACAAAAACTCCAAGTTCAAAGAATAAAAAGGGAATAGGGATTGCCAGGCTCTCCGATACAAAAGGATTAAATTCGGTGCAACAGAAGCGTCAAGATGTTCACATCCGGCGACATTGAATAAAGACCAAACGCGTTACGGTTAATAGAATTTCAATTTATTATGTTTTCCTAGCCGTCAGTGTCTTGTTTCTCATTTACAAAGGTATCATATGGATTGTATCAATAATAGTAATAATGACAATGATAATAATGATGAGAATCAATAATGAACATATGAGTCAATCAATTCAATCAACCAATCGATAATTAATCATTTTTATGATTAAAAATATAGAATAGTAATCGTTTACGTATAATAATAATTATCATAATAGCAGAAATAATAATATTAATAATAATAATAATAATATTGATAATTTTAATCATAATAATATTTTGTCTACGTCTGATCCATGCGTAGTATCCACTATAGTATATAATATTAATTATAGTCCTCGTAAGCGTCGCGTTTTACATTACAGTGTGTGTGTGTTTTTTTTAAATTGATTTCTTTATTTTGTTTTCTGGTTATTTTTTTTTTTTTTCGTTTGATGTTTATTACAATTTGGAATTGCTCGTCTGCGATGAGGGATTAGTCTGGTAGAGGCTTTAAATGCTCAAGCTTTATTGGTTTGTTTGTTGCTTCGCAGCGCAGAGATTATTCGTCGCGCTGTTTCGATATCGATAAGCATTATTATTTAATAATAATCGCCCAATCGTCGACTAATTAATTTTTGATCGCATCATGTACAATTTGTTGCTCCCTCTCGCTTTTATTTTTTTATTCCCTTGGCTCTTTCTCGCCTGCGCTTGGCTTCTCATCGTTCTTCATTTTTCGCAACTCCTGACTAGAATCTGTACTGGACATCGCGACTACTCGGTAGATCGTCCCTCACATTTCGCCCTCACTTTTATCTGCTCCAACTTTTAGTTCGCTGCTTTACTCGTAGGCTATCAATTCTTCATTTCTTTTTTTTTTCTTTAGTGTGTTTTTTTTTTGTCGTTTTCTCGTTTTTAATTTACACGCACATTTATAGAAACATTCGATTGTACAACAAGCGTGGAAATGTGGAAAGCGTCCTCTCTCTCTCTCTCTCTCTCTCTTCCTCTCTCGTACACTCTCTTCCCTCTTTTTCTCCTTTGCATCCTCCATTCATCTCCAGCTACTCCACGCTTTTTATTCCTTTTTTTCTCTCTCCCTCCCTCCCTCCCTCTCTCTCTCTTTCTCTTTCTGCTATTCTTTTGTTCATTTTAATTAAACGTAAGTTATTACGATTATTTTGTTTCGTTTGTTTCGTAGAGGTATACATTTCGCATGTTCTACATTCACGTTACTCGTTTCGTCTCTACGTGTAGTATTATTGTTATTTCTTTATTCATACTGTGTATAATATAGTTATCTATAGTGTCGATAACAACAAGAGCCGGAGAAAGCTAAGAGCCCAGCAAACCCAAAAGGATGGAATTTTTCCATCCGCGTTATTCGATACGATATGCAGTGAGAATAAAATTCATTCTGTGTGCTTGTGTCAATTTTTCTTGATTTTTTGATGCAAGTGAAAAAAAAAAAACAAAAACAACGAAAAAAAAAAAACTATACTTGAATTTGGGGAAGGAATTTTGTCGAATATTTGTAAATTGAGAAAAACTGCTTTCGAATAACAATACCGACAAGACCTCGATTTGGATTAATGGACACAGAGTTTCGTTTGAATCGACTGGGAATTTTTGCACAATTCATTTCTCCAAGTATCGATTTTTTTGAAATTTAATGAAGAATTTTCTCTGTGTAGGATTTTATTATAATGATCGAAAGAGAGCATTAACATGTGCGGTTGATACCATCTAGTCTGCATGACGTTATCGGCGAGATAACAGGTGCTGGAAGAGAGATTCATTAGGCCTTTAATTATTGTACCCGATAAAGTGCGTAGGCCACGGAATATCTACACCAAGAGAATAACTGCATCTTCGTAACGAAAAATTGATGAAGGAGGTTGGATCACGAAATCAAAATAATTAGAATTTGATAAAATTTGTTGATAACATTCTTTGGCATAGAAACACAAATTTTTTCCAAATTTTTTACCACATGGTTATCGAATAATTGAGCGTTAAATCGAACTTCTTATGCACGAGATATATACCTGTATATATATGTAAACTTTATGCTTATACACGTAAACTTTAGTGTTCAGTTACTCGAGTACTAAGTGGTGGAAAAATCTAAAAAAATTTGTATTGTCATATATATTATTAAAGAATACATTTGCCAAATTTGATTAAATTGTTATTTTTTAAAATTTTTAAATGTTTTTAATATGGTTTAGCATGGCAACATTGTATCGTCGTGATCCAACCTCCTTAATATCTCGCCAAAGAAAAGTCGAAAAAAAAGAAGAAATTATCAAGGTTTTGATAAGTAAAAACTTTTGTTTTGTCTGATTGAATAATGGACAAGCGTGAAATGTTGTCGAACGAAAGTAAAAAACATTTCTAACGTCTATTAGTTTTGATAAAATTCTCGAAATGAAAAGTATTTGTATTCCAGTCTTCCTCCTTTCTCCATCTCCGATCATTACGTTATGTATATACCTACCTATCTACCTATCCAACTACTAGCCCCTTATACGCTTTTTCATTGTCTGCCTATTTATATAATATTTATATACGAATGAACGAAGAATAATGCCCGATGAGAACGTGCAAAAACGCAGTGTTTGATCGTGGCATTTCGTTATTGATAATCCATACGTCATCTAATCAACTTGATCAATAGAAGTAGTACCACTTGGTGTATCTTGTTTATTCTTTGTTCATTTATCATTTTGTGCCAGCATTTACACGTACACCCTATTATTGTATCAGTTAGTCGTAACGCGTGATTCGGATAAAACATTATTCGCTCGCAACGTCTTGATATAGAATTTCGTCATTTTTAAATGGACATCCTCATGCAAAAAGGATGGTGTTATTACACTGTCACTTTTTTTCATTTCTTCAATATTTTCTCGCATTTTGTTGTTGTATGTTTTTGATATCATAAAATGCATTGTAGATAAATGTATGTAAAGTATTGTATATTACAATCTGAGAGATTCCTTTTAATAATATATTTATTCCTTGCTTGTATATTGATGTTATTGTCCCTCGGTTCTATTAAGAGAGCTAAATCGTAATCTATGGTGTTTTTATCAGCGGGTTATGGAACCCTGGAATCATGTACTCCGGATGAAACGACAACGAGCGTGTAAAACATCCTTTTATTATACCAAAAACCGACAAACTTTATCTTCTTAACTGGAGGATGTACCGAGGTGTTTATTTAACCGAACGAATAAATACACTTTGTGATAGTTACGTCGAGGCGAAGAGTTTCGTAGACAGAATAGAGAACAACATTTTATTTATTATTTTTATTCCCAGTACCGAAACGATAAATTTTTAATGCTTTTTTCTCTTGGCAAAAGCTCCGACGTGAGGGCATCATAACGAATAATTAAAAATAGCATTTATTATGTACGATCGAAATTGTTTTTTTGTTTTTTTGTTTTTTTTTTGTTTTTTTGTTTTTTTTTTATATACCCATCGATAGAAAACATTTACTTTGCACGTCTTTAACATTATTGTACATTCTCGAATCGACTCAATTCCCTCAAGACTGAATAAAAAACAAGTGGTCTACATTTTAGACCGAAATTTTATCGATAGGCCTCGTAATTCCTTCATTTTTCTTCCTTTCGCTGTTTTTAACGCTCGAAGACAAAAGAAATACGAGGCCACGAGTTTATTCTCTAAAAAAACCCCGAGAGTCACGAGAGATGCGAGATTAACGAGAGACGCGTTACCATTGCGATTTTTACAAATCTCTCCCAAAACACTCACACACACACACATACACACACACGCACGCTCTCACTTAATTAAAGATCCGATCAATTATAGCCCCGAGGATTTGTTTTTTCTATCGTGAAAAAAGTGGTCACGGCTCAACAGTCGATTACACTCAATTAGCCTCGCATCATAGTCGAGCCGGAACGAACATGACTTTCGCGATCAAACATGCCAGAACGGTGCAAATTTTTTTTTTTTTTGCTGCTCATGTAAACCTTTGGCAATGGTGCCTGAATCTTTCTATTGAATCCCATTTTTTTTCCCGCTCTTTTGTAACGTTGGAGGATTTTTTGTACAATTTGGAGAATCTTTATTTCATAAATCCCAAAATAACTTTTTTTTGGGTTCGTAGTTTTTATACCCTCTTATGAAAATTGAAATGAAACAATAGTTGTTGAGGAATTAGTTAAATTTCTAGGACAAGCGTCCTAGGAATTTAATGAAGTTGAATGATTGTCCGCAGTGAACTAAGCCGAGCCAGGGAATTTGTATTTTTCTGCTTTGCCATGTTATGCCTAAAATAGAAACGAATGCTCAGGAACTTGAATTTTCAAAAAAATTTATTAAATCCTAATTTACTATGAAACGAGCAAGAATTCGTGGTTTTTGCGTAGGACTAATTTTGTAGATGACGTTGTGACGCACAACTTTTGTAGGAAGCATTTTTCCATAAATCTCATTCCAAAGCTAATAACACTCGACCAAAGATTTATGTTTATTTGCACCAATTTATCCCTTTCGTAAAACAGTGGCGACAATAGAAAAAATGCAATCGCATTCCTATGGGATTGAAAATAAGTGCAAATGAAAAAATTACACTGTTCTGGCATCCCTCGACATGCATGTACCATCCGACTGGACTACTCCGCGTAAATGATTCTTCAAAAATGAGATAAATCTCGTTGACAGACGATTTTTCGTTTATTATCATTTCAACATGTCGTTATTATCGACGTACTTTTTATTGCGGCTACACATTCGTAAGGTATATGTATAATATAATGTGTGTACGGTAAATATAAAGAGAGACGTGTCATACACGACTATGAATATATATACATACACTCGTGTATATATTTCGATATACATTGGAGCAAAACAGTTTTTTTTTTTTAAATTCTTAAATAACTCGAAACTTGTCGCAAGTTGGAGAAGGTAGAAACGAAGAAGGTAAAACATTCTCTCTGAGTGTTCCTCATACACGATTGATGACCCTCGCGCGGCTTGATATTTTATGGCGTCCCGAATGAAATGGGTCTTTTTGGTCCTGGCACAAATATCTCTCGAATTTGGAGAGAAAAAAATGGGAAAAAATTCTGGAATATTCTCCATTGATGCTACTTTGAGGTTTCGAGTAGTTATAGTCGTTGCATTTGTTTTATTTCAAAATGAAACGTTTTAAAAAACAATATATTCGAAAAAGATTTGTCGCTTGGGTCAAAAAGACCCATGTGATCCGCGAAGGGTTAATATGGGAATGTGTATTAGAGAGGATAACAGTTTGATTTGGACCTTCTCATTGATTCTCTAAACTCTTCGTATTCTCCATGTCCCTTTTAGACTCGTCCTTCATTTTTCTTTAATTCCATATTTCTGTAATATATAATATTTTTTCTTTCAAAATTTCATACAATTAGTTTTCGCCAAGTGCCCGGGCACGTGCACAATTGTACGAGTGTTGGGAACGTCCGCCTATACTTTTAGTTAAGTCATCGGACGAATCTCATTATAATGATGTGTGTGTTTTTTTTATATTTATTATTATTCATTATTTATTATTATTATTATTATATTTATATATATATATATATATTTTTTTTTACAATACTTTATATAATCGCCAGATTCCTGATGCCTTCAATAACGTTTTTAGGTTTCGATCTTTGTGAATAGAACGGAAAAGTGTCCAAATCACGACCTTCTTTTTCATCGTACACTCTATGTATACATAGTTAATAATTTTTCTTCTCTGCTCTTTCTCTCTCTATTCCTATTTTGTTTCTTCGTTACAGTAGTTCTATTATCATATTAGAGGAACAAGGATTTCGTTCTCTGCTCTCGCTCTCTCTCTCTCTCTCTCTCTCCTCCCTTTTCTCTTTTTCGTTCTGTCGCTTATTTCGTTTGTTTGTTTCTATAATTTGTTAATCGACTAATCAGTTCCTCAGGGTTGATGGGTGAATCAAAAGGTTCAAGGCAATAGGCTCGCTAAGTCCCTCGTATCTCTTGACGTTTTGCTTGGGGAGGAAGGGGAGAAGGAATGATGACGATGACGATGAGTGTTTGCAGGAAAAAGCACTAGACAATGTAAAACGCTTTTTGGAACAACTATGTGCGCGTCGTACACTCGCGATCAACCCGCCCCACGCACACCAGATCTCTTTCCAACTGTCATGCACATAATATACAAATAGTATGTAGGCTCTCAGAAATTGGACTGTAAAAATAGTACAAAGTATAATATAGAGATATCGAAAGAAATAATTTCGATCGAGGCGATCGAACATGACTAGAATTTTCATTTTTTTCTCTTTCCTTTGCTCCGTGTTCCTCACCACACAAAAGTTACTATTTCTTAGCTCGATTCAACTTATTCTCTTAATTCGGGTACGTGATATATTTATGACACTCAAGTTCGCAACGTTGAGCTCCAACGAAAAATACCTTTTTCTATTTATTGTTTGTTCAATTTTAAAAATCATGACAATTTTCCTACCGATTTTCTCTTTGGATCCTCAAAAAAATATCGTTTTATTTTTCTGACCAAATATTGAATCAGAATTTTAATAAAAACAACGAAATTTCGTTGCATTTCGATGTAAAATACATTTTTTGATTAATTTTAAAAACCATGACAATTTTCTCACACATTTTCAGTTTGGATCCTAAAAAAAGATGGTTTTATTGTCCTGACCAAATTTTGAATAAGAATCTCAATTAGAAAACATAATTTCGTTGCATTCCAATGAAAAATACTTTTTCTATTAATATTTTGTTCAATTTTAAAAACCATGACAATTTTCCTACCGATTTTCTCTTTGGATCCTCAAAAAAATATCGTTTTATTTTTCTGACCAAATATTGAATCAGAATTTTAATAAAAACAACGAAATTTCGTTGCATTCCGATGTAAAATACATTTTTTGATTAATTTCAAAAACCATGACAATTTTCTCACCCATTTTCAGTTTGGATGATAAAAAAAGATGGTTTTATTGTCCTGACCAAATTTTGAATAAGAATCTCAATTAGAAAACAAAATTTCGTTGCATTCCAATGAAAAAAAAACATTTTCTATTCATTTTTCGTTCAATTTAAAAAACCATGATAATTTTCTAACGAATTATGTGTTTAGAACCAAAAAGAAAAAATGGTTTTATTAACGTGACCAAATATGGAATCAGGATCTCAATAAAAAGAACGTTTCGTTGCATTCCAACGGTGCAAACTTCAACATAGCACGACACATTACTCCACTTGCTTATTCATTTCAATTTTTTCTTTTTTCATCTTCTCTTCCGTATCATCGAACAACTAAGATATAAAGGGACTCGACCGAACAATATCGAGACGTTTGGTAGGATTGGGATATTACAGAATAAGCGAGAACCAATGCGCAGATTAGCAGGAAGGTATAAGTAGGAAGAAAGAAGGGCAAAAATAGGTAGAGACTACCACATATTCACCGGATCCTCTTAATTGCTACTTAGAAACGAATTATTGCACAATAAATGAAGAATGGTAATCGGGAGTGTGTCTCTAATAAGTGGAAATATTTAATTCCTATAACCACGAAACTTGTTTCGATGTGTTAATTTATTAAGTTGCTCATTGTTTACCTCTCGTTAAAAATGTTATTTGTTTGGCCTGCAATCCTACGCTTTCTCTCATACTCTCTCCCGACTAAACAATGAAAAGAAGGATTGGTATATTTGAATAAATAGAGCATAAGGAATATCAAAATAAATATGCAATTTATTTAACTTAATAAATAGTTCATACACATTTAATGAACTACATATTTGTTTTGATCGTTCGCAATATCGCTGATAGATAAACGATTGTTAAGCAGAGACTAATATCAGCATCCCCGAGTATTCTCACGAAGAAAAACAACGAAAAGTTCATCAATAAGCTTGTGCAATGTGATAACAATAATGATTAATAATGTATAAAGTAAAATCCTTAATTGCACGAGTAAAACGCTTGATTAAGCGTCGATAGTTTTGACTGGTAAAAAATCGATGACACAGTAAATTTTTCCTCATCCATAAAGAAGCCTCGTCAAAAGTGATAGACGTCGCGAAATCCAATTGAAAATAAATAACAAACAAACAAACGAGAGGAAAGAAAATAGCAAGTAAAAGCGAAGTAACAAAAAGCAAAAAAAAAAACATTAATGACAGAAATTTCGAGTCTTGATCTCAGCAGGAAAATTCCGAAATATACCAATCCTCTATTTTCACTGGACTTTTTAAAACTGTACTATATCGTACATTTAAGTATTTGTGTCTCTATACATGTATAATATACGAGATGCGTTGCGAAAGCACGAGTCCACGATCGAGGCTTTTTTAAAGCCTTTTTCCAGACCGGCTTGCAATTTTTAAATCGCCCACACTCGCACAAAAAGTAACAGCAGCTTCGTGGATTTTTCTCACGTGTGTATATATTTTTTTTTTTTTTTTTTTTTCATAGTAACGTATGTGGGGATGTAAACTGCGTTTATGTAATTTGTATGTGTGTGTGTGTGTGTGTGTGTGTGTGTGTTTATGGATGTTGGTTAATGTGTGTGTGTGTTTTTTGTTTTAATTAAAAATCTTTGCTTCGTTCTTTCGTTTTTTTCTTCTCATTAGTGCCTACTTATTGTTAATTAAGGAGGAATGTAGTCATATAAGCCGCGCTGCTGGATTGAGCGAGATTTCGAGGTATGAGTCGATGGAGTCAACAATACGTTTAAACGTTATTTATCGAATTATTATTTCTTTCGATCTTGTTTTACTTTTGTTCGTTCTTTTTGTTTTTTTTTTATCTTCTTGTTTCTTTTACACGATTCGTCGATGTATTATAGCAAATCTGGCATTTTTAACGAGATTATTCGATGTCTCGTTGCGAACAACAATTTTTTCCTTTATTCTTGAAAACAATATTTATATGTACGTGTATATTTATATGGACGGAGAGAAAATGATGGGCGTCATAGTTCCATCGAGTACCATGTCATCCCTTTAGAGGATTTGAGCAAAAAACAATTTTTCATTCATGTTCCGTTGAAAATAGCGGAAAGTTTGAAATTTTTTCACAAATTTTGAATTAATTTTGACTTTTCTCGCCCAATTTGACATTTTGGACCAAAATTTGACATTTTTCGTCAATTTTGATATTTTTCGCCGAATTTGAGACGAAAAATTGATTTGAGGAAATCTGTCAGAGGGAGAATGATATGGTACCAGGGAACTATGCGATGCCATAGTAATTTTCAATGTTATTTTCTCTCCGTGCAGATTTGGATAAATATATATATACACATATATATTAATCAGTATTAATATACATAGACATGCGTATGCATGGCATATGTATAGTTCCGAATAGTATAGTAGAGTGTACTACGCAAGTACGAAAAAACTTGTTTGGCGTTATATTGATCGTCCTTTTGCAAGGCACTTCTCCTCTTATCTGACGACCGAGCAGGGTTTTTATAATTCCTGTTATTTTTAATCTTTTAGTAAAAGAGGACAAAAAGGTTGTTGTTGTTGTTGTTGTTGTTGTTGTTGTTGTTGGTTTATCTTTTTACGAAATAGCCTTCTCTTACTCTGATATGGAGATTCGTGCACGATTCCCGAATCTCAATTCTATTTATTAATCATTTCTCCATTTAAATACTTCACAATTCCGTTTTACTTTGGAATTTGCGTGCAAAAAGCTTCACCACTTTTGCCTCTTGTGATTTAAACCATTTTCACAATAATCTCGATATTTAATCTCGGATTAAAAATCAGACAACCGTTAAGAAGTTA
The DNA here is from genome assembly GCA_963921915.1 of Hyposoter dolosus. Lineage (NCBI taxonomy): Eukaryota > Metazoa > Arthropoda > Insecta > Hymenoptera > Ichneumonidae > Hyposoter > Hyposoter dolosus. The sequence continues at coordinate 6,158,688 of OY998140.1, forward strand.
AAAAAGCTTCGGCAAATGCGGCCATTTGTTTGTGCAACATTTACAACATCCCTGCGCTTGAGTTTTTCCTTTTTTTTTCCTTTTTCAAATATTCACTCGGATCATAGCGTTTTCCGGCTGCATATGATTTTATCATCTCGCGCCTTTCTTCCTTTCGTTAAACATCGCAACATCTTTTTTTCGCTATATTTATGATTCTCGTGTCCCTTACGAAAAAAAAAAACTACCGGAAGGCGAATTTTTGAAGTTCGAATGGAAGAGCTGAGATTGGTTTTCAAGCTTTGTCACTATTTTTCGTTTTTTTTTTCTACTCCCTTTCGATGATACCAAATTCCACAGAACAATAGTAACAGTTGGTCACGTTTTCGTTGCCATTTTTGTCTGGAAACAGCTTCTCAAATTTTTAGACTCGAGTAATTAATCGAATTTTGAATTCATCTCGTTTTAATATTCATCACTTTTTCCTCACGCAGCCTGACGTTACCAACAAGTGACTCGAAACTGTGCCACAATTTTTAGTCATCGTTAAAACTCGTTTTCGGAAACGAGTACCAAAGATTTTTCATTTTTCATCATTCGGAGTGAAACCGAGTCGAAGAATAATCGTGATTCGTTAGTTCGGTGACAAAGTGAGGAAGAAAAGTGTCGAATGGTGCGAGGGTCGATTCGATTTTCTCGGGACTATTGACTCGAATCATTAGTATTTATCTTCTTTATTAATTCTTGAGGTTGAAAAAGTTTTCCGCGAGAAATGGCAAATAAAAAAGCAATATTTTTTTTCCGTAAGGGGCATCGATACTTTAGAGTATAATATTTCGTAATCCGATAACTCTGTCTCCCTGTCGACGTGTCTCTGTCAAACGTGAATGACGCAACGTTGGGCTCCAACGAAAAACACTTTTTCTCTCAATTGTTTGTTTAGTTTCAATGACAATTTTCTCTTTGGATCCTATAAAAAAATGCTTTTAAAAAAAGTGTCATTTCGTTGGATCGGAACGATGGAAATTTCAACATTGTGAATGTGAGTATTTTGTTTTTTGTTAATTCAGCTCGTCGTTGTCGCTGTTTTTTGGTTTGTTCAACAATTATTTGTTGAGCTCGCCCACAGAGCTCACACGATATACATTCGGCTTGATGCAAAACTAGCCACGTTGAGCTGAGGCGATAAGGTGGACGCGGACAAGCACGCACGGAAAGGCGAGTGTTCGAGCGACCGAACGACCGGATATAAAAGCGTCGAGCCAGCTGCTGGATATCCATGCTTTTTGCGTTAACGAACTACACAGGATCCCCCTCCCCTGTCCCTCTCTTTTTGCCAATACTCCGGGACTCGTTAGTCAGCCTCGTTTTAACGCGTCAGAGTTTCTCTCACGGATGAGCAGCTCAGAGGGACGTTTTTGCCTGATTATCATCATCATCGTCATCGTCATCGCTCTGTCTCTGTCAGATTTGAAATTTAGCCTGATTTTTCTTTGCCTAAATAAATAAGTTGTCTCTCTCGTTTCGCCGCATCGATATATTCTCTGCGGCTCGTTTGAATTTTCATTATGCCCATCATCGTTCCTAAGCTCGGATACGCGCATCTAATAAGAAAAGCTTTTGGAGGCCGAATCGCGATTGAGATTCGCATATCTCGATGAGAGTTTATTTGGCGAATAAAGAATCTCAGGTCGCATCGTGACCGGTTGGGTTACCGTTTATCAGACGCGGACCGCGCTCGGTCCTGCGTCTCCTGTCCGCCGATGGAAAACTCGTCTTTCTGTCCTTCGGATTCCGACTCGTTACGTATCTGGCAGTCTGAATATTAAATGCTCTTAAGCTTGTGGCTTTATCGGCTGCGACCGGAGCGCCGCGACCTATCGGCGCGGGCTTTTTCGACGTCGTCGTCGTCGTCGTCGTCGTTGTCGGCGTCGTCGCCCTCGGCGCCAAACTCGACGATGTCGACCTTTTACCGCTCGTTCCTGCTCCGGACGATTCCGAGACTGCTCTCGATTGGGAACTGCTCTCGGCAGTTCCCAATCGACGACTTGCCGCTGCTTCTTCTTCTTCTTCGTCGCTTCGTCGTTTCTCCTCCTTCGGTCCGTCCAGGCCTCTCGGCGAAACAGACACGAGGTCCACGTGCACGTCCGAGGACGATGGCATATCCGACGATAATCTTGAGCTTCGCAGCAACGAATCCTCACTCGTAAAACCTCCGGAGGGATTTGTTGTAAGTTCCGAATTAACAACATCCTCGAGACTATTCCGCGTTCTTGCACTTTTCTCCTCGTTGTAGCTGAACCTTTGCACCCCCATAAAATCTCCGTTTGGATTCGAAATGACGTTGAGCGGTGTGTACGAATAATCTCGACTCCAGCTCGTTGATAACGCTCCTTCCGATGGATCGATAATCTTCTCCATAATATCCGGGCCACTTGGTAAATCGGCAGCAGGAGACTCGCTAGCAGAGACTCTTGGATTCCGCTTGTTCTCCAAATCACCAGCACACCGGTAATCATAGCTGCAGCATAATTGACCGTCCTGCGAGTAATCAAACATTACTTCAGTTATCGTTCCCAATTTTTTATACCTTTTTATCATCTTTCTTTTTCCCATCTTCCTTTTTGACTTAACTGCCCATTCCTTAGGCACCCACGAACGCACGGACACTAAATTACATTTTAAATTACCAATGACAACATAGTTCCCTGGCACATCGTCTCTCTGAGACATTTTACCAAATAAATGACAATTTTCATCAGAAATTGAACGAAAACTGTCCAAATTTGGCGAAAATGTCAAAATTTGGTGAAAAAAAATGTAAAATTTTGCAAAAGAATTCAAAAAACGTCGAAATTTGACGAAAAATGTTAAGATTTAATGGAAATTCCAAAATTTGGCGAAAAATGTGAAAATTTTGCAAAAAATGGTAAGATTTGATGGAAATTTCAAAATGTGGCGGAAAATGTCCAAATTTCCGCTTTTTTCAGGAGAACATAAATAAAAAATGACTCTCCTTGGTAAAATACTTTCGAGGGGTGACATGGACTCAGGGAACTATGATGCCATAATAATTTTTGTTATTATTTTCTCTCCGTGCGGATGCACTTTCCATAATTTCGTGAATGTGTGTCCGAGTTCGTGTGTGCGTTTCTCTGTCTCTCTCCGTGTACGTTTCCCACTAAACTTATTGACAAACCCACGAACCGGGCCAATTTTCTCCGTTCTTAAATCCTGTTGAAACCAGCATTCCGGTTTTTTTTTATTTTTGTGCTTTGCGACCAACCAGTGAACGCACGTTTCAAAAAAAAAACCCCCGATTTTACTCAGAGACCCGGAGGATTTCGCCGTTACATCGATGTAACGGCGAAATTGAAAAAAATAAAAAAAAACAATATTCTTGTCTTGACTGAAAAACGTGCGTCGACTCGTCGGCTGATTTGTCGAGTGCACACCACCGACAAAGAGTGGAATAAAAATATGAGATTTTTATGCACCGGTGAAACGAGTGGCTGATAAAAACTGTAAAATGATTGAAAAGTGAAAATTGGCCATACGAAACGATGAAATGAACACCAAGAGAACAGAAAAAAAATTTGAAAACCATAAAACTCTAGTGAATGCGTACAAGATTTTTGTTTTTCATTTTTAATTATTTTTTTTCACGTCTGAGTAGCCACGTAAGTTATTCGCAATTCATTGTTCAATTTTCTTGATTGTATAATAAATAAATGAAGAAAATTGACGATAAAAATCGATGCATCGATTTATTTGATTTATTTGATTATTTGTATTTCTCTATCCATTTCGTTTTGTGTTTCGGATTTTTTTTGTCATAATAATCGTTCGAGAACAATGAATTAAATAATTTTCACGTCTATCGCACGGACGAGACTCTAGAAAAGAAAAAAAAACTAGTGACTAGACACTACGCGTACATCGCAACAGCACTGGCGAGCGAGCTGTTTACTTTTTATTTATTTTTTTTTCACGTGTGACAATTTTTTTTATTCCCCACAGAAATTGAATTTTCTTTCGATTGATATTTTTGAATTAAAAACGCCGCCAGTTTCGTTGCCTCGGCTCCGCAATAATGCATCATCGTCGCGCATCGTGTACAAATGCTGCAAAAAAAACGAGTGTGCAAATCAAGAGCCTCAAAATTTCAAAACAAAAAAAAAAGAAACCGAAAAAAATAGCAACGAGGGAGGAACGAATCGATTCGAACTGCAATTTTTCGAGCAACGAGTTTAAAGAAGAAAGTAAAAATTTCACTGTACTGGAGAATTTCAAGAACGAGCTCGCAGTTTTTTTTTTTTTTCTCGTTTCGTCTCGTCACACCGTGATGAATTTTTATTCAGATTTACCGACAACCAATTTTCGTGTAAAAAATAAAAACTAATTTTTGTATTTTTTTTTTTTTTTCGTTTTTTCGTTTCACGAGTATCACGATTTTTTTTTGTTTGAGTGAGAGAGTGCTGTTTGTGAAAAAATCTCGTGCTTGGTGCGACACAAATCGTATACGAAAATGATAAAATGTATAAATGCAACTATGGCGATCAGAAGCTTGGATCGAAAAAAAATAAAGATGAAAAGGTGTGGAGAGCAGAGAATGTGCAAGTTGCGATAACACAGAGAGCCAGACAGATAATCGAGCATGCTGAACGAAATAGTGAAAAGACGAAAATATAATGAAAAGCATTTGAATTTAAAAAACGATTTAAAAAAATTACAATGATTTTGTTTTTTTGTTTTGTTTTTTTTTTTTTTTTACTAATTGGCAGATAATAAATAATACAGGCAGCAGCAGCAGCAGTTTTAAGAGAGATATAGGTGAGGTAGAAGTGATGTGATTACCGATGCACACAACACGCGCTATTGCTCACCAATTGGGCGCAGTACGGCACCTGCAAGGATACCCATTGTTAGGCTGGTTAGTCGATTAGTTTTTGCTCAAGAGCGAGAGTTATTATTTAATGATGAAACATTTAAGCGTGGGTCAGAGGTCGTCATTTATTTTGGACAATAGAGCCGATCGTACTGTCGTGTTTTAAACTCGCAATTATGCTTCGCTTTCATTGGTCATTTCGTTGTTATCGTTTTTTCTCTACTTTTTCCTCCTTATTTTTTATTTTTTTTTATTTTTTATTTTTTTTTTCATAGTTTTGACGTTTTGCTTTGGATAGACTCGTTGACGATGGTTTTCAGCGGCCTCTTTACGGAACAAACTAATTGGGCATTACCGGCAACTGAATCAACGCAATTAACAAACTGTTTTCGATTTTTCTATCATTTTTATTGCAAAGTCTTTTTTTATTTGTCGATTTTCGTTTCATCAACTTTTTGAGGATGAAATCGAAATAGTTGGCTGTGGCTCGTGAAAATCTCGAATAAAATTTGTCAAGTTCGCAATATTCACCATTTGCATAATTATCGATAACGATAATCAATTTTTTAAAAACTTGAGTTTTTTGCGGTGAGAAAAAAAAATATTTTCAAAGACTTGTGATTTTTTTATAATGATTTTTTCAAAGAATTTGAAAAATTTCAGTGAATTTGAAAAATTGGGCCAATTTATTCCAAAAGGAACGAGCACAAAGAATTTTCTGAGTATCGAAGTAATTCTCAAAAAATTCAAGCCTCAGTATTTATTATTCAGAATGTCGTAGGGTCGATTCAATTTGTTTGATTATTCGAAATAATCGCAATGAAATTTTGATGAGATTCTCATTACGAAGTGTGGCCACGGACGATCGGAATGATGACGATTTTAAAGTGAAAAAAAATGAATAATTTAGAAATTATTGGGTTTTTTGTGCCATCGAAAATTTACAATTTATTGCAACGAGGAGATTTTTTTTTTTAACAACGAAATTTCAGAAATTCTCGATAGTTTAGGTCCGTAAGGATCCGCTGAGAGGAGAGTGTCAACGAAAAACATCGATAGTGTATTAACTTGAAAGCGATCCATGCAGGCCCGACCCAAATTGCGCGTGATCGGAATCTCAAAAAAAAAGGGCACAAAAAAAAAAGAATAAAAAAAAAAATGCGTTTGGATAATTGGTCTGATTTGAAAATGTACGAATCGCGATTAAGTATTCATCGTGCCAATTGAAAAAATATATAGAAGCCTCGAAAAAGCGAGTCAGCATATTTTAAAGAAAAAAACGAACGAAAAAAATTTTTAAGAAAATGATAAATAATTAAAATTAATAAATAAAACTAAGATCGAGGATTCTGGGCTGATAAATAAATAATTACAATTGCGAATGATCAACGCGTAACGACTAGTTTGAGCTTGACCACATCTCTACGTTCCAGGCACTGAATATTCAAGAACTAAGCAAATAAATTACAATTTTCATATAAATATACAAATCCCATTAATAATATTGACAAGGGAAAAGATTAATATGAATATGCAAGGGACTAGAATATTGTACTAGAGATAAATATGTTGCGCCATTATTATTCTCAAAGAGATTCTCATTACGAGGGATTTAATGTGATCGGTGGATAATTAACGATAATTAAATGAAATCCGTCGGGCTTGGGTACGACCCTGGACGTATAGACTTCCAAGTAATAACCATCGTGATAATAATATCGAGATATTTGTATCTACTGCTAAGTAATAACGATATTCAATAACAATATAAATAAAAAAAAATGATTTATCATATAAATATATATCGACGATAGAAATATGTAAAGGAGAATATTATTATTCGGGACTGAATAACGAAAAATAATGAGACGAATAACAAAAAGAACCAATGATTTTGAGCGCATAGCACGTACTAAATTTTCTTCGAGTATACATCGATTTCAAAATGTAACAAAATAATCAAACTATCGTAACAATGAAAATTAAAGACAACGATTAATGTGAGCAATTACGAGCTCCCACAGAAATACAAATTTAGTCGTAATAATATCCTGTAATTTTCTCCTGTCTCGACGTTTTCCTCATGAAAATCTTACCGAAGAGAACGTCGAAAGAGCGAATCGGAAAAAAAAAATAAATTACGAGAGTTTCTATTTTATTTCCATTGATTAAAATTTAACTGCAATTAACGAAATTTATGAAAATGAAGAATTTTAACAAAATATGAGACTCTGCTTAGTTAACCCTCCGTAGCACACCTCCCTAGACACACATGGGTCTGGGGCGTCCTAATGTTTTCGAGTGTACTTGGAATCGTTTAAAAAATCGGAAAAAATTCAAAAAAGTAGTTTTGGATCTATAGAAAGAGAGGCTGCACTGGGTGATGGATAAAAATTATTTTTTATTATTGTTATTAACGAGAAAAACGAGAAATTCACGCCATTCGCTGGACAGCCCAGACCCATGTGTGTCTACGGAGGGTTACCAAAGTGAGAATGTCTCTTTGTACGACACCAAAGTTCGCACCGTTGAAATGCAACGAAAAATCCTTTTTTTTTTTATTGTCGATTTGATTAACTTTGAAAATCATCCAAACCGATAAAAAAAAAAAAGAAAATTCCGATGCAAAGATGCAAACTAGAACGTCATCGCTTTTTTTTTTTTTACAATCTCTCTGACAGGGACGTTGAAAATTTGGATAAATTTGAAACAAACGATATTTAACGAACATGCAAAAGACTAAATTTATTTGCCGTGAGAGCGAAAATACGATAATGTAATAAATAAAATCGGCTCAATCGATCCTCGTGTTTATTGTGTGTGTTTGAAATAACTTGAAAATTGTTGTTTCTCGTTTAACTCCATTCCGGTAACCTGGGGTCATAAATGACCTCAATTTAAAAAAATTCATATCTCCGTTAAAATTAAACGAAAAGGACTCAACTTGGGCTCATTTTTTTCCTTTTTTAATGCAGGATCACATGAGCCTGGGGCAATTTTGCTTCAAGTCAAAAAAAGAGTGAAAAATGCGGTAAAACGATAAAAAAAACGAGAGAACTCAAAGGAGAAAGTGATTTAAAGTCGCACGGGGTAGTTTTTGATCGCAGGTTACCGTTCCAGGGTCATAATTGATAAATCAATTGTAAATAATTGCAAGAGGCAGATTCATTCCATTTTAAAATAAATTCATAACTCATTCTCTCTGTTTGTTTCTGAAACATAAAGGATTCGTGTTGGTTTTGTATTTGTTTGTGTTAATGAATTATGTGATTCGTGATGCTGGTGTCCCTCGGAGGACTCGTCACCCAGGACGAAATCCATCCTCGAGAAAGCTCACCAGGTGTGTCCATTCGTTTCGAACCAAAAGCTCGTCTTCGTGGGGTCGTACGACCTTTAACCTCCTCTTACCTTGCACTCGCAGGTAGTGCACTTGTCGTGCAAGTCCTGCCAGGAACTGCCACTCTCGTGCAATAATCCGGCATAACTACACGGTTGCGGATTCCCCGATGAGGAGAGATGCAGGTTGCTACTGTTTCCTGGCCCACCAGCCAGCCCGGGAAGTTCTCTGGCACAAGGATCGTCCTCGCATCTTGGACAACAATCCCCGTCCTCGGTTACTGGATTCGAGCATGTTACTGGTGGACATTCCATTTGCCAACAGTCGATCTCACCGTACTGGGCAGAAATTTCAAAATTCAAGTTTCGTCGACTGTGCAATTATCCTTGTGACTAAAATTTCCTCTTGGCTGGACAAATTTATACTTTTCATTTAAAAAAAAACATTGCTCAGTAGCCGGGGGACGTCATAATTGTTGAAAACTAATTTTTTTTTTTATTAAAATAATAGAAAATCGTGTTTAGATTGAGAGAAAAATAATTTCAAAAAGTTTTTTCCGGAATTTGGTAGATTAGTTTGATAGGACGAAGGAGAATTCTGTATAATTCATAACTTGTGCCATTGACGATGAATTTTTGAAGGTAGCGAATTGACAGCTCAAAAATGCCAATTTTTGGATTTTACACAAAAATTTTGTGAAGCAGAACAAAATTCAAGTTTCATCGACTATGAAAATATCCCTGTGACTAAATTTTCCTTTTGGCTAGACAAATTTCTACTTTTCATAGAAAAAAAAACATTGCACAGTGGCCAGGGGACGTCGTAATTGTTGAAAAATAATGTTTTTAAATAAAAATAATGGAAAATCGTGTTTAGATCGATAGAAAAATGATTTCAAAAAGTTTTTTTCGGAATTTGGTGGATTAGTTTGATAGAACGAAGAAAATTTCTGTATAATTCATAATTTGTGTCATTGACAATGGTTCTTTGAAGGTAGTGGCAATAATTGACAGTTCGAAAATGCCAATTTTTGGATTTCACACAAAAAGTTAGTAAACGACAAGAAAATTGAAAAAAAAAAAAAAGAAAAAAAAAAGAGGACCATAATAAATAATTACCAAGCACTCGCAAGTCTGGCACTGATAGATCCACCTCTCGCCGCTCCTAAAGACGAGATGATGAAGTTCTTGATGTCTGCAGGACGCGGCGGGATCGCACTGTGGGCAGCACTTGTCCCTCCGACTAGCAGTTTCGTTGCAGTCGCATTGGGGTTCTCTGCAAGTGACAACGCCATCGATGCAGTCGCATCGTCTGCATGGATTGCCAGATGGTACGAAGGTGTCTCCGTTGGCGATTTCTCGTCCCTCGTACCAACAACCTTCAGGGTATAAACAGAGCGCGTGCGAGCTGAGTATTAAGTGCGTATATGACTCAGAGAAGCTTTTCGACATGCGTCACTTGTTCGGTCGCGTCACGAGAGCCCGGAAGACCCGGGAGCCCTCGAACAATAATAAGAAAGGGGCTCTCTTTCGTGTCGAGCAAGGAAACAAATAATGGAAACAAAATTTCCAATTAAAAAAATAAAAAATAAAAAATAAAAGAAAAGAAAAAGAAAGGAGAAAATAAAAATTGTTTGGATTTTGACTCACTGAGTCTGCACTCGGGCTGTCTGGGGGCCAAGTAACTCAGGTTGCTGACATCCTCGTCAGGCTGTCCACCATCTCGTTTGGAGCATTTACACTCGTAGCCCCCCTCGGTGTTGACGCACCTGGCGGTTGGATGACAGGTGTGTCTTCTCTCGATAGTTTGATCGTTGCACTCGTCGATGTCGAGGCACTGGGTACCCTGGTTGCTCTCGTGAAGTGCGCTCCGGTAACCTGGCTTGCATCGGCAGTAATACCAGCCTGGCATATTGAAGCACGTCGAGGAATGATGACAACGATGAAGATCCGAGGCGCACTCGTCCAGATCGAGTTCACAGCTGTTGCCGATGTAGCCGCGACGGCACGAGCATCTGCCAGGTGATGCGCATTCCCCACCGTTCTGGCAGCTTTGCTCGCACACCGCTGTTTCGTTCCGACAATAAACAACAACACGTTCCAACATTTAAAACGATATTTCGCTCCAGAATTTACAGATTCTTGGATATTATTATTTTACCGGAGTTCGAGCCCAGCCAATGGGAGAAAAAGTTCTTTTTATTCATTATTTTGATAATTAATGCACTCGTTGCAATTTTTCTAGTAAATTCAATTTCCGAATGGACAAATTTATGATACCGAAGTATTCATCGTTGGAATACAACGAAAAATATATTTTTTATTCATTATTTTGATAATTAATGCACTCGTTGCAATTTTTCTAGAAAATTCAGTTTTTGAATGGACAAATTTATGATACCGAAGTCTGCATCGTTGGAATACAACGAAAAATATATTTTTTATTCATTATTTTGATAATTAATGCACTCGTTGCAATTTTTCTAGAAAATTCAGTTTTTGAATGGACAAATTTATAATACCGAAGTTTGCATCCTTGGAATACAACGAAAAATATATTTTTTATTCATTATTTTGATAATTAATGCACTCGTTGCAATTTTTCTAGTAAATTCAATTTCCGAATGGACAAATTTATGATACCGAAGTTTGCATCGTTGGAATACAACGAAAAATATATTTTTTATTCATTATTTTGATAATTAATGCACTCGTTGCAATTTTTCTAGAAAATTCAGTTTTCGAATGGACGAATTTATGATACCGAAGTTTGCATCGTTGGAATACAACGAAAAATATATTTTTTATTCATTATTTTGATAATTAATGCACTCGTTGCAATTTTTCTAGTAAATTCAATTTCCGAATGGACAAATTTATGATAACGAAGTCTGCATCGTTGGAATGCAACGAAAAAAAAATTCTATTAATTATTTAAATAATTAATGCACTCGTTCCATGGTTAAAACTTGAAGATGTTTATAAACTTACGTTTACATGTGTAACCATCACCCGTGTATCCTTCGTTGCACACGCAATAGTAACTACCAGCGGTATTGATACACGTAGCATGTTCCGAACACGAGTGACGACCAGTCGCGCACTCGTCCAATTCGGCACAGTTGAATTTGTCAATTCTATGATAGCCAGGAAGACACTCGCAGGTATAAGCCCCAACGATGTTAACGCAACGTGTGTTCGCGTTACAATGATGACCGTCCAAGCCACCTTTCCGTTGGCATTCGTCGACATCTACCGAGTAAAAACATTGATAGTTACGATTCAACAATTTCCAGCAAATTATTCATAAACTATTTTTCCAAATCAATTATTAAAAACGAAAAACAAACAAAAAATCACAAATAAACGAATTTTCCCATCGCAGGCCTCTACGTGTCGCTTCGCCCTAAAAATGTGTTTTCGTGTCTTGAAAAATTAATGAATTCCTATCAGAATTATTCAGCTGCAATGGAAGATAAAAAAAAAAAGGAAAAAAATGGTTTTGTTAATAAAAGTAGTTGTTAGGTTATACCGTTACAGTTGTGACCGTCTCCTTGGAAACCGTTATTACAGTGGCAGGCATATTTCGTATGTAGATTGAGACAGGAGGCATTCGCGTGACATTTGTGGCCCTTGGCGCAGTAATCCACACCTTGATAGATCGTGTTAAGTCGAGTGGTTTTCAGGAGCAAGAGCAAGTGGTCAGCAAAGGAATAAAGAACAGACATACACGAGCGATTAGTTCACTTAAACATTTTCAAGCTCACGATATTATTATTTGAAATAAAATTTTAAACGAATTTAACAATTTTTAAGGACGTTGTATGCCGACGTTCAAATCTAAATTTATTTTTTCAGTTTTTCTAAAATGCAAAATGCTTTGCGAGCCTAAATTTGTGGAAAAAAGTTGTTACAAATTGACTAAAGAACGACGTACTCTAAATCCAACAATGTCCGAGGTAATCTGTATTTTTTGGGGAATAAACAAAATTTTGACAAAATTTTACGAGCCATTTTTTTAAAAAACTAAATAAAGCTTCTTCGATGTTACATAAATGTGTATGCACAGTTTTAAGAGGCTTCACCTTTTAGATATCGAAATATTTAATGTTGAAAATTGCAACTTTTAACACAGTATGAGAAACTACTGAAAATTGTCAAGTTTATAAATAAATATCTCGACTTCTACATGGTGAAAACTTTTGAAATCGTGCGAGCTATTAGATTTCATTATTTTCTTTGTGTAGTGCAAATTTGAAGGAATTCTATCGATAGAAAATTTTGCATACAACGTCCTTAATGCTTCGGTTATTCGAGGCTCGTGCTGGTTAGAAAATGTCACGGCCATTCGATTGTTAGTAATTTGTATTTTTTTTTAATTTTACGAGAGATTCAAGCAGAATTATTAACGTTGCTAGTTTTTTTCATTTATTTACAAAATTAGTCATTGTTAATGTGAGTTTTATAGCCAGTGATAAATTTACAGCGAAATGCCATTTTGACGTCGATTTATTTTGATGAAATAATTTACCTGGGCAAAATTTACAGCATTCTTCGGCCACACTTATCTGCTCGCTCGCTGGACAGAGCAGAGGAGGGCAAATGTCTTCGGTGTCGAACCTCTGACACGTAAACACACCGTCGAAACAATTACACTCTCTGCACTGTTTCGGCGAGACTTTTTCACCGTGATCGTAAATCACACCGTGCAAAAGACATTGTTCTGAAAACATAAACAGACCATTATTCATTTTTGTCCTTAAAGCAATTATTTTACGATTTAGACTGTGGAGAACGGATTGATATTCGAATTCAAAATTTAAATATTTCCAAAAATTAACAATTCACATGATATTAAAAATTAAAAATTAAAAATTAAAATTTTTTAATGTTAAATGGTAAATTTAAAATTGAAAAAAAATTTAAATTAACAATTTTTTATTTTGAATTGAAAATTGGTGTTATAAATAATATTCGCCCGTCTCGTCGGCTTTATTTTTCATGATGAGGCCAACGTGGCGAATTATGCAGAAAAAAAAAAGAAAGCAATTTAGCGAGATTTGCGTTTTGCATAGGAAAATAAATGATTGACTCACTGAGGCATACTGGACAACATTGTCCCTGGGGGATTATTGGAAACTTGCAGTTGACCGGTGCACATTGGGTTGGCTTACACTCGATGACACCGTGTACGCACGAACATTGTTCGCAATCCTTTTCCCACGTGGCACCATCCTCGTGAACCGTACCATTGGCTCTGCACGATTTTTGGCACTCGCATTCTTCGACCTGGCTTATTCTACCCTCTGCAGCAGCTAGCTGAAAGGAAGGACTTGGATGAAAATTTATTTCTATCGCTTGCTCCTTCTTCCGGTTCGAAGAAAATTTTCCATTTTTGGAACGCAACAAAATCCTGCTTTTTATTTTATTGAGATTTTTATTCAATATTTCGTCGGGACAATGAAACGATCTTTTTTTCGGATCCAAGCACAAAATCGATAGGAAAATTGTCGTGGTTATTAAAATTAAACGAAAAATGAATAGAAAGATTCATTGGAATGCAACGAAGATCTGTTTTTTCTGGAAATTTTTTATTCAATATTTTAGTCAGGACAATAAAACGATCTATTTTTAAGATCCAAACCGAAAATCGGTAGGAAAATTATCATGGTTTTTAAAAATGAATAGAAAAAGTATTTTTTATTCGAATGCAACGAAATTCTGTTTTTTTTTTATTGAAATTCTGATTAAATATTTCGTCAGGACAATAAAACGATATTTTAAAGGATCGAAACCCAAAATCGGTTCGAAAATCGTCTGATTTTTGAAATTTAACAAACAATTAATAGAAAAACGTATTTTTCATTGGAATGCAACGAAATTCTGTTTTCTTATTGAGATTTTGATTCAATATTTGGTCAGGACAATAAAACGAACTATTTTCAAGATCCAAACCGAAAATCGGTAGGAAAATTATCATGATTTTTAAAATTCAACAAAAATTTGGTCAGGACAATAAATTCAATATTTGCTCAGCGACTCACCCTCCGAGTAAGCTCGTTCAAATTGTGCATGAGCTGCTCGACGGTATTTTGAAGTATGGAAAATTGTCCACAGGTGGGACAGGACGAGTCTAGCTGTGGACACTGCGACAGGTAGCCATGGGCACCTGGTATCAGCTTCACGTCCTGCAAAGCACCCTGTCCATCGCAAAACAATAAAAATAACGTTGTAATTGTTTTTTTTATCAAAATAAATCTCTAAAAATTTGTTAACGCCCTTTATTCGCCTGTTGCATTATTTTGAGATTTTATTTTTTTTACTTCTCGACAGACACTTCTGTCTCGACAGTTTAGTCCATGGCATTGACAAAAGTGACTTGTCAACTTTGTTACCTTGAATAGAAAATGCTTGGCGTTTCTTTGGCCAACCCAGAGTTGTAACTGTGGTAACGTGAAATTAGTATCGGGAGGTCCTGGCCTAAGAAGTCGCCTGTAAAGTGGATGACAGTCGACGAGAAGCTCGACCTGCGAGCCGCTTATACTGAGGGCTACTCTGTGCCACGCGCCATCGGCAAGACGAAAGGGAAATGCCTCGACGTGTACTGCACCGTCACGTCGTGAAACATAGTGCAATCGAAGCTCATCCTTCCGACCGCTACTCTGTAGCTCCAAGTACCTTCATTCATTTATATACGAGAAATATTTACAAATTTCATTTTCACTAATTTTCTAAACATTCCTAAGCTTATTATTATTATCATTATTTATTGTGCATAGAGATGAAGAAAATATGTTAAATATTTCGAAATAAACTGCAGAAAATAGTTACGCAAATCCATGTTAAAAAATTAATTTCATTATTTCAATTAAACTTGATAAATGTTATTGTAATATTTGAAAATTCAAATAAAATTTCCTTTGGCTGGTAAATTTGAATTTATTCAAATTTTCGATTCTCCTAATTTGAATTTTCTGTTTTTTAAAAATTTAATTTAATTATTTTAATAAAACTTGATAAATATTATAATCTTTGAAAATTGAAATAAAATTTCAAGTTCCTTTGGCTGGTAAATTTGAATTTATCCAAATTTTCGATTCTCCTAATTTGAGTTTTCTGTTTTTAAAAATTTAATTTAATTATTTTAATAAAACTTGATAAATATTATAATATTTGAAAATTCAAATAAAATTTCAAGTTCCTTTGGCTGGTAAATTTGAATTTATCCAAATTTTCGATTCTCCTAATTTGAATTTTCTGTTTTTAAAAATTTAATTTAATTATTTTAATAAAACTTGATAAATATTATAATATTTGAAAATTCAAATAAAATTTCAAGTTCCTTTGGCTGGTAAATTTGAATTTATCCAAATTTTCGATTCTCCTAATTTGAGTTTTCTGTTTTTAAAAATTTAATTTAATTATTTTAATAAAACTTGATAAATATTATAATATTTGAAAATTCAAATAAAATTTCAAGTTCCTTTGGCTGGTAAATTTGAATTTATCCAAATTTTCGATTCTCCTAATTTGAATTTTCTGTTTTTAAAAATTTAATTTAATTATTTTAATAAAACTTGATAAATATTATAATATTTGAAAATTCAAATAAAATTTCAAGTTCCTTTGGCTGGTAAATTTGAATTTATCCAAATTTTCGATTCTCCTAATTTGAATTTTCTGTTTTTAAAAATTTAATTTAATTATTTTAATAAAACTTGATAAATATTATAATATTGTAAAATTCAAATAAAATTTCAAGTTCATTTGGCTGGTAAATTCGAATTCATCCAAATTTTTTACTTTCCTAGTTTGAATTTTCGTTTTTTTTAATAAATTGTGTAATGAATATTAAATGAAAATAAATGAACGAATTAATTAGCAAGATGCAAATTCTCCGGTATCAGAAAATCTTGAATTGTTTCATGATTATTCAATATTGAATAGATTAATTATAACAATTATAACTTTTTGTATTATTATTACAGTAATGATAAATAATTCAACTAGCAGAATACCAACGAACATTGAGCACTTTGTTTATAATAATAATATCGCGAAATCCGATCGATTAAAAAGTTTGAACCCCTATGAGAGGAACGCGTGAGTCTCGTAATGTTTGGAGCATCGTAATAATGACCAGAAGCGTAATAAAGAGTCAAGTTTGCATCGGAGTCGGAGAATATTTCTGAATGAAAAAAAAAAATGGACGGTAACCGGTTCTCGCGACGACCTACCGATTTATTCTAATTTCCATCATTAAGTTTACGCATTCGTACCGCGTGAGGAGAAAATGATGAGAAAACGGAGGAACACCTCGTTGCTTTTTGCAACGAGGTCGTTTTTGAGCTGCAAGTCGTAAATTTTGAAAAATGCAAAGTTTGATTTTAAAAATCGTTGGTTTAACGAGGAAACCGGTTCGTTATGAAAATTTCAATCGCTGACGTCGATCCATCCATGTCACTTTTTTAACATGCAATTAAACTCCTTTCAACGTTCCTTACAAATTCATTTTCATTGTTTATTCGATCAGCTCTGAAAAGAGTTTGACTTTGAGCGATTTCTCATTATTTTACTGATTCGTCCAATTTCTAGTTTCACCTTTATCTATAAATCTACTTTATTGATTTCTCTCTTCTATTTTTTTTTTTTTTTAATTTTTATGTTTTCTTTTCTCAATTACTTCATCACTGCCATTTTTATTTAATTTTATATTTTGTTTTTGTTTTGTATTTTTGACCAGTTTCAAGTTACCATGTTTTTTTTCTCATTTCTTATTATTTTTATTATTACTGTTATTATTTTAATGTGTTGGCTTCCTTTGCCTTATGGAAAATTATTCCAAGGCATAAATAAAATAATCAATCAATCAATCAATCAATCTCTCTCTCTCTCTCTCTCTCTCGGTTGATCGGGGTCTCTTTTCGCGTTTGTACTATTGATGCAAATGGAGAATTTCTCGTACCTATTATTGCCATGAGAGAAGGCTACGATTGTTCCGGAATTTGCTTCATCCTGGCGCAATGCAGCGGCAACCGTGAATTCCGGAACCCGCCGGAGTAACGCGGCCGCACGCTCAAAGCTCGCTTCGTTCAATCGAAGATCTCTCTCCTCCCCTGCAACAGACATTATTTACAGCTTCAATTGTAGTAATTTTCTATTCATAAAACAAACGATCAAAGTTATTCCCCTGCTGCATTTTCTCTCATGCAGAAATCCATGGGATCACTTTAGTCGCCATTAATCATGGCTTAATCGGCCAGATTCCAGAAATCGTTTCCGGTCGTTTATCCGAGTTCAATATTCGTTCAATCCGTTCAATATTCCATCGAGATTCTTTGACAATGTTCAAGTTTTCATCGTTGGAATACAACGAAATTGTGGTTTTTCTTGAGATTCTGATTCAATTTTTTGTTAGGACGATAAAAACAACTTTTTCAGGATCCAAACACAAAATTGGTATGAAAATTGTCATGGTTTTTGAAATTTAACAAACAATTGATAGAAAAACGTATTTTTCATTGGAATGCAACGAAATTCTGTTTTCTTATTGAGATTTTGATTAAATATTTGGTCAGGACAATAAAACGATATTTTTAAAACATCGAAACTCAAAATCGGTTCGAAAATTGTCACAGTTTTAAAAATTGAACAAACAATTGATTTAAAAAAACGTATTTTTCGTTGGAGCCCGACGCTGAAAAGTCAATCTTCATGATTTTCGTTCATTGGAAAAATGAACAAAGCTTGATAAAACTATTCGATTGATTGAGCCTCAAACGTCGATCGATGCGTTACTCAAGTTCACCCTCCACCCTCGTATTCATTACTTTGATAAATTTGCTGCTGCTGGGCTGATACGATGACATTGAAAGTTGAACAGCAGCAGGTGAAGTTTACCCTCGCGACGTGATCATCACGTCTCATTGAGCGTACCCTTTCGCGCCCCTTTGCACAACATTCGCGTCCGCAATGACATAAGACGAACAGGGCGAGTGTTTAACGAGGAGGAGACAATAAGGAATAACCGGTTGTTTCCATGAGTTGGCGTTTTTTGCGAGGAGCACGAATTGGCTTCGCTATAGAAATACGCTTCGTATTTCCGTACGATTCGTTGATGTCATCGTGTTCATTTCCTCGCCTGACTGGTCGTCTCCACTCACGTGCATTCTCCTTCTCCGCTTAATTCATAAAAGAGGGTAATTCGAGAGCTTTTGTTACTAAACTCGACAATTCTTCTTCTCCGTTTGCCTGTTTTTTTTATTAATTTTTTTTTTGTATTCTCGAATGACTGTGATCGCTCCGCGCGCGCGAAATTATGAGAAACTGAATTGAGGAAATCCCTAGGACCCTACACCGGGGTCACGAGCACCCCAGCACTTTGAATCGATGCACTTGACTCGCTATTTGTCGTAGAGGGCTTTGTTTTTTTTTCATTCGATCGTTCGAATTCCGGAAAATGAAATGAAACATTGAGAAAAAGTGTAATATTTATTTTTCACGGTGAAAAATGCAATTAAAAAAAATTAACAACATAAACTTCGAATTTTTGACTATTTAGTGGAGGTTTGGGGAAGCCCTGCGTTGGGTCCTAGGGATACATGGGAAAAGAGTAACTTCCTGTCAAGCAGGAATGCGAACCGGATCAGTCCGCAGACCGAAGCTCACACTCTTGCAACTTTTTCCTTGCTCCCTCTCGTTTCCACTTGGGCATCGAAACTCTCGTGTAATTAGTCGCTTCCCCAAACAATTATCCAACGACAATACGGAAAGAGGAAAGGGTTTACTCAAAAGCGTGTGGCTCGGCTATCGGAGACGAAAAACGAGAAGCGAAACACGAGAAGCAGGGAGCAGAAGAAAAAAATACACGTTGGCCATCACACTTAATGTATTTACAGCCTCAGGGTGCCAAACTGTCACGTGCTTCCTCTATTGTTTATTTTCTGGCACGAGCAACTACAATATCCCGGATCGGTTACTCGCCTCTTTTGATCATCCCCAATATAAATTCACGATGCACCCAACTTTTCAAACCTTCACTCCCATTCATCAATTTCCAACACGTTGACAATTCCCCACGCAGCTTTACACACGAGGAATTAATTGCATTCACCGAACGTATACGATTACAGGGAGAAAAAAGTTTGCTCGAGTCACAATTCAATAGCTTCGTGATCCACGCTATGTTGTACTTGTTCCTTCATTCACAAATCCTTCAGTCATACACGGAGAGAGAATTTAACTTTTAAAATTACGATTTTGAAGTTGGATTGAAATCCAACAAAACCTCGTTATTTTTTATAGCAAAGTATGCAATTTTCATACTGCGTTCGTCGACGATAATGAAACAGTTTGCTTTGCCATTCGAAAACTCAATTAACTAGAAAAATTGCAACGAGTGCATTAAATGTCAAAATAATGAATAAAAAAAGTATTTTCATCCATCACTCAGTGCAGCCTCGTTTTCTATAGATCCAAAACGACTTTTCTGAATTTTTTCAGATTTTTCAAACGACGACAAGTACACTAAAAAAACGGTAGGACACCCCAGACCCATGTGTGTCTAGGGAGGTGTGCTAATTGTACAGTATGGAAGCTTAATTATAAAAATAATGAATAAAAATAAATTGGATGTATTCCAACGATGCAAACTTGAGAATCATGAAAAATTCTTGTTCCAAAATCTACCACTTTTGATTTTTAACAATTTTTAATAAAAGTCAAATTAAAGCATCGTCTACGCGGAAGAATAACGATAAGAAATTATTCCAAAGCCCCTGACGTTTAATTGTACAAATTATCGTTGAATAAACGTTTTTATTTTTTCGTACAGTGCACGAAGGAATCGTTGAGAGAGCTCAAAAGAGCAGAGCAAAGTTTTCAAAATTTCAAATCGAAAACGAATGAGCAAAAGGCCAAAAAAAAAAGGTTTAGCAAAATGGTTATAATTCTAGAGAACTGGAGGGCCAACTTTTCGATGATTGTGCTCGTTGGCCAATTTTAGTTCCTATACCAAAAGATGCAAAAATAGAGATTTGCTCGTACGGTCGAACATCCAAATGGTCAAAAATTATAAGGAAGCAAAATGTCTACGATTACGTGTGTCTGCGTGTGGGTCTCGTTTTTTATTTTTATTTTTTTTTATTTACTCGGTAGTGATCTCCAGCATGAATTTGGCCCATCTGGACGATATAATGA
This sequence comes from Hyposoter dolosus, assembly GCA_963921915.1. Lineage (NCBI taxonomy): Eukaryota > Metazoa > Arthropoda > Insecta > Hymenoptera > Ichneumonidae > Hyposoter > Hyposoter dolosus. Next base: position 6,179,089 of record OY998140.1, read on the forward strand.
GCCGGGTTGGCAGTTGAATTTTCGAGTCAGGGCGCTAGACTTCCGAGTGCCATGAATCAACGATCGCGCGCGGGCTTGCTCGAGACATTCCACGAATCGAGTCTCGCGTGGCTCATTCTTTACTATTTTATCGCACCATATATCCTGCATATTCAAATATATATATCTACACATATACAAAGACTACAGACTTTCTTTGACGGTCATGCAATATCGTGGTGAAAAAAAAAAAAAATGCCACCTATTTATACGCAAAGGAGATGTTATCGTTTTATCGCGACCCGTGCCCAGAAACTTCGTCCACGTATATTTCCACGTTTGAAAATATGTTCTGGGAATTCACCACTCGCAAGGGTCCTATAAAAATTCGATCACATGTGTACCAAATTTTTTCACGGCTGAGCGACATACGGCCACTCGTGATAATTGCCGAGCAAAATAATTCATTTTTCTTTTAGCAAAAATGGCTCTTAGCTCGAAAAAACGCAATCTCCTTCGAATGAATTTGAAAGTCGACGTTTTTTCGGGCAGACAGGAGAATTGAGAATTGTTTATGAATATTTAGTCAATGTCAAACTTGAAGCACGGTCATTTCGTTATAATTAAAATTTGACAGAATTTTAATTTATTTTTTTCCATTTGTTTAATTAATCTTTGAATTTTTATTTTATTTATTTATTTTCGTAGTGGTCAATGTAGCAATTTACGAGTTTACATTTTATTTTCTACGGAATAAAAGCTCTGGCAGTAAATATTCGTCTCCCCTTAAAGGCGTTGCGATGACAAAATTTTTGTGATTTTTCAAAAAAAACGTTTAGTCGAACGTATCCAACGAAATATCGATCTTTTCTAAAAAAAAAAAAAAAAAATTTCTGTGATGTCGCCACACCATGGGGTTTTAACAAACATTCTTCATTCAAATTTCGTTTTTTTTTGAGTATTTTGACATTTTTCGTTGAGTTTTGACAGTTTTGCCAAAATTTTGACAGTTTTTGGGACATTTCGGGAAGGACGATGTTGAACCAGAGAACTATGATGTCATGGTAAATTTTGATATTGTTTCTCTCGCTGTGTAGGAAATAAATGTTGAGATTAATATTTTGGAATTAAAATAAAATATTTTACCTTGGAGGTAATAAGCTGGTCTGAGTCTGACGAGGCCTGGTACTTGTGTAACCCCAGCTCTCGTAGTGTTGTACAATTGTAGAGCTGCTAAGAGATCTATGCTGCCAGTAATATCAGCAACTGAAATGGTGCTACTCGATGTCCTTGTATCTACAACAGGAACTCTCTCCGCTCGTACGTTTGGGGGTGGTGAAGGGAGTGTCGTACCCATGCCCGTTCCTCCCATTCTCGGCCTCGATGCCTCGTGCTTGTCGCTCGACGTGCCTGACACTGGAACAGATCCATTAATTTCTCATGTTAATTAGCCCTGTCAACGACACCCAATTCAAATTCTATGTACGACGGTTTGGCATAAATATGCTAAATCATATGCTTGAGTCGATCAAAATCAAGAGTCTTCTGTATTTATTGGTAGGCTATAAAATGAGCCCTTCGCGAAACGCGTACACCAAATTTCATTCGATGTCTGAATCAGACCCCATTCCTGATGATTTAGGGAGAGAATGACTGCGCGAATAACCAGCCTTGGGTAATGTCATGCCAGAGACTATGTGGATGAGAAATGATGAAAACTTCTGCAATGGGAGGAATACGAAACATTTTTTTCATGATGATTAAGGACGTTGTATGGCGACGTCGTATGGCGTTTTTCTTACATAAAAAATGCTTTGCGAGCCTAAGTTCGTTGAAAAAATTTGTTACAAATTGACTAAAGAACGACGTACTCTAAATCCAAGATTTTCTGAGGCAATCTGTATTTGTTATAAAATAAACAAAATTTCGAAAAAATTTTACGAGCCATTTTTTTGAAAAACTAAATAAAGCTTCTTCGATGTTGCACAAAAGTGTATGCAAAGTTTTAAGAGGCTTCACCATTTAGAAATCGAAATATTAAATGTTGAAAATTGCAAATTTTAACACACCCTCTTATGAGGAACTACTGAAAATTGTGAATTTTATAAATAAATATCTCGACTTCTACATGGTGAAACCTCTTAAAATTGCTCGAGCTATTAGATATCACTATTCTTTTTGTATAGTGCAAATTCAAAGGAATTCCATCAATACAAATTTTTGCCTACAACGTCCTTAATAAAACAGTGGATGACTAAATTTTTCTTTTCAAGTCTTTCTAAATCTTTCAGAAAATTCTCTCAATTCTCCGAGCAATAAATCGCTCGGCTAGTTTTCCTGGAATCTCGTTTTAGGACCCAGCAATAATATAATTCACTCTCCAATTTTAAAAATAGGCAGATAAAACCACCCCTGCGAGTCTATTCATTATTGAAAAATGACAACGCTATCCGCGAGAGATAGGCGTTCGTCATAAAAACATGAGAACATTCGTTTCACCCTGTGACACGATAGTATAAAACGATATCACGAGACTCTTGAGGCATTGGGGAATATGAAAGTTAGGCCAGCACGAGCAACGAGCATTTTTCTTCGTAGAATAAAATTCCGTCGACCAATTTACAGAAATTTCATTACTGGGTCGATTTGACCCATCCTCGACACTGGGTCAATTTGACCCATCCTCGACACTGGGTCATTTTGACCCATCCTCGACACTGGGTCAATTTGACCCATCCTCGACACTGGGTCAATTTGACCCAGAAATAATTGAGTCTGGAAAACCAGCCCGGCCTGGACTAATTACTCGGTATGTCAATGCGAATGGTTAAGAGGCATCGAAACCGATTATGAACTTGCGATTGCATCAATAAAATCCCTCAAAAGCATTACAAGATTTTATCGATTTTCAATTCGAAATAAATCAATTGGAATTTATTAAATCCGATATCGATCGACTAATAATTCAATAATTAGGCTCAATGACACATAAGCAGGAGAATCGAAAAGCTTCGTTAAGAGTTATTCGTAGTGTAAGAGAGAGAGAGAGAGCGGTTCTTGAAGTAAGTTGACATTTGAATGTTTGCAGGAAAAGTTAGCGACTCGGGCGATAAACTTTTAAAAGCAGGCGATACACGTGGCAAGTATATGGGGGTACGAGACGCGAGAAGAGGGTGAGCGCGTTGCGAGCTTTATTTCCTTGAAAGTGCGGAAAGTCCATGGCATTGACCGTGCACGAGGTCGCTCTACCTCTCCTCCATCAGGCGTGCAACCGATGATTATTATTTACTAGTATCGTCGATATATCTACTTGTACATGTATGTCAAGTACCTATAGCAGGCCCGAAGCTGTTCGAAGCTTGAGGCGTGGGAATGTGGGATGCACACTGCATACTCGACATTTACCTTCGATATACGCACATATAGCTGCATAATATGTAGGTGAAGATTTTCTAGAGACCGAGATTATCTTTTTAACTATACTCGATAACCAATAAAAACGATTAAAATGTTGAATCAATGAATTCTCATCGAAATTTTTATTCGAATCAACATTCGTACCATGTTGAGGTTTGCATCGTTGAAATGCAACGAAATTCTCTCCTTTTCAAAATCATCTCGGATCCTTTGTGTTTGGATCCTTCAAAACCATCTTTTTGAAGGATCCAAACCCAAAATCGGTTAGAAAATCGTCACGGTTTTTAAAATTGAGCAAAAAAATTAATACAAAAAGTATTTTTCATTTTGGAATGCAACAAAATTCCATTTTTAAATGAAATTCTGATTAAATATTTGGTGAGGACAATAAAACGATCTCTTCCTTAGATATCCAAAGAAAAAATCGGCACGAAAATTATCGTAGATTTCAAAATTGGTCTAAACCAATAAATAGAAAAACGTATTTTTCATAATCGATACTCCCGAATCGATAACCAAGAGTCGAGGGTCCCCGAGTACATGAGTTCCAAAAACTTTCGGAATAACCCAAAAGGACGATATATATTCCGGAGATAGCAAAAAAAAGGTTTTCGAATTCCCAAGCCTGTCACGTTTCTTCGCAACAACTCCACATCGCTGGACACGAGATCGAACGATTATACGCGTACACGAAAAAATAAATGACTTAGCCACCGCTAAGATAACCAAGACAGACACAGAGACAGGACGAGAGAGAGAGACCGCGGCGGATGCTGGGTGGTGGGTTAAGGGGAAAAGGGATGGGATCGGTGGCAGACTGCCGGGCGTCGCGATGCCGCCGGCGCAGCTATTATCGAACCACGTACGGATCGTCTCAGTCTCTCTCTCTCTCTCTCACTCTCTCTCTCTCTTTCTCTCTCAGGCTGCCACTTTATGTAACACTTGTATGTACACCAAATTCTATATACAAAATAGTACATACACCTTATATACAAATATGTACATATGTAATGGTGAATGTAGAAAGAATGTGTATAGGTATTCATAAAGTAAGTTTTGCGTCTCGTGTTGGTTCACGCTTCGTTGAGGACGGTAGAGTAGCTCGTAAAGCGGCGTTGAGGACACGTGCGAGGCAAACACACAGCGAGTAGAGCCGGCCGTCGGACCACCGGCCGGTCTGGCGCTTCGTTGCCCTTTCTACTAATTCCTTTTTCTCTCTCTCTCTCTCTCTCTCTCTCTCAATGCGAATTCTTGTTCGTGGCCAATTTGAATGATCCAAGCACGCAAGTACGTCATATCGAGCGGCGAATTAAAATCACCCGAGCAAATAGTAAACGAAGAGAAATAAAAAAAAAAAAAAAAAAAAAACAGATAATAATAACGAAGCGAAAGGAGGAGCGCGGATTGAGCACGAGGAAAAGATCCCAAGCGAAACGAGCATCGAGCTCAAGTATCTTCTCATTCGTATTAATAGGGAGCAACCGCGCCACAGTAGTACGAAATGTGTAACCAACTCAAATATGAATCGAGGTCAAGAATCATATCAATTCTTACCCGCCGAAGCCATACACATCCTTGCGCGATTCTTCTTCTTCTTCTGTGCCTTTATCCAAACTCGTTAGTTTTGTCGACGAGACATTATTCGATCGCTTTTTGCATTTTATTTTATTCAGTCTCATTCCTCCTCGTCCAAGAGTTTCTTATCACATTTTTCTCCCTCATTTCCAGCTCAAATATTTTCGATCCAAATGAACAAACGTTTTCGACAGATTTATCCAAAATTCCACGTTTTCATCATTTTTGTCTAACCCACGACAACAAACCAGTTTTTGAGAAGAAAAAAAACAACTAGTTGAGAAAATTTGGTACTCACGTCGTAGAGCCGAGATTCCAAATGCCTCGAGGTAAGGGGGAACCACCAAATACGAATACGGATTAAAAAAACGTCGGCTCGCCGTGTCCGGTAAGCACCAGAAAGCCAAGAAGATTATTGGGAGGGTGGCCGGTGCCCACATAACACGCGCGAGTCACTAACCGGTTGGGAGCAAATTTTTTTTGCAACCCTCTCGAGCAGAAATAAATGATTCTTCCGACAACTGCCGATTCGTTCGTTGCTGTTTTTGTTTTTGCTTTTTTTTTTTTTTTCGTTTTTTTAAGAAAGTCTCGTCCAACGCCCGCGGCCCAACGGAGACGGCTCTATCAAAGGAAACGTGGCAAATACGCGGAGCAACGGTGAGTCTCTGGAAAAGAAATCGCGACCAACGACAAGGGAACAAAGCTCTCGACTGATGATGCCATCGAGTGTGTGTCTCGGATATTCTGTCCACGATGTTTTAGCCCAGCACGCGTTTCATCGTGGCCCATGCGCTGCTCACGCGACTCCGGCCATTCTCCCCCACGTAACCCCCGCAACGAGACGGATAGGAGTGTCCCCTTGGTATTGCACCCGCGCGCGCATATTTTTGACGCATTTCCTTTACTCTCGCTTTATCAAACTCGACACTTAGCGATTCTCCATCGCTCGACAATACGCAAATCTCACTAGTTGTGCAGTTAGTATATACGTGAGGATTCTGAACAAACAAAAAAAAACGACGTGGTTCGGAAAAAGAATAAAACACTCGCGGGTGCGAGTTTTTCTTTAAAAAAAAAAAAAAAAGTTGCTACTGCTCGCCGCACGTCGAGCTTCTCTATTCTGACCAATTTGTCGAACTGAAATATTCTCCACCCTGGAACGACCCCAGTCGACTTTAAGGAAGTTGTATGCTAAATTTTCTTTAAATTTTCACCACACAGAGAGAATAGTGAGGTGTAATAGCTCGCGCAATTTTAAACATAAAATATTTCTATTTCTGATATATTATGATTTTCAAACTTAACCAAATCGACGATAAAAATGAATATTTTTCGTTGCATTTCAACGTTATTACGATTTTACTGAAATATTCAAAAAAATGATTTTTTTTTTTATTTTCATCAGTGTCATTCCTTTTTTTTTATCGTTTTACCGCATTTTTGAGGAATTTTTTTACTTTTAGCAAAATTGCCCCAGGCTCACGGGATCCTGCATTAAAAAACTAAAAAAATGAGCCCAAGTTGAACCCTTTTTGTTAAATTTTACCGGAGATATGAATTTTTAAAAATTGGGGTCATTCAGACCCCAGGTTACCGGAATAGGTAAAAAAAAAATAATAATAAGGTTACCATTCTAGGGTTAATTAGTTAGCAATTTCTTTGAGCACGATGTTGGAGATTGCATCGGAGCACGTGATTCTTATTGGATATTTAGTCAGGACAATTCGAAAAAGACAGTTTGAAAATGGAATATTTTCGATTGAAAATGTCGATGGAAAAATGTACGACTCCAGTTCGATTGCATCATCGACATTCCACTTCTAATCCACTCGAAGCTGCTTGCTGAATAATTTGTAAAAAGTCAAGGACTAAGGCTTTTCAGTCTAAACGTCGGTGGGTAATGTTTTCTGTGCTTTGGACTTGACGATACAATGTCGCCGACGATGCGACAGCAGCGAGACAAGAACTCTTCTAACGAGGGAAAAGCAGGCGTTCGACAGGAATATTCTGCTCGTCTGACTCGTCGACGGTGGCCCTTTCAGCCGATGATCCTTTCCTCAATCACGTGCCTTTTGTATTTTCACCTCAATCGACTGCTGCAGCCTTTTATGACACTGAAGTTCGCGTCGTTGGAATGCAACGAAAAATACGTTTTTCTAATAATTGTTCGATTTCCAAAAACATGACAATGATTCAATCGAATTTTAATTTTTTTAAATATTTAAAAAAAAAACAGAATTTCGTTGTTTTACTTTTTCTATTGATTTTTTGTTCAATTTTAAAAACCATGACAATTTTCCTACCGATTTTGGGTTTGGATCCTAAAAAAATATCGTTTTATTGTCCTGATCAAATAGTGAATCAGAATTTCAATAAAAAAATGAAATTTCGTTGCATTCCAAAGAAAAATAAGTTTTTCTATTCATTTTTTGTTCAATTTTAAAAATCATGACAATTTCCCTACCGATTTTGGATTTGGATCCTAAGAAAAGATCGTTTTGTTGTCCTGACCAAATACTGAATCGATTTGGAATTTAAAAAAAAGAATTTCGTTGCATTCCAATGAAAAATACTTTTTATTCATTTTTTATTCAATTTTAAAAACCACGAAAAATATCGTATCGATTTTGTATTTGAATCCCAAAAAAATATCGTTTTTATATCCTAACCAAATATTTCATAAGAATCTCGAGATCTGCTCAAGAAAAAAAAAAAACAGAATTTCTTTGCATTCCAACGATTAACATTTCGGAGAGTATTTTTTAATTGTATTTTCTGCTTTTATATGAAATAAAAAAAGCACATAATTGGTCGCCTTTATTTCACTCTATCCAACGAGCACGAGTCAATAGCCCGCGCTCACTGTACGGATACACATTTTTAATACCACACGTCAGAAACAGTCGCGGTACTGCACTCGACGTGAACTTTCATTCCGTTACATTTAGTGTCCGCGCAGTGGCACACGACACTGCAGTTTGCAATACCGAATGCAATCGAATTTTCCAACAGCCGCAATCAATTTTCTATATCGAATTCAGTTCCCTCGATTGTTAATGTACCAAGTTCGAAAAAATTGTTAACTGAGCACGATAAATAAGATTTATTTATTCGGTACGTTGTTGATGATGCGAAATGTTGATGATTCCACTTTTTTCTATAAAATGTTCATTAGTTCAACGATTTTAATGTCTTGGTTCAATTGTCAAAAGATTTTAACGACACACGTTGCAAAATTTGGATAAAAATCGAAACGACAAAACGTACGTTGACGATGCAACGAAATTCTGTTTTTTTTTATTGAGATTCTGATTGAATATTTGGTCAGGACAATGAAACGATATTTTTTTAGGATCCAAAGCGAAAATCGGTACGAAAATTGTCATGGTTTTTAAAATTGAACAAAAAATAAATACAAAAAGTATTTTTCATTGGAATGCAACGAAATTCTGTTTTTTTCATTGAGATTCTGATGGAATTTTTGGTCAGGACAATAAAAGGATCTTTTAAAGGATCAAAATCGAAAATCGGTACGAAAATTGTCATGGTTTTCAAAATTGAACAAATAATTAATAGAAAAACGTATTTCTCGTCCAACGTTGCGAACTCGAGTGTCATAATTTTTAAATAGAGAAAAGCAGAGTCCAGTTAATTGGGTTTGATTAAATCTTAGTTGAATAAACTGGATGCTGGTTGTCGGAGTAGATCGATATGGGACTTTGTGAACGGTGAGCGAACTAATTAAACGACGTTGTTGTACGAGAAGTGTGAGATTTCAGGAGGCGGAGGAGGAGGAGGAGAGGACGAGAGGAGAGCGAAGGGTATAATGGTACGGTGAAGGTGATATGAGCTTCGATCTCGTCTAGTCCAGCGTGAAATGGTTTGATCGAGTGGGGATCTGTCGTCGTCGGGACGTGATGGCGCCTCTCGTACAACGAGGCGATTTCCCGGAGAAAATAGTAAAAACCGAGGCTTAACCAGGCGTTTGTAGGTTATAAATAAACCTCGTGAACGACAGTTGGCAACTTTTTATTGAATGGATAATAAAATGGCGACGTAAATTAATTCTGAAATGGCTCGTACAGTGGTAATGAAATTTTGTTAAAAATGCTCGATATTTTGTTGAATACGATAAACTAAATATCTTTTAATAATTTCAAAATAATTCCGTTATTTTGGCAGTATTTTTGGTTTCTAACGGAATAGACATCAAAATTTGCTTCCGAAGAAACTTTCTAAAATATTTCTTGCTGCAATGACACTATTTTTGGGATTATTGAAAAAAAACGTTTAGTCGAACGTTTCGAACAAAATATCTTCGAAAAAAATAACTGGCACATTCCCTTTCTTCCAAACGCATAAAAAATAATCGGCAATTTACATAAACAAAAATAATTAAAAAAAAAAAAAAAAAAAAAACAAACAAACAAAATAAATTAAAAAATCCGTTCTAGTAAAAAATTAAATGGAAAGAAAATGTCGGAATCTTGTTCCTCAAATCTCATCTCTCGACCTCGATCGTAGACTCGAGTGAGCGTCGCGCATAAAACGTCGTCAGCAATTATGTACCCAATATTAAATTCAACGAGATTAGCTCGAGTTCCCCCTTTCGACGATAATATCATTTCGTGAAATTGCCCGAAAACGAGGTGACAAAAAACTGGTAATTTGTCAAGAAAGCCAGAGAGAGAGAGAGAGAGAGAGAGAGAGAGAATGGTGCGAGGTTCCTGTATATTCGGTACGAAATAGAAAATGAAGTAATAATAAGAACGCAGGGGCGTGGACGAGGCGAGAGGGTGACGAAAATTGAAACGAGCTCGGAATGAAATATCGCCTTTCTGTGCAAGATTTGTTCGACTATGCACCCCGAAGTTTAGGCACTGACCAAATTTCCCCTTAAACCATATTACGTTTATTTATAAGTACCAAAGGGAACGAGCAAGGCCACTGGCCGCTTTTCTGCCTGCTGATGGCTCAAAGGCTTCGTCTCTTTTTTGGCCAAAATTTGGACGACAGTACTCGCAGGGATCGAGGGTTCTCTGCGGTGCTGATCCTGATGCGTATGTACTCCCTCGGCCGAGTGCTTCGAGATTCGACTCAGGAGCACGAAAAAGACGGAGAGAGCCAAGGGGACGAGAAAGAGAGAGAGAGAGAGAGAGAGAGAGAGTTCGAAACTCCCCAATGGAGCAACCTCGTCTCTCGCTCCATTCGATAATGAGCAATTCGCTCTCCATTTGCCAGCCTTTTGTGGCCTTTGTGTGCTGGCCGCGTGCCAAACGCACTACTCTACAAAAAAGAAAGAAAGAGCGCGAGAGAAATGGAAGGAAAGAGTTCCCTGGGGGCATTTCCTCGCTCACGCCCTATCCAGCAACCCCTCACACCCCGCCTTGTTCATCTTCAGACTTGAACCTCGCACTCGCTTATTTCTTATTCTCGTTCTCCTTTTTTTCTCGTATAGAGAGGCTTCCTCCTTGCCAGCACGTTAACCAAAAGTTTTATTGGCTCTTTTGGCCCTTCTGTTCTGCTCCATCGTCCCTAATATTTTTGTCGTTTGCCTCAAAGGTATCGAAGGGTCGACGATGGATTTATATCGATGGGAAAACGTCTTTGTGCTGTTATCAACGGATTTTCAAAGTAGAGCCTCCATTCGCAATGGCTTTTTACTTATTTTTTGATCGATACTTCGAAGGGTCATCGCTAAATTTCGGTCGTTCAGAAATAATTAATAAAAATCGCAATTTTTGAGTTTTTGCGTTTATTTGACAGTTGGAAATTTGACGAAAACTCATCATAGAACCACAGCTTCGGGATTGGAACTTTATATTTTTATTTTTCAGAAAATGGTGTGTCAAAATTTTTCCAGTAACGCAAACGACTAGAACTCTTCACGAGGACACGCAGGGAGACTTTCTTCATCACCCAGAATCGCTAGATCTACGAAAACGCGTCATGGAGCCTCAGCTTCGGGATTGAAACTTTTTTTTATTTATTTTTTTCCGAATATGGTGGTTAAAAAATTTTCCAGAAACGCAATCGACTAGAACTCTTCACGAGGGCACGCAGGGAGACTTTCACCATCACTCAGAATCGCTAGATCTACGAAAACGCGTCATGGAGCCTCAGCTTCGGGTTTTAAAATTTTTTTATTTATTTTTTTCCGAAAATGATGGGTAAAAAATTTTCCAGAAACGCAATCGACTAGAACTCTTCACGAGGGCACGCAGGGAGACTTTCACCATCGCTCAGAATCGCTAGATCTACGAAAACGCGTCATGGAGCCTCAGCTTCGGGGTTGAAATATAATTTTCTAATCATTTTTTGTTCAATTTTGAAAACCATGACAATTTTCGTACCTATATTGTTGTTGACAAAATATTGAATAAAAATCTAAAGAAAAAACAGAATTTCGTTGCATTCCATCGATGGAAACGATCCAAAGATTAATTTGTTTTTAGAATGTCATCGCAATCGTTCTGATCCACAAAACATTAATTTAGGAATGACGTTCATGTCTATTCCCGAGCCGCAGAAGATGAAATATATTTTTCTAAACATCCTGATGGCTGGGACGTTTCGAAACATATATCTTCCCTGACCCGTTCAATATATGGATAACGACACTGCGAGATAAATTAGTGTTTTGTAACAGCAGCGGCGACAGTGACTAGCATCGACTATAAATTTAATGGTAAAATACTTTTTATGGTTTTCGTGGCTATAAAAGAATGTTGCGTAAGCCATAAAAGAATCACACGTGTATACCGAAGCAGCTTGGACTAAATTTTGTTTGTCTTTTTATTTTTTTTTAACAGACCATCAAAATAAATCGACGCAATGTTTCAAACGATACGATCCGAAATGTGTTTTTCCTCCATAATCCAGCCAGTCAAATAAATCTCGATTTATAAAATCACGATAATTCCAAGTTTTCCTTTATTATTTTTATTTTTCTACTCATCACGAGCTCGAAATGATAGATGATCGAATATTTTTCCTTAGAATTTTTCCTCACACGTAAAAATTAAATCGTGGAGAATTTTTTTGACAACGTCGCCATTGACGATCGCCAGAATCGACGAAAAAGGGAGCGCGATTTTTTCACATTATTAGCAAACATTTTTGGCAGACTAGGAAAAAAAAAAAAAAAAAAAAAAAAAAAACACATTGACTGAGTATATGCGACGGCACGTGGCTGATCGATAAATAAATCACGTGCAGCGGCAACACAGACAAAGGGATAGTTTGACAGGAAGATATAAGGAAAATATGGGCAGAGGGGCATTCGAAGCGTGGACTGTCGTGAGCGAGGCACAATCGCGAGTCTCCAGGAATATCAATTATTCAGAGGGTAACGTCGTCGATTATTTAACGCTGGGTGGCAAGGAAAGAGGAACTCGTCGCAAGGTTTGAACCTACTTGAAGCTTACACTTGCTCGCAGACATATGCTCAGAGCAAAGGAAAGAAGAAAAAGAATGGCCAGCTGTCGCGAATGCTCGTCGTCGAGGGCCAATCGAAAGCCCCCCTCGATATCTTGACAACTTTCAAGCTTTCAATTCTCTCTGTGAACTATATCCCAATTATTATACAATTGCTGGTTATAGACACACGTGACCTGAAACGCTCATTTATCCAGAAAATAAATTCTCCTGCCAAATCCCATCACAGAGACAAGTAACAAGTTGTTTTTATCAAATGAAATCGTCTCTTGATTCAGTTCTCTTTTCCTATGAGTACACTCACGATTCTATGGTATAAACCATAGATACCTCGTTGGAATAGGATTCAAGGGGTTTCAAGGCACGATGTTGGGGTTTGCATCGTTGGAATGCAACCAAACTCTGTTGTTTTATTGAGATTCTGATTAGATATTTGGTCAGGACGATAAAACGATATTTTTTGAGGATCCAAACCCAAAATCGGTAGGAAAATTGTCGTGGTTTTTAAAATTGAACAAAAAATGAACGCAAAAAGTATTTTTCATCGGAATGCAACGAAATTCCATTTTTTTATTGAAATTCTGATTCACTATTTGGTCAGGACAATGAAACGATCTATTTAAAGGATCCAAAGCCAAAATCGGTAGGAAAATTGTCGTGGTTTTTAAAATTGAACAAAAAATGAACACAAAAAGTATTTTTCATTGGAATGCAACGAAATTCCATTTTTTTATTGAAATTCTGATTCACTATTTCGTCAGGACAATGAAACGATCTATTTAAAGGATTCACAGCCAAAATCGGTAGGAAAATTGTCGTGGTTTTTAAAATTGAACAAAAAATGAACACAAAAAGTATTTTTCATTGGAATGCAACGAAATTCCATTTTTTTATTGAAATTCTGATTCACTATTTCGTCAGGACAATGAAACGATCTATTTAAAGGATTCACAGCCAAAATCGGTAGGAAAATTGTCGTGGTTTTTAAAATTGAACAAAAAATGAACACAAAAAGTATTTTTCATTGGAATGCAACGAAATTCCATTTTTTTATTGAAATTCTGATTCACTATTTGGTCAGGACAATAAAACGATCTATTTAAAGGATCCAAAGCCAAAATCGGTACGAAAATTGTCATGGTTTTTAAAATTGAACAAACAATTAATAGAAAAAGATATTTTTGCGAAATGGAGTGTCATTTTCAAGGCAGAGATTCCAACTTGCGATGCAAGGAATCATTGAAAAGTGAGCCTCGTTCTTTTGGAATTGTTCGTCAGCCCAAAACCCATTTTCCCAAAAAATGTTCAATCGAAAGTCTGACAAATGCGGAAAAGCAAGGCAAGGAATCAACAGACACGTTCAAACGCTACTCTATAGTCGACGAACTGATATTTCCCGATCAAACAGTCGCGATTTAATTTCTACCAAGAATCCGCAGCAACTCGAAACTTGAAATCGAACTCGATAAATTTAATAGAATTGCGACGTCGTACAATTCGGACATTTGTGCTCAGCAAGGATTATCAACGAGTGGATTGGATCGAGTGGATTTGAAAATGGTTCGAATAAGAAAAAAATAACAAAACTGGGATCAACGTTGGGAGGATTTTTGGCTGTTGGTGTTACACGAGATCAGGATTGAGTGTACGTACGTATGGCGAGGATTACAAAAGGGCCAAGTAAAGATTTCGTTGTGTGGCATTCTCGGAGGAGAATGGAGAGCGGAGAGAGAGAGAGAGAGAGAGAGAGAGAGTGGATGAGATAGTTCGCTATGAGCGCGCCATATTGTCCGGCTTGGGCCGCATTGCGCCAGTCAAGCCAACGAAGCCCTCTGCCTAGCCGCACACATATGAGCACACAAAATTTCATTCTCAAGAAAAAAAAAAACAAAACGTCAAGTTTCTTTTTTGTCATTAAACTTTGGGGGACGATTTGAATGGAATTGAGCGAAATGCAAACATTCGCGTTTTATTGAGCGTGTCACGTAGTATTTTCATTGAAATTTTCCAAATTTATTTCAAATTATTTTTCACAAATTAGAAAAATGAAAAAAAAAAAAAAATTTCAAAAACTCGTTGCATTCGATTTTTACGTGCAAACACGTTTTTTTTTTTTAACGAACGATTCGATCGTTTCAGCCAGAGGCCCAACGAAATATTTTTTATTCGCCAATAGCTCGAAGCAAGTGGTGCGAAATTTTTTTTTACTAAGAATCTTCCTTTTGGAATGGAAACTTCAAAATATAGAAAAATTATAAGCCCCAACAAAATAATTTGAAATTTTGACTGACGAGCGACGTCGAGCAATCTTTTTGGCTCAATTCGATTTCAAGAATTTTCCCTTGACTAGCATTTACTTTGTGTCAAGAAAACTTTAACAGTTTGTCCCGAACTCGAGCTCGGGCGATTTATAAAAAAAAAAAAAAAACGATTCTGAATCGTTCGAATGCAACGAAATTCTTTTTTTTCTCGATGAGCAGAGCTCGAGATTTTCATGAAATATTTACTCAGGACATTAAAACGATATTTTTTTCCAAAGAGGAAATCGGTGAGAAAATTGTCATGGTTTTTGAAATTGAACAAAAAATGATTAGAAAAATTATTTTTTTCCTTTGCGTCCGATGATGAAAAAAAAAGTTGATTATTCTTGGATCAAGCTCGCAACTAAATTCGTCGTATGTAGGGTATATGGAGAGTGAGGACAGAGAGTACACGCGAGAACTTGGAAAGATCCCCTTTAAGGGAGGGAAAATCAATTTGGTGCCGCGGGGCGGTAGTGAAGTGGGAGGGAGGGAGGGAGGGAGGGAGGGAGGGGGTTGTTCGGTACCGAGGCGAAAGGGCGCGGTGAGGAAAGGAACCAGGAGAGAGAGAGAGCCCGAGAAAAAACGATCTCGGTGAGCTCGAAATAAACTTTTGGATTGTTTTATTTTCGAAGCTTTCTAAATAAAGAGAAAAGTAAGAAGAAGCCTCTTGGCGGGGGTGGAAATAGCCCAACGTTAATAAAATCGAACGTTCGACTAAATAATCGATCGTTTATGAATCTTGCAGAATTTGAATAAATTATTTTCCCTCCAAAAATGGTTGAAATAAATGCCGAGGATATGACGAAAAGTTTATGAAAATAAATGAACCAAATAAATAAATAAATTCGTGAAGAGTTTAATGAAATATTAAAAATAAAAGAATTAATGCATTTGAGAATTTTTATCGGAGACAAAAAATGTTGTCGCAACGATGAGCTGGTGTTTTTTCTTGTTGTTGTCGTTTGCATTGCCAATCGAAATGGCTCGTGGAATAATTAAGGGCTGATTAGGTAACAGGGAGGGAAAAATGTTGGACAAAACGAAGGATGAAGCTCGTGCTCTGGGAAATAGAGGTAAAAATATGAAAAAGACGTACCACGTCGCAATGTACATTTACGAATTGGGTCAGAAGAGGACTGGAGCTCAAAGATGTGAAAAATAAAGAAGGAAGGATTTTTGTTCGTTCTGGGATGATTGGACTTGGGAGAATGAATCAAATGACGATGAGGCCAGAAGGTAATTTGGCAAGAGAAAATCGAGTCATCAATTGGGCGCCCAGGGTGCCCTTTTTTCTTGATAACAAGAACGCGATCATTTTTTTTCCCTCGGGCTCACCCTATTTCGTCTTTTTTCATAACCATACGAAGCTGCGAGAATGTAACGTGAGAAAAGTTTCGTACTACGAGGTTTTATCCAAGAAAATTTAGCCTCGAGCTCAGGAGGAGAAAAAAAGAGAAAAAAATAATGATGAGGAGGATGTATCGAAGGTGATGAGTCGACGGGACATCTTTGGCCTTGACGCGGCACGCGAATCACATACATAGCTCCATGGGGTTTTTTGCACTCTTCTGGCGCGACCACCCGATGGCTCACCAAACGATTCGTTGTCGGGGAACTGGACGTCGCAATGGCCAAATTGGACGGGCAACCCCTGACATCTCTCCCAGCTGGAGGTCAAACACACGACCTGTCACCAATCAGGACTCCTTTTGACCGATAAATTCGAGCGATTAGATCGAATCAAGAAGCTGCGCGATATCGAGCACACACACACGTACCATCCTCGATCATTTTCCATGGGAAATAAAGCACAACGATTCCGAATGATTTTACCACTAAATAAATTCCTCAAATCCTCAATTCCTCAAATTTTATTCCGCGCTAGACACTAAATCGTTTTTCCACTCTCGCGATTTATAATCAGTCAGACTTTTGATGAAGCAGAGGATGGAAAACTCGATCAGTTAAGGAGGTTTGCTACATACGACAATATCATAAGAATTTAATCAAATTTGGTGATGACATTCTTTAGCATCAAATACGATGACACTATTTTTTTCAAATTTTTCGTCCACATCGTTGTCGAATAATTGGAGTTTACAATCTGCAAAAGATATTCCTATATATATCTGAATCCTATGCTTATGCATGGAAACTCTAGTTTTCAATAACTCGAAAACTCTGTAGAAGAAAAATGTTAAAAAATTTGTATATTCATATTTTGTACTAAAGAATATACTCAGCAAATTTCATCAAATTCCAATCATTTCGGATTTTCCTATGCTTTTAACATGGCTACATACGACATTATGATAAGAATTTAATAAAATTTGGTGATGACATTCTTTAGCATCAAATACGATGACACTATTTTTTTCAAATTTTTCGTCCACATCGTTGTCGAATAATTGGAGTTTACAATCTGCAAAAGATATTCCTATATATATCTGAATCCTATGCTTATGCATGGAAACTCTAGTTTTCAATAACTCGAAAACTGTGTAGAAGAAAAATGTTAAAAAATTTGTATATTCATATTTTGTACTAAAGAATATACTCAGCAAATTTCATTAAATTCCAATCATTTCGAATTTTTCTATGCTTTTAACATGACAACATTGTTGTGTGTAGCCACCCTCCTTAAATCTGCGCACTGGAGAGATTCGTTAGGGTGCGAGTAAAAAAAAAAAACAAAAAAATTGAGTTCGTGTCATCAGAGCGCTGGAGTTTATACACGAAATCGTCCGAATGCAAAAACCGATTACTTTTCATAAAATAACAGAGCCGAAGAAACTGCGGAAATCCGTGGACCGATGCGTCATATTTTTCATAAGTTTCCTCTAAAAACCGATGGATAGCTAGGCGTTCACCCAACCGAGTATGGACCTGAGGCGAACACGATCACTTTATCGCAATTTTCTTTTTTTTTACAAATGCACGAATTTCGTCGTTACGCACTCGTTGCACAAAGCAATTCGAGGGTCAATGACTCTATAATTGGAAAAAATGAAGGGATCGATAAAGATTATAAATTTAAATAATAAATATTTTAATCCTCGCATCATTGAAAAGTTTCCTAATGCGCCGATTCGCACGTTTTATGTACATAGGAAAAAAACAGACACGCGTCGTTTCCCGTCGGTAGAAAAATTTCGCGATCACGTTTGTTCTAGAAGGTTAATTAAAAAAAAAAAAAAAAAAAAAAAAAAAAAAAAAAAAAAAAAAAAAAAAAAAAAACCGAAATAAAACAGATTACGAATAACGGAACACTTGTTTTTCGCGCAAAAACTGCTCCCGCATAAAAAGCCAATGAAAAAATATGCAAATTTAAAATTTGCACGTTTTTCATTGTCTCCGTTGAGCACTACACACTTTATGCCATTGAGAAGCAGGGAAAGGAACAAATTAGTCACGTTAATCGCTTTTCGACTCACCGAAGTAGATCCCAACGAATATTACGAATTTATAGTTACAATTGAACATTTTTTCTTAGGACCTCCGTCGACGATGGATAGTACGATAAATATGTTATACTACTTAATTCCAGTCTTATATACCCTGCTGTATTTGATCGATTCTTTGCTCCTAATAATTGCTTTGGACTTTTTCGCCTCGTATTTATCCAAGTGTTTTTTTTTTTTTTTACTATTATCGTTTGCCACGCGACGTACACGAGAATTCCTCCAGGCGACTATGTGTTCCTTGTCCCCGACGACTGTTTACCATAACATATTAATTAAGTGCCTTGGTAATTTTTCGTAACAAAATATATGAAAACTGATGGTAACGGAATTCCAAAATTTGCGCGTCGGAGTAGTTGTCAGAGCAGGATGAATAACGTGGAGCACAGAATTGAATGAAATTTAGCAGGGATTCTGTATATTATGAGGCGACAAATATTTTTCTCCACTTTCGTGTATAGTTATCGCTACGAATTCGCCACGTGGACCGGTCCATTATCGGATTTACATTTATGACAAAAAATACGTTTTTCTATTCATTTTTTAATTTTAAAAATCATTACAATTTTCGTACCGATTTTGGGTTTGAAAAATGAAATTTCGTTGCATTCTGATAAAAAATACTTTTTATATTCATTTTTTGTTCAATTTTAAAAACCATGACAATTTTCGTACCGATTTTGTGTTTGGATCCTTTAAAAAGATCGTTTTATTGTCCTGACCAAATATTGAATCAGAATTTCAATAGAAAAATGAAATTTCGTTGCATTTCAGTGAAAAATACTTTTTGTATTCATTTTTTGTTCAATTTTAAAAACCATGACAATTTTCGTACCGATTTTGGGTTTGGATCCTTTAAAAAGATCGTTTTATTGATCTGACCAAATAGTGAATCAGAATTTCAATAAAAAAATGAAATTTCGTTGCATTTCAGTGAAAAATACTTTTTGTATTCATTTTTTGTTCAATTTTAAAAACCATGACAATTTTCGTACCGATTTTGGGTTTGGATCCTTTAAAAAGATCGTGTTATTGATCTGACCAAATATGAATGAGAATTTCAATAAAAAAAAATGGAATTTCGTAAGGCAGAGATGAGTCCGTTTGCCCTTTGCCTTGAAGAACTTCGCATGGCCCCGTGTCAATCATGGACGAAAATGAAGGTCAATAACTTATGGCGCTCTCCAAACGAGCTAATTGCCAAGTGTCGAACAAAAACTGATGGTTTTTGTAATGGAAAGAATTGTTTGCACATTCAGAAATAATTTCATCAATTCGACGCGTTGCTTGTAGTAAGAAAGACCGATAGAGAGAGAGAGAGAGAGAGAGTGGAATAAATATTTGATATCGTAAGATAAGCGACTTTAATTCTGACGCAATTAAGTATCGCCACGACGTGAGTTTTCAATAGGAAGTTGAACGATTATATAAGTCGACCAGGAGGGCAATAAAGATATTGATCATCGTCATGTGATGGATTATGAATGATGTACAAAAAAAAAGTCGAATCTCCCGACCCAACTATGTCGAGGGGATGCCTACAATTTTCCAGACTTCCCTGCGGCAAATACGCGCAATTAATTTTTGTTTTTTTTTGTTTCCTTCAGTTCTGGGGAGCAACGTGTGTATATATATCTGACGCGAAGCGAAGGTCGATAGTTTTGGAATTTCGCAACAAACACGCGAACACGTGCTTATAATATTCGTCACGAGTTGGCGGAACGTGAGCCTCAATTATTAATTAATTAATGAATTAATTAATAATTAATTAATTAACTATTATTAATGAACTATTAATTATACTATTAATTAATTAACTAAATTATGAATACAATATTTTCATTCCATTAAGGGAATCGCTCGCAAGAAACAATTTAATTTTTTTCGTCTTTTCAAGCGTCACTTTTACGAGAAATTCATAAAAACGCAATTTTAGTTTCGAATTTTCATGATGGAAGTTCCAATGAGAAGTGCAGAACGATTTATAAAATGAAGAAAAAAAATGGAAAAAATGGTGAAATGTAAATTGCTACCATTTCTGAACAATAAATTGGAGAACACCGAAGAATTAAAAAAATCTCGGTCGCAGTGGTGACCCTGCAGCGATCATAAAATAATAACTGCGGCAACGGGGCTTCGCGCGTCGTTATACGCTGAATATCATTTCCGTGTTAATTAAACACATGATCGTTATTCTAACCTCTAACCATGGAAGCATTGCTGCAAATGTATTTTAAGGGGGAACGACTGACATCTCGGCCAGTTGCTGCGACATTTCGCCAGCCGAAACGTTTTTATTCGTACAAATTGGTAAACTAGCCCCTTAAAAACAGTCAGCAGAGTGTGCTCTATTTTCAATCTCGTCACTAAGTCACTTTAAGAGTGAGTGCGAGAGAGATAGTTGCAGTTTTCAAAATTGAATATTTTCGACATGGTTTGACCAATTTAAAAAAAAAAATTGCCAGCGGATTTTTGCCATCGTCCTGCATACACAGACAGAGCCTTTTTCTGATTAGTCGAACGACGTCGAAGAATTTTAATTTCGAAAATTCGAGGTGAGGTTCAGTGACGGATCGATCCGCTGGAGGGCGTTGTGTTTATTTTTGTCGTTGCTATTTTCACACCCATCGTTTATTTAGTTTGATTGAACGAAAACGATCCTCGGAATCGATTGTTTGTTAAATTTCAAAAAGCACGACAATTTTTGTACCGATTTTGGGTTTCGATCCCAAAAAGATCGTTTTATCGTCCTGAACAAATATTGAATCAAAATTTCAATAAAAAAAAAACAGAATTTCCGTGCATTCCAACGATGCAAACTTCAACGTCGTCCGCGGAATCGTTCGAACTGCACAAACCACTGGGATCATTTCACTTTGGACGAAAGAACTTTTGGTGCTCTGAACAGGTTCATTTTTCGCGTGGTAATCGAGTCAATGTTTTATCGCATTTTCAAGAATAGACATACGTGGACACAGAGATACGTTCAGATGGCGTGCATGCACCTAGATTCGAAGGCGAGACGGCCCAACGAAAATTTATGCCTCGACTTGGCTCTAACGATCGAGGACCAATCAGTTCGTAGCGATCTCTCTCTCTCTCTCTCTCTCTGGACGTTGGATATCATTAAGGACGTTGTATGCAAAATTTTCTGTCCATAGAATTCCTCTAAATTTGCACTATACAAAGAGAATAGTGATGACTAATTGCTCGCGCAATTTTCAGAGGTTTCTCCATGTAAAAGTCATCGAGATATTTATTTATAAAAATCACAATTTTCAGTAGTTTCTCATAAGAGAGTGTGTTAAAAGTTGCAATTTTCAACATTTAATATTTCGATTTCTAAATGGTGAAGCCTCTTAAAACTTTGCATACACTTTTATGTAACATCGAAGAAGCTTTATTTAATTTTTCAAAAAAATGGCTCGTAAAATTTTTTCAAAAATTTGTTTATTACATAACAAATACAGATTGCCTCGGAAAATCTTGGATTTAGAGTACGTTGTTCTTTAGTCAATTTGCAACAACTTTTTTCAATGAACTTGGGCTCGCAAACCATTTAGTATGTAAAAAAAAAGTGAAAATAAAAATTTGGATTTGACCGTCGCCATCAACGTCTTCAAGCAGCAAGCCAACTGATTTTATAATGACGTAGGTGTTAAGATACGTGCGAAATTGGAAGCTGTGAAGGTTGGTACGCGAAGCATGCAACGTTTGAATAAAATTCGTATAAATAAAGCTCGAAAATGCATGGGAGACATTGATGATGGTTGTAAAATGGATAAAAGGTGTGTCGCTCTTTCGATGTGGCGCCCGTGCGAGCGCCTCAAGAAACGTGAGAAGCTCTTGATGCTTCGCGTTCTTAGCACTCGTACTATTATTTTTCCTCCACAAACTCCTTGCACAAATGCCAAACAAGCGAACACACCAACATTTTTATTTTTCTTCATATTCATTCATTTTTTTTCCTTTCTTTTTATTTCACAAACGCTAGGCTGCCCCGTCGAGGAAGCTACGAATTCTGTCACTAACCGTTCCTTGGCTCTCTCTCTCTGTTCCGGTCGTTCAAACATAATATAGAGCTCTATGAATTTTCTCCCTGGTGGACATTTACGAGGCAGTCGTAAATGTGCAGCGGGAGCACATTTCTTGCCTTTTCAAATAAACTTTAACTTTCTTCTTTTGTTATTAACAAGTGTAGCAATAACAATAATCATGAAAACAACAATAAACAATATTAATAGTAACGAGTGAGAAAACGTGGATTATTATTGAGCTGCGTGAATCGAATGAAAAAAAAAAAAAAAAAACACACACACACTCCGCGTTTCCTACAAACTTTTGCTTGCGATCGAGCCGGCTCTTAATTATAATCAAGACTGCGGGAAATGCGTACGAGCGACGGAGGTGCTACGCCTCAACTTTTAAAATCCCGATTTTTTCGGCGAGACACTGGCCAAGAATTGAATTAATTTTCAAATCAATTATTCCCAGTGTTCGGTTTTATTGAAATGTTGAATAAATTCCTGTCTTTTTTTTTTTTTTCTTTCTGTGTAGAAATCCACTTGTTTAAATAATCGGCGCGTCAAGATTATAATGAACTTGGACTGAGTCTCTTTACACAAGCTTAAGAGTCGGTGTGTCTCCTCGAGAAGAATAACGCGAACTGCTGTTATCTTTTTCTAACACCGCGGGGGAAATTATATTCTTAATAAATTTTACGAAACACGTGGATGGATATTCGTGTATTCAGTTCATTGTGAACACGATTTTTTTTTTTTTTTGAGCAGACAGGCAGTTACTAAAACAACGATTTATCAATTGAGCGGCCTTCAGCGAAGTCAGTACTCGGTTGGGTGACCGATAACGATGTTGGGATTTGTGTCGTTGAAATGCAACGAAATTCTGTTTTTTATTGAGATTCTGATTCGATATTCGGTCAGGACGATAAAACGATATTTTTAAAGGATCGAAATCCAAAATCTGTAGGAAAAATTTCATGGTTTTGAAAATTGAACGAAAAATGAATAGAAAATTTATTTTTCACTGGAATGCAACGAAATTCTATTTTTTTTATTGAAATTCTGATTCGATATTCGGTCAGGACGATAAAACGATATTTTTAAAAGATCGAAATCCAAAATCTGTAGGAAAAATTTCATGGTTTTGAAAATTGAACGAAAAATGAATAGAAAATTTATTTTTCACTGGAATGCAACGAAATTCTGTTTTTTTATTGAAATTCTGATCCGATATTTGGTCGGGATAATAAAACGATCTTTTCAGAGGATCAAAACCGAAAATCGGTACGAAAATTGTCATGGTTTTTGAAATGGAATAAAAAATGAATTTTTCGCTGGGCTGCCAACGTTACGAGCGTCAGTGTCGAATGTTTGTTGAGTAATCTGCAGGATGTTGGCTTCGATCGATGAAAACCGATTTTTCTTATCGCGTGCTTGAATTTTTTTTTTTGCTAACGGGATATTTCGCGTAGGTCGTAGAATTTCGGAGATAAAAATACGTTCTCGACGACTATTTGAACGCCTGAGAAAATCGATATGTTAATATGGTTTTCGCATGCCAAGCGAGAGGGCAATTGGCGCCTCTCGGAGGGCCGAAATCGACCACGTCAAAATGTGTGCAAGTCTCGAGACCTCCGTGATGTTGCGTTACGTGTAATTACCTTTCGTTCCACAGATATTTCTTGATAAATATCCATTCCTATCGCAACCGTTAGACAACCGCTTTACATTTATGGCCAGACTAACCGTTTTCATTATTCCTTATCGCCAACATCCAACAATCGCTTTCACCAAAGTTCCCGAATAATAAACCTCCCCCGAAAATATTTAGCGTTCGTTAAAAACCCTCCCAGCACACTATCGACAATTTGTAGATCGCGTACGATGTTTATATCGTGATGGTTGGTTGTCAAGATAAAACTAAAAATAGTAAAACCACAATAAACCGTTGCAAGTCTCGTAATTCGCTGTTCATTGTTGGCAACAAAATCCTTTCCTTCTTCCCGAATAGCTCACGATCCAAAAATCGTTATAAATCTTTTTTGTCGCGATCAACGTCAAGGCAAAACTCCAAGCTTGCACGATCTTTCGCAAATTCAATGGCATTCCTAATTGCAAAGTCTAAAAAATAAAAAATAAAAATGAAAAATAAAATAAAAAAGGATCAAGATAGAAAATTCCTGTTTCCAATTTTTTTTTTTTAATATCCTGGACTTCCCCGAAAGCAGAAACTAGGTGAATCGTGAAAAATGCCACATTCGGTGGGGCACGATCGACTTTTACTTCAGAAAGTAACAGACGTCGAGTTTTCCTGTCTCGATAACGCCGTTGGAAATTGAATCTTAGAATTTCGATCCATAATTCATGAAAAACGTAGCAAAAGTTTTCTTTTCATTCGAGCTCCAAAAATTGTTAACGATTTTTTTCATTCGCTCGCGTTCTTTTTCGATTTTTTGGTCAAATCTGAAGAAAATTTAGTTGAATCATTTGTAAAAATGTCAGGATCCTAGTAAATGGAGGGAAATGAATTTTCGAAAGTTTCAAAATGTCAATTCGATCGGAGAGTGCATTAAAAATAAATTTTCCAACAATAATAAATTAGAGGCCGAAAAAAATGGCGGAAAAAGGTTTAGAAAGATTTGGCTCTGCTGGTTGAAAGGAAAGTGGATTTTCAATGGAAAAAATAAATCGGCTTTAAAAATATAGTCTTGACTCATTGGTGGTTTGATTTACTTAGAACAGCTTTTGAGATAAATTATCTACGAAGCAATTAGCATAATAAGTTAATCTGGCACGCGTCAAGAAGTGACACGAGAATGAGCTCGACGCGTGTTACTATCGCATGACAGCCGGGTGGTGGCTTTATATCCACACGAGCTGCTTATGCTGCTTTGACGAGAACAGGCGGGCAAGAGATTTAGTGGAGATGAAACGTCAAAAGGAGAGAAGAAGCAATGTAAATATCTCGACAACGGCTGTCGAAAGCACACACTCCAC
Organism: Hyposoter dolosus; assembly: GCA_963921915.1. Classification (NCBI taxonomy): domain Eukaryota; kingdom Metazoa; phylum Arthropoda; class Insecta; order Hymenoptera; family Ichneumonidae; genus Hyposoter; species Hyposoter dolosus. The sequence continues at coordinate 6,204,280 of OY998140.1, forward strand.
TTTATTCTCATTTTGTTTATATATATATATATATGTATATATTCTTGGGGGACTAAAGTGACAAGGGTGGCTGGTGTATCAGAGGGCAGAGGGATATTCGAAAGCTTTCATCTGCATTCGGTACCTATTTCTGGTTTGTCACTGAATCTAAGCGACGAGGAGACGTATATATATATACATATAGGAAAGGGATACATTTTGTTTTGTCTGTGAAACTTGAACGAAGAGCAGAGACATATGGCAGGGAAATTTGGGAAACGGTTTAGTGCTTTCGAATATATACATTTCGTTCGCATTTGTTCTGCCAAATTCTACTCGGCTCGAGTTGAACAATATGCTGAAGTTTCCATCGCGTTGAAATGCAACGAAAATCTGTGTTTTATTGACATTCTGATTCAATATTTGGACAGGATGATAAAAACATTTTTTTTTGCATCCAAACCCAAAATCTGGACGAAAATTGTCATGGTTTTTAAAATTGAACAAAATGTGAATATAAAAAGTAATTTTTATTGGAATGCAACGAAATTTCACTTTTTTATTGAAATTCTGATTCGATATTTGATCAGGACAATAAAACGATCTTTTTAAAGGATCCAAACCCAAAATCTGGACGAAAATTGTCATGGTTTTTAAAATTGAACAAAAAATGAATACAAAAAGTATTTTTCACTGGAATGCAACGAAATTCTGTTTTTTTATTGAAATTCTGATTCGATATTTGGTCAGGACAATAAAACGATTGTGATTTGCATCCGAATCCGAAATCGGTACGAAATTTTCAATGATTTTAAAAATTGAACAAACACTGAATAAAAAAAGTATTTTTGTTGAAATTCGTGGCCATACGATGGTTCGTGGTTGCTCGATGCAATTTATTCATAATAAATTGCTGGAGGAAGGACGAGTCAGTTGCAAGTTTTTTGCTGATTAACGGATTGGCTCGATTTGCAGAGGACGAAAAAAGAAAAATCACGAGCTCGCGGGTGTATATTTATATGTATTCCGTGAAATAATGCCTACACTCGCTAACCTTGAGGTGGAAGATTGGAAATGCGGGAAAACTAGTGCTGGCATATATGACGGCGGGAAATGGCGGGAATCGCAATAATTGCGGAAAGGGGCTTGGGCGCGGAGGGTGGAGAAGGAAATCCACGATCGCGTGGATGCAGGGATGGAATAAGGGAAGAGGATGAGGCGAGAATCGGCGTTCCGCGATCTTGCGGCGCAGCATCAAACCAGAAATACCCGACGTGCCCGGCCTATTTCCGTGCTTCGTCCTCTCTCTCTCTCTCTCTCTTTCTCTCTCTCTCTCTCTCTCTCTGCTGCCTCCCCTGCCGCCCTTCCTTCTAGCTCTTGGTCTCGTCGACATCTCTGTTCCGTGTACGCTGTTGATACACAAATTTTCCATAAGGCTCTCTACACCGCGGTCGCCCAGCGTGAATGGTATCGAGTCTGCGACATTTGCGTCTTTTCCAAAGCTCACTTTTCTACGTCCCTTTCAATCTCGTTCCTCTTCTCCGGAGCTCTTTACACCGCACTTTCCTCAATTATGTCCGACTGCTCCCTGCTCCGCCATATGCTCGGGGCTTTCGAACCTCAACCACATAAACAGGGAGAGAGAGAGAGAGAGAGACTAAAAAAGCAAAACGTCGAGGAAAAAAAAAAAGTTTTCTTCATGGTGATTCAAATTTTTCGAGCCGATCAACTTTTCGGCTTGGAAAAATCGATCGTTTTATCATATTTTTCATTTTTTATGGATGAGCCTTGCCGAAGGAAAAAGTCAACCTCGCCTTCCGAACTCCAAAACTGCAGAAAACAGTCAATAGTATTTTTTTTTCTCTCTCGATATTATTCTTTCGCATCGATCCCGAGTATTCTGGTCGGCAAACCGACTTGAGAGTTCGTGGGCCAGATTAGAAGCTGCTGCTGCTGCGATTGCTTGGAGCCTCTGACAATTTTGCTATTCGAAGCGGATTATTGATTTCGATTTCCATTTGAAATCGATGCACATTTTTGGTCGAAGAAAAAGATAAATATTGAACGAGAGGTTGCGAAGAGTCTGGAGCTTCTGCAAAAGTTGCATTTTGGAACATCGCTGGATATTTTCGTGCCTAGACCTTCGCAGCAAAGAGAAACGAATAGGGAAATAGCCAGAGAGAGAGAGAGAGAGAGAGAGAGAGAGAGAGAGAGAGAGAGAGAGAGAGAGAGACTTGGGGCAACCGCGCAAATTGGCTAATTATAGAATCGAGTATATAACGTTGGACTTGAACGAATCCTGACCTTCCGCGATGCGTCATGCGACCTAGAAAATGCGTGCACTCGTGTCTGAGCTTTTTCCTCACCTGGATAAACGTTATTGCGGCAATTGTGCAGAAATTGAAACGAAAATGGAGAGTTTAGTTGACAAGGACGTTGTGTGGCGACGGTCAAATCTAAATTTTTCTTTTCAGTTTTTTTTACATACAAAATGGTTTGCGAGCCCAAGTTCATTAAAAAAACGTTGTTACAAATTGACTAAAGAACAACGTACTCTAAATCCAAGATTTTCCGAGGTAATCTGTATTTTTTATGTAATAAACAAATTTTCGAAAAAATTTTACGAGCCATTTTTTTGAAAAACTAAATAAAGCTTCTTCGATGTTACATAAAAGTGTATGCAAAGTTTTAAGAGGCTTCACCATTTAGAAATCGAAATATTAAATGTTGAAAATTGCAACTTTTAACACACCCTCTCATGAGAAACTACTGAAAATTGTGATTTTTATAAATAAATATCTCGACTTCTACATTGTGAAAGCTCGCAAAATTGCACGAGCTATTAGACATCACTATTCTCTTTGTGTGTTGCAAATTTGAAGGAATTCCATCGATAGAAAATTTTGCATACAACGTCCTTAAAAAGTAGAAAAGAAGATGCTCTTCGGCGGTCCGAAAATGTGTCCAGCGGTCGAGTTCGGTCTCTGGTGCTTTTGTATGGGCCTTTGTGCATTGCCTCCGGGGGAATTCTTATTGGAAAGTACGCGAAGCATATCGATCTCGAAAGTATAACTAGCAAAAAGTAGAGACCTCGATTTTCTGCCTGTTTTCGTGACCCCAAAAGAATGAAAACACTCACTCGATACGATCGCCTGACAAGATTCATTCAATCAAGCGATCGCGTTAAATGTAAGAAAAAAAATAATCGTGTAGGTCATCGGGATAGAAATGAAGGTTGAAATTCTTCGGCGAACATTCGACAACTTTTGAGACGACCGTATTCACCCTTTTTTTTATTTTTCTTCAAAAGATTTTTTTTTTTTTTTTTTCTGTTATTTCTCGAAAATGTTGTTTGCAAGGATTTTTCGTTCGAATTTCGTACAACCGTATCTTTTGTGCCCTTAAGAATTTTTCTCTGTATATGTGTGTGCGCTAAAACGTACACAGGAGAAGGGGCGATCGATGAGAAACTCCGAGGGAACCGGAAGAGAACGAGGAGGCCAGAGAAGGTTATATAACCAAGAACCACCTTCCGGCGATAGTCGGTGCATTTCATTACAACGTGCTATAGCAACATTATCTCTACGACTGTGCGCCTTGATGGACGTCGTCTATTTTATCCTGCAACCAACAATATATATCGCCAAAACGAAGGCCGAGCCGATTTTTTTTCTCGTTGCACCAACTGCATTGGTGCAAAATAATAAAAGAAACGAAAAGAAGCCAAAAAATTCATCGTATGTTACGGTGAAAATTTTTTTTTTTTCAGTTTTCAATGTCAATTTGCTTGATGTGTCCCGAAACATCGAAAAATCATATCTAGAAAAATGTCCGGATGTGTGTGTGTGTGTGTGTGTTCTGACAATGGAAAATTCAAACTTTTATAACTCGAGAACGGTTTGAGCTACGGGGCTCCCGTTTTGCAGAGATGTTAATCTATTCAAGCTCTTCGTTCTCTGAGAATTTTGTCGGAATTGGTAAAAAAATAGAAATTCTGAGGCATTTTGAAATTTTCAAAAAAAGGCTGTCGACGCTCTAACTTCCGCAAATTTCAAGATTTATTACTAATTTTTTTTTTATAAATAGAGTATCATAATAGGAAGGTTGGTATTGAATTTGGAAAATATCGGATGTACGGTTTAAATTTGATGGGATTTTGAATTTTACGAAAATCTTAGTTTTTCGAAAAATTGTTTAACCGCTTTTTCGTTTTTCAACAAACATCCAAAATTTCGCTTGTGATATTTTTATTATTTTCTACAACAAAAAACTGTTGGCTTTTCATAAAAAAATATTAAAAAATTGGAAAAAATAACGAAGACGAAGTTGCAATAAAAATGATTTTCAACATTTTTTAAATAATTTGAAAGACGTTCAAGTTTGCATCATCGGAACGCAACGAAATTATTTTATTTATATTTCTTGTCGATTTTTTCGAGCCGAAAAGTATGTCGGCTAGAAAAATTTGTATGCGATTGAGAAAATCAAATTTTTCTTAATCGTTTTGAATTTTGATTCAGAATAAAAATAATCGATGTAGAAAATGGGAAAAAATGTTTTTCTCTGATCGTCGTACGTGATTACGAACGGGATTCGTGCTTAGAGCTGTAAAACGCCGGAAGAAATTTTCTAATCCTCTGAAAGGTGCGAGCTCAATCAAACAGAATTATATTGAACGAGATTCGACAAATTTCCAAGTGCATGATAATTCGTCACATTAGAAAAAATAGCCATAAAGAGAGAAAGGATTTTCGATGTCGTAAATATAAATAAAAAGGAAGAGCAGCTTTGAAAGGTTTCCAAAAATGTTGTCATCGAGAAATGCGTCATCGATGAGAGAAATCATGGAAACTTGACGAATTGTCAAATATACCATGGAATTTTTATTGCATATATTTATTAGTCCACCTCTCGCTGATTTACAAACGCTCTTTCCAAAGTATTGACCTCGCTTCGCTGCTGTTTCCATTTCCGTTTTTCTGAGACTCTCGAAAAGTGGATTCGACAGCAGCGACTCAGTTAACAACGCTGAACTTTGCACCGAAAAATATTTCTTTTTATTGTTAATTTGTATAATTTTTTTAAATGATTCAGTTTTTTCGAGCTGAAATATACTTTTGTACGAATGCAACGAAATTCTGTTTTTTCTTGAGCAGAGCTCTCGATTCTCATTCAATATTTATTACGGACAATAAAACGATTTTTTTAAACGATCAAACGACAAAATCGGCACGAAAATTATTATGCTTTTTAAAATTGAACAAACAATGAATAGAAAAACGTTTTTTTTTTTGTTGGAGCTCAACGTTGGAAACGTTGAGGGTCATGAAATGTAATCGAACGAGTCGATACCGAGTGTCCGAATTCTTCGGAATATTATTCCGATAAATTAAAACGTAATATCGATTATCGCGTTGCCACAAATTATTGATAACGATTAATCAAGCTTTTCTGATTCAAAATTTAATCCCACATTCCTATTCCTATTCCTATCCCTATTCCGGTAACCCGGGGGGTCTAAATGACCCCAATATTGAAAAATTCATATCTCCGGTAAAATTAAACGAAAAGTTTTAAACTTGGGCTCATTTTTATCGTTTTTTAATGCAGGATAACGCGAGCCTGGGGCAATTTTGCTTAAAGTCAAAAAAAATTAGTCGAAAATGCGGTAAAACGATAAAAATCGAGAGAACGAAGGGAGAAAGGGATTTAAAGACTCGCCTGGGGTAGTTTTTGAGCCCAGGTTATCGTTCGGGGGTTAAATGATTTGCTATATTTATTTGAGCACGTGCGAGGGCCATAAAGATTGATGACTGGCTATGGAAGGTCAGAGAATGTATATGGCGAAGAGCAGCAAGAGAATGGCTGTTTAAAACGGTCCCTTGAGGATTTTGAACGCCAAAATATATATATATGTATATAGGAATCACGCACATATGGGCATATTGGTGCACATATGTGGGTATGCGGTTATAGTGTTGGGGGAAAGTGGCGAACAGGTCGAAGCCGTTACAGATGAGTGGGGTATGGACAAAAGCTCGATTATCTGGGAGTGGTGGTCGTGCTGGTGGTTGTGTTGGTGGTGAGTTTGGATTTGAGCTCCGGGGGGGTTGGTGCACCGCGCAGCGACATCCCCCGCAGAAATGAATCCCGTTAAGGGGAGAGCAGGAGGAGAAGCACGAGAGGGAGAGGAAGGAGGAGAGCGTGAACGCGAGGGAGGGAAGAGAACAGAGAGCGAGAGAGAGAGAGAGAGAGAGCGAGAGGAGATTGGCAAAGTCGTCGCAACGCCCGTATCGCAAAGTCAACGCCCTGGCAATGCAGCCTCTCGATATATATACGCGTGTGTCCGTGTAACCAACTTTTCTCCTCGTAGTGGTTTCGTACAGTTTGGTCTCACTCACGGTGTGAGTGCATTATGCAACCCTCTGTGAACTACCCCACGAGTTACCAATCGTTGCATACAGACAGAGGCACGAAGGCACTCTCCTCTTCGTACCAATTCACTGGCTGTGCATTTACTGCGATTATATTTCCAGTAAACAACAGAGAATCGTAAATCCTGATAATAACAATTTTGAAAAATCATTTCAGAATCATTCTCGATACAAAAACGCCTTTCGAAATGCCTTTTGTCATGGAAATTGACAAATGTACGGTTATCGATGACATTGAAGTTTGCATCGTTGGAATACCACGAAAAATATATTTTTTATTAATTATTTGGATAATTAATGCACTTGATCCAATTTTTCTAGTAAATTCAGTTTTTTAATGGAAAAATTTATGATATTAAAGTTTGCTTCGTTGAAATACTACGAAAAATATATTTTTTATTAATTATTTGGATAATTAATGCACTTGATCCAATTTTTCTAGTAAATTCAGTTTTTTAATGGAAAAATTTATGATACCAAAGTTTGCTTCGTTGAAATACCACGAAAAATATATTTTTTATTAATTGTTTTAATAATTAATTATTAATTATTAATTATTTTAATAATTAATACACTCGGTCCAATTTTTCTAGTAAATTCGATTTTTGAATGGATAAATTTACGATACCAAAGTTTGTATCGTTGAAATACAACAAAAATATATTCATAACTCATTATTTTGATAATTAATGAACTCGGTCGAATTTTTCTAGTAAATTCAGTTTTCGAATGGCAAAAAAGACTGTCCGATTATCGTTGACAAATACTTTATGAAAATGGTGTGCTCTGCTATAAAAAATAATGAGTTTTCGTTGCACTCGAACGTTGCAAACTTGGACATTGTTAAAAAAACGTTAATTCTTCTCGACACAAAGCAAAACTACGAAGATTTATTTTGGAAATAATCATTAATTTTATAGAATTTTGTCATAGAATTCGATTCTATTGTTTATTCTTATTTTTTTTTTTAATTCTCCCTTCAACTTCCCCTGCTTTTTGCTACACGATCAATTAACACACGGAGAAGCTGGAGGTTTGGGGCTATTTCGTGCGGACTCCTCTAATCGCTTGATAGATAAATTGGTCAATATGTTTTTTTAAATTACAGTCATTGCGATGTTATCAATGAAAAGGTGCAACTTATTGGATCGTAACAACCGTTATTGGCCGCAGTTGTGGCAGCAATCTCGTTTCTACATCTAGCCACTCCTATCGCGTTAATCTACAGTTATACATGCATCAGCTGGTAGTTTTAATCTCCATACGTTTTACAAAGAAGACGTGTATGTTTAACAGGCAAGTTTATTGCTAACATTTACGAGGCTACAATTTATTTCGACAACCCTCCGATCCCAGTACGTGTTCTGTTTGGGAACGAGAATGCACCGAATGCATCAAAAATATTGCTTTTTAATGACGATTCGTTGAATTTTCAAAATAATCCAAATTTCTCGAGGCAACATATATATTTTTTGGCTCGTAAAAACCGATCGTTTTATCGTCGTAATTAAATTATGCATTTAGCCCCTGGCGTAGACACACATGGGTCTCAAATCTAAATTTTTATTTTAAGTTTTTCTTCCATACAAAATGATTTTCGAGCCCAAATTCATTCGGAAAAGTTGTCACAAATTGACTAAAGAACAACGTACTCTAAATCCAAGATTTTCCGAGGTAATCTGTATTCGTTATGTAATAAACAAAATTTCGAATAAATTTTACGAGCCATTTTTTTGAAAAACTAAATAAAGCTTCCTCGATGTTACATAAAAGTGTATGCAAAGTTTTGAGAGGCTTCACCATTTAGAAATCGAAATATTAAATGTTGAAAATTGCAACTTTTAACACTTTTATGAGAAACTATTGAAAATTGTGATTTTTTAAAATAAAAATCTCGACTTCTACATGGTGAAGGCTCTTAAAACTGCGCGAGCTATCCAGACATCACTATTCTCTTTGCGTGGTGCAAATTTGAAGGAATTCTATCGATAGAAACTTTCGCGTACAACGTCCTTAAACAACAATAATAAAAAAAAATCATTTTTATCCATCAGCCAGGCCAGTAGGTTCTCTACTTTCCTGAATTATATTTTCGATTTGTCAAACGAGTCCAAGTATACAGTCAAGACACGGAAGGACACCCCAGACCCATGTGTGTCTAGGGAGGTGCGCTAATGCTAATGTGTCTACAGAGGGTGAAATAATGAGGTTTGCCAAATGAATAAAAGAATTTCGTTGCATTCCAACGATGCAAACTTGAAAATCATGAAAAATCGAAACCAGGGAGTTATCTATTGACAATGAGATTCCATTGGTGCTAAGGACGACGTAAGGAACAAGTATTTTCGACGCGGTTCAAGGATTTATTTAAATTTTGACATTACGATAAAAAAAAAAACACGAAAGACGGAAGATTAATATTCCTAAAGAAATAGAGCACGCGGTACGAAGAAAACGATGGGATTACATGATTATTAAAATGAGTTGAGCCGAGCAGTAGGATTGAAAGTTTCGTGCAGACTCTATTAAATATTTGATTTCACTACACGAAGCTCAGCGATGTTTCGCTATAAATTTCCATAGTGGTTTCTTCCGGCGTAACAAATAGCCAACCTACTTACGCAAATGTTGCTAGAGTCTCGCGACAACGAAACAAAAATGTTTGTATTTTTCGTTTGTTTTTTTATTTGGCGTTTGGGACAAATGCCCAACCACTGACAATGCCGCACATATATCCAAATATATTAATAATTCAGGCAACATTCGACACAGAGCCAAAGACAACACGAAAGCATAAGAAAAAATAAAAATTTAGGTTGAAATAACGTGCAACAACCAGAGTGGGAACGGGAGGATTAAAAAAGGGAAGAAAAAGGGTGGAGCTTAACAAGCAGGACGCCGGCGCCAGTCGACGCAGCAATAACTGTTCCACTCGCGCGGTCTTGTCTCTTTCCATAGTTGTTTTTCCTCGTCCCCCTATTTTTCTCTCAATGTCTAAAAAGGAAGAATTTCGAGTGATACGCGTATAAAAAATCGTTTGTGCTCTGGCAACGCAGACACACATACAGATCGCTCGAGTTTGGCATTGTGAAAGAGTGGAGAAAAGAAAACGAGGAGGTTTACGAGGTACACACAGGATTCTCGAGCCACTGCGAACTCTCGTGTGCGGCAACATTTCTCGCACAAATAAGAGAGAAAATTGAAAAGACGTATGTCGCAGGATAAAACAAAGAAAATAACGTCTTTTTTGGATGGAAATGGAAAAAGTGGATTAGGCTTGACGTACCAGGGCCTTCGCTTCGACTATCACGTCGTACGTGACTCTACGTTTTCGAGGGAACAGAAGGGCCAGGCAGAGACGACACGAACGGCTCCCTTCGCCTATCATCAGAGCCAAAAGGCTCGTCCTCGCTCTCGCACCTCCACACTCGTTCAATCTGCTGCTGCTCCTCGCCACCACTTCCTACAAAATCCTCCCTCGTTTCGCCAACTCACCCTCTCACTCTCTCTCTCTCTCTCTCTCTCTCTCTCTCTCTCTCTCTCTCTCTCTCTCTCTCTCTCTTCACCTCTCTCATTTTTCTCTTCGACTCTTTTTCCTCCTTCGCTCTCTCGCGCCCGCGTTTATCTTTCTCTCACTTAAGCCACTCCTAGCCATCACCTCCGAACTCTTTATATACGTCCTGACGTTTTTTCTCCCTGTCTTCCTTCTTTTTTCTTTCAATCTCCACTAAAAGTTGGTTACTTGTGTGGAGATGAAGGAAGCCACCTAGGCACGTATCCCTTATCTCGCGGGGACATGCATTTCGTAAGCTCTACAGCCGCGTGTGTACTCACGACCCAAAACTTGTAGTCATCGAGGCTTTTTTTTCTTTTATCCTCTACCTTCATTTTCAATTCAAGTTCACTCGCTTTTTTTTCATCCTCAGGATCCTTCTTGTGTAGGATACAAAGAAATCAATGACGTTCGAGTTTGCATCGTTGAAATGCAACGAAATTCGTTTTTTTTTTTTTTATTTGGCAATTCCCAGAAAGTTGACTCGAAAAATTTGGATGCGATTTTCAAACTTAACCAAATCGACGATAAAAATGAATATTTTTCGTTGCATTCCAACGTTACGATTTTATTGAAATATTCAAAAAAAATTCATTTTTTCTAATTCTATTCAGTGTCACTCCTTAAGGACGTTGCATGCAAAAAATTTTATCGATAGAATTCCTTTAAATTTGCACCATACAAAGAGAATAGTGAGGTTTAATAGCTCGTGCAATTTTGAGAGCTTTCACCATGTAGAAGTCGAGATATTTATTTATAAAAATCACAATATTCAATAGTTTCTCATAAAAGTGTTAAAAGTTGCAATTTTCAACATTTAATATTTCGATTTCTAAATGGTGAAGCCTCTTAAAACTTTGCATACACTTTTATGTAACATCGAAGAAGCTTTATTTAATTTTTCAAAAAAATGGCTCGTAAAATTTTTTCAAAAATTTGTTTATTACATAACAAATACAGATTGCCTCGGAAAATCTTGGATATAGAGTACGTTGTTCTTTAGTCAATTTGTAACAAGTTTTTTTAATGAACTTAGGCTCGCAAAGCATTTTGTATGTAAGAAAAACTGAAAAGAAAAATAATTTAAATTTGACCGTCGCCATACAACGTCCTTAATCCACCTGCAGATTAATAATTTTCCTAAACGTGCGAATGAAGTTTCATGAGGATTCATTGAAAAATTCACATCCTCGGACGCGATTTTCCTTTCCAGAAATCCTTTGACAGTTATCCTTTGTCTTTTGGGAAGGTCCGTGAGAAAATCTCACAGAGAAATGATTACATTTAGACGGATAAACAGAGTATCAAGACCGAAAAGGCACTCTGATATCTCGGCGTACAAACACAAAGTATATTTGCTTGGAAAGGCATCGCAGGCAGGGATGAAGCGAGCAGGCAGCGTCGAGGAGTCGGTTGGGTCCGGCTGCTTAAAAAACCCATGCCGTCCGCGCCCTTATCTCGCGTCACTTCTTTTGTTCTTACCGCTCTTTGGAAAGGTCAATTGTGAAAGAAAAATAACACTTTGTATAGGACGATGTAATGTTGGAAACTTTTGTACAATTTCATTTGATAACGAAATTCTGTACATAAAACTATGAAGAATAATTGTTTGTTTGATTGAATCAATATAAAAGAAATCCAAGGAGGAAAAAGACAGTGACAGCCACGAACTTTGCACAATTTCAAAGTTTCCATCGTTGGAATGCAGCGAAATTCTGTTTTTTTTTTTTTCAATTGAAAAATTCGATTTCAATTAAATTTCAAAAATCGGTACAAAAATTGTCATGGTTTTTAAAATTGAACAAAAAATAAATAGGAAAAGTATTTTTCATTGGAATGCAACGAAATTCTGGTTTTTTTTTTATTGAAATCCGATTCAATATTTGGTCAGGACAATAGAACGATATTTTTTAAGGATCCAAACCCAAAATCGGTAGGAAAATTGTCATGGTTTTTGAAATTGAACAAAAAATGAATATAAAAAGTATTTTTCATTGGAATGCAACGAAATTCCATTTTTCTATTGAAATTCTGATAAAAACGATCTTTTTAAAGGATCCAAACTCAAAATCGGTACGAAAATTGTTATGGTTTTTAAAATTGAACAAAAAATGAATAAAAAAAGTATTTTTTATTGGTGTGCAACGAAATTTCGCTTTTTTATTGAAATTCTAATGAAATATTTCATCAGGACAATAAAACGATATTTTTTAAGGATCCAAACCGAAAATCGGTACGAAAATTGTCATGGTTTTTAAAATTGACCAAACAATGAATAGAAAAACGTATATTTCGCGAACTTCAGTGTCTCTCGAAAGACTTGGTGCAAAAAAAAAAAAGATAAAAAAATGGAAACTTCGCTTCAAACTTGACGTTGCCAAGATGAAAGGATATTCGACATCGTTTTTCAAGCACGGGCCAGAACGTTGATACGATATGAGTCTGTGGGTACGTAGGCGCCAGACAGACGCCGTACCGAACATTATTACGTCTATTTTATTTTCTATACCATTTTCCAGCTCGCAGATACACACACATTTAACGATAAACTAATCCACGTGATTATTTATTTGCCAAAGTAGGAATCAATGTGCACAGTGCGTCGATTTTTTCATCACCAGCGATTTACACCATCTTAAAATACTTTGGTCGTTACGTTTGCATCAGGGAGAAAAATTATCGTCATCCATTTCAACCGAGTCGTAACACTCGCAATAAAAATTAACTGCACCCTTAAAAACCTCAATTTTATGTTTAATCGAATAGAAAGAGAAAGTCAAGTTGTTTGCCTAGTTGAACATAAAGAAGAAAATTTTCGATTCTCATTTCCTCGGATTCTCGTATTTCTATAAACCGAATTTTGAAATTAAAAAATAAAATAAAAATCACCAAATTAACAATTTTTTCTGTGCCTGATCGAAATAACGAGATTTTATTTTAGGCAATGGATAAAACTTGGACGGAGTTGATTATAGCGACAAATAACGCGTTTGTCCGGGAAGGAGAAAATTGTAATGGAGGAGTCAGCGTTGGAGAATGAGAAGCGAGGGACAATGTTGAATTTTGGATGACGCTGCGACGTCCAAAAAAGTTTTTCGTTTATAGTAAAGATTGGCAAAAATGCAAAGTTTTGTCGTTTCTGTACGATGTTCAAGTTTGCAGAGTTTAAATGCAACGAAATTCAGTTTTTTCTTGAGCAAAGCTCACGATTATTATGAAATATTTAGTCAGGACAATGAAGCGATATTTTTTCACGATCCAAATCCAAAATCTTTCCGAAAATTGTCATGGTTTTTGAAATTGAACAAAAAATTAATAGAAAAAGTATTTTTCGTTGGAATGCAACGAAATTCCGTTTTTTAATTGAAATTCCGATCGAATATTTGCCAAGGACGATAAAACGATTTTTTTCAGGATCGAAATCCAAAATTTTTCCGAAAATTGTCACGGTTTTTGAAATTGAACAAAAAATTAATAGAAAAAGTATTTTTCGTTGGAATGCAACGAAATTCCGTTTTTTAATTGAAATTCCAATCGAATATTTGCCAAGGACGATAAAACGATTTTTTTCAGGATCCAAATCCAAAATCTTTCCGAAAATTGTCACGGTTTTTGAAATTGAACAAAAAATTAATAGAAAAAGTATTTTTCGTGGGAATGCAACGAAATTCCGTTTTTTAATTGAAATTCCGAATCAATATTTGCTCAGGACAATAAAACGATTTTTTTACAGAATTTAAACAATTCAATGATTTTTGAAATTGAACAAAAAATGAGAACGTCTTCGTTTCTATTTGGCGAGGGTAATTTATCAGTTTTAATTCTCTCCGCGTTCGTCGTAACGCGCGGAAAGAGTGGAAAGTTATTGGTTGAAATTTAATGATCGACCGGTTCAATCATGGAAGTTGCTGGATAAATAATGAGACGTGTAATAATTAGTTGAGCGAATGGTATAGTTTGGGGATATTTCAATGTTCCAGCCGGGGCCCCCTCAATTGCGAAAAATATATAAATGCCAAATTAGGGATCCACATTGTCGGGGCTGGAAATGGGGGATCGTACGAGTAAAATATCGACGCGTTATTTAGGCTTTGAATAATATTAGTACAGTGCCCCCGCGCCCCTTGGCCACGGTTCCCTCGGTCTCCTCGGACATGAACGCGCGAGGCGCAGAGGGAGAGGGAGGAACGAGAACATTTAACAAGAAAGAATGGAAAAAGAAAAATGAAACGTGCTCTATGTGCTGCCGGTATGTTGTATTAAGAGTAGTTATTCCGTGTATGTGTTTGTCGATTTATGCGTGTGTGGGTAGTCGGATGGTGCGTGTTGATCGTGGGGTCGACCGGGGTCGCAGGGTTGCGTGGCACCGGGCCGCGAGCACGTCTCTCTCTCTCTCTCTCTCTCTCTCGCGTGTGCGAGTTCTTTCCTGTTCTGGGAGATCGTGGGGGAGGTGTACCGAGCGAGTTGGGGTGCGTTGTTAGCCCAAGGGATCAAAAAGTACGTCGTTCGAGCGGAAAACTCGGAGAGCATGAGAAAAATCACCGAAAACACATAAACTTTCGGATTTTCTACAAAAATCTTCTTTTTTTTCTCATCAACGAACGAGGGGTTCTCTAAAAATGGTGCGAGGTAAGAAAATTGGCGGTTTGTGCAAATTTTTAAAGATGAGAATAAAAAAACGTTGCGATCCAACGAAATATGAGTTTTCTTATTAATTGTTTGTTCAATTTAAAAAGCCATGCCATTTTTCGTACCGATTTTGGGTTTGGATCCTTAAAAAATATCGTTTTATCGTCCTGACCAAATATTGAATCGGAATTTCAATTAAAAAAACAGAATTTCGTTGCATTTCAGTGACAAATACTTGTTCTATTAATTTTTTCTTCAATTTTAAAAACCATGACAATTTTCTTACCGATTTTTCGTTTGGATCCTAAAAAATATCGTTTTATCGTCCTGACCAAATATTGAATCGGAATTTCAATTAAAAAAACAGAATTTCGTTGCATTTCAGTGAAAAATACTTGTTCTATTAATTTTTTCTTCAATTTTAAAAACCATGACAATTTTCTTACCGATTTTTCGTTTGGATCCTAAAAAATATCGTTTTATCGTCCTGACCAAATATTGAATCGGAATTTCAATTAAAAAAACAGAATTTCGTTGCATTTCAGTGAAAAATACTTGTTCTATTAATTTTTTCTTCAATTTTAAAAACCATGACAATTTTCTTACCGATTTTTCGTTTGGATCCTAAAAAATATCGTTTTATCGTCCTGACCAAATATTGAATCGAAATTTCAATAAAAAAAAACAGAATTTCGTTGCATTTCAACGATACTGCAAACTTGATATTGTCCTTCGCATCGGATTAATCGAGTATAGATTAATTAACGAATTTTCCTCTGCTCCGGATGGTCCTTTCCACGAGAGTGCAGACGAGACAAGGGACAAGAGTATCGGGAATAATCCAAAACTGATGAATACAATTCTCAAGGGAGCTTGTTCTGCAGTGCTTGGGTTTCGAGGGGTGACGAAGTAAATATCGCGGCGTTCCCCTCGGAAACGAAACAACAATTATTCTAACCCGTCTGTAGAAATGTGTAGTTTGATAAAAAAAAAAAAAAAAGGCTAAAAAAGACATTGATGTGTCAACGGTAATTCGTACGTCATCGAGTCTCGAAAATAAAAAAAAAATAAAATAAAAAAATAAAAAAACTTGAAAAAATTGATTAAAAAAAAAAAATTTTCTCAATAATCGCCATCGTGATGAAATCAACATTTTCTTTCGCTCAAAAAGTTTGTCGCATCGAGGAGTTTGCGAAAGTCTGGGCGGGAGGCTCTCGCACTTCACCGCCGCGGAGTATTCCTGAAAACTTTTCAAGACGCATCCCGCGTCCGAAAAGTGTGTAAGAAAAGAATAAAAGAAAGATCAAACGACGACTGCTAAAATAGGCGATTCGAGTCCCTACGATCGTTTGTTCATCGCTTCCCAAAGCCTTTTCTCTTTTATTTATTTATTTATTTATTTACTTGTTTATTCTTTTTCCCAAACTCTCTCCCTCTCTCTCTCTCTCTCTCTCTGTGTACATGCTACTTGCATACTCAAAAAGCACCGAGGACTCGATCGCCGAGAAAAAGAGTGAAAAAGAGATAGAAAAGCGAAAAAAAAAGGGGGACACGAACGTCGAGAGGCTCGTGAGACTCGGAGACGTGAGCTCGTGAGTTCAGAGCGTTTGGAAAATTTCTAAATTTAAGGTTTTGGGTATAGGAGCCGTTGAGACTCAGTGAGGAGAATCTAGATAGATAGAGAGTGTAAAAGAGCATGACAGAATAACAGAAAGAGAGAGAGAGAGAGAGAGAGAGAGCGGACGATGAATCGCTTGGAGTCTCTGCTCTGACTCTCGATGTCCCCCGCGGTCGCTCTAGCTCTTTATAGCAATCTCCACTATTCATCCACAAATTTCTCATCATCTTTGTGTGTGAGTTTTTTAATTTTTTTTTTTCGATAAAACGGAAGCAAAGTGAAAATTAATAATCTTAAGGTTTCTATCTCTGCGTCGCTTGCTCTTTTCGTAATTCCTTTGCGGAACGTTTTCTCGGAGTGATCACGTGAATGCGGACGTCATTTGCCAAAAGTTTTATATTCAATTCGACCATCCGAGCCAAGCGATAGAAAATGAGAAAAAAAAAACAAAGCGAAAGAGCGAAATTCCGAAAACAAGTATCGCTCGATCCTGAGACATCGTTAGATAAAAACACACGCGCACGAATTAATTTGTGGAAAAACCGAAGTTGTTATTTTTTCGTCGGATCGAAAATCTTTTTGTGCAACTCAAATTTTCATCCTTGATTCGAAAAATCGTGATGTACGTGCTACCGGAATCACAGAAACCTTCTCCCAAATCGTAAACAATTTTCGGCGCAATCTGTGCCACTGTCGCATATTTTTGCCATTTTTTTCGAATCCTCAGGCCGAGTTTTTTTTAATTTGGATAGAAATATTTGTTGGAATTTTTCATCAATTCGTTCAATTTCAAAAACCATGACTATTTTCCTACCGATTTTGGGTTTTGATTCTTTAAAAAGATTCTTTTATTGTCCTGACCAAATATTGAATCAGAATCTCAATAAGAAAACAGAATTTCGTTGAATTCCAAGGAAAAATAATTTTTCTATTTATTATTTTTCAAATTTCAAAAACCATGATAATTTTCCTACCGATTTTGGGTTTTGATTCTTTAAAAAAATGGTTTTATTCTCCTGACCAAATATTGAGTCAGAATCTCAATAAAAAAACAGAATTTCGTTGAATTTCAGGGAAAAATACGTTTTTCCATTAATTTTTTGCTCAATTTTAAAAACCGTGAAAATTTTCGAACCGATTTTGGGTTTGGATCCTCAAAAAAGATTATTTTATTGTCCCGACCAAATATTGAATCAGAATCTCAATAAAAAAACAGAATTTCGTTGAATTCCAGGGAAAAATACGTTTTTCCATGAATTTTTTGCTCAATTTTAAAAACCGTGAAAATTTTCGAACCGATTTTGGGTTTGGATCCTCAAAAAATATCGTTTTATTGTCCTGATGAAATATAAAATCATAATCTCAATATAAAAAAAAATGGAATCTCGTTGCATTCCAACGAAAATTACTTTTTCTATTAATTTTGTATTCACGAAAATTTTCGTACCGATTTTGGGTTTGGATTATTAAAAAAGATCGTTTTATTGTCCCGACTAAATATCGAATAAGAATCATGAGCTCTGCCCAAGAAAAAAACATACATTCATAGCTTTCGAACGATGCAAACTTGATGATCGTTGATTCTTGTTGCGTCCGTAGGGACGGGAGTTGAAATGAAAAAGCAATTAGTCTGGGAGTATTAAAATGTTTAAAAAAGGTGTGAATTTTTGACGAGAGACTCTCTCGACAATGAGAAAGTCGTTTAACGATAATGCAATATGAAGAGAAACGTGTGCTGCTGGGCTTTTGGAGAAGATGAAAGAGATCGAGAAAGAGAAAAGA
Organism: Hyposoter dolosus; assembly: GCA_963921915.1. Lineage (NCBI taxonomy): Eukaryota > Metazoa > Arthropoda > Insecta > Hymenoptera > Ichneumonidae > Hyposoter > Hyposoter dolosus. The sequence goes on from OY998140.1 coordinate 6,222,275, forward strand.
GCTGCCGGCTTTTCAAAGCCGGCAGCTCAGAGTTTCACGCGAGCAAACCGCGAAAAATACTCTTGGCAGCCGGCAACGGTAGACTGGCAAAGTTGAATAATAATAAATATATCCCCCAAGTGTCCGGCATTGGCGGAGGGTGGGATATAAATAAAAGTAAATAAGCGTGGGACGTCACATGACTATTTTTTTATTCCTTTTTGCCTTAGCAAGAGGAAACTTTGAATCCGTAATTCACTCTCGTACGTGTACGATTTATAGCCATACGTAATTCATTGCCTTGAGGTCTCAAAAGGGAAAGGGCACCAGGTGATAAATTTTCGCTCGAAAAACAAAAAAAAAAAACAGCCTCGAAACTCGTCAAATTCGTAATTAAAAAAGGTTCAAATTTTCCTGCCAATTAATTGCGACAAAATAATAAAAAATCTTAATAACTGAACATTGTAAAAATGATTGGGTCAACGGAAACGTACTCGAGAATGTTTTCGAGTGGAAAAAATTGAAAGTTTGCAGAATTGTTATTCGATTCTACGAATTAATAAATAAAAAAAGAAATTAATCGGTTGATCGAAATGAAAGAAACGCGATTGGAAAATTTGGCACAGAGGCTGAGTCTCCAACGTAAAAAATGGCACGTCATTAAGTTGTAATGAAATTCGTGTCGACGAGATAAATGCGAAATACGAGTTTAAACAGTTTCTTTGAAAGTGTCGATTCAGCTAAATTTTGACAGCATATTAAATCCTCGTTAGCGAATGAGGAACAAAGAAGAAGGATAGAGTAGAGAGGTCCGCGTGCCAAGCGTGCTTTTGTTACAAATGAAGAGACATTCGAATTAAAAGAGATTCAAATTTGGCTCAAGCAAAATGCGAGCAAAAATCATTTCGAAATAAATTTGCTGTTGAAAATATTTCCAAACGTTTCCGAGCGAATATCCGCGAGACGAAGATTCCTCTTCGACTTGCGAAAACACACAAAATTATACAATGAGTCTCGATAAACGAAATCTCACGAGACATGGAAACAAAAAAAAAGAAAAAAAAAAAAAAAAAAAACATGAGTCAAGTAAACGAGACGATCGTAATCCACAGACGGATCGAATATCGAAAAGTGCGATTCGTGAACGCATCCTCTTCGAAATGTGTGGTCTATACCTTCGCTATGTATAGCTTCGATATATATCTCACGGGACGTCTTGTACGTGCGAGACACGAGTTTGCGTCTAACCGAGAGAAAGAGAGCACAGACTTTATAAAATTTATATATTTGTGTCGTTCAGTGTGTCTCGCGTGTCCGTGGATAATATAAAAAGGGGAAGTGTGAAAAATGGACGAAACGTACACACAACACACATACGGAAAGCACACACTCGTCACGACTCCCTTGAGTTGGCAGCCGGCGTCGGGGACCGCGCGACATCCTGAGACATCTCGAGATAAATAATACGTTTTCTCGTGGAACGAAATAGGTGCGTGGGCGCGACTCGCCAGTGTCTGCGATTCCAAACATTTCAAGTATCGAACATTTTTACCAATCTAAAGCCCTCTTGCCACATTACTTTCCTCATTTATCTCTCGCACTTACGCCTTTCCTCAATTATAATCACAACGTAGCTTTTTCCATCCTGATCCAAACTGGACGTAAAAATTTCGCAGCTCTCGCTCTCTCTCTCTCTCTCTCGTACGTTTCGATTGTAAAAACGAGACGAGCAGCCATGCATCCAGAAGAATACAATTTGCTAATTAAAGAGGCAAAATTTCTTCGACTCGACGACAATTTACGAAGCTTTGGTTTCCTTTTACCAAAATTTTCATTTCGTACAGTAAAAACGTCAAAATTTCAGTCTGTCCTTGATTTTTTTTCCTCATAAAGGAAGCTGTGTTAGGGTGAAATTTTTTTTTTCAGTTTTCAATGTCAATGCGCTTAAAATGTCCCAAAACATCGAAAAATCGTATCTAGACAAAATTTCCGGATGTGTGTGTGTGTGTATGTTCTGGCACTGGAAAATTCAAACGTTTATAACTCGAGAACGGTTTGAGCTACAGGGCTCTCGTTTTGCACAGATGTTGATCTATTCAAGCTCTTCGTTCTCTGAGAATTTTGTCGGAATTGGTAAAAAAAATACGAATTCTGAGGCATTTTGAAATTTTCAAAAAAAGGCTTTCGACGCTCTAACTTCCGCAAATTTCAAGATTTATTACTAATTTTTTTTTTATCGATAGAGTATCATAATAGGAAGGTTGGTATTGAATTTGGAAAATATCAATCGAACGGTTTTAATTTTATGATTTTTCGAATTTTACGAAAATCTGAGTTTTTTGAAAAATTGTCTAACCGCTTGAATTTTTTCTAATTTTCTAAGATATTGTGTACGAGTTCGTACTTTCTCTTTACTTTCTGGATTTTTGCTCTAAGCGCAGTTTTTCAATTTTCATTATTTTGGCCGCAAACAGAAAACCTGAATAATCCATTGAGAGACAAAAGCGCGAAGGTGCATGGCGTTTGGACTTTTGTGCAGTTTTTTCTCGACGATTAATAATCGAGAGAATCAAGTCGAATTTGGGAGTTGAAATAATTGGATAGAAACTCGGAATCTCCGAAAGGAAAAATGGTTGAAAAGTCAGGCAAGAGATCGAAGCAACAATGGCCTTAAAAAATAATTCCACGTGCCGATCTCCGTCCGCGTGGGTAACGCGGTGGCTGATGAACAGATGGGAACAATTCCGAAACTTTGGGCTACGAATATCGTTCGCCACTCGTCTCCCAATTATGTGTGACACCGTTCGTCTGGAGACTATTCCTTCCAGTTTTTTTCATCTCCATGTAGAGCCAATGTGGTCTAGGGAGCTCTCGAGTTATTGCATGCTCTGACGGTATTTCGAAATGGAAATAAATGATTTTCCAAAATTGAGGAATAACATCAAAACGAGATCGACAAATTTTTAAAGACAAAAATCAAAGAAATTTCACAACGTAGAATTTTCAATCTGTTTTTTTTTGAAATTCTGATTCGATATTTGGTCAGGACGATAAAACGATATTTTTTTTAGGATCCAAACGAAAAATCGGTAAGAAAATTGTCATGGTTTTTAAAAGTGAAGAAATAATTAATAGAAAAAGTATTTTTCACTGAAATGCAACGAAATTCTGTTTTTTTTATTGAAATTCCGATTCAATATTTGGTCAGGACGATAAAGAGATATTTTTTAGGATCCAAACGAAAAATCGATAAGAAAATTGTCATGGATTTTAAAATTGAAGAAAAAATTAATAGAAAAAGTATTTTTCACTGAAATTCAACGAAATTCTGTTTTTTTAATTGAAATTCCGATTCAATATTTGGTCAGGACGATAAAGAGATATTTTTTAGGATCCAAACGAAAAATCGATAAGAAAATTGTCATGGTTTTTAAAATTGAAGAAAAAATCAATAGGAAAAGTATTTTTCACTGAAATTCAACGAAATTCTGTTTTTTTAATTGAAATTCCGATTCAATATTTGGTCAGAACAACAAAACGATCATTTTCGAGGATCCAAAGACAAAATCTGTACGAAAATTATCACACTTTTTGAAACGAAACAGATTAAAAGAATTTTTCGTCTCAACCCAACGTTGCGAGAGCTCGAGTGTGACGAAATTATTTAAATTATTATCCAGCTACACATTTTTCCAGTTTTACTTTCCATTCATCTCCCCTATACGTAATTCACATCGAGTGACTCAACTCGGAGCCTCATATATCTTTACACTCACGTGGGTCGTGATTTTTTTTTCTCCAATTAAAAAAATAAGCCTCTGCTGCTGTAGCTTGCTTCGTGACATCTAACATTTGAGACTCGAAACGTAGTAAATAATCCAACTGACATGAGCTCTTTTGAGCTACTGTGGGTGGCAAATGTCGAGCATATGAAAAAATCATCGTTGCGCTAATGTGCAAAAAAGCTAGGAGGAGATGTTAACGACGAGACTAACGCGAAAGCAAGAGTCACTGATAGCCCAAATGTCACTAAACTTGGCAACGGCCAACGAAAAATACATTTTTCAAAATTTTGTATAAACGTTCTTTGCACCAAAACAAATAGTTTTCTCCTTTGAACAAAAATTTTCTGTCGTTTACAATTTTAGATATTTCATTACCAATTTTTTTTTTTCACATTTAAACGCATGGACGTTTCGTTAAAAAGTTGCAAGAAAAAAAATAAAAGAAACTTTAATTTACACGCGTTTAGATGGGGAAAATAAAGAAATTCTCAAATATCTCAAATTCTAAACGTCAGAAAATTTTTCTTCGTAAGAGAAAACTGTTAGTTTTGGTGCCAAGAACGTTTATACAAAATTTTGAAAGAATAAAGTCGTTTCGTGATATAGTAACACGTTAATTCTTTGTTAAATTTAAAAAACCATGACAATTTTTCTCTTTGCATCTTGAAACAAAGCCCTCCTCACCAAATATTGAGCTCTGCTCAAAAAAAACAGAATTTCGTTGCATTTCAACGATGAAAACTTCAACAACGTCGATAATATTGCACGAATGAATCGTCCAGCTTTATACAATGTACTTTTAACCTCTGACTGCTAAATCTTCTCTCTATAAACTGCCAATCAATTCTGCAACTATCTCAACACGATCTGTTGACTGAAAAATAGTCGAATCGAACGTTCGAACATATTTTCCAATCGCTGAATGAAAAGTATTCAAAAGTTGGATAAAACAACGATTTAAAAAACTTGACAGTTTGGAAAAAAGGATGCACGGGGAATATTTTTCAAAAACTCACTGTTTTCCATTCAGTTTTCAATTTTTATATTTTTAACGATTCGAAACATTTTTCCTCGAGAGAAAAACGTCCAAACATCGTGGATTTATTCATCAAGTACTTTTTGGTAAACTTGATAAAAAATAAAAATCGTTTATATTTTTTTTTTAAATAGTAAAATGTTGGGAAAACTACAGAGAAATGCGAGGGACGGTCCATACGCACAGCTCGATGGCGTACGATGTGAGCATTTGTGTAAATTTCTCATTTTCTCAAGTGTCAAGTACAAAAATTTATTCCAAGTAATATTTTCGCAGATTTTAAAGCCTCCATCGCATGCAGTTGATAAGAAATTCGCAAGAGCCGAAATAAATTTTTCAATTGTTGAAAAATCGAGGATTAACAATTTAAAAAAATTTAAGGACCTGTTTGCTAAATTTTCTATCGATAGATTTCCTTTAAATTTTCCACATTAAATATTTCGATTTCTAAACGGTGAAGCCTCTTGAAACTTTGCATAAACTTTTGTGTAACATCGAAGAAGCTTTATTTAGTTTTTCAAAAAAACTGGCTCGTAAAATTTTTTTCGAAATTTTGTTTATTACATAAAAAATACAGATTCCCTCGGAGAATCTTGGATTTAGAGTACGTTGTTCTTTAGCCAATGAGTAAAAACTTTTTTCAATGAATTTAGACTCGCAAACAATTTTGTATGTGAAAAAAAAAAGCTGAAAATAAAAATGAAGAGCGTCGCCGTACAAGATTCTTAAAAAAAATAAATAAATAAAAAAGAAGAATTTTTGGAGGAAAAGTCTTACCGGGTGGGGCGACGATCGCGAGGGCGAGAAGAGCACCGGCAGTAGCGAGTAGAAATATATTGGACGCAAAACGGCGTTGTCCTCCATAATGTGTTCGAAGGGTAGGATCGTATCGTCGATGTGGCCTCGTTAAAACATGGGAAAATTCAAATGGCGAAAAAAGTCTATTGTGGTGATTGGGAAGTTGAATTCTCTTGTGGGAATCGTGATTATCGATATCAACGAGTGGTCTGTTGACGTATGTGGGCCTCTTGGAATTGTCATCGTTGATGTCGATGTTGCACGTTGGCAAATGAGTTTTAGCGTAAAAGCGTGTTGTTTGGTCGATTTTATCGTGTTGCATAAAAATGGGCTGTTTGTTGGGTTGATAATCGATTAGAGAATGATCGGCTGGTCCGCGGTGTCGAGTCAAATTTGTTTGGTTTTCACGTTGAAAGGAGGACAATCTTGTGATGGTGTCTCGACAAGCATCATTAGAATTGTTTGACTGTGACAGAGGCGTCAATTGTCGTTTATTGAGAGGCTCATAATCGTCGTAATCGTCGATGACTGTCTCAGAGTTTGAATAATGAAAAACGTAGCGACGATGACGATGACGATGACAGTGACGAGGAGGAGGTCGATAGTGATAATGATGAGGAGACGAGGGATGATGATTGAGACAGCAACTCGGGGCAGCCCTCTGGAGACTAGTCGGGCCGCTCATGGCCTGAATCGTAACCACCGAGGACTCCTCTCGTCAGCGTTTTTTAAACGTAAAACTTGTCCCCTCGTCGTAACTATCGTTAAACGATCGCCGCAATGTAAATTGCTTGATCCGAGTCATCACCGCGATGATATTTATTTCTCTTTCTTCTGCTTCTTTGGCTTCTCGGTTTTTAACTCGTTTGCCGGAACAACCGGAAATAACCGGTGAGGATAAATAATATTATTCAGGAGCAAGCGTTCATTTTCCTTCGATCTTCTCCGAGAGTCTTCTCGTAAGACGAAAAAACTGAGCTCAGCTGTAGTCGCTGCTGCTTTTTATTTTATTTTTGTTTTTTCCGGCGTCCCGAAACTATTCTCGCCAATCGTTTGTATTTTTTACTTTTACGATAATTCCTCGATTCCTCCGAGTATCGACTCTCGATCTCGTTCCAACTTTTTCACAAATACAACCCACTGCACTCCGATCTTTACGCACATACCGCACGCTTATCTCGTAACGACATTAAATTATCCGTTTATTTTTGTACATCGAGATTTCCATGGGGATTTAGAAATATATTCGCCGTACGGTGCTGCGCACCATGTTGAACATTTGTGCGATTTTTCTCGCGAGAGAAAGAGAGAGAGAGAGAGAGAGAGAGAGGGAGAGAGAGAGAGAGAGAGAGGGAGAGATAAATAAAGAATAAAGAAAAAAAAGGTCGACAAGACACGAGAGATGGATGGTAGTTGACGGCAACGACTGCGTTGAATGACTGACGTCGAGGGGAGGGAACCGAGCGTAAGAAACCCTCTAACGGGAGCCACGGACCGCAAAACCGTCTCGTTGGCCGTAAGAGAGACGGGGATCGCGATAGACGGAAAGCGAGAAGCTCGCGACACAGACACGCGCGCACATACGAAACACACACAGAGAGAGAGAGAGAGGCACAAACACACTTGCTGCTTTTTTCCTCGTAATTTTCTTTGAAATTTTTTGATCTCTGAAAAAATGGACAATTCGCGGGTGAAATTGGAGAATTTCGAGAGACTCGTTCCGCCGTTTTATCGAGTTCGATGCGAGTCAACTTTCGATGGGGAAGCCGCACGCACACTAATGCACACACGCACCACGGAGCCACGGACACTCGGTGCTGATGGTTTCGAGTTATCGCGTTGGCTTTGACACTGCGGGCCGAAAAATCGTGCTGGCACGCGCCTCTCGGCACCTTCTCGCTTTAAAGTTTGAGCAGCCGAGAGGGGGTGATTCTCGAACCGGCGAGAGCCGCAGAAGGAGGGACTAAGTCGTTTGCAGGAAGCCGCTCAACTGTGCGTACGCGCGAGAGCTTTCGGGCTCCGAGAGCCTTGATCGCCGAGTTGGTTGTTCCCTTGTGCCGAACCCGCCAAGACGCTCTGTCGCTCTAACGAACTGCGAGGGAGCGAGAGAGAAAGGAAGGGCGGGAAGGAAGGAAGGAGGGAGGGAGGGAGGGAGGGGGAAGTGACGAGAACGAAGAAAACGATATGCCGGCAAAGTGGCCACTGACACACGCGGTAGAGCCTCAGCGGAGCGTCAAAGTCATTCCACCGTTTGTCATGATAAATATCGCGCGTTATGATTCTTTCGTTGAGTTCGTTGAAAGAGAAAAGCGAAGAACGCAAAGTTAACGGAGTTGGCGGTTGGTTGCTTTCGCGGGCTGTTGGAACATCGCGGATACTTTGGCCAATTTCGCACGCGGACCTCGCGCCGCACTTGACAAATATCCTCGCGGAAAAACGGACAAACGACGCTCTGAAGGAAATGCTCGTGGCGGGGGGCTCGGCGATATGGGTTGATGGGCGCGCTGCCGCAGCTGTCGATGTACGAATTCTCTCGGAGCTTTCCAACGACTCTGCCGGCGTTGGTGTCTGTGTGGCTGGCTGGCTGGCTGCCTATATCAACTACTGGCGTTGCCCAGTTGGGGGTTGGTCGGCAATATTACTGCGGCAACGCGAGAAGCAGAAAGAAACGTCGAGCACCGCGCGCGCCCGGTAGTACCGCGACGACCTTTTCTCCCGCGATTTTCTTGTTCCTCGCGATGTGTGTCAAAATATTTCTTCGTATCGCTCTTTCTTCTCTGTTTCAATATTTCCTCATATCTTTTTTTTCTTTTATTAATCGATACGAAATACGTAACAAACTACGATTACTATGCGAGCTTTAAATATTTTTTTCTTGTTTTTTTTTTTTTTATCTTTATGGGAAAATGGCGATTACTTCGTTTATTCGAATTTTCGATGATTATTATGATTTCAATATTGGCAAAAAAAATAGAGCGACGGCATGTATAAACGTCGATGATGCTCGACCTCGGCCGAGAGCTCGTCGAAGACTGGCGCCCCTCGCAAGACTCTGACTACTGAGCCGTGTGAGGGGAGCACGCCGTTACGCCGCGCCACACACGCACGCACGCCGCCGCTGCTGCTGCCGCTGCTTGCGGGGGCAGACTCGCTCACTTTCTCCCTCTCTTCCTCTCCGTCTCTCCCTTTTCCTTCCCCTCCCCCGCCCCCCCTCTCTCTCTCTCTCTCTCACTCTCTCAATAATTTCGTCTCGTTCTCTCTAGGCCGCCGCCGCGTACGCCACCGACCAACCACCCACCCGACCATCAATCCATCCGCGTCCATACAACCGTATCTATTCCGTTCAACTGTAAACCATCCGTGTGAGACGCGAACCCCGAATACACTCTCCGCACCAACTTTTCGATCACTCGCATCACAAATTCGATCCTTTTTTTCCTCCCTTTCTCTCTGCGACTCTCCATATTTTTCTTATTTCGCGATATCGTCGTGTTGCCTTAATCCTTGAACAACTATTAACCAGGGCTCCCTATTCGGCACACCGGTGAGCCTCTCATTCTTTCGACTTTGATTTTTACTACGGACGTGAGTTTGCTAAATTAATTTTACGATCGAGGTCACCGCGGTGCTTGCTTATCCCTTGTATACTCGCTGTTGTAAAAACGAGACGAGCAGCCATGCATCCAGAAGAATACAATTTGCTAATTAAAGAGGCAAAATTTCTTCGACTCGACGAAAATTTACGAAGCTTTCGTTTCCTTTTACCAAAATTTTCATTTCGTACAGTAAAAACGTCAAAATTTCAGTCTGTCCTTGATTTTGTTTCCTCATAAAGGAAGCTGTGTTAGGGTGAAATTTTTTTTTTACAGTTTTCAATGTCAATGCCCTTGAAATGTCCCAAAACATCGAAAAATCGTATCTAGACAAAATTTCCGGATGTGTGTGTGTGTGTATGTTCTGGCAATGGAAAATTCAAACGTTTATAACTCGAGAACGGTTTGAGCTACAGGGCTCTCGTTTTGCACAGATGTTGATCTATTTAAGCTCTTCGTTATCTGAGAATTTTGTCGGAATTGGTAAAAAAATACGAATTCTGAGGCATTTTGAAATTTTCAAAAAAAGGCTGTCGACGCTCTAACTTCCGCAAATTTCAAGATTTATTACTAATTTTTTTTTTATAGATAGAGTATCATAATAGGAAGGTTGGTATTGAATTTGGAAAATATCGATCGAACGATTTAAATTTTATGATTTTTCGAATTTTACGAAAATCTGAGTTTTTTGAAAAATTGTCTAACCGCTTGAATTTTTTCTAATTTTCTAAGACATTGTGTACAAGTCCAAACTTGTTCTTTACTTTCTAGAAAATTTGTCGGAATTGCATTATTTAAATGCAAATACAAAAAATGCTGTAAATTGAAATTTGCAAATTGTTTCCTTCGCATTTAGTTGGTGCTCTCCAATCAACCGTTTGTGAAACTTGCGCTCTCGAGGAACTCGACTTTCTCGGTCCATCACAAAATCAATCCTCGCGCTCTATGACACTTGGAGAATTTTTAAGTGCAATTTATCGAGTCAAAAGGATCGAAACTTTTTGTTTTTTGACTTCACTTGAATTTTCTGTGTCGATCATGCGGCCTGACCCGACAGCTCCGTCCCAAACCATTTTCCTCAATTTCCGTTTTTAATGATGCGTATATTTCTTTTGCGTATTAATAAACTTTTCCAAACTATGCACACACACGATTTTCTCGTGATATACAAAATTTTTACAATTACTTGAGCCTCATTTGTTAATTATTTTTTATTATTAGGAATTTGTAGCTACGAATCTCATCGACATTAAGACTGCTGTGAGATAAATTTGACAATGCTGTTCCCTCTGCCGAATACCGTTTCGTAATAATTGTAAAATCGTTGTTAATATTTTCTTGCATTTTAATCAGTCGCTAAAGTTGCTGAATGGAGTTTTCATTTGTGCGATTTCGTAACAAGTGTATTTTTGTTTCAAGGATAAGCGAGCAGAGAGTTTGAGGTCAATCTTGATGCAAGCTTGTAAGAAATGTGTTGATCGAGTGGGATAATTAGATGTGAATGGTGAAGGATACGACGGGGACTATAGAATTGAAATAAAAAATGAAATAGCGTCGAATTTGGTGGAAAAAAAAGAAAAAAAAAAAAAAAAAAAAAAGAGAGAGGACGACGACGACGACGACGATATGGAGGTCGCACAGTCGCGGGTGCTTATAAGCAAAAGCACCGCAGCAGTAGCGCCGCTGTCGCGACTGCCGCCCTCTCCGATTCCCCGCAAAGCCATCGTCCTAGCGAATCGATGCTCGGTGTCTGAAGCTCCGCCAGACTTGCCGGGTTACCAACGTTCTACTACAACCTCCACCGCATCACCCGACACAATCACCCTTTACATTTTTTTCGACCCTCGTTTCCACCTCCTCGTCCTTCTTTTTCCTCAAACACCATTTTCCCTTTTGCGCAAGCCACTTTTCTCCCGTTTTACCCTTTGGCTACGACCTGCACAATTTGCTTCCTCTATTGACGCTTTCGAGGAATGTCGAGACGTATCGTTGAAATAACAAAATTGTCCTTAAAGCCATTCCAGAAATGACCTTCCAGTTTGCATCGTTGGAATGCGAGGAAATTATTTTATTCCTTTGACAAAGTTCATTATTTAAATGCAGAATATAATTACGATGATAAAAAGATCAATTTTTTCGATTCAAGAAATATATCGGCTTGAAATATTTGGATTATTCGAAAAATTAAACAAATCAACGATAAAGAGATATATTTTTTGTTGCATTCCAACGCTGCCAACTTTAGCCTCATCGCCAGAGACAAATTTCTCCTTCTCTCTGTCTCTCTTGTTTATTGGAGAATCGCGAAGAGTTTTTAAAAATTCTGTCACATTATTTATTCATTTTTTTTTCATGCTTAGAAAATAATTTTGGATTTGGATAATTTTGGATTTTCGATCGGAAATTTGTTGCCTCGATAAGAAAAAAGGAATCTCTTTTTTTGCTGATAATTAATTTCAAGAAAAATCATATTTTTTCAGGATTTTTCAAAAACGTTATTATTAGTGCACAGCAATGCAAAAAAATTTAATTTTTAATATCGAGTAGAATTGGGAATAGGAGGAACGAGCTGCAATAAAAATTTGACAAGTTTGTAAGAGATCAAGTCGAAGCTCTGTGAAGGTAATGAGGCAGTGGCGAAGGTGAGAGGAAGGGCTAATGGTGTCGAGCACCTGGAGACCACGAGAGCGTCGCTTGTGTGGCGCTGCTGCCATTTCCGCCGACCACCAGGTGGTTGCAACTTGTTGTTGCGGGAGAGCCCCACGAGACGAGAGAGTAGCACGAGCCACAGCGTGTGCCTTTTCTGCCTTTTATTTTTTTCTTTTCTTTTCTACGCCTCGATGATTATCCTACTAATTAGTGAACGAGCGAGCAACCTTATTCAGTCCAATACTCGAAATCAAGACGCTGGCGAGTCTCGGACCCAAGAAAATCGACGTTTGCGATGAAAAAAAATACTTTTTATTCAATGACCTTGAAATACGTTGAGGTTACGGAATGAGTTTTGCGAGACGAAGAAAATAGACTACTTCAAACGACGGGCAGTATTTATTTTCCATTAATTGTTTGTTCAATTTCAAAAACCATGACGATTTCTGTATCGATTTTGTCTTTGGATCCTAAAAAAAAAATCGTTTTATTGTCCTGACCAAATATCGAATAAGAATCATGAGATCAAGAAAAAAAAGAATTTCGTAACCTTCCAACGGTGCAAACTTCAAAAACGTGAAGAACAAGTCCAGTTTTAAAAAAATGGAAACCACATTGAGTGTCCTGGGAGCAAAGAGCCACTCCCTTTTCAGCAGCAATTAATTTCAGATCAAAACGATTAACTTTTGTCGTAAGGAGCCAAGAAAAAAATTGAAAGATTTATTGTGAGAACTAGTTTCGTAAATTGCTACCCATTGGCTAATTACAATTAAGTGAATTATCAAACTCAAGAAATCTATTAAAAAAACCCATTGGCCTGAAGAAAAAGTCTATAAAAACGAAAAAGATGGTATTATATCTTAATCTGTTGTTGTCGTGTTCGTTCTTCATCAACATCTGTCCAACTTTTTTCTACACAAAATTCACGACGAGGCAAACAGGGGCTTAATAATTGCGAGGAATTAGTCAACGTTAATCCCGTTAAAGCTCCGCTCGCAGAACTTCAACAAAAATCTTGTTGGCCAGAGCAAAAAGAATGGTATTTTGGGAATGATAAAATAATCATTTACTATTTTCTTGTACAATCGACGAAACGAGAAAAAAATATTTGGAACAAGGTCGTTCCTCTGACTCTAAAATGGATCCTCCTATGGAACGTGATAGTGGGAATAATTGAACCACGAATTATTAAAGTTATTGCTAATCAACGGCCAGCAGTATTTTAATTGCAATTCATTAAACTGGAAACAAAAAAAAAAGTTAATTTTCAAAATTATTCAAATTTCTCGAGATTTTACGTTTTGTATTTTAATGATGAGCTTTTCAAAAGAAAAAAAAAGAATAAATTTCGTTGGATTGCAACGATGCAAACTTCAAGGTTATTGGAAAAATGGTTTTTATGAGAAATTTGGATCGAGAGCAGAGAAGAGAGGAGTGGAGGGTGCTGGACCCTCGGTGTCGCGAAGACTTCATTGAGCTCGGATCTGGCGTGGCTAATTTCCTCGATAATTTAGAAACCTGAGGATTCAATAGACCGTTCGATTGGTCAGAGATCGTATAGAATCTTCTCTCCAGATTGGTCATCGTAGTAAAAGTCTATAAAACTAAAAATCCATAGAGACATAGAAATATTGGGATGCAAGAGAAAGGAAAAGGTGAACGCGATGCAGCTGCATCAAAATTTATGGCTCGTTCGAGTCGCCATCGCCTTTCGATTGCAACTCACTCGTGTTCGCGTATATTTTTCATCATCATCGACAATTTCGGACAGTCTGTATCTGACCACATTTTCCCTCCTTCTTTCTTTTCCAAGAAAGATTTCGAAGCAGACGCTTCCGAGGCTTATAACCGGTGGTTGGAGAAGCGTGAAACTTTCTTGGACAATGCACTCGCGTGTACGGGGGAGAAAAGGCAAAAACTGGGAGGGGGCGTCAAGAAAAAAAAAAAAAAAAAAAACGTTACTCAAAGAACAAGGCTGAATGCACCGCTGGGTACTGTTTGAGTTTTTCGTCACGCGTGTTGCGGCACGCGTCCAGCACAATTATGTCTCGCTCCCAATTTTCGAAAACTATTAATTTTCAAAAGCAACGTCCAGGAAATCGTAAAAATTGGCTCAACTTTGAAAAATTCACGAATTTCAAAGAAAAGTCATTTTTATTTTGATTTTTACGCTCGAATGTTCAATAAGTATCGAACGAAAGCCAAAGATTTGTAATTGGAAGATTGATGAAGCGTGCAGATGAAAGAAAAAAAAAAAAAAATTGGATTCCCCGTCCATGGGTTACAGTTTGAACGATAGCAATAATGACAATCGCATTAATAAGAATCCGTCAAAGGTTTAAGAGTCATGTGAACGGTAGATCAAGTCGAGTTCCATCGTTTTAAGGCCCGCGAAACCGAAATTATTATCGGCGAGACAGGAATGCGAGAAGGAGCTGCGGCAGGAGAGAGAAAAAGAGCGAGAGGAATCAGACGGAGACCTCCCACGGAGCGGGGTTCAAAAAAGTTAATCAATCGCCATTGGAATCAATTTTTTTAAATCGAATGCAATCGATTTCTTCTTCTCCATACTCTTTCGTGTATATATGCGGGCCAATGCGATAATTAAACAATCGGAATTATTAACGGAACGAATATTATTCGTAGAAATGATTATACGGCCGGAATCATCTTGGCCTTGAAAGGCATACCGATCGAATCAAGAACCTATTGAGAACGCAATAATAAAACAATAAAAAAAAAAACACACACACACAACAATGAAAAAAGCAAAAAAAAAAAAATAGAAACAAAAAACGTTTCGTTGGGCTCCGAGGAAAAATACATTTTCCATCAATTTTTTGTTCAATTTCAAAAATTTTCTCGTTGGATCTTAAAAAAAATTGTTTTATCGTCCCGACGAAATATTGAAACTCAAAACATAATTTCGTTGCGTTCCAACGATGCAAACTTCAACATCGTCAAAGTACATTGAGAGTCGAAGGCCGACGATTAACCCCGAAATGCATCATCAAGAATCATACGCTGTCGCTCAAATAAGAAAATATATCACTACCTCTAACGTGCATACGTTTAAACTTCTCGGTACAGATTCAACGTCAATCCATTCTGCCAATAGATACATAATGAATGTACTTATGCACACTTCCTATATCTGTATCTGAGCAAACATATACATCACACATGTTCGATCGTTTCGATTAAATGCGTTTGACGACCGGAGGGACCTTCGCGAAACAGTGGACAATGGACAATTGATTCGGGGATTGGGGGAGAGCACGGGGAGAGATTTTGTCTCGTTCTCTCGATGACAGTGTATTCACCAAGCTCCGGGAATTGAGTGGGATGAATCACGCCAAGAGCAACTCCACGCCCTCTCCCCTGTTCTTCCTTGGAAGTTAGTGTACACGCTTAGACACACGAGCGAGAGCACACAAACTTTTCTCTGGAATTAACGGCCCGGTGTGCATGCTCTCTCCGGTAGCTCGTTGCGTACTACGCGAGCCATCGATGAGATTATGCACAGACACGAGACTCGATCACAGATTCAAACGAATTCATTTTCAGCTTGATTCAATTTTCGGAAATTGTTGCATTCTCGTCGATCGAAACGATTGTTACGTTTTATTTGCGAATCTGTTGCCAATTTATTTTTCCCTTTTGTGCAAATGTTTTTTCGCCTCGTGTGGTCACAAAAATGGAGAAAATGATCGTCGAACAAATGCAACTTCATCACCAGAAAAAGGCTCCTCAAACGTCCTTTGGGAAAACTCCATCATTTCCCTCTTTTCCCCATGATTATTATGGACAACCAAAAAGCCACCATGACGCAGCAGAACTTGGATGAAAATGTCATCCGTTTCCATGTGGTTGCTTTCCATATTTATTCTTTGGCGACAACGATCACACTAACAAATTCGCAACGTTGGAAAGCAACGAAAAATGTTTATCGTTATTGATGATTCGTTGAAT
The DNA here is from genome assembly GCA_963921915.1 of Hyposoter dolosus. Classification (NCBI taxonomy): domain Eukaryota; kingdom Metazoa; phylum Arthropoda; class Insecta; order Hymenoptera; family Ichneumonidae; genus Hyposoter; species Hyposoter dolosus. The sequence goes on from OY998140.1 coordinate 6,238,087, forward strand.
TCCCAAAACCATCGAGCCGTTGTACTTTTTCGCTTGCCACACGATCAACTTGAATTTGACCTCAAACAGTGACAAGACTTATTCTTGTATTTGTTGATTGAATCGATCGGTGGAGGATCTAATAGAAAAGTCCTCTGCTCGCGACACACAGCCAGTTCGAGAAATAGACCAACGGAATCGATTGTTCGTCTTATCGGATGTAATCGCGTTGGAAATATAGCAGTTGCCTCGCTCGCGAGCCTATTTTCTGGACCTTCGAAAAAAAAACAAAAGTAAATGGATGACACTGAAGTTCGCAACGTTGGGATCCAACGAAAAATACGTTTTTCCATTAAGGAGGTTGGCTACACACAACAATATTGTCATGTTAAAAACAGGAAAATTCGAAATGATTGGAATTTAATGAAATTTGGTGAGTATATTCTTTTGTATTAAATATGAATATACAAATTTTTTAAGATTTTTCTTCTACACAGTTTTCGAGTTATTGAAAACTAGAGTTTCCATGCATAAGCATAGGATTCAGATATATATAGGTATATTTTTTGCATATTGTAAACTCCAATTATTCGACAACTATGTAGACGAAAAATGTGAAAAAAATAGTGTCATCGTATTTGATGGTAAAGAATGTTATCACCAAATTTTATTAAATTCTTATCATGTTGTCGTATGTAGCCAACCTCCTTAATTCTTTGTTCAATTTAAAAAATCATGACAAATTTCGTATCGATTTTGTGTTTGGATCCTCAAAAAAGATCGTTTTATTGTCTTGAGGAAATTTGTATAGGATGAAAATCTCGTGTCACGTCGTTTGTGCTCGCCACGACTCGTTCGAAACGGCTCGACCAATTTTTATGAAATTTTTTTATGTATATTTGGTAGATATGAGAATAGGTCGTAAAGTATATTTCGTATCGCTAGGCCGCGTTATTTTTTATTCAACAACCAAAATATTCACTAGAATCAATTTATATGGCAGAACGACGTTTGTCAGGTCAGCCACTATCCAATAAGAATCATGGAGCTATAAAATACAGAATTTCCAACTCGAACGAAAATGATTAATAAAAAAAAGAATAAAGTCATAAAATAAAAATAGTTGAGAATTGGATGAATCGAGAGTTGTGGATCGTCGGGAAAATGACAAATTTGTAAATCGATCGATCGAACGTTAGCGAAACTTTTGACGAGGGTGTGAATAACGAGGCGGGTTGGAATGAGGCTCCTCGATTGAAAGGCTCGAGGAGAGGCTTTTACTCTTGGGAGTAAAAGTTGGAGGCAAGGGGTACTTGAATTTCAAATTATCCGAAAGCCCTCTCGAGGTTAGGAGGATCGCGAAGAAAGGAATAAAAAATGAAAAAGAAATCAATGGAAGAAAGGGGGGGAGAGAGAGAGAGAGAGAGAAAAAAGTTAGGGAGCGAGAGTGAGAGAAAAAAAAGGCCAAAAAAAGAAAAGAGATGACAGGTATAGAGAAGCGGATACCAACACATTACGAAGACTTTCGTATCACTGTGTTGAGTTGCGAGTTGGGTAGGCCCGGAGGGGAGAGGAATCTCGTTCGCGAGAACAAGTGGGACACCGAACTGAATAGTAAAAGGGAGAGAAAAAAAACGCGAGGAATAAAAAGAAAAAAAAAAGGGGGTTAGACGAGAGAGATCGTTTCCCCTTCAGTGACAACGGCAAAATTCGAAACGACATCGGTCGCGGACTTGGCTTCCGGCCATTTTCCAGCTATTGATCGACGATACGTTATAGGCCGACCTAACCCACAGGCTCTATGTGCAATTATAGGTGTATCGTGTGTTCGAGCAGAGCAGAGCGGAGAGAGCACCGCACCGCGCTGTTTCTTTCTAGCTCTCTCTCCATATTTTTCGCTCTTTCACTTTTTCTTCGCACACTGCCAATTTACCGCGCCCTGTTTTGCCTTATCGTTCTCGGACTCGCGAAAAGCTTCTACGTGGGTGCACTATTTTAAAACGAGAGTGTAAACAAACGGGAATATGAAACGGAACTAAAGAAAATTATCGGCTTATTTCCGGTTGAGCTTTCTCTCGCTGTTTACGAGGCTAAAGAAAACCATGAAGACAAAACTGAGACGAGGGTTAGTGAGCTGCTCGATCGTCGCGCCCTCTGTCTTCACAGCTACGAATCAGCCTCGAATATCGAACGATTTTATGGCCTCGATCGATCGAGGTGTTCTGCTTTTTACTGCATGCTCTTACGTTTTTTTCGTCATATTATTTTTCATCGCAAGAAAACAAGAGCCACGTTTGTTCTATGGGGGAGTGTTCACCAAAGCGTACAATTCCAGGTGTAAATTTCTATCCCGCAATCAAACAGGACGTCCTTCCCCTCAAATTCACATTTGTAACTGTATCACTAACGTAAGCCCTTCGTATTAGTTGGTAAAAATATCGAAACGATAGAAAAAGGCGCCACTAGGCTGCAAATAGCGTCAGAGGCGTTGATTAAAGGCCCAAAAGTTCTCTAAACGATATGCGTACAATCCTCATGTGTACTTTTCATTCAATGTTTTCCATAAGTGAATATATATATGCTCCGCGTTCCTCCATATACCCTCGTCAATTGTTTTGTCGAAAAAGAGAAAAGCAGAGAGACTAAAGTGCAAACAAAACGCAACCGCCCATTCCCACTGAACGCGCGACGAGCGGCATGTTGGTTCAACAAACTCTGCATCGTTATCGTCCCTCGTGCACCCGTCTTTCTCAACTTCCTCCCTCCCCCCGTCCCTTCCCCAACATATATATCCACGCTGCGTTATAAAACTCCTGTGATCCTTGGAATTCGATTATTTTCACATTATATCCGATCGATTAATTTCCCGACACTCGCACCTCGAAAAATAATGCCATTTTTCAACCAACTATGGCGACCAATTGCTGCATCGATGCTTCACTAAAGATGTTGAGTCCCAAATCGCAAATGATAAGAAAATTCTGAAAATTTGGTATATTTTTGTATGAAGTATTTGAGAGATCGTGTCAAAATTTCACGACCATCAGGAAGCTCGTTATTGAACAATTAACATTAACAAATTAATCCAGTCGAATGTAGTCTCATGGAAACTGATATGCGATAAGTTTTTTGTTGACCTCTCAATTTTTAAATATCTACAATATACTGAAAGCAACGGAAACAAAACCAAGTTTATCGATAAATATTTTTTGTATTTGTTTAAAAAATTGTTCTTAAGAAAATTATTTAATAACGAGCTTCCTAATCGTCGTGAAATTTTTACAGGACCTCGTAAATACTTCATACAAAAACATACCAAATTTTCAGAATTTTCTCATCATTTTTTATTTCAACCCTCAAACTGGTTGAAGTACTGATGATGAAATTCTTTAAATTTGGTATGTTTTTACACAAAGTATTCAGAAGGTCGTGTAAAAATTTCACGACGATTAATAAGCTATTTATTGAACAATTAACATTAACAAGTTTCACATGTACTCAACATCCTTAATACGAAAAATATCGTTTATATGCCTGCTCCCCTGTTTCATAAATATTTACATTCGTTACGAACGTGCCATTCGGAGAAATACTGTTTTTTATCCTCGAGAAATCCTCTACTGTTGAAATTACCCTTTTTCAGGTTAAAAGCACTGCATGACGTTAGAGAAATATCGAATGGCTTCTGTTTGTTTCGCATTAATCGATAGTCGCTTTCTTATTCATTCGTAATACGAACAATGTGCTTGGCTTTATACACGTAGTGCGCGATACAACAATTTATCAAGTATTCATGGGAAACCAAGTGGCCAATCCAATACTCTTTGGCATATCGACTGATCTTTAGTGCCCCCTTGATGCTCCCTGACAAATGTTTCATCGTCCTCGCACGTGTATAAAGGTGGAAGGATCTTTTCATACTCGTTTTTTTTCTCTCTATCAAAATATTTTTCCCTTGCTTCCTATTTTCGTTTCCTCCCAAATGAATTTATTTTTCTGTCGTACTTTGTTTTTTTGTTCAAAACGAAATCAATAGATTTAACAACAACATGGTGCGAAAATATTGTTAATAAAATTCGAAAATTCGAACCGCAAAATGCTCGTTTTTCGAACGCAGTTTTTTTGTTTGAATTATTTAAATTTGAAAAATAGACGAAAAAACTCTGTTTTTTTTTCTTCAGACAAAGAAATTGGCCGAAAAGCGTTTTTGTCTGACTCGAACCAGTTGAGCTGGAATTTCCGTCAGACTCTGGGTCTGGAGGACCCGAGCGTTCATTCACTCGAAAGAATTCTTATTTTCAAATAAAAAAAAAAACCCCAAAAATTGATGTGGGGCATGACCGTGAGTAGAAAATCCTCCGGGTCTCACAGACCCATGGATAATGGAACGGGCGGACTAAGTCCACTCGATTTTATCGAAACTTTACTCTCCTACGAATCATCCCAAGTTTTAAAATCGATTCACAGGATTTTGTCATTCACAGTCCGAAATGCAACGAAATTCTGTTTTTTCTTGAGCAGAGCCCCGAGACAATAAAACGATATTTTTTGTTAGGATCCAAACACAAAATCGATACGAAAATTGTCACGGTTTTGGAAATTGAACAATTAATAGAAAAACGTATTTTTCGTCAAACCCCCCCACATTACGAGCTTCGGTGTCATCGATTCAGAGCCACTTGATTCTTCGCTTTTCATCCAAGACGTTGATCCCCCAGATTTGAGCTTTATTCGTACGAGAAAATAAAGTTTATGGGAGAGAGAGAGAGAGAGAGAGAGAGAGAGAGAGAGAGAGAGAGAGAGAGAGTGAGAGAGAGGCAGAGCTCCTTAACGTATAGGTATAGACTGAAAGGACTTGGTTTGCAGGATCAATAATTCACGAGCACGTCCTTATATATCGAGTCTAACGGAGAGGCATTTACAACTGGATAGGAGCGTCGAGCTTTCTCCGTGAGTGGCGCAAGTTGCTTTACTCATTATTACGCTTTCTGTCATTTTCTCTCTCCACCTCGAAAATTCCTGGCGTTCCTGTCGCTGGTAAAGAAAAAAAAAACAAAAAAAAGAAAAACGTCCGGAGCAGGGGTACGTTCACCCCTTTTTCATCATCGTCTCTATACACCGAGAAATTTACGGACATACGCCCGTAAGTAGTATAGACATAGAGAGCTCTCGAGGTTTGCCAATTCGCTCGGTTTCCTCGGTAATATAATTCTCGGGGTATCGGATTGCGTAAGCCTTTCAAGAAAATTAATTCCGTTCGATAGTCTAGACGCGAGACGGAAGGATATCGAGGCTGGTGAATGCGACGATCGATTCGAAAAATATGCATCGTTGAATATTTCATTAATTGATTCTTTTCATCTATTTACCCGATCCAATACGTTTTTCCATTCTTTTCCTTTTTTCTGTCCATGCTTTTTCAACACACTCAATACACTTCTCCGGAGCGGCAGGATTATTGTCTCGCGATGAAGCTGCTGCTGATGGAGCGTCCCAACGAAACGAACAAACGGATCCTGCTGTTTGGAAAAAGGGAAAGGAAAGTGGCTTATTCGTTTGGTGGATCAGCAACGATTCTATCGATGCGAATGGGACAAAGTTGCATGGATTTTTTCGTACCGTTCGTGGGAAAGAGAGAGAGAGAGAGAGAAAAGGGTTTTTATGTGGCGTGACGATTCAGCGGCTTTCGTCCTCTCACCAACTTTCATTTTCATCTCGTACACGTTTCTCACTCGAAACACGCGAGTGAGTTAAGATTTTGACCCATCGACGCACCATTCTTGGAGCTCGACACAAAATGCTTCTTTCTCGAAGGCATTCCTACTCGAAAAATTCTGTTACTTCGGCGAGCTCACGATCACGAGCTTGACGATGCGCCCAACGAGCTTCCGCCAGCTTTTCACTCAGCCCCCATTTCTCGTGGTAAACTCGTTCACCGCATCCCGGACATTTTTTACCCCCTGAAACACACAAAATCCAAATTTACGCTTCGTCAGCCATTTGAGAGTTTTGCTTTTCACGAAAAAAAAAAGCAAAATTGAAATCCCTTTTCCCATAAACTGGCCGAAACGTATTTACACATTTTTTATGGCGTCCGTAATATCGAGAGATCGCAATGATTATATTTTTATGGGAATGACCATGAATCTTTTTATTGATTTTTGGATTACCATGGAATGGAGGAGTCTTCATGTATGTCACGAGGCATCGTAAATGAAACAAATGGCCGCAAAAGAGTCTTTCGGCGTGAAGGTCTGCAGACTCGTCGGTGATTGCGCTCTCTGGATTCTCGGGCAAACATGTGACTTTGCAAAGTTGACAAGGTTCCTTCGGTAAAGCTCTGACAGTTCTATGGAAAATAGATTAAAAATAAATCCATCAGTTTTTTTTATTCGTCAATAACACCGAAGCTGACAATTTATTTTTATTGGCGTTTAAGGACGTTGTATGCAAAATTTTCTATCGATAGAGTTCCTTCAAATTTGCACCACACTAAGAGAATAGTGATGTCTAATAGCTCGTGCAATTTTAAGAGCGTTCACCATGTAGAAGTCGAGATTTTTATTTTAAAAAATCACAATTTTCAGTAGTTTCTCATAAGAGCGTGTGTTAAAAGTTGCAATTTTCAACATTTAATATTTCCCTTTCTAAATGGATGGAAACATCGAAGAAGTTTTATTTAGTTTTTCAAAAAAATCGCTCGTTCATTTTTTTCGAAATTTTGGGCTCGAAAACCATTTTGTATGAAAGAAAAATTGAAAACAAAAATTTATATTTTACCGTCGCACATACAACGTCCTTAATTTTCAAAATCATCCAAATTTTTCGAGTCAACACATTTTTTTAAATGAATTTGCCAAAGAAATAAAAGAATTTCGTTTCCTGGTTTGCTATTTGTTGAGTTTCTTACTTGATTATGAAGGAAACGACACGTTCGAGCGACGGAGATGGCGAAAACGCCTGTTTCAATGGACGCTTGTTCAAAGGAGGCTCCACGCAACGTCGACCCAATTCTTTCGCTTGCGCCAACAAATAACGAGCGAAGAGAGCAGGCAAATTAGTGTCTACGTCCGCAACGCTAAATCGAGGAGGCAAATAGTCAAATAAATTCTTGTCTGATTTTTTGGAAAAAAGAAACATTTTTAGCCTCAACTTTTGCGAGGTTTTCGGGAGGAAAATAGAGGATGAAAATTTTTGAACAATGGAGAATCGATAAAGGAGAAAATTTGTGTTCCATTCACAGCCTACCTCACGGCGTTTACCGGATAATCGTCAGGAACGACGATCTTGACTTTGTAATAATAAAGTCCCTCGGAAGCTCGAACACGAACGGCCGATTTTCTACCGTTCAACTTTAAATCGCCCTCGTCGACGAACAGTTCTTTCAAATGAGTTATTTCATCGTAGCAACAGCACAGAGGATTTTCTTCCACAAAGTTCCGAACGAATTTGATGGTCTCGAGAACCTGCACAACATTTGCACAACGCGTCACAACGAATTAATCGCAATTCTCGTTCTAAACAATTTTTTAACGACGTTTAAGTTCGCATCGTTGGAATGCGACGAAAACTCATTATTTATCATTATTTCTCATAATTAACAAAATAATGAATGAAAAATAGATTTTTCGTTGTATTCCAACGAGGCAAACTTCGGTATCAGAAATTTGTCCATTCAAAAACGGAAATTACTAGAAAAATTACAACGATCGCATTAATTATCAAAATAATGAATGAAAAATATATTTTTCGTTGTATTCCAACGACGCAAACTTCGCGATCATAAATTTGTTCATTCGAAAACGGAATTTACTAGAAAAATTCCAACGATCGCATTAATTATGAAAATCTTGACTTAAAAATATATTTTTCCTTGTATTCATTTTTTTTCGTCATTCATATTTTCTACAATTCCTACCGCACCTGTTCTTTACCCAGAATATTCTTGCAGTTTTTTTCACACGCTTTTTCCAACTTTTCCAGAAACTTGGGCGCAAGTGTCTTACTCTTAAGTTCAATGAGCAAAGGCACGTGTGGATACTCCTCCGGAAATTGAATGCAGATTACTATTTTCTTGAAATCTGTCCGCCTATATTTTCCCCGGTACCGATGAACCGAGCGTCACACAAAAACAAGAAACTTTTATCAATACTATCATTACTTTTCCATTCGCATAAAAATTATCCTTTTTTTTTATGCAATTTGTTTTTCCCAACATCTTATGGGGACTTCGCTCTCGTTCAAACTCGAAAAATCGATTTTTGAGTGAAAAATCAATTTTTCCACTCTCAAGTCCTTATCTCTTTTGGGCAAGAAAAGAAAAAGATCCTCGTCAAGGGAAATTGTAGAAAATGAGGATTCCGTGGTGGAGAAATGACAAAAAAATATTACTAAGAAAAATGGAAAGAGCGGAAAGCTATGGACGGAGAGACAATCGTAAAGACTGATGGAATATTTGGAGAAATATATAATTTTCCATATCGAGCAATATTTTCTATATTAATGAATGTTAAGAATAAAGTGGATTTGTTAAGATTTTTTGACATACGTTATTTCGACTCGGACCATTGAGCGTACACACGCGACCAGTCTACTGTCGGGAACATCTTGCTTACAGAGTTTTGATACTTTGCACAATTCATCGTCGATGAATCCCATGAACTCGTTTATATTCCGACGGTCTTAATTTTCCTTTACTTCGTAATGAATCTGGAAAAGAAAACGAAAACAAAAGACCGACGGAGTAATGACATTGACATAACCTTGAAAATTCATCGTTTTTCATACGATCGATTGCTTTACTTTGCTTGTGAAGTTTGTTGAATATTCTATGTTCCCGTGCAATAAGCTTCGTGAATGTCAAACTCGTCTCGTTTTTTTATCGTTTTGCGTTGCTATTTCTCCCGGAGTCCGATTACTCCGAAATTTACGAAATCGCAACACGTAATTACGTTTTTTTCTTCTACTTGACGATTTTTTGTTTTTATTCGTAACGTGAAAATAGCCGCGTTTTTCATTGGTTTTTGTTTCTTATTTTGAATAAAGCAAAACACACAATAACCTCGCAACAAGAAAGAGTCAAAATCAACTTGTTTCCATTTTCAGTTATTCGAACGCTTTGGGAATAAAACAAACTGTATCGAATTCCGAAATAAGATTGAAAGAGTAAAAGACGTTCGACAAATCCTTTATACTGCATATGCGTTTCTGCATCCGTACCGATACGCGCAATTACCTTTTTATCTATCCGGAATAGAGAAGAATTCGTGTGGTGCGCGGTAATAAGTGTAAAAAGCTTTCTTAGCCGACTGTACAAAGAAGGACAGAACGACCTTTTCAGCTGTCTCTCTCGGCTCGCAAAATCGCTACCCCCACCACGGAAGTGACGGCAATAGTAAACGTTCCTCCAGTGTGAGGTGTGAGTTCAGTGCGCGGTCATGCTGCTTCTTGGAATTCAAATATGTGAGAGACGATTGCCGGCAGGTTGACAGCCACTGCTGCTTATTGTTGTGGTTTATGAGCCTAGGCCAGGCGCAGGAACGAACGTGTTTATCCAGTGGATTCATTCTAGCTGTTCGTAGCGTCGCGTTGAAAACGTGCTTCACGCGTCGTTCCTAAATATTTTCTCTGCTCCGGTTCAAGTGATTATTCGTTTGATATTACGTAGAAAATCGATTGAAAAATGGAAGACACCGAAATTAAAGATGAGATACGCGAGGAAGATACAATGAAAATATTACTTGCTACTGATTGTCACTTGGGCTACGAGCACAGCACGAAAAGACGTAAACACCAAAAAAATAATAACTTTTACGCTTCATCGCCGGTTTCTCCGACGCTTGCAATTTTTTTTCTTTCCAGTCCAAGAAAACGACAGTTTCATCACGTTCGAGGAGATTCTAAAACTTGCTCTCAAAAATGACGTCGATTTGTTGCTACTCGGAGGGGATTTATTTCACGACAGCAAACCATCGCAGAAAGTTGTTCTCCAGTGCATGGAATTGCTGAAAAAATATGCGCTGGGCGAACGGTAAATATACACCGAATGACCTTTGGCCTTGAATTCGAATTAACCTCAAAACCCGTAACCAATTTTTCAATAATTAAACCCCATGGTGGCCGAATCCTTCGTTTATTCTTTATTAACAAAAAATAATGATGCCTGTTAATTATTCGTGACCTTGGCGCGTCATTGGACTCCGTAAAAACGCTTTTTCCATAAATTTTTCGTTTGCCGAAGCAATAATAACGATTCATGACAATGTCATGGTCTCCGTTGACCAATCGCATTCGATGGCGTCATTTTTTTGTTTACGTTTGATTTATTTCAACAGCGACATAAAAATCCAATTTTTGAGTGATCCAGAAATCATTTTTCCTCACGCCTCCAAAAAAGTCGTTAACTACGAAGATCCCAACTTGAACGTGGCCATGCCAATTTTTTCCATCCACGGAAATCATGATAATCCGAGTGAGTAAAAACGACGATAAATCCGCAATGAAATCGTATGCACGGAACGCGGCGAGTCGATGTATTTGGAATTTTTTTCATTTGAGGTTTCGAGTCGACCGGAACGATGGATATTCTCGGGGCTTCTGGATTCATCAATTATTTTGGCAAATGGGCCGATTTGAACGACGTCACCATTCCTCCGTTGGTATTCAACAAGGGCAAAACTTTTGTTTCCGTTTATGGCTTGAGCTACATGAACGATCAACGATTGTCGAGACTGCTGAGGGACGACAAGGTTTGTTAACAAATTTTTAATGCTAACTGAAGTTTGCCGCGTTGGAAAACAGCGGAAAATATTTTTTTTATTCGTTATTTTGATAATAAACTTTAATTAGTTAATTAATTAATTGAATTTAATTAAAGTTGAAAATTTTGATTATTGGTACATATGTATTTTAATTAATTAATTAATTAATTAATTATGTTATTTTTTAATTAATTAATTAGATTTTATTATTGGCAAACATCCATTTTTTGTTTTTTTTTTTTGAGAAAAGTTTTTTTAAAATAAATTATCCACATTTTATGGACCTGAATTTATTTTTTTTGCGAAAACGAAAATCAAATGCCAAAACATTCGTTGCCAAACAATTGGTGACAGAAAATTGTTGGGGTCAAAATGACCCAGTATGCATTCGAAAGGTTGAAAAGCGTCTCTTTCCATCATGATAGGTTTTCGCTGTTTTGGTACTGCAGCAAAATTTCATTTTTACATTTTTTTCCTTCGATTCAGCTCAATTTTCTACATCCAAGCGGTATAGCTGAGCCTTTCAAAATTTTCGTGCTCCATCAAAACCGCGCCAAGCACACAGCAAATGGGTTCATTCCTGAGAACAAGCTGCCGGCGTTCCTCGATTTGATATTTTGGGGACACGAGCATCAGTGTCGCGTAATCCCGGAACAAATCGTCGATGCATCGGTCGATCCTCCAAGAAGCTATTACATCACTCAGCCAGGTTCGTCAACAACATTTTTTCCAATAAAAATGAAACAAACATTCAAGCCCAAAACAACGATATTCGTTGATAGCAAAATATTTCTTGAAACTTGTGCGTCTGCAAAGGCTAATTTGCTAATTGAATTAATTTATCGAAAAAAAAAAAAAAAAAACACTTGGAAAATGTTTGACGAAATCTTTCCTGTCCCGATGTTTGTTTTTTTCAGAATTGAAAAATTGTTTTTTTGTTCCCACGAATTTTTACGATTCCCTCAAAATGCTTGAGAACTATTTCCATTTATACGATAAATCGACAATATTTAACGTGCTGCAGGAAGTCCCGTTGCAACTTCCCTCTGCGAAGGCGAAGCCACAACAAAGCACGTTGGCCTGTTGAAAGTTAACAAGACACGATTCATCATGGAACCGATAAAACTGCAAACTGTACGGCCCTTCGTTTTCGACAGTATTCATCTCAAGGATGCCGACGTTCCTGCTGATTATACCAAACCTCTTGCCGATTTCGTTTGCGAATACATCGATGAATATATTCAGAACGTTCTCATTCCAAAGGCTGCGCTACAATTAACAGGTTTGTTAATTACTCATCTTTTTTTTTTATACTCGAGAAAATGCTCATGCACAGTTTCGTGCAAAATTGTCATTCGAACGACAATTTTGATTCTCGATAGAAAATTTCCACAACGTTGAAGTTTGTCTCGTTGAATTTGCAACGAAATTCTGCGATCGATTTTTGCGACTCGAAAAAAATATCAGCTCGAAAAATTTGGATGATTTTGAAAATCTAACAAATGATCAATGGAGAGAGAAATATTTTTCGTTGCGTCCCAACCTCGCCAACTTCAGCTTCATATACATTTATTTTTTATTGATAATTCTGGGATTATTCATCGAAATTCATTGCTTTCAAATCCTCCAGGTCATCCTCAACAACCTACAGTGCCCTTGGTCCGACTTAGGATTTTTTATAACGAGGAAGCCCAACTGTTCGATCCCGTTAGGTAAAGTTTCTACTTGCAATTTATACGTTCCTTTAAAAATGCATTGTCACAGCCATTTAAAAAAAAAAATGACGATTTTCACACCATAAACGATTGATTAAGAAAACACTTGAGGAGGTTCCCTACACACAACAATGTTTCTTTTGTCGTTATCTTAAGAGAAAAAAAAAGTAATTTGGACTCGTACAGATCAATGTTGAAGGAATGAAGCTGATTTTTGTTTACTAATTCACGAAAATCCAAAAAAAAAAAAAAAAAATCCATCTGACACGCTAATCGATCGACATTGTCTTTTAGAATTTCTCGCAAGTATCACGATACAGTAGCAAACTCGCGTGACATGATAATCTTCCGGAAAGACCGGGTTGGTGGTCTAAAAAAGTCGATCTTTGAGGACGACGAAGAGAACGAAGATGATGCGGATATCGACGAATGTTTCCGCCATGAAGTGAGTAAAATTAATTAACATTAATCAATTTATTGGTTTTTTCACAACAATCCCAATTTTTTCATCATCTTATAATTAATTGATTTAATCAACAGGAAGATATTGATTGGAATGTCACGGTCCAAGGCTCTATAAAAAAATATTTTTCTCGCGACGACAAAAAGAATCAACTATCGGTGTTGTCCGTTGACGGCTTGAACGAGGCTCTGAACAGATATGTAACAGCAACTGACGACGATGCCTTCCAGGATGTTATTAAGTACGAATGTAACATTTTTCCGACTCCAAAGCCTCAGCACTTACTCGCCCTTACACGCGAAACTCATACGAAACTCGATACAGTAGATTTTTCAATATTCAACTTTTTCGATTTTCGATATTTTTTATATTTTCCGATATTTTCAATATTTATTGAATATTTAAATGTTTAATCAATATTTTCTGTATTTATTCGATATTTTCAATATTTTCCATATTTATTCAATATTTTCTATGTTTATTCAAGATTTTCCATATTTATTCAATATTTTCAATTTTTTTTCAATATTTTCCATATTTTTTCAATATTTTCAAAATTTATTAAATATTTTCAATATTTATTTCAGTCACCAATTGAAAAAAAATCTGAAATACATGGAAAAATACGATATGGACGAGGAGGCGGAGATAATATATCAGCTGAAAGAATACAGAAACGAGAGACTGGCCAGTGAGAAGCCTGGAGATGAAAGGCGCGATGTAAGCATAAAATTTGTTCAACTAAGCTCACGAACGAGTGTATCGAATAGTCGGAAAAAACCGATTAAAGCAAGAATCACAATTCCGTTGACAAAACTGCAAAAAAAAGATTTTTTTGCTAAGATGTTATGACGATTGGCAACTCCGAAATATTCTTTGTATAACCAGCAAGTAATCTCTTCGAAAAAATGCAATTGATATGAATTATTTCTTGTTTATTAAGATTTATGGTAATTCTGACAATGAATAATTCGATTTTTCACGATTCGGACAATTTTTATCAACTTTCCCGTTGAATTTTCATGCCATTTGGAATTCTTTGTAGTTTCCAACGTTACATTTCATTTTTAACAGAAAGAATCGATGAATTTTCGTTGCTTCGTCGTCATTTTTTCATTCGCTCGCTTTCAGGTCCAAAGTCTTTTGGACGATGAGGCGCGGAGAGCTCGAGAAAGAGCGAGTCCAACGCGAGAAAGAATTGCCTGGCCAGAACCCGCCGGAGCCGACGAGCCGGACCCTTCGAACGAGGAGGATCACGACACCTCGACGCGGGGTCGAGGACGAGGTTCTCGGGGTAGAGGGAGAGCAGCAAAAACGACGGCAACGAGGGGAAGAGGAAGTTCAGCTCGTGGCCGAGGAAAAGCAGCTCTTGACGTTTCTGCCAAAAAAACCAATTTCTTTGGATCGTTTCAGGTTTGTGAGAAAAACAAATAATTTTACTTTCCCTCTCATCAATTCGAAAAGACACTCAACTGAATGAAAAGTAATTAATCAAATAAATAAATTAAATTTTAATCCATCCGAATTAAATGTTTCGATCGATTCAATTTTTTTTTGACGTCATCCTCTAGACAAAACGTGATTTGGACGAAATAATAAATTCAATAAATTTATATCCATCGTAACGAAATGTTTCGATCGATTCGAATTTTTCTTTTCTCTTATCCTCAAAAAAAAAAGTCATCTGAACTCATTCGACTCAATGCCCATTGGATAAAGCTGAGTTTTTTTTTCACCAATTCGCAACTTTCCCTTAAAATCAATTCGGCAACAGCCTCTTCATTGATTTCCACCATTTTTCAGACGTCTGACTCCGGTAACGGGGAAACTACGATCTTACCTGGTCAATCGTGCGGAATAGCTGCCAGGAGAGCAAGAAATATGAAACCTCCGAACTCGGATTCCGAATGAAAACGACGAGGCCGAAAAGTATTCCAATGGTGATTTAAGACTGAGCCATATATATTTTTTTTTTCCACAGAGAAATAATAAAATCCGTTATATTTTCGGAATCAATCAAATTTGTTGGACAATTCATAAGTTTAAAAACGAAAAAATTCTTCACGACGAAACGTAGCGATGAAAATGTGAAAATTTCCAAGATTTCAGATTTTTTCTAATTTTCGTCCAATCCCCAAGTCTCGAAATTCTGATCGAGAAATATTTTTCACTCAGAAAATTGTAAATTCGTCGTCAACGAAGGGATTCAATTTTAGGGTTTACGAATCTAACGTTTTTTTTTTTCGATTCTCGAGAGTTTTTATTGTCATTATTATTACGTCACAGTAATACGACACGCCAAGCATTTAAACATCATGGGAAGGTCCACTGGGAAATGTTGGTAAATTGCAGAAAAAACGTTTTATCGCGTGAGTTCTCGTTCGGGTGTAATTTCGTATTTGCCAGAGTCGATGCGGAGCACATTTGCGAATTTATTTTCCTATCGTTCGTCCATCAGTGCATTGACATCTATTTGGTTCCTGTCGTCTGATTTCGCGAAAGACGTGGCCCTTCGATTTTCGTTATTTACGAATTTTCGCAGCTCCGACTGCAACAAAAAGGGGTTTGGAAAAACATGGAACAAGCATGCAGACTGTTGTCGGAATTATCGTCGCTTTTGCGGAATTACGCAATCAAATTCGAGGATGAATGAATTATTTTTGCCTGGGAATACACACTGGGTCTGTGAGACCCGGTATACTGAATTTTTGCGAATTTCAACGAATCGAAACAATCGAGTGGGATTCACGACTCAAAAGATATCGAAATCATTATTACCATAAATATGTCGTAAGCAGAGACGAGGGGTTGGGTGTTGAACTTTCGATTCACACGATCGTCGTACGAAGCTCGTTTTCCTGGTCCCCATCCTTTCGAAAACGTCACCTGTAACGCAATCAAAAATTTGTCTGCTATCTTCTTTCATTTCCGATAAAGAAAAATTAGTTTGAACGTTTATTTGAACGAAAATATCAAATTTGCAATGAATAATGAACGCCCCACAGGTCCGAAAACTTTTTCGCATGGACCTTCAAGGAGATCCATCGGTTGCGCGAGTGCGAGAGACCAAAAGCACGTTTTTCTCGGACATCGCAAAGATTTGGAGGAAAATAAAAATGACGAGCTCTTCCTTCACGAAAAGGAGAACGACGTGGAATTTTTCTTTGATCATGGAGTCTGTGCGAATGAAACGAAAATGAGAGAAAATTTATCATACCTGGGAATATCCACTGCCGATAAGATATACAAGGACTCCGAGAATCGCAAGAGTGTAAATCGTTTGACGTTGCATTTTTAACGTCGTCGAGCAATCGGGAATTTGAATTTTTTTGAATTATTTCAATTTTTGACGAATTTTTACAGATTTTGAAAATCTGGCAAGTTCAAATGGACCGCTGGCTTGAAGACTGTGCTTGTCGAACGTTGAATGAGATTCTGACGATTCCACAACTGATAACACAGCTTTATATACCCTTTTTGCTAACCCGCATCCATCGCATTCTCAATGGGGAAAATTCTCCTCTTTCGTGCACTCGCTCCAACCCCTGAACCAATGTTTCACTTGGAAATATGTTCCAAGATAAATCTGACGTAGAGTACATATTAAACCATTCAAATCGAGTCGATTCAAGAGAAATCTGACCTTGTTAAACTTCCCACCACGAAGAATGCTAGTTTCTACCTCGTCGAAGCAATTTTTATATTTCCATACAGCAGCGAATGCTGCAGTTCTTTGCTATTCGATTGAGAAATACAATAGCCATAAAAAAAAAACTCAGCTCGTATGATTACTTATTGACTGTCTGCAAGTTTTGATGTGTTTGGGAAAGCTCGAAAGCTCGAAACGTTCGATAAAACTAACAGATGTGCTATTTGTACACAAACTTAGAAATTTAACAAATCTCGTATGGACTATTATTTTTATTTAAAAAATCTTGATTTTTCGTTCTCTTCCAGTCAGTTCTTAAGACGAGCGTTCTGCAATTATGAATGATACGTAAAACCATGCAAATGTTTTCATTTCATGAGAGTTTCGATTTCTAGCAGTTTGCAAAATATTTCATAAATCTGCCAGCATTTGGATCTCACGAATTTCGACGTTGGATTTTTGAAATATTGTTTGCAACTTCTTGAACTTGGAATCGATCTATAAATAATTGTTTTTCGAAAGCAATTCTATCAGATTTTTTTCTCTATTTTAAGAAAAGAAAGAAAATTTTAAGAAATTTTTTTTAAGCAAATGCAAAAATTGAAAAATGTAACAAAATCTAATGAAATATATATATTTTTTTTTTTAATCCAATAAATCTAAAAAAAGCAAAAATCTAATAAAATATTTAAAAATCCCATAAATCCAAAAAATTTACTAAGGTATAAAAAAATAAAATAAAAAAAAATTCAATAAATCTAAAAAAAATGGAAGAAATTGAATAAAATATGAAAAATAAATAAAGAAATCAAATAAAACTCAAAAATGGAAGAAATTAAGTAAAATCTAGTTTTTAATTATTTGAGCATCGATAACTCAACATGTAAACTTCTCTACAATAAATCGATCTTTGAAACTGCAGATAATTTGAAAATTCGAGCAAAAATGGCATTGCATTTCCATATTTGAACATAAATTGGGAGATTTTTTATTTAAGGATTTGTTGCATTATTTTGATTCTTACAATCCACTCGCTCATTTTTCATTACCGGTTTTCAATAATCGTGCGAGGCTCCGTGATCCATTGAAAGTCGATATTGCGCGTTTCCGCATGTGTAATCATCAAAAGACAGAAAATACTACAAACTGTATAGGAAAGACTACAAGTCGGACAGTTTACTTTTAAAAATCTGAACGGTGGAGGGCAGATTGTTAAGGAGGTTGGCTACACACAATAATGTTGCCATGTTAAAAACATAGCAAAATTCGAAATTATTAGAATTTAATGAAATTTGGTGAGTGTTTTCTAAAGAAATTCTAAAGAAAAAGAAAGAAAATACTAAAGTATTAAATGTGAATATACAAATTTTTTAACATTTTTCTTCTACACAGTTTTCGAGTTATTCAACACTAGAGTTTACATGCATAAGCATAGGATTGAAATATATATAGGCATATTTTTTACATATTGTAAACTCCAATAATTCGACAACGATGTAGACGAAAAATTCGAAAAAAAATTGTGTCATCGTATTTGGTGCTAAAGAATGTTATCACCAAATTTTATTAAATTCTTATCATATTGTCGTATGTATAGCCAACCTCCTTAATCACTTCGTTCCTTGTTCGTCTGCACCTGAGCAATTACTGAAAAAACATTTGGGCCAAATTGAAAAAAAAACTGTGGAATGATTTCAAAATTTGGCAAGAAATCACGTGCCTAGTCGAATTAACAAAATAATTGATGAATTAAAAAAAAAAAAAACACTGTTTGAGGAAAAAAATTCTCGGGGACTTGAAACTCCTTTGATCCTATCCACGAGGATTTCTTTTCGATGCTGGAGTGAAATATTCAGAGTTGCAACTCTTATCAAAAATCTATTTCCATTGCCTGGCAAATCTCAATATTTGCCTCCGCCGGAGGTTGTTCTCTGCACTTGCTCGTAGAACGTTCTCTTTGCCAGCGTGATCCGGTATCTCCTTGAATTTTCCTCCAACTGAAAGTGCGTTCTATCGACCAATTATTTGTCTTCTATAAGTTGAGAAGTAGGTTTCCGGTTTTAAAAAATTGTGCTAACAGAGCGCGATACTAAAAATTCCTCAAATTTTGAGATCAAACGTAAAAATGGAAATATTTATTAAGCTCTCATAATCCTTTAACCCTTGGTAGACACACATGGGTCTGGGATGCCCATGTAGCGAATGGCGTGAATTTCTCGTTTTTCGTATCGATTACCATTAAATAAAAATAATAAAAAATAATTTTTATTCATCACTCAGTGCAGGCTCTCTTTCTATAGATCCAAAACTACTTTCCTGAATTTTTTCCGATTTTTTCAACCAGTCCAAGTACAGTAAAAAAAAACGGTAGGACGCCCCAGACCCATGTGTGTCTACGGAGGGTTAAAGTTCGTTTTGCTGAATCTGTCCCTTAAATATCGCACAACAAAATTCAATTCCAACAATTAAATCAAATTTTCGTTAAAAAAACAAATTTTAATATAAAACTCTAAAAAAATTGACCTTCTCTTTCCATAATTTAATTTTTTACATAATCACAGAACTCTTTGGCTATCCATAAAGTTCTAAGAAAAGAAAAAAACGTCTTTATCGAGACTGAGTCCGTTTTGAATCGTTGCAAAAGCCTCCGTCGACCGACTTATTCCCAAAGTTTGTATTCGTCCAGCTACGACGTCAAATAATCGCACTGGGAAGCTCATCGCAGCTGGAAAGTCATCCACCACTCAAAAAATCAATCATCGCCGAATCGTATGTGATTTTCTCGCTTTTAGGCGACGCCAGGAAGCTGTGCCTTTCCAAGGCCATCGACCAGGTCGGATCTCGAGCGAAGGGGAACGCCTCGTTGTCCTGTTCGAACTGATAGTCATGGGATTCGATCGTACAGCGAAAATAATCATTAAGGACGTTGTATGCAAAATTTTCTATCGATAGAATTCCTTCAAATTTGCACCACACAGAGAACAGTGATGTCTAATAGCTCGCGCAATTTTAAGAGGCTTCACCATGTAGAAGTCGAGATATTTATTTATAAAAATCATAATTTTCAGTAATTTCTCATAAGAGCGTGTGTTAAAAGTTGCAATTTTCAACATTAAATATTTCGATTTATAAATGGTGAAGCCTCTCAAAACTTTGCATACACTTTTATGCAACATCGAAGAAGCTTTATTTAGTTTTTCAAAAAAATGGCTCGTAAAATTTTTTCAAAATTTTGTTTATTACATAAAAAATACAGATTACCTCGGAGAATCTTGCATTTAGAGTACGTTGTTCTTTAGTCAATTTGTAACAACTTTTTCCAATGAACTTGGGCTGGCAAACCATTTTGTATGTAAGAAAAACTGAAAACAAAAATTTAGATCTGACCGTCGCCATGCAACGTCCTTAAAATGAGCGAAACCGTTCGAGGAAGGCTTGCGAAAAAAGAATGCACAGGTTTTTTCTTAGTTTCTTTATTTCCTACGAAATCGACGACGATTTCAATTTACTCACTATTAAAACTTGATCACATATTCAACATCATGGGTGCGCATTTAATTAATATAACAATTAGGCGTCTCGAAGTATTTAACACGATATCGAACCTCTGAATTTGTTTTTTTTTTTTTCTTCGAGCTACAATTCGAATCACTTTCCCATCGACCAGGCTCAGCAATCTGAACGTTTTTCATCGATTCACTTTTAATTTTTCTCGTTATTTTGTTGCGTTGCTTATCGCGTCACGGACTCGCGAATGAAATTCGCCAAAAAATCGCTAAAGAATCACGTCAAAATGCAAAAAAAAATTCAAAGTGCAGAGTGAAAATAATTTTTAAATACAAAGTGACGCAACGCTCATTTTTTTTTCTCATATCGTCCTCGTCCATTGAAGATATGTATGCAAGTGTTGCGAAGAATTATTCAAGAAACTATGTAAACTGAGAAGCGAGACTTGGCGAAAAGAAATAATAGTTTTTCGCACTTTGACTTCAGATTATTCACGATTATTATTCACGGTAAAGCACACCGTTCCTTATTGTCAAGGCCTCATCATGATTGAAGCTGAGCTTGCACAATTGGAATGCATCGATAGTTTTCACTCTCGTTTCTTCAATTTTTTTTTATTTACAACTGCCAACATTTTTCTTTTTCAGTCGTGGAGTTACGAAACTAGGGGACAGAAAAGACTGACGGTTTTCTAACCCTCCGTAGACACACATGGGTCTGGGGGGTCCTAACATTTTTTTACTGTACTTGGACTCGTTAAAAAAATCGGAAATAATTGAGGAAAGTAGTTTTGGATCTATAGAAAGAGAGCCTGCACTGAGTGATGAATAAAAATGATTTTTTTCTTATTTTTGTTTAATGGTAATCGATACGAAAAACGAGAAATTCACGCCATTCGCTAAATGGGCACCCCAGACCCATGTGTGTCCACTGAGGGTTAAAGCCTCGCTTACCATGAACGGTCATCGCGATTTAAAGAGAAACTTCGATGCAGAAAAGGTTAGAAATGATCTGAAAGAATTTCGCTCATTTATCAGCGATGGATGTTCGCGATAGATTTTCGGATAAAATCAAAGTTGCAAAAATTGAATTTGTTCTATTCACCTCCGCGATGGAAATTTTGACTAAACGGTAACTCCGATTTCTCCAAGTATTTCTGACAACTTTTCCAGGTGCTTTGCTATCGATGTGTATTGCTGCTGACTTCGCGCGATCAATTGAAACGCGTTCATGTACTCGAGCTCGGAAAACTGGGCCCCGTTCTCCAGCACATTGTTGAGAATCCCCTCCGGAGTTTCGTAAAAAAGCTCGAAATATTGACGAGCGTAGTCGAGCGAGAGCTCACGAGCCATCGTTATGTTCGTCAATGTTTGTTGCAGAGTAAACACGTTCCTGCACATTCTCTGGATACCACTTTCGTCTATTTTGCCGATGTACTGCGCCGAGGTTATCAGAATCTTTGCGATTAGATGCCCCAGACCTTCAAAAATGTACTGTGCAAAAAAAGAAACAAAATCATTAGGACAAAATAGAAATTACAAAAATTATCGTGTCAAACATTATTTTTTCGAAATTTTAATCTTTACTCAAAGAAATTATTGCACGACGTTTGCAAAGAAGAATTTCAATACTTTCACGAGACGAAATTGCCAAAAAATCGAAAGGAAATCATTAGGACAAAAAAAAAATAAAAAAAATCATCGCGTCAAACATTATTTTTTGGAAATTTTCAATCTTTACTCATAGAAATTATTGCACGACGTTTGCAAAGAATTCCAATATTTTCTCGAGACGAAATTGCCAAAAAATCGAAAGGAAATCATTAGGACAAAAAAAATTTACAAAAATCATCGCGTCAAACATTATTTTTTTGAAATTTTAATCTTTACGTATAAAAATTATTGCACGCCGTTTGCAAAGGAAAATTTCAACATTTAATTGAGGCGAAATTGCCAAAAAATCGAAACAAAATCATTAGGACAGAAAACAAATAAAAAAAATCATCGCGTCAAACATTATTTTCTGGAAATTTTAATCTTTACTCATAGAAATTATTGCACGACGTTTGCAAAGAAGAATTTCAATATTTTCTCGAGGCTGGATTAATAGTTTTCATTTTTTCCAAAAAAATGCGTAGTTCGAATGTAAACAAGCGAAATCGTTCACCTTTGTTTTCTTCGGGTGTAAAGTAGACTGCAGGGCTTCGTCAATATTCTGTAGAACTCGACTGAGTTCCTCGACTCTTGGATCAGCCTCCTGAGGATCTTTGACTCCACCGCACAAGTGACTGTACTCTCCTTTTGGCAGTAGATAATGGAAGCACTGGACTCGAACCTAAATCATTTTACAAAGATTCGTGAGCTCTCAAAAGATTTCCCAAACGTCCTGCATAATGCTCAACTTTCGTACGAAGACAAAAATCAAGAAAATGTCGAAATTAACAAGGTCGTTAGACTTTGGAGAAATTTGGAAATTACCTCAAGATGTAAAACGAGTATGCAAGTGTCAGCGAGATCTTCGAACTCGTCAGCGACTTGTTGGAGCGATTCGATGAGCGGAACTGGCATAGGAGGCAAAAGGGTTTGTCCGTCGAGGTCGCTTTTCGCCTGGTGTAGTTCGGCGATCAACGTTCTGGTCGATAGAGCGAACCACTCCATGCTCTCTTGTAGCAAAGCTAAACTTTTTAATTGTACAACGTCCGATAGTATTTCGTGAGAATTGATTCCACCCTCGCCTAGATTGCTGGCGAGAATTTCGGCCTCCCGAAGATTTCGCTGACGTATTTCTTCGGGGCTTTCCTCGTCTTGAGTCTCTTGACGTCGCATTTGCCATCGTGTCTGTTTTCCTGGTTTTTTGTAAGTTTCGCTCTTCAGATTGTCCCAATTCGGAAGTGATCTGACGATATTCCACAAAAAAAATTCGATCGATCCTTATTTTATAATTTCCCTCAGAGTTACCGAAAAAAATTAAATCGAGAGTCTACGTACTTGATGAATCTACTGATATCGTCGTCTTTGAGCCACGCAGCAGAACATATTCGTTTGTCTTCGCTGTCGGGCTGTATGATGCCGCGATATGCAGCGTTACACGTTTCTCGATAATTGTGCAGCACGTTTAACGCTAGTGTACAAAAATGTTCGCCCTGCAGTGGCAGAGCGATGATCAAAGATCTCAACTCTGCGACACATTGCTCGACTTTTACGGTACTCTGTGAAATATCAATTTCTTTATTTTCTATAAATTCTAATTAAATTGTGGAAAGAAAAAAGTTGCAGAGAAAAAATTGTTTCAAAAATACAATCGCGTTAATTAAATTCAATTTAATTTGAAAAATTATTCGAAACTCGAAAATTTATTCGAAATTCGAAAAAAAAGAGAATTAAAAAGAAAAGAATTTTTGAATTAGTTTGTAATTCGGATATTTTCTTGCAAATTCGTTGGGAATAATTTTTAAGGCAAAATTTTAAAAAAATATATAAGAATTCGATGGAATGGAAATAATCAAATATTCTGCTGTAACGAAACTTTGTTTTTTTTTGTTTTTTTATTTTTACCTGCAACAGAGGCCTCGTCAAACCAAGATCTTTCATCACTTCAGGCGGAGTTATCGCTCGCCAGGCCTCCGAACCTTTCGTCGCTGTATCAATCGTTGTTGCAACCATCACGTGATGTTTCCCCAAGAACATTTCTTTGACGTAATCAGCGATGAAACTGTTCAAAGTGCAAGGAGATCTAAAAGCAAAATTCCATTCACCAGAGAATGTCAAAGCAAAAGAATGAAAAATATAGAAAAACAATGAAGAAGACTACAAAATATATAAAGAGAATGAAAAAAAAAAAAAAAGTAACAAAGAATGACAAATTGGGAAAGACCGAAAAAAAAAAAATTTCAAATGAAAAAGAAATCGCAAAAGTTTGGGTGAAAATCTTATTTCTGAAAATTGTCAGCATACGAATTTTTCATGGTATCGAAACAAATTAATTATTAATAAAAATGAGCACAAGGAGCTCACGTTTGCTTACAGAAAAAAATAGTTAATTCAGAACTCCAAAATCTTACCCTGGTTTGCATTCGAGAGCTCGTTCGATTTCTTCGATAAACTGCATCATGGGTCGGAATATAAAAGTAATATTCTTCGGGTCAGGTTCACAAACGAGTTTCTTGTCGCCAACGGTTTGTCCATTTTCCTGGAATATTCAGCCAAAAAAAAAAAACGATCAATAACGAAAAGAATTCAACGTTTTGACAAAGAGAACAAAATATTTGCAATTCACTCAACATCGTGCTCGATTAATGAAAATTCTAAAATGTTGATAATGTTTATTTGCGATTCCGTAAAAAAATCCAATATTTTCCATTTTGTTATTTTTTGCTATTCTTCTTCTTTGGAAAATCCTATAATTTCCTCTCAAACGATACTCAACTTTCTATAAACTGAGAATATTCTCAAAAGAATATTTTCAACTTTGCTCTTAGTTAAAAAAAAAAAAAAACTACAATTTTTGATTTACAGCATTTTTTTGCTAAAGTGGCAGGTCGTGGACGAGGCAGGCTCAAGCGACGTAGCTCGAGAATACCGAATTTTCAAATCTGTTCTGTAGCCGCAAGGCAGATTGCTTCGCGTTTTTTCTAACAGCAAAAAAATCATGAGCTTCTACGAAAGAAAGAAATCGTAATTTACCACCAAACTGAAATTACTGTATCGATGTTCCTTGAGATAACTATTCAAAGCTTTTGGATGTGAGGAAGAGTCGAATTTGAAGAGCCGACCGGTCTTTTGCCTCTGTGGTTTCCTTCGTGAGAAATATGTGTTTATGTCGCTGGTAGGCTCGTTCAGAGCGGTTGTCGAGTGAAACGGCCCGTCAACCATGTTTTGTATATCCAAATATTCCGTCAGCAATAATTGGAGCTGCAACGAAATTAATGCTTCACATTTTTCTTCGCTACTTTTTAAATTTACAAAAATTAAAATTAAACACAGTAAAAGAATAAAATGAAATAAAATAAAACAAACAAAATTTAAAAAAAAAACACTGAAATGATGAAAATGAAATAAAATAAAACGAAAAAATAAACAATAAACAAAGTAAAATAAATTATTCATTTTTTGATAAAAATTGAAAAAAAATGAAAAATCTGATAAAAAAAATTCATGAAAATTAATGAGTAAATAAATGCAAAGAATTTGAGGTGTTTCGAAATCTGGAAATGAGCCCCTGGCAGTGAATAACTTAAAATTCGACAAGCCTCTGAAAATTCCACGAAAATAGGATGAATTTTGAAAAATTAATTGCCCATGGAAATTAGAGTGAGTGGTTGGTTGGGTAGCCGGAGAAAAAAATACTCACAACAGCTTGAATCCTGCTCCACACGTCGGGCATTTCGTAGAGACGAACTTGTAAATTATACTTTTGAATAACGTGCGAAAAGCTGCGCAAAGCCATGGAATGAGCTGCGGCAACTAATCTCATCTGATCGAACACAGTGTTGAGCAATTCCAACAACAATATTTGACCTTCCGTTGGATTGTTGGCTCCGCTGACTAAAATCTCCATGTTTTGCGAATGTTTACTCGTCGTCGCTTGCTTGTTGTGGTTTCTTTTTATCTGATCCGACGTCCGAGCTATTATGTTCAACAGTTCGGTTTGCATCTGAACTTTTATTGCCTGCGAAAGAAAAAATAGAAAAAAAATTAATCACGTCGATCTAATTCGAAATAATGAGCAACGATGAAGCCGAAACGAAAATTTAGATGGTAAATTTGCTGAGAATCTCTAGAGTAACAAAATGAACGATCGTGCATAAAAATCGCTTGAAAACTACGGAACGAACGTTCAGAAATTAATCGTTTTTGAAATTTTTTGCAAAAATTTTCCTCAACAGAGGCAACCACGACTTTTCCACTTGACAAAGTTTCATTATTTGCATCATGGAATCACAACGTACCTCCACAGCTTCAGGTATTTTGTTGAGCAAAGCAAGGCACTCTATTATTATAGCGATGAAGTGTTCCGAATTTTCTTCAGGGTTTAACGAGTTTTCGTCCTCGACGATATTGCTCAAATCTTCCAAATTGACGTTCGTATTTCCTCTGGGAAAAAACGCTTTCATTAATTTCTAAATTTTCTAAAAGACCCTTTCATTTTTTATCGATCAATTCGTTCTCGCTAAAAATTATAATGTATTTTTCTTTCGACGATGCTCCAAAATGATTTGTTGGGTTTTTAATTAAATTCAATTAAATTCAATAAATTTGTTATTTAATAATAAATTTAATTATAATTATCATTATTTATTAATATCTATTTTTATAATTATTTAATAAAATAATAATGAAAATAAATAATAATCATAATAATAAATTTAATTAATTGCAAATAATAAAATTTAATTTAATTGAATCAGTAACACTCTTGAGAATAAACTTGAACGTTTTTTTAGCAAGTTGGTCAATCACCTTGGTGTTTGCGTTCCCGGATAAGGAGGCATGACATCAAGAAGAGCACGTTTAACTTTATTGCCTCTTGAGCTGCGAGATTCGTTGCCTCGTTGAAAATCTCGCCCGGATCCTTGTCTCTTGAGAAAAACTTCTCTCATATTTTCGTGGTACAAATGCCTGCTTAGCTCCTCCAGAAGTTTCATTTGTAACTGTTGCTTTTTCGCTTCCAGTTCCATTCGAACTTCCCTCAGTGCTTCCACACCCTCCAGGCTACCGTCTCCCATCGATAGCGATGAAACGAGCAATTGCGTCGCGTGCAAATACAATTTTTTGTTTAAATAATGGCTCAGACGCGAGGGCACGTCCCGGAGCTGATCTCTGTCAAAACATCGCATGGTTATTATGGCTTTTTGAATTTCCTGAGAAAGAGATAATATTTGATTTTTGCTTCAACTTTTTAAAAAATCCAGAATTCGTATTTTTCAAATAGTGGTCCATACACGAGAAAATTTGGTTGAAACCATTTATTCGAATGAAACAAGATTCCAAAAATTTGCTTAATTTGATTGGAATTTTTATAGGAATATTATTATTATTACATAATTAATTAATTATCATTTAATTCGATCGCTAAATTAATTATTAACTTTATAATAATAAATTCCAATGACATCAAATTTTGTTAAAAACAAAAACAACACCATGGACTTCCAAGTCTTTGCCTTTCGAGATACAAAAAGTAAGTTTATGGCAATGTACGCTCTGTTGGCTCTCCCAAAACTCTCGCCTCAGCTTTCAATTGAAACATTTTCGTCCTGCAAATTATTTAAAAACTACCGCTGTCTAAATATTCTTCCAAATATGAAAAACCATTAAAAATTAATATTTCGCCGATATTTTCGTGACAAACGTCGCCAACAGCCTAAAAGTTGTCAAAACTCCGAAAATATCCCAAAACAAATAACGTCCGACTTACATATCGTTTAAAAGTTGCAAAACGTGTTTGTGCTCGATGCCTTCGAGCCACAACTTCATGAGCTCGTCCCGCCTGCATCGCAGGAGCTGTTTGCACGCGTTTAAATTTTCTTTTACCGCGTGAATTTTTTCTCTAGAAGCCGTTACTCGCTCCGACAAAGTACTAAAAATCTAGAAAAACGAAATTCATGATTTGCCGCCGTGTCGAGCGTTTCGGGGAAATCTCGACGGAGCTATTTGCGGTACAAACTTTCATGACTTCGGTGAGATCTTGTTCGTGCAGCGACACCAACTCGTCCAGACGTTGATCGCTCCTCTTGTATTCTTTTTCAAGCTTGGCCTTTTCAACTTCTCTTTGTTCGTTTGTTTCGCTCGCGGACAAGGCTCTTATCACAGAGATCAACAAACCGCTCTGCGCGGAATGTGAAAAAAAATCGTACAGACGAAATGGAAGAGTGAAAAAAATTGGAAAGAGGAAAAGGAAAAATTCGTATGATGCTCGCAAGTTCGCGAGGTTGGAATGCAACGAAAAATATTTGTTTTTGTTTACGATTCGTTTACTTTTTTAAAAGGTAGTAATTTTTCGAGCGGATGGATTTTTCTGGGGGCAAAAACCGATCGTTTTATCGTCACAATTTCATTCCGAATATAAATTATGAGCTTTGGCAAAGAAAAAAAGAATTTCGTTGCATTCCTACGATGCAAACTTCAAAGTCGTAAAATTCATAACCTCCGAGGAATGATCAATTTTTCAAATAATCTGGAAACGATTGACTGGGCCATTTTTCGACTCGATAACAAAATTCACTCACGATCTCTTTCGTTGGCTTAATTCCTCGAGGAGGTTTGACAGGCGGTGCGGTTGACATTTCTCTTTTATTTTTCTTATCCCGAAAGTGTCAAAAATTTTAGGTTTGGGGGCGAGTATGGAGAATACTTCGCGGTTCGCCGCTAGGGGCAGCAGCGTCCATGCAATCTCGAGTCACGTGACTTTTTTGCTTTTTAATTCGTGGTCTCGCCTCTCGCCATCTTTCGACCTCACGGATTGGAAATGTTACCGAATTATTAATCAATTAATTCTCATTGCGTGATAAGACGAGTTTCCAGAGTGTCGATTAAATCAAAAGATTCAGCAACAAAAAAAAAACTATATTTTTATTGAACATCGTTCGAAACGAAGATATCGATTCATCGAACGTCGACACTCGATTCTTCCCGCCCTTGTTATTGTTATTATCGATAGAAACTGTCAAAATATAGAGACTGACTGACACGGAATCCAAAAAACTAACGCGACTTTCCTCTAAAATCCTTGCGACTGCGAAACACGAAAAAAGCAACGCGTCGATTCTTAACTAAACAAAATGTCGAGTATGACGATATCCGCAGTTCGTTCGCGAACAAGTATCCTCGACAAACCACTGAGCAAAGGCAAAGGAGAGGTTAGCCTCAGTTGTTATGCACTTTTGTTCTCGGAGCTTGTCCAGTATTGTCAAAATCGTGTATACACGGTGCCGGAACTGCAAAGCAAGTGAGTATCCAGCGATTTATATCTCAGCAAGAATAACAAACGTTTCAGTCCATAATTCGATAACATTGAAGTTCGCAACGTTGGAATCCAACGAAAAATATTTATTTTTATTTACGATTTCTTTTATTTTTAAAATCGTCTAAATTTTTCGAGCCCATGGATTTTCCTGGAGGCAAAATCCGATCGTTTTATCATCACAATTGAATGTTTAAAGAATTTCGTTGCACTCCAACGATGCAAAATTCGTCAGATAATTCGAGGGGAAGAAAACGAAGTTTAAATGACGATTCCAACGCGACAGGTTGGCAGAAATGGGCGCAGAGGTCGGCCACAGAATCACAGACCTTTTGGTAGTTAGAGAAAAAAGTGGCAAGCGTGAGATAAAGTTATTGAACGCTTTGCTCTTTGTGAAAAGTACCCTCTGGAAATCGCTGTTTGGGCGTGAAGCCGACAAATTGGAGCACGCCAACGACGACGAGCGGACTTATTACATAATCGAGAAAGAATCTCTTGTGAATAAATTTGTGTCGGTGCCAAAGGACAAGGGAAGTTTGAACTGCGCGTCGTTCGTCGCAGGAATCGTAGAGGCCGTGCTCTGTGACTCGGGTTTCGTGAGTATTTCCTTTGGAATTTTGTAAATTAAATCTGACATAAAAGACGCATGACGAATTGTGTTTTTTCAGCCGGCCAAGGTGACGGCTCATTGGCACAAAGGCACAACGTATATGGTGAAATTTGACGACGCAGTTGTCGCCAGAGACAAACAATTGGAAGATCGATAATAAAGATGATTAAAAATTGTATTAATAAAGCAAATCTTATGAAAATCTCGTCTCATTCGTATTGTAAACTTTAGAGCCTTCCTGAAAACTCGACAATGACACATCGGGATGTCTAATTGTACAAATATGAGAGTACGACGACGATAAATATTTCTTTTTATTAGTCCTTTGTATAATTTTCAGAATCATACCAATTTTTCGAGCCGATACATTTTCCGGCTCGCAAAAACCGATCGTTTTATCATTTAATTAAAATTTTTATTTTTTATTTGATATTTTGCTATTTTTATTCATTTTTATTTCATAATAATTTATTATTATTATTTTTTATTTCGTTATTTAAATAATAAGCTCCGCCGAAGAAAAAAACGAATTTCGGTGCATTCCAACGATGCAAACTTCAACGTCATGGGTATGACTAAGTCTTTCCGCATTTTCAAAGCTGTTGGGCTTCGGAGTTCGAAATTCATGGATTTTAAAAGTGAGACACCGTGTATAAGATTTTTTTAACCCTTCGTGTGGGTACTGGGTCGTTTTGACCCCAACAATTTTCTCACCGATTGTTTGGCATCTTATGACACCGAATGTTTTGTCATCGAATTTTCGTTTTCGTCAAAAATTAAAATTTAGGGCAATGAAATATGCAAAAAAGAGAAACTGAATTGCTATGAAAATGAGGGATGAAAAAAAAAATGTTTTCAATCTTTTTTTCATTACTTTCAAATTCCATCGTATTCCTGTGATTTTTGGGATTCTGTTGGCTCGAAAAACCAAACATTTAACCCTTCGAATGCACACTGGGTCGTTTTGACCCCGACCACTTTGTCACCGAAAGTTTTGGCATTGAATTTTCGCCAAAAAATAAATTCAGGGCCACGAAAATATGGATAATTACTAGAAAAAACGTCTCTACAGAAAAAAAATATAAAAAAATGCACATTTACCAAAATACTACGGGTTGAAAAACGCCTTGGGTCAAATTGACCCAATTTGCACTTATGGGAGCTTTGCACTCGAGGGGTTAATTCTAACAACTTGCATATTTTCTTTTTCTATGTTTTTCCGATCACCAAAAGAATTTTGATCAATCTTAATTCGCTGCAGTTCCAAAACTCTCATCGATCTTTGACGATGAAAAATTATGCTAATCGTTTAAAAAAATGGAGGAAAATTTATTGAGATTACGGGACGACATTCCTACGAGAAATGTAAGTTTTAGAAAATTCTGAAAATTCGTAGATTTCAACCCTGAGGCCGAAAATGTGGGCCCAGGGCGCGGACTATGACGCGAAGCATTCGAAGGATCGACAGAAACCATGAAACGATTCGAGGAAAAATTCTAAACTTCGAATATGCTGGATAATTCTCGAGTTTTCATGATTTTTCCTTCCCAGAACATTTTTGTTTTTTCCTATAAAAAAATAAACGCAGAACTGCAGCCGTTGAAATGAATTATTCGTCGGTTATGATTTCCAGTTGAGAATTCGTCTTTATATTCTCTGTTTTATTTATTCGTATCACTTTATTTCCGATTTACATTTTCAAGATGAATCAACATTTTCTACCAGAAGTTAATTTCCGTTTTACCCTTTTACACGAATTTGAAATTTCTGTCTCGGTAACTGACTTGCCCAGTGCGATAAGCCTTTTCTTGATTGTCCTGAAAATCAGTAAAATGGCGAGGATTATTCATCGACAATCGATTCCTTAATTTTCTGCTAAATCAATCCTCCATCGGTGAAAGTTTTTATAGGCACTGTAAATTTGTGAACCGGGATCTTCGCGCTGTCGCGCCTTCGATTACAAATGAAAAAAATCTAAAAAAATTCACGGAAAATCTTCAGACAGTATTTTTCAAGCGATAATAGAATTTTTCGTTCTTTTTTTTCTTATTTTTAAGCCTCGGTAGACAGACATGGGTCTGGGGTGCCCATTCAGCGAATGGCGTGAATTTCTCGTTTTCCGTATCGATTACCATTAAATAACAATAGTTAAAAAGAATTTTTATCCATCATCCAGTGCAGACTCTCAATCTAAAGATCCAAAACGACTTTCCTGAATTTTTTCCGATTTTTTTAACGAGTTCAATTACAGTAAAAAACTGTAGGACGCCCCAGACCCGTGTGTGTCTAGGAAGGTGCGCTAATCGGACTGTCTCTACAGCGGATTAATAAAAAAAATTCATCAAGTATCGAGCAATGTACGAAAAAGGCCGGAAGAAAAAAATCCCCGTTCAAGGGTCGAGGGTTGATCATTATTATTTTTTCTTATAACCAAAGTCAAACGATTTTTTCTCCTTTTCTGTGCTTACTTTGTCAGAAACGATGAACAAAGTGAATGCGGCAAATGGTATAACGATAGCCCCTATGTAGTATAACCCGGATTTCCAGTTGGGTCTGAAGAACTCGTATTGGGTAACAGTCATCGCGTGCAAACGTTGCACTCCGAGATCAAACTGTGCGAAAAGCAAATAATTACATAGTAACAAAATCGCTGCTGCTTCGTTTTGGTTCGTTCGATCAAACTTTTCTTATCTTCAGAATTACACAAAGTTCGCATGGTTGAAAACCGAACGAAAAAAAAAATAAAAGTTTCCATTATTTTGCTAATTAATGAACTCGTCGCAATTTTTCCAGAAAATTCAGATTTTTTTTTCAGAATTGACTTTTTGTAAATAAGTTGCCGAGTGAAAATTTGATGTTTTTGCAATAAATACAATTTCTTTACGATACCAAAGTTTGCATCGTTGAAAAAAACACAAAAGTAATTTTTTTTTTCATTTTTTTGATAATTAATCAACTCGTTGCAATTTTTACAGTAAATTCAGATTTCAAACGGCAAAGGAGACTGTCGCATTATCGCTGACGAATACTGTATGAAAATTTTGTGCTCCGCTATAAAAAATCATCAGTTTTTGTCGCATCCCAACGATGCAAACTTCAAAGTCGCTCTCCGCCGCGTATAAATCGATCGATCTTTCCTCCGAGCCAAAATTCTTTGTCCAAAAAGTTTGAACAGTCCTCGAATCACCAAAAAAGTTCAATACTCGAATAACAAAACAATATCCATTGAATAATTGAGTAGATTTTGAAAACTAAACACTGGCGGAATTAACGAAATGTTGAGCTCGAATTTTCTAACCTCGAAATTTCGTTTTTCACCCAATTCCCGAAAAAAAGTCATAAAATCTGAGAATTTTACAGAAAAAACAATTTAGTCAAATAAAAAATGGAGAAAAAGCAGAAACAGTTAGTCGATCCAGTTTGAAGGTTCAGACAACAACCTTGAACCATTTTTGACAGTCGTATCTTTTTGTTTACGATCGATTGACCATTTTTGTTCAATTTTCTTTACGAATAAAATGAATTAGTCAATTTCCGGAGTCTCAATGGCACAATGACGTTCTTTCAAATTCGGAAACAAATCGGAACGAATTAATATGAAAAATTACATAACACTAAAAGAAAGAGAGAAAGAAAGAAAGACAAAAGATTGTTGATTGATTTTATTGAATTATTGCTGATTCTCGTCGTTTTCCATTGTCATGGAATGACAGTTTGCACAGTTTTAACGAATCACCTTTGAGGGACGGTCGATTTATTGGAACAGATGATAATCAGAGGTTAGTAAAAGGAGAGGAGAAAAAAAACACTTGCCAGTGAACCACCTTCGGAAGCGGGACGATAGGGATTACCAATTTCTTCCAAATAATTGCGACGAAGAGTTTCGCGTCTAGCGGCTCGGGCTAGCAGAATCTTTTTTTGAGTCGCTGAAACATCGTAAGTTTCTTGTGGGCTCGACATGTTTTCCTTTTTCACTCCGAAAGCTCGAAAAACTCAATTCGACACCGAAGTCTCACACACACACACACATTCAGCAGCAGCCGAAAAAAACGTTCGAGTTTAATGAAACTGCAGCGTATCGACGCGATTATATTTCGAGAATTCTGCCACGTGAAGTTGTCGGTCAAGGAGCGCGCCGCGCCCGAAGTAAAAAATGGCGGGAGATTGAATTTGAAATATTTGCTTTAAGGAGGTTGGCTACATACAACAATATGATGAGAATACTAAAGAATACACTCACCAAATTTCATTAAATTCTAATAATTTTGAATTTTGCTATGTTTTCAACATGGCAACATTGTTGTGTGTAGCCAACCTCCTTAATCTATCGATGGAGACAAGTTTTGTCTCTGTATTTTGTTTCGATGTGATTTCACAAATATTATTCGATTTCATTATATTTTTTCAATTTAGATGATTTTTTTTAACCCTTCGAGTGCACGCCGTTTTGTCAATTTGATCAATAAATCATTTTATTTTTTAATCACGTTGTAAAAATTTTGAATTTGACATCAAGGGCATGATTTTGATACACGTTGTCGAACGACGTGTATACCGAACGATGACGAAACAGGTTAATGTGCGTAACTTGTGTTGGCACATATAAAATGACACAAGCTCATCGGCATCCATCAATATTTTTTTGAACCAGTTTCAATGAAAATAAAAAACTTTTTTGATAACGAATTTGTTTTTATTTGGTTTCTTATCTCGGAATCGCATGTATGCGATAGGCCACGCAGTAGGGAAGGAGTTTTGCAGGTGTTTACTGTCATCGGAGGCACGGAAGCGATGCCAGTTGCTTTCGTTTGGGGTTTGTTTACTTTCGCAGTCATAATACATACACAGAACGACAGAGAAAAAAGGGAAGGCAGAGTGGGGGGAAGAGGGAACGAGTGACAACA
Organism: Hyposoter dolosus; assembly: GCA_963921915.1. Classification (NCBI taxonomy): domain Eukaryota; kingdom Metazoa; phylum Arthropoda; class Insecta; order Hymenoptera; family Ichneumonidae; genus Hyposoter; species Hyposoter dolosus. Next base: position 6,272,635 of record OY998140.1, read on the forward strand.
AACTCGATGGACTTTACAAGATTTTCGTAGAATATTAGCAGCACGAGGATGACGTTGCGCAATCATCGATCACGCAGTCTAGTGATTAACTATATGTCCTACGACGTCATGGACGCATAAAAAAAACAAAAAACTCTTCAACAGAGAGCCCGATTCCAGCTGATGTAGCAGCTTATTCGCGATCATGTTCGAAACGACGTGAACATGAAATTTCGACTAGTGAGTCAACAGTCGCAAGGGCTTGACATTTCACTATATCGTCTCTTCACTGTATCGTCACTATTCGCGTCACCTCGTCTATCGAAGTAAATAACACTCGCGTCGTCCATGTTTTCCATATGCTTTACGTAAAAAGGGCGCGAAATGGCGATAAATCAAAACTTTGAGCTCAGATTTACACAAAAAACACTAGATCAGTGGTTTTTATAAACGAAAATCAACATTTCTCCGATAATTTCTTAGATTAAAAAGATATTAAACCTAGAACGGTAACTTGAGGTAAAAAAATACTCCAGGCGACTTTAAATCCCGCGCCCTTTCTCCCTTCTCCCGTTTTTTATCGTTTTACCGCATTTTTGACGATTTTTTTGACTTGAAGCAAAATCGCCCCAGCCTCACGTTATTCTGCATTAAAAAACGAAAAGAATGAGCCCAAGTTGAGCCCTTTTCGTTTAAATTTGACGGAGATATGAATTTTTCAAGATTGGGGTCATTTGTGACCTCGGGTTACCGGAGTAGGTAAAAAAAAAATAAGGTCGCCGTTCTAGGGTTAACGCAAAAATTCTGGATAACAATGAAACGATACTCGAAAAGAAAAATGATCAAAAAATTCTGATCGATTAGTTTCGAAGGCCCCAGAAATGAAAGAATCGATGGAAATTATTTGCGCTTCTGGATTTTGCACGTTCGCGCACGATTCTCGATATATCGAATCCATTGTTCTCGATGTGTCAAAGTCACAGATCGCAGATTCAGCTTCGAAACGCCCATACGTATGTATTCACATAAATACGCAACGGGAGGAGGACAATGAAGTATGTATATCCAATATTTTGATTTATCAGTCACATGAGCCAGTCGACTTGATGAAAAAGCATGACTGTTTTCTCGGGTTACCAGTTCAATGGGGGTGGAAAAATCTCACGTGACACGATAAAGCTTTTTTATACGCTCATGGTTTTTTCGGATCTGTGCATACATTCGAGATTACAAGTAAATACGCGTATACAAACTCGAAAAGTGCGATCGAAGTGTGAGCATGACTCACGTGGTGCATGGTCGTCGCGTCTCGCTCGCTTCTTCGAAAGCGGAGTTTTTCCCCACGAGAGAGAGAGCGCGAGAAAACGGGCGGTGGGGGAAGGGGGAGGGCGCGAACTCGTCGAGATCACAGTTGCGCGTTCTGCGATCCTTCGTTTCATTAGCTCTCGAGCGCTCCTCAGAGTTTGTTGTGTATCGCGCGCATCGAAGAGTAACTATACGTTTCGTCCTTCCTTTGTCTGGTGAGTAGATTTCTTTTCGACAGTGAATACATAATTTTGAGGTCTCGTTTATCGTTACATGCCGAGTGTCTACGAATATTCTCGATCTTTCAAATAAACAGATCCGTAATAAATGTCCGTGTCCGGTGATACGTTGCATTGAGTAATTAGCAATAACATTTCCGCACGCGAATCTTCCGATTTCTCACTGTTTCCTCGAATCGGCTGGATAATTAATGAACCGCGGCTCGAATCTTATTTTTTTGTCTTTCGTAATCGCGACCTATGCCTTTTTGTGACTCACTGCGCACCGCCTGTCAAACAAAGAAGTGTCCACACAGCTATTGTGTACGTTCGTAAGCTCTGGGTCGTATCGTGCGATGCAGCAGGAAATTGCGTTTAAGGAGGTTGGCTACATACGACACTATGATAAGAATTTAATAAAATTTCCTGATAACATTCCTCAGCATCAAATACGATGACACTATTTTTTTCAAATTTTTCGTCTACATAGCTGTCGAATAATTAGAGTTTACAATATACAAAAGATATATCTATATATATCTGATTCCTATGCTTATGCATGTAAACTCTAGTGTTCAATTGCTCGAAAACTATGTGGAAGAAAAATCTTTAAAAATGTGTATTTCATATTTAATACTAAAGAATATACTCAACAAATTTCACTAATCTTTTCGAATTTCCCTTTGCTTTTAAAATGGCAACATTGTTGTGTGTAGCCAACCTTCTTAAACGTTTTGGGGGTCGAGAAATGTCAGTATTTCTACAATTTCATTGCTGTTACTTTGGAACTAGCAGCTTGACCGTAAGATTTCATCATCCAAATTTCTTTCACCTACATCGCGTTGTGTGTACAGTGAAGCTCTCGTGTTTATTGTGGGCAACGTTACCTTGAATTTTCATGCAGCAGCCGTCATTCGAGAAGCAATCGCCGTAGAATGTATTTCCCACGTTTGACCGTGAACGCTGCGGCGACAAAGCTTGCTTTCGAAATACAAATGCGCAAGGACGGTTGTTGTTCGATGTTTTCTTTGTGTCATTCAGCGAATAGAGTGTGAAAAAAATGATTTTCTTTCGAAAAAATCGAAACTTTCGATCTCTCCTCGCGATGTTTTGCTCTCGAGAGACAAAAACTCGAAATCTGCATTTTCGACACTGCGTCATTTCCATTTCGTCCATTTCGAAAGATCGTTCAATCGTAACAAAACGTTTTGCGACAATTTCTCGTTATTTCGCTGATAAATATCGTCGAAAAATAATTTATTCTTTTCTCTTACGAATGCAATCAATTATTCCATTTTAATGAACGTTTTTATTGAAAAATCGTCATTTCCTCATTAAACTGTTTGTTTCCTCATTATTGCGGTAAATAACTGAAATTTTTGATTCGTTATTAGAACACAAAAAACTGGGGTCAATAGTTCCAAGCGATTTATCAGTAGTTTCATAATCGTTTGTGTGCTTTACACGTTTCTCCGTATACCAAGGAAATTAATGGCCAGAATCCATGATAAACATGCATTTCCTCCGGTCCAGCCGCTTTGTTATTCTCCGACTTGCTTCTACGTCGTAAATAATTAGAAAATTCGTATTTTTATCAACAGACTAAAGATAAGCCACGATGAAGTCCGTGCTTGTTGCATTTGTGGCTATTTTCTGCGTCGCTCAGGCCGTCACTCTCCTGGATCTTGTTGAAGCGGAATGGGGCGCTTTCAAGGTATTTCCTCGTTTATTTTGGTTTGAAAATGAATTTGTTTTGTTTTTTATTCTGCAAACTTTTTGTATTTATGAAAAATAAAAAAAAAATAAAAAATTACAAATGTTAATCGTGGCAAAATGTGGCACGGACACGAAATTATTAAGATTTTTCTTCAATTTAATGAAATTTTATAATTTTTCATGAAAATTGGAGGCGAGACGTGAAAAAAAGCGAATGTCTCGTTTTTTTTCTAATTTTCTGCCTTTCGTTTTCATGGAAATTGAAAGAATTCACTTCTCCGCACTCTGTTCATTTTTTTTTTGGAGAAAAAAAACAAGATTGACCGACTTGCGTTGAATCTGTTTGGAAATTTCTCATGTTATCGTCGGTTGGAGTTAAATTGATGGAAAAGAAAACAGTGTGGACGATTTTGAAGCTGATTCGCTCGCGGGCAATTGTTTTGCCCGGAAGAACAAAATTCTCTTGGAAATTGTACGCCTCGATGATTGTGAGAGAGCGATAGCCGCAACGCCCACTTTGTTGACTCGAGGAGATAAGCTCCGGTCTTGAAAAGGGCCAAAAATTCGAGCGCGTTGACCAAAGGAAATGGAACATACTGAAAATTCCATTTCCTTTTGAAATTGACAAAAATCTTGGAAATTGTTTCTAAATATTTGCAGAAAATTGTAAACAATTCTGGAATTATTGTTTTCTTTCGTTTGACCAATTCGAACATTGACATGATTTCATTTTAAAAAGTCTACAGAAAGATTTAATTTTGTTGTCTCTACTTATCAATCGAGAATCGACTATTTTTTGAATTTTCAGATCAAGAGAAATGTTGAAACCAATTTTGATTTCTTTTTCGTCATAATTTTCCTCGAGAATCCAATTTTAATGTCGCCATTGCTGTAACAACTCGGAAATTCCATTTTTTCACTCCACCTATCCGCCCAATTGATCAATTTATTTTTTTACCCAACTTTTGTGGCCTGAATTATGAAAAAGTTCGAAAAAAAAAGTTTGCACGATTTTTCGTGCTCGAAATTTTATAAATGGCTCGAACGATCTCGAAAAAATGATTTCTCTGCCTTTATTTTTCTCATTTTGGTGTTTAATCAATACGATACCTGACTTCCTAAAAAATAAGTCTAAACTCCTACGATGGAGAAGAATTGTGTTTTGAAAAATGATTCCTTTGGTTCTATGTGCTTATCGAGTCAGTCTGACGTGGTCGACGACTCTCATTAATTAGTAACGCGATACCCCTCACAGATAAGCTCGCTCGAGCATATTCGGTCATTCTAAACATATTTTGTCAAATGGAGTCTCGTAACGATTAAATCGATGTTTGCCTTATTTTCATTTTTTTATTTTTATTATCCGGACACCATCATTTTTATTTTTTTGTGGGAGGCCCGTATCTTTTTATGAGGCATGGTTAATTATCTCGAGAGTAGAAAAGGAGCCAGTGTCTCACCGTTTTTGTAATTCCATTATTTTTATTATTTTTTATTTATTTTTTTGAATTATTTTATTTTTCTGTTCAATTTCTTATTTTTATTTTTTTTATTTCTGCATCGCTCTCGCAATTTTCGACGATTGGAAAATTTTCTCGCGTTTATCGGAGAAACGTGCTCAAACGAAATAACTCTTTGCAGATCGAACACAACAAAAAGTACGACAACGAAATAGAGGACAAATTCCGAATGAAAATTTTCATGGAAAACAAACATAAGATTGCTCAACACAATCGCAAATACGGAGCTGGACACGTTTCCTACAAACTCGGTATCAACAAGTACGCCGATCTGGTGAGTACATCGTATTTAAGGAAATGCCTTTTTTTCCGAGGAATGGACAGAAAAAAAATCGAGGCATTTTTCAAATTTGAAAGAAATTCGTAAAATTTTGGAAAAATTGAAACTATTCGAAGAAAAAAGAAAATTGAGTGCAAAAATACTCAAATTTAGAGAGTTTCCCTAAAACTTCTTCAAATTTGAAAAAATTTCGCGAAATTTTGGAAAAATTGAAACTATTCGGAAGTACGCGACGATTTTCTGGCTACAAAATGAAAAAAATTGGGTCGATAGTCTCTTCTGCGTTATAGAAAATTGTATTCGTTGATTTTAACAGCCACAATGGAAATTCGACAAGTTTTCCTTATTCACTTGAGCACCTTGAACAAATTATCTCGCATTGCATAATTAAATACACAAGAGATTGTGTGGAAATGACTGGAACATGAAGTTATTGTCTTGGTTCGTTTTCAGAGACTTTAGTCAATCGTTTGTTTTTCTTACAATTTTTTGTCGCAATTATTCAATAAATTTTGGATGATAATTCGTTGATTTCATTGAACAGCTTCACCACGAATTCATCCGAACGCTGAACGGTTTCAAAAAGCCATCGGGCAAGAATCTACAACTAGAGAACAGACCAGTCGGCGCAAAATTCATAGCTCCTGCAAATGTCGAACTTCCGGCGGAAGTCGACTGGAGAAAGGACGGTGCCGTTACGCCTGTTAAGGACCAGGGCCACTGCGGTTCTTGCTGGGCATTCTCAACCGTAAGTTTATCATGCCACTGAAGTTCACAACGTTGAGATCCAACGAAAAACACTTTTTCTATTTATTGTTTGTTCAATTTTAAATACCACAACAATTTTCGTATCGATTTTTGTCTTTGAATCCTTAAAAATGATCGTTTCATTGTCCTGACCAGATTTTGAATAAAAATCGTGAGCTCTGCTCAAGGAAAAGCACAATTTCAGAATTTCTCAGAAACATAGAATCAGAATTTCAAGAAAAAAACACAAAAATTGATGACACTGAATTTTGTAAAGTCGGGATCCAACGAAAAATACTTTTTCTATTTATTGTTTATTCAATTTCAAAAACCTTGACAATTTTCGCACCGATTTTGTCCTTGGATCCTTAAAAAATATCGTTTCATTGTCCTGACCAGATTTTCAATAAAAATCGTGATCTCTCCTCAAGAAAAAGCAGAATTTCTGAATTTCTCAGAAACAAAAAAATCAGAATTTAAGAAAACACAGAAAAAAAAACACAAAAATTGATGACATTAAAGTTTTCAACGTCAGGGTCCAACGAAAATAGTATTTTCTAATCATTCTTTGTTCAATTTCAAAAACCATGACAATTTTCGTACCGATTTAGTTTTTGGATCCCAAAAAAAAATCGTTTTATCGTCCTGATCAAATATTCAATAAGAAAAAAGAGCATTTCGTGGGATTCCAACGACTCAAACTTCAACATCGTCATTTATCAATAGAACTTACTTATTAGGACCCGCATGATGCATTTCCCGAGCCAGAAGTATAATTTCTCTTTCAATAGTTTGACCAACTAACGTCGCCAGAATGAAAGCTAACTCGCTCGATTAACGATTACAGACTGGCGCGTTGGAAGGTCAACACTTCAGACACACCGGCGTCCTGGT